>CM076090.1:30557315-31789460 GCA_038088585.1 Chrysina gloriosa
CCAAAAATTTATTTATTAGTTTGGGATTTTTGAGTAATAAATTAGAATAAACTAGAATTAGAATTAACCCCTCAGTGGCTGAGTGGTAAAACTCGCGCTTCACAGTGCGAAGGGCCGGCGTTCGAGACCCGGTAGCGGCAGAGCGTAGCAGTTTAAAATCCTAAAAAGGGATCTGGACCTCTAATAAGCTGCGAAAATGAAGGAAATGCCACTGGGTGGGCCAGGAGCGGTACGGTATATGCGTGTACATATACGGCTCGGTGGCTCCGAACCCCTACACCGAAAGGTAGAAAGGGTAAAAGATTAAGAAGAAGAAATTAGAATAAAATGGCCAGAAGACTCACAATGGCAGAAAAACTATACTTTACTTCAAGGCAAGGATGAAATCACCATTGCTGCATTAACTAAATTACCTTTACTTACACGCGTTAATTACATGAGTAGTAAAAATGCTCAGACTTGAAATGAAGCAAATTTAGAACCATATATTATTAGACATCTTTTATAAAATGTTTTATGTCAAAATGTATGAGACAGTAACCATAGAAGTGATATGTTCGTACGAGCGATAACAAGTTTAAGAAGGTTTTAATGGATTTGGGTCCTACACTAACATGTCGCAGTTTGAGTTCCCGAGCACGTGGTGTGTCTCAGTTACTCCTATCAAAAAAGGTGTATGTGTGGTTTACACACGTCTGAAGTGAATACTCCCGCTCGCACATCATACTCTCTATGTTTCTCCTTCTGTTTCAGACGAAGCAAGCACGCACGTTTTCTTTCTCTAGCTCATCGCCTTTCGTTCGCACATGATACGGTATTTTTTTGTCTTTCACACGAAGCGAAACTCCGCCCAAATTTAACGCTCTACTCTTACGTTTACGCTAATGGTTACGCTTAAGATTACGCTTACGGTTACGCTTACGCTCGAGCTAGTCCGCTGTCTCTTAAGAAGTAATCGCTTCAAAAATAAAAATTACGTAATAAAATAAATACTTTATTACATACTACCATTATGTGTCCATATTTCTCTGATTTCCTCTATTTGGCTGCTAAAAGAAATTCAATAACGATGCGTTTTACGTTAAAAAATAAAAATAATAGTAACCAAAGTAATAAACTAATTAAAGATAAAATATGGATGTAAATTAACACTGGATTATATTGTTATCGATAGGCACCTATAATTTCATCAAGTGCAAATTTAATTAATTATATTTGTGTTAAAGTTAGGTAGGCTACATTTATGTGAGCATAACTGTACAATGTACATATGTAATCACATATATGAGAGCTTTTTATTTTATAAACTCTATATTAGATGGTCATTCAAATGAAAATAATTCCATGAATTCGATCCTTGTGCTTATTTACTTACATATACGCACATGTAACATACATATGTATGTACATACTTACTAGCTAACACGCTGGTGCTAAGGAGATCCATAATTTTTTCCAAACTGTTTGTATAGTATAGTAGATGAGCAAGTGACAATTGCACATACACACATATGTATGTGACGTGACAATTGCATGATCTAGAAATAGAGGTCAACTACGACCTATGCTTGCGACTAAAATGCAATATTTGTGTATGTAATATCGCTGGACCAATTTTTCCAATAATTACATAAATTTAATTTCCCTATACTGAAAAGTAAAAACTCAAAAGACTACATACATATCGGGTGTACCGAAAGTATGGAGACACCTAAATATTTCGTTGAAGACGACCTAAATATATATACTGCTGTTCAATTGTTTTTGTTTGTTTGATATTAATCAGGTACAAAAAATGGCCTTTTAGGTTGTAAGATCTTTAACAATCGTATTTACATCGGAACAAGATGAGTTTATTTTTGATAGCGCACTATCGAAGTGGGGGTTAGACTTGGATTTATTCAATTCACGACGGTATAGGACAATTTGAACAACGTCTTCTTGATTTTAATCTTGATTGTGATGCCCTTAAACATCGAAGACATGTAATTATTAATAGATTTGAAGAAAGAAATTGCATTTGAAATAAAAACCTAAGGGTATATCTACCAGATTAACTGAGGATGTCGAAGATGTTCAAGTTCGTATGGGCGGTAGTCCTCACAAGTTCGCGGTAAAATTAGCAGGTTAGAAAGGTACTGAATTTTTCTTTTATTTGTTTAAATCTCGCACAATAATATTATTTGAGGGTTTTCTGTGGGAACTAGTCACAACGCAATTACTAAGCAATGCATACTTATAAACTAAGCGTGGCTCAATAATTAAGTCCACTTGATATTGAAAAACAAATAATTGTTTGTCGATTTTTTAGTTAGTACATAAATAATAATGCCACACCGGATGTTCTTTTCTTTGATGAGGCATAGTGTCATTTACCTGGTTATGTCAATTCCCCAAATTAAAGAACATGGTCTATAGGAAATCTACGTGACCTTGACGAATCACATCTACATCCAATAAAAATTGGAATTTTCGTAGCTATGTCGACAATAGTGGGACCAATCTTCTTCTTATGACATTATAATTGCTGAGCAATATCGTCAAATATTAGATGAGTTTATAAAATGACGATAATTGCAGCACGGTTTCTTTCAACAGGATAATGCCCCGCCTCACACTGCTACAGCAACTCACCACAAATTTATGGGCTCCAGGTTCTTCGGATTTTACTCCTCTCGATTTTTATTCATTTGAACATTTAAAAATTAAAATACATAAAAACAGACTCCATAACCTAGAAGAACTGAAAGTAGCAATTCACCATGAAATTAGTAACATTATTGTGGAAGAATTGCAACATATATTAAAAGTTTGAAGCGGCGAGCAGTATTATTTGCACTTTCTGTAAAGTTAAATGAATAAAGTTATAAAAATAAAATATGCTTTAAAAAAATTAATAAATGATAATAAATGTCTGACATTATCAATTTGCAGCCAAGTTGGCTGCTTTCCGTCGCTTGTTAAACTTTTTGCAGTTTTCTTCTTGAACAATCTTTATTTCGTATTTTGCGTGGTTTCTTAGGTCATCTCTCTCTTATCTTAACGTTTTGTGCTGTGTTCATTTTCACGCCATATAACAATTTGAAAGGCGTCATATCAATACTGCGTTGATAGGTACTATTTAGTGATTTTTGTGCCTTTCGTACATTTTTGTACCAAGTTTCAGGTTTCTCAAAAGAAAGCTTAGCGAGGACGGGGATAAGAGTGCGGATAACGCGCTCTACTTGCCCATTTCCTCTTGGCACGCCGGTTGTTATATGCACATGTTTGATGTTCTGTTCCTCGCAATACTTTCTAAAATCGTTGGAGGTGAAGGCTGCTGCTCGATCCGAAATGATGACCTTGGGGTTACCAAATATTGTTTTTTGTACCTCGAGCTTTTCTAAAACTTCTTTGGTGGAAGTTGTTTTTGTAGGATATATCCATATAAACTTGGTAAATGCATCGACTACCACGAACAAATGTTTATAGCCCTTACCAGTTTGCAGTAGTGGTCCTAGATGGCCAACATGGTAAACCTGAAGTGGTGTTTCTCCTTTCTCAATCGGACTGAGCAATCCTTCTTGTTTGCCGGTTTTTCTCTCTACTAAAATACACGGAACACAGTTTGTAATTACAGTTCGAATTTTCTCATTGACATTCGGAATATAATAGTCTCTGGTAATGAGTTCTTTCGTCTTTTTAGCCGCGAAATGTCCACGTTCGTGAACATCTTCAATGATCTGCCTCTGCATGTTCGTTGGCACAATCAATAGCTTCTGTCCGTCGTGGTGTTTATATAAGAGGTTCCTATCCACCTCGTAGTTTTCGTATGGTTGACTTTCCAGTACCTTCATAACAGTTTTTAAGTGTTCGTCGTCTTTTGTGTCTCCATTATTCTTTCGAGAAATTCGCTTCGTACAGTCATTGTTATTGGATTTCTGCTAAGCGCATCGCAGTGTTTCATACAAGATCCTGCGCGGTGTTCGATGGAATAATCGAATTCTTCTAATAGTAACGCCCATCTTGCGACCTTTGTAGACAAATGTCTTTTGTTCATGGTGACCGCGAAAGCTGCACAGTCGGTCAAAATCTTGAACTTTATTCCCACGATATAGACTCTGAATTTTTTGACAGCTTCGATTACTGCCAACACCTCTAGCTCATTGCTGTGGTACTTTTTTGCGCGTCTGTAGTTTTTCTACTCCAGTAGTAAACAGGATGGAGTTTGCCATCTTCGCAGTCTTTTTGCAGCTCCTTCAAAACCTTCTTGCAAAGCGTCAACATGAAGTTAGGTTTCGCTGTCATAGTCAAAAATTTTGGGTACAGCCTTGGTCATTAGTTTTTCCTTCAGTACTTTAAACGAGATTTCTTCGTTTTCGCCAAATTGAAATTTTCTGTTTCCTTTTAACAAGTTTGTTAACGGTTTGGCTATTAACGCATAATCTTTGACGTATTTTCTGAAATATCCGGTTAAACCTAGGAATCTCTGCACCTTTTTCAGCGTATTAGGTTTGGGAAAATTGGTAGCTGCAGCGACCTTCCTACTTGTAGGCCTTACAGTACCGTTTTCTATCTCATGCCCAAGATATTCTGCATTAGTCTTAATAAATTGGAATTTCTCCCACTTTATTTGTAAGCCATTTTCTGTTGCCGTTTGCAACACCTTTTCGAGCCTTTGGTAAGCTTCCTCTACATCTTGCGCTGGTATTATAAGATCATCCATGTAAGAGGGCACTGTTCCCTCTTTCATGAGTATTCTGAAGATTTCGTTTATGTATCTTTGGAACACCAACGGCGAAATCGAGAGTCCAAATGAAGTTCTCGTGAATTCGAATTGTCCAGCAGGCGTCACAAATGAAGTATATTTTACTTTCTTCAGCTACGGGCACGTGAAAAATCCATTTTTTAAATCTAGTGTGGTAAATATCTTGGCTTTTGATAACTTGTCAATTTGATCTTAGATTACAGGCAACGGATATCGATCTTTGATTAATTTTCTATTTAATTTCCTAAAGTCTACACAGATACGAGTTGTTCCTTCTTTTCTCCTTACTAACACTGTGGGATTTGCATACTGGGATGTGCTTGGTCTGATTATGCCGCTTTGAAGCCATTCACTCAACTGTCTTTCAACTTCAGATCATTCTCAACAATCGAAAGCCTTCTGGGTAGCTGGTGGACGGGTACTTCATCTTTTAAAATTATCTTGGTAACTATTTTTGTTTCCTTAGGTGGTCTTGGCAAATAATTCGCTACCATCTCTTCTATTCTGCCTAATTGTTCTGCGTTACCCACATCCAGACATTTCTCTGTATTGTTTTCCAATGTAGGTTTCCTATAATTAATCTCATAGGCATCGCACCGTCCGAGACTATATGGATGTCGGTAGTAAAGCTATATTGGTCAATGGTGATATCTGTACTAAACTTGCCTATCGTCTGCGCTTGATTTTCCCTAATCCCTTTGATTTGCAGAGAAGTGCAGTCGAATTTCGAGCACCTATCTGTACTGCCAGTAGATTTAGATCACTTCCGGTATCTATGAATCCATTTAGGGCATACCGTTTGTTTAAAACTACTTGCATATAGCCTGGCAATTCGTTTTTGTGTTCCTGTATTACGTACGTTTCTCTTGGTTGTTCACGTTCCTCGTTTGACCGTTGTGTTCTACTTCCTTTCTTGCAATTTCTAGAAATGTGACCATATTCGTTACACGCAAAACATTTGAGTCCCTTTTCCCTGTCACGACAATTTCTGGACTGATGTCGCTTTTTGCCGCAGTTAAAACATCTAGAAAACTTCTCATCTTGTTGTTTGCTCGTATTCTGTCGCGTTTGATTTTTTCGTGTTTTTATTCTCTTTCGTCTCTCTTCTTTCTTTAGTTTGTCTTGCCTTCATTTTTTCGTAAAGCTTCAACTTATCCTTAAAATCCGTCAACGACTTGCTCCTATATAGAACAGCTTCATTCACTTCGTCGTCGATAATGCCTTGTATAACATATTCGATCATGGCAGTATCCTCAATATCTCCTTATGCCGCTATCTCTCTCATACCCAAAAAATATAGCACCAATGTTTCATTTCCGCGCTTTTCCGCATAGAAAGTGTTTTATGTAACGTTGCGCTATTGGTCAGCCGACTGAATTCGTTCTTCAACTTCGTTTTCAAAATTTCCCACGAAGTTATACCTTTTCGGCGCGTCAAAATAGTAAGGCTTCTCCTTTTAGCAACTTTTTCCGTATATAAGTTTCTCCACGTCGTTCCACTGCATTAACAAGGCAGTTTCTTCAAACTCCGAAATCCACTTAGCAATCGGATAACTTTCTTCTCCATTGAACGTCGAAATAGTTTCTTCTACGTCTTTAAAAGTCATCATAAATCTAAGGATTCCTCGTCGTAATTGTGGCGGTACTTCATTTTTTCTGTTACGTAAGCTTCCATCATTTTCATCCTCGATTTCGTCGTCATATATAGTGCAACATCGTTTAAGTCGTCATCCTCTTGTTTATCGTCTTTGCGTTCGTCGTCTTTGATTTGTGCGTCTTTTAATATTTGTAAATCGGACAATGTTAAACATAATTTATCGATTAGTTCGTCTTTTTTTGCGTCGTTATCGATCCCTATTATGTCACAAATATTGTTCAAATCTACTAAGTTAAACTGTTCATTAACAAATTTAATCTGTTTCTGTAACTGTTCTCTATTTTCCCGTCTCGAAAAGTCAAAGCCATTAAATTCTCGCAATCGTTTTTTAATACATCTATCTCCTTCGTCTTCAAATACAAGTTTGTGAAAAACTTTAATGGCTTTAGTACTCGCTTTACTAATATTTTCTTCTATTGCAGCAATTTGGCCTAAAGTCTCCATAGTATTTACAAATGTGTATAAACTTGAAATATTTTATTTGAAAACTTAATTTATGGCTATTCTTTTGCTAATTCCCACAATATAAAAGTATAACGTACCATATGCGTGTTTACTCCACTGCGCTTCGGACCGTTTTATGTTTTTGCGCCACTCGTTCTTCTTGAGGTTTTTGCTCCTGCAGGTGTGCGATCTAATCCCGGACTGTGCCCCCAAAAATATGTAGGGATATCGCAGCAACACTACAGTTCAATTTTTAGTAAAAACAAATAATAATTTAATTTTACTTCAATTCACAATTAATACAGTCTCATGCCCAAAAGTGACATTTTTTGGAACCGAACTACTAGATAGAACACGAAGTATCTACTTGTTGTGTGATCAGTCTAATCCCTCGTCCCCGTCACTCTTATATATATATATATATATATATATATATATATATATATATATATATATTTGTATGCGGGCTATGATTATCAATCATCATAAATACTACTGGAAACAATTCTAGATTTAGCATACCTAAAATCTAATGAACCAACACACGATCAGCTTTAGTGACTTATTTCGGTACTCGTCTTCAGCTAGTCGAAGCTAAATAAAAATAACACAAAAGATGCATGGGCATGCAAGGGGATAGTTTGCGGTTTTGTTATAGCACGCGAAACAATAACGTGCTAGGGTTATTCTTTTCTTAAACCTCCGATCGCACAGTATAAAGACCAGGGATGCGGCAAGTGACTACACATCTCGCCCTCTACGCGCTCTCGAGTCCAACACGCCATTTTTTGATGAGCTTCAGTCATGTAACCACTGCTGCCTCTATTGAGTGCTATTCGTTTCTTGTAGGCAGAAGAGAATAGTGCACCGGGAATTTATAAAAATTTACAAAAGAAGAGGCATGCTGACTTCTACAATTGTTTTGATCCATGACAATGCCTGTCCCAGGAGCTCAAAGAAACCGTCAAATCATTGGCGGCAACATTTTATGAAGAGGATATTGCAAAGCTTGTTCACAGGTATGACAAATGCCTCAATTGTTAAGGAGATTATGTAGAAAAGTAACATTTATTGTACATTACTCTTGGTAACAAAATCATTTTTTATATTCACTCGTCTTTCGTTTATAGCCTATCGGAGGTTGAAGAAAAAGATAGCCGTTGTATAATGGAGCCGTCAGCCTGGTGTCAGTGAAGGGCATGTAGAAACCAGAAATATAACATAGGATACAGAATGTGATGAATTATTTTTTAAAGGTATACAGTTGGTCCTCTTCATGTTGGTGTGAGTAGATTCGTAGATTATTTTTACTATATTTGAAAACACCTCGTGACGGAACCATATCATTATGGTGTGTAGCCAAAATAAATGGTCTAGTAACTTAAGTATCTTCAAAATGGTGTTTTCAGTGATTAGTTACAATTATTACAATTCTTCAAAATCGAAAAAATTTACTTTTATTATTATTTTTGTTAGATTTGTAATGTGAATGGAAATCATATATATACGTCCTTTTTCCTGTTTTGCTTTTCACTTCAGGCTTCTTCAAAACCAAAACCGAAATAATGTTAAAAATTTCTATTAAAAACTGGAATAGAAGGAATAAATCTATTCAACAAACAGATACTTGAATAGTACAATAGTGTTGAAAGGTATTAGAAACTCATTCATCTGATAAAAAAGTAAGTAAACGTAGTCAAATTGATAAAATATTTTCATTAATGTTACTTTATCCTACCAAGAGATTAATCATTACGTTTTTCAAACATAACATTCAATATCACAAAAGTGTACTTACAAAATATATGATAAACGCTAAGGCGATGGCCCAACCCCATCCACCGTCAGGAGCAACTAATTTTCTTCCTGTACTTGTCGTGCTAGTACTCATCTTGAATTGGTATTATATCCATTTGAGGCTTGAATGTCGGAGCGTGCTGTTCCAAATCAATTACTTGGTCGAGGTATGAGACTGCAATTGCTAATCTAATATGTAATCAAATTGGAGGTCACTGTTGAGATTACAGAAATTTATTGTAAAATCCGATTTGCCTTGTGTATGTGTTTTGAACGTAAGAGATAGCGTATTTATTTGATATCGGTTCATTAATTATGTATTGACAAGCACACGCAACTGTGTAACTTTTAGTTTTTTGTATTATCTACTATTATATATATATATATATATATATATTAATCTTATCTTGTTGATTAAAGTGCTTCTTTTGTGATCTGCTCCGCGTAAAACATATATTATACCTTGACAATTGACTCAATGATATTCTAGTTGTGACAACAAGTTTTGTTCTTTACTTAGAAAAATACAGCCCTTGTGACCCTTAAATGCTTAATACGAGTCATACTACCATAAAAGCAAACTAGAAATAAATTACACTAAATGCATTTCAGAACGGTTTGATAAATTGCAGTGTGTCGGTGAAATACCATATAGTCTACACAAAACAGCTCTTTATATTTTAGGACTATATTTTTTCAACTTCAAATTGATATTTTTAAAATGACACTAAATAATTCCAATTTGGCACTAAGCAATTTCAGATTGACTCTTAACAAATTCAAATTGGCATTAAACATTGTCATTTAATTTCGACTACCAAAATAAAGTGTGAAGTAACTGTTTTTGAAACCGTTGCATGTTGGTGTACACTAGGGTGACCGCAGTGATATGGGGGAAAGAAATTCCAGAATTTTCTCAATGGGAACCCCATAAGATGACGAGTCTTTGCAGATTTTACGATAGCCAAAGTTTGAGCACGTTTGGAGTATGTTAACGCGTGCCGCTAGGGGCTCAAAGTTAAAAAAACTCGATGTTTGGCTGCCTAGTGAAACTTCTCATTATTTTCCCATGATGTATGAGTCAAGTCATAGGCAATGTTGTTCTATGTAATGTATATTCTACATATTTGTTGTTAATTATACTAGAACAAAGCTATAACAGCCTTTTTCATAAAAAACGTGACGAGGAAGTTCTATTAAGGAAATTATGATATGAGAATATTTTTGAGAGTTTGAAATGACTTGAATTGGCAATGCTTTTCAATAACAATTTTAAATGTATTTTAATAAAAAAAGAGAGACATTGTATTATTTTCCATCTTTAAGAAGGATACAATAATGAATACTTTATTTTAAAGGTTTGCTCAAAGTGTGTTTAGAAACATGAGGATACAGCTTTCGGCATTTGTGTACTACTTGTGAAACATATTGTTTCTGCTCCTCACCTTTGGTGAGAAGGTTATTAAAGTCTGTAATTAATTTCACTCCTCGTTCTGCCACATCATTAACGACCTTTAGTGACTTCACATTCCGCAATCCTTTCTGAAAATTTATATTTTCAGGCCAGCTACTGGGGGTTTTCTGAGAAAATCTGCATTAATATAGATACGCTCAAAGAAGTGCATGGTCGCCTTGGTAATTAAATGAGATAACCCTGTATTAACCAGTTCTTCCAACTGGGGTCTTCGAAATTTGGGGTTTACAATTCTTGAATTTTCTGTCTCGGTTTCACTCAGAGTTAGGACTTTGTTTGCCATTTTTGCCGATTTTTCTTCGTCTGAAATTGAGGTATCAAAGAAAACGAGAGCTACCAATTCTGCAATGAAATACCACAAGTGGTTTGAGAATTTTTCCAAAGCTGTCTCAGAAATGTCCTTGTCAATCTCCTGATAGTCCAACAAACATCGCAAAAGGTCAAAGTCTTGCTTGGGAGCTGATTGTAATTTGTGGGCATTGAACCAAGCTTTGCAATACACTCTAACGATAAAAACACAGACAGCTTCTAAGGCATTGTATTCTTCATCACTCAGTTTGAATGAAATATACATTACAACGAATATTTGTTTCCGAAATTAAATGTAAAAATAACGAAGGAAAAGAAATAACATTAATTAACTTAAATCTAAAGTTTCTTGAATATCATCAATTTCATCATGATATAATGACGATGAGCCTGCTATAGCTGGATTCGACTAGAAGTAACAATAATTATATATAATTAATAATTATATACAGAATATAAATTAGTCACAATAATATTGCCTTTCGCTTGAGACATATATCATCAGAGAATAATGGGAATTTCCGCAGATACGACCCCCAAACATGGCTACTGGCTACTAAACTCAAAAACGTTTCTTGTAACTTTGAGCCCCCAGCGGCACAGGTTAACATACTACAATAATGCTCAAATTTTGGCTGTCGGTCACCTTAGTGTGCATACACACATTCATATATGTATGTATACAAGTTCAGAGGATTAAAACCAACCTAGAAAAACATATTCGTGCTATGTATAATAATAACGAAGATTGGCGATTGGTTAAGCAACAAGATATAGATAAGTAGGTTACTCAATTTGCGCCAATAACCAGTGGTGGGTGCATACAAGTTTACACATAAAATAAAACACTGCTCGTTGGCACTTGTGACCAACTCTATAGATAAGTCTCGTGGTGTGGGAAGCTAAGAGTAAAAATTACAGGAGAGTATCATAATCTCATCGCACAACATATAGAATAGAATAATAAAATAATACTGCAACAACTCAAAGGAAAAGTTCAAGTAAAACACGAAACTAATGTTTTTAAAGGATGCTAACGTAAACATTTGGATGGTTTAGTATATACACTAAGGAAGATACCTAACAAACTTGAACCAGCGAATAGTGCGGATAATAAAAATGTAAGAAGAGATTTCACTCGTCAACTGTAACAATGTCAATCCGAAAATATTCCTTTCATTTTCATGGATAAAGCTGATTTCAATTTATATATTTAGTTCGCAAGAAAGATTCAAAACAAGGAAACACGATGCACTGGTAACCTGACCACCATGAACCACCGAACAAGTACTTCAAGAAGAAATATTTTCGTATCACCACTTTTTAATACCGAGTCCATCTAGTTGACGTCTAATGTTTAAGGCAATTGAGTTAGCTTGGTCATCCCTAAAAATCGGTGTTAAACGAGGTTTGCGAGTTGTTGCTGCTGAAATCAGAGTCAACATGACATTAATTATACGGAATATCGTTTACAGCGATTTTGAAATCTAATTTGGGATAATATTCTCCAAATAAACGTCATTATCTCTTAAATTGCTCATTTCCATTTTAAAAATTATTAGTGCCAATTTGAAGTTTGGAAAGTACAGTAAAATGATTAATAAAACGAAGAGTTTTTTATTGGCACGTATTTAACACAACATCGCACATATTTATTTGACTTGTGCCAATTCTATCGCCCTTGCATAATGCGAATTTAGTCAGTTTTATTTAAACTGTAGGTACCTTGTACATTTTCACTATTCATATTTTATTTCTCCAACGTTTTATATTTTTTAGTAATATTTTATGAGAAAAAGTTTTAAAATACATAGCGGAATATAGGCATACCTCAGCTTACTACTATTGCAACGTTTGCCCAAATACTTGAATAAATACAAGAACTTTATATTGAAATTTTAACTAATTATGTAGGAAATGACTTTCCTTTACTACGAATGCTGTTAAATAAATAATTGTTGCATTTCCTGACTATAACCTATCCCAACAGTTTCGACAAGGATTGCGGTTATATACGCTTTTATTATAACTACATTCATGTTGTAAATCTATTTTCTTTCTCCGTCTAGGCAGTGCTGATACAGTGGTCGCAAAACACAAGATTGGTCAGTGTTTTAAATGGAAAGATATGGGAAAACGAAAACAACAAGCGTATATAGGAAAACATGGAAAAAACAGGGACCGAAAAATATTAATCATTAATAAGCATCTACAGCAAAAGCAGTAATTAATCCATAACTCAGTAATAAACAATCACATAATAATATGCAATGTAGCAACATTAAACCGGGTATGTATGAGCAAGCACCGCTTACAATTTGTAAGACCAAGAATAGATGTAAATGGTAAAACAGCAAGAAGAAAATTTTAAAAAGCAGAGAATGTATATTTAGTGTTTAAAAACCAGTTAGAAAAAGTGGTAAATGATACCCAAGCAATAGATAATAACAATATAAACAACAAACAATTACATAACGGATTGTTTCCAATTGACGATACAAAATAGATATGAAAGTAGAATATAGTTATGTTACCCAGAATATTCGCAGAATAATTGCGAGCAACATAATCAATTTAACGCTAAAAAAATGAATAAGTGACTTCGAAATTATGTAGGAAGTACAACCACTACCGAGCAAGGTAAGATTAAAAATTAACTTTACTAACACGAAAATCACAACCAAGCAAGAAGACGAGATTCTGATAGATAGTAGACAGTATAAATACATACATAAAAAGAGTAAATCAAGAAAGATATCAGTTCAAAAAAGCAGCACAAAATTAGAGATACCAAGAAGAACTCGCTTTTTTTGTTTTATTTATCTTAGGATTCTTGTTTTATTTAATGTTTTTACTTATTGTTATATATACATCTATATTAGAACTTCCTATTTGTTTACTTGGTTATACATGTTCCTTTTGAGTTTTGCTAGTTTATTTATTTACTTAGAAGATATTAGTATATTTGAACTTTTTATCATCAATATGAAGGAACGACCCAATGACTTACATTGTCAGTCAAACAATGGCAAACTGGATTGTAGACCACACTGATTTTTTGTCTATTGTTAGTAATACAGAAATTTACTGTAAAATTTGTTCAGTAACTTTAAAAAACTGACAAAGGTAGAACATCAAACGTCATTTAGCTTCTCAAACGCATGAGAAATATAAATCCATCGGCAACCGATAACGATAATTCAGTTAAAAAATTAATAACCTGGCAGAAACATCGCGGGAAAATCTAATATCCTTAGAAATAGTACTTCTCAGTGTTTTACTAAAATAATGACCGCATTCAAAATAATGTTTTACATCAGGATCTATCGGCAATGCCGACGAAACCGTCGATGTATTAAGACGCTGTGTAGTGCATGTTATAATCGCTGTGTTCCATCCTACAATTACACGTAGGCCATATTTAATTACAACAAAATTAAGCACTCAAGTGAATGCAGACACAATTGCTAAAGTAATTAATGAAAGTTTACGTAACGTTCTTTGTTATGAAGTCAATACAAGAAAAACACTTTTGTTTATTACTGGTGCTACGGCGTATATGCTAGAAGCAGGAAACTTATTAAAACAAACATATCCTAAAATATTATACGATACATGTGTAGCACATGCACTTCATAGAATCTGTGAATATATTTTAAAGACAAACTTCCATTTTTACCTTTACCGCCCTCGCCAGTATTAACTAGACGCGGTACACAGATGCTAGTAATAGTAAATAGTAAATAATAGAAAATTTGGAAGATTTAAAAGCCTTTGTTGCATTCTTAACCTTCCTATACTCACGTCAAAATGAAAGACGTATACTATACTATATAAATCGGTCTCACAGACCGTATGCGTGAGTATAGGAAGGTTAAAAGACAACAGCGGCAGCATCTCTGAGTGTAAAAAAATGTTATAAATCGAAAATATAACAATTACATTTAATTCGCGAAAAGTTCGACATTTTACCAAAGACAATTAAGTATTTTGAAAATCAAAATGTGAAACTAAGCAAAACCTTAACAAAACTGAATAGTGTTATCCAAGACTTAGAAAGTATTATTCTATCTGAATTCGGGGTTCGTTTGAAGCATAAAATTTGCATCGACTGCATAAATTGTGTATGCAACCACCTGGAAACAGGAGTACAGTACACTCGTGAAATATATTCAAATGTTACAAAATTTTAATCACGCACGTATAACTAGCTGTGATGTAGGCGCTCTTTTTACATTTAAAGATGTTTTACTGAGGAAAACCCCGAGAGAGTATTAATAATTTATGTTAACTATTTGAAAGGGAAGACATGTAGGTAGGCATAATTTAATAAAACACAACCAACCTTTTCTTACGTTAAATATAACTACAGTATTAACTAAATACAAAATTTTAAGTGTGTACTAGATATTAAATAGTAAGGAACAATCATGCTGACAAGTCCACTCTTTAGTTATATGTATCTGAATACAAGAAATTGTCTTCAAAGACTATAAGACTATTCAAACACACTAGAAAAACCTCTTAAATAACAGTGAATGTATTAACCGATTAAAACATGTTACCCAGCCAGATGTTTCATAGACAATTACAATATAGCGCAGATGGAAAGTATATACATATAGTTATTATTCTATTATAAATATCTTCATCTAGAATGGGACTTACTGAAATCTTGGTCTCTTCTGTTATTGTCCATTCACCCAATATTCTTATTATTGTAAATAAATTGCACAATAAACTAAAAGGATCAGAATTGGGAAGTAGTGTTTTAAGGACGTCTAAAGTAGACGATTTCTTGAACTTTCTAGCAAAACTTTCATTGTACTGGCGGAAATGTATTATATTTACGTTAATACCTATTATCTGGACTGCAATCTCTGGATCTTTAAAAAATTTCGACGGGTGTTACCTGGTGGAAATATCAAATCTGGGCTTCGGTATATCAAGTATTAGACCCATTTTAGCCCTAAACTTGGATCTGCAGTTTTCTTTGCCTGATAATTTCTTTATGATTCTTAAACCGTACACGTCATCTTTTAACAGTTTATAAGGAAAATGTAATAAACCTTAAAATATACGGATTCTTGCTTCGCTGACACAAGTTTTATTCCGCCCCATTCCGCCTCTATGTCATCTTCATCCTCCAGATTTACTTTGTTTTGCATACGTTTTTCATAGTTACGTCTTACTTGTTCTATAATCAATTTAAACGTATCCCATCTACAGCTTGGGCGTCCGCTTGTCCTATTTCTCTTTATTTTCAGTCTGACTGTTGCTATTACTATGAAGTGATCCAAGTCAACATCGGCTCCTCTGTATGATCTTACATCTGTTATTGAGGATTACATTCTTCTATTTACTAGTCTTTGCCCATTGTCATTTGTCTTCTCATGTAAAGTGAATTGACCTGTTACTTTCTGTATAGTCGCTTCTCTTCCTATCTGCGTATTAAAATCTCCCATTATGAGCCACGTGTCTTCTTTTGGCATCTTCTCTATTTCGTCTTCTTACCACTCATAGGACTTGTCTTTCTCTTCCTTTTCTGATACTTCCGTCGGCGCATATACATATATTTAGGATTGATATGTTTAAAAGTTTGGGTTGAATTCTCAAGTATGCCAATCTTTCATTAATTGCATTAAATTCCATTATGCTTTCTTTTAGTTTCCCCATTATTATGAAACTTACTCCTTGTTGACCCTGCTTTTCTCCTCCTGAATATTTTAACGTGAAGTTTGCCTTGTTTATTTCACCTTGTCCTTTCCATCTCACCTCCTGGATTGCTACAAGGTCTATCCCATGTTTTTTATTTCTTCTACCACTTCTTGCATCTTCCCTGACTTTAGCATCGTTCGTACATTCCAATGTGCTATCTTCATTTTATCCTTTTGTTTCTTTTTATGCATGCCTCCCCTTCTCATTTTCCCCTCGGCCATTGCTACATTTTTCATCTGCCGTTTCTTTTCCGTTTGCGTGTCCTTTGTCATTGCTGTATTCGTCATCCGGCCCTTGGTTACGTCATTGCTTGTTTCTTTGCTGTCCTCTTCAGTCGTCTCGTTACATTCCCATTTGCTTCGTTTTCCCGCTCGTATTCCTTTCTCATTGCCACTGTCATTATGTCTGTAACCCTGTCTGCGTTCCCTTTTAGTTTTTTGAATTGTAAGTAGTTCTTGTGACTGCACGTATTTTCCCTCTACTTCTATAATTTTCCCCTTCGTCTGGCGACCTTTAGCTGAATGTCCTAGTTTTTATTGTGTTCGGTTCCGGTGTATTATGTTGTTTCGACTGTTTAATCTCTCTTCTCACCTCTTCTAGCGTGTATATTTTCCCGTTTATTAGAATTTTGTTGTATCTCAGGTATGCTTGATTACCATCTTCTCTCTCCCTTTTCGCAATCTCTATCAATTGTTTTCTCTGCTTCATCACTTCCTTGGAATAACACTCATCTATCCGTATTCACTTCTGCGCATCTTTTAGCTTTTTCTTTATGCTCACTATTTTGTTACGCAACTTTTTTGTTCTTGTTTCTAATTGCACCGGTCTCACTCCATCATCCAATCTCCCCCTCCTCCCAATCTCTATATTCACTATATAGGCGACCTTTATTTCATAGAATATCTTTCTAATTTTCAACTTTACAAAAGAATGTTAGGAAGATTTTCTATAGAACTCTTAGGGTTCTAACGGGAACTGCGATCGGAACTGTTGCAAGATTTTTTTGTCATCTGTATACGAGCTGTATTTCTTCCAATATTTTACAAAAGAAATTATCAGGATTTTCGATAGAACTCGTAGGGTTCTAGCGGGAACTACGATCAGAACTGTGGCGTAACTTTGTTTTTCACCCAGAACTATGGGTCCTACGCTACTGCAAATATCTTTCAAATTAAGGTTTTAATTAAAAAAATTTGTAGTGGTCTTCGATATAACTCTTAGGGTACTATTCAGACCGCGAATAGAACTGTTTTTGCAATTTTCAAAATGAACACATTTTTGGAAAACTCCAATTTTTGAAAAATTTTCGCAAGATTGGTCAAGAGCTCTAAGTTGCCAAGTTCACAGGACTCATGTTTAATAACTATGTAAAATTTAGACCAGAAGGAATATCCGTGAGCAAAGCGATTGCAAAAGGTTAGAATAAAACAAGAGCACGTTTACTTACAAGAGAACACCGGCAACCTGTACTTCCAGATTTTGATGAGACTACACAGACTGAAAGAGTACCATGTTCTTTCTCTGCGGAATTTTCCGATTTCAGGGTACCGCTTCCTCTAAAGAGTTGAATGATTTTTAAACTTTTGTAAATATCTCGGAAACTATCACAGATTTCTTGTTTTTTGTAGAATATAATTTGAAGTATATTACATAGCCCCAAGGATGACGAGAATTATTTTCGGAAACAATTAATAATGGGAGGCAGGATATCCCACACACCCATTTAAAAGAATTTACCTTTGCGACAGAGTTACGCAATCATTATTTAGACCTGTAAATATGTATGTATATTTCTTCTTCGACGTCTGGAAAGCTCACTTCAAATCATTTTAAAACCTGGGCAACAGATGTTTTCTTTCTAAATATCGAAACCAAGGTGTCCTCTTGATTGGGGCCAAAAGATAAAACTGTACACATTTTACATATTCTTAAAAAAACAAAAGCCATGGTGCAAGTTCTAGATGTGTTTGGTTTTATATTATGGAATTAGAATTCTTTCTGATGTAGTGATCCTTATGAAATACGACATAGATTTACATACGTCAGAGAAATAGTATTATTGAGCTGCAATCGTTGACCCACATAGATTTTTCGACCTGTGCTATAAGAGTGGATACGTGGATGAAAGACCAGGATGCCTTTAAAATCCTGTAGTTTTGTTTTGCAACAGTGTTTATAAAAAGCCTGGTATTATGCGTTGTTCGTGATGTTGTGAACATTTTTATACTGACTACCATTATTGCAATAATTACATAGCATAATTACAATAGTACAATTCAATTATAATATTAATAATCATATTGCAGTGTGTAATGTATTGAATTTTCTTTGTTTCCAATTCTGCTCCACTGTTTTCCGAAAACGTGTGACCGGTACAAACCATGTTAGTTATATTATTAGTTATTATATTAATATTGCCCTATAGAATATCATGCCGAACTGTAAATTTACATTGCACAAAAGAATGCATTTCATACATTGTTTGAAACGGCCGCCTATGGTCATATCAATCACATTATATTATAGTATTTCATGAAAACCGTTTACGAAATAATTTTAGTTTTGTATTTCGACATGGCAACAACGTCCAATAAATGTCCATATAAACGTTAAAAAATCGAGTTACTTAAATAATCAAAATAGTTAAATGTGCTTTGAGATTGAAGGTAGTAAAGTGACGATCCTGAAACGGTAATTATATGTTTACAAACTTGAGTGTGTGACGTAGAAATTACGTTTCCTTCTTATAAACGTTGACATTCTGCTACTGAAAAACAGTGTTCTGTATAAGATTTTTATACCGTTGGCTTTTTCTGAAAAACATCGTTTCTTTTTCAAATTGCAACGACTTAAGATTTTAGAATATCATATAACATACATGTTATAATATTTCCAGAAATTATCTGCAATTATTCACTAATGTAATCACTAGTAATTTAAAATTTACGCAAACTTGCGTAAATGGTCTTTTGAAGAATTTTTTTAAATTTAATTTTTTCATATTTATTGGTGAACTGGTTTGTCTTTAAATAAGGGAACGATGTCTAGTAATGTCATTAATACGAGATCGCAAAAAACAAAAGTTATAATGAAGAATCAAAAAATGGCAACAGCTAAAATTAATACTAGTTATGTATCAATTGTATCCGATAATGAAAAAATAATGAATGAGGAAATCGATCAGTTATTGGAGTTAAGAAATCAGTTGGCTACTGCGAATTACACGGTTAAGGAATTGCATGAAAGAATCAATGAACAGGAAAAAACAATGGCATACTATAAGCAAAAACACGAAAATCAAAATGAAATTATTGGCAATTTACGTAGAACTATTAGTGAATTAACTAAAGCAAAAGGTTGTAATGTAGTAAATAGGAATACTCAAACAGACTCTCCCGAATTAAAAACTGTGGAAATTTAAACTTCAAAGAGTAAAATACCGAATCATGATGTCTCTATACAGACAGAATGCACACAAAACGAATTAAAGGTGTTATGTCCCAATGCCCCTGTCCCGGAACGAAGTTGTGCCAGCCTGTACGGAGGAGAAAACATTGGAGGGCGTCAATGTGGATCGACATTGTACATATATCCAGCAACCTGTAAAAGTGGAGTGGCGAGGTGACGACGATGTGTTAAGTTCTTATTCCTACAAACCTAAGATATTAATAATTGGGGATAGTCACGCCAAATCTATGGCAAGTATGTTTTATGAATTTTGTGGGAATTCATTCTACATTGAGTCGATTGTTAAACCTAATGCAGACTTTCTAAATGTAACATCAGAGGTGTCAACGTTGGCATCTGACTTTACTTTCGAGGACTATATGGTGGTTATGGAACGGAGGACATGTTGCGTGGAAAATGTTTTAAAACTGGAAGTTTAGTTAAATTTGTAAATTCTTTTCCCCATACAAACTTATTTATGTTACCAGTACCTTACTGGGAGAAAAATGTGTCATATAATAATTTGGTATATTCCTTAAACCGTCAATTTTATAATATTATAAGTACTATAGAGAAACGTCAATTTGTGCAATATATAGATGTTAGTTCTATTATAAATTTAAAAGATATGACTAGACATGGTTCCCACATGAAATATGAAGAAAAACAAAAAATTTTTAATCAAAATTATATATGAGACCCAAAAGAAGTTGCACTCTGGCAATATGTACGTTGGGAATTTAATTGTAATAAACACCAATAAGGAGGACGAGAAAGTCAGTGTTAATTCCTATAATGTAAACAACTTGTCTTTGGTTAATAAAAGTATTTTTATAGATAATTTAAAAATTTTGCATGTGAATGTTTAGTGTATATCTAATAAAATCGAAAATGTTGAAGTATTATTAATGGAAGAACGTCCTCATATTTTTTGTGTCTCGGAGCATTGGTGTAGTGATGCAGTTCTAGGGACCATTAATTTTAAAAATTATAACCTTGTTTGCAGTTTTTGTAGAATTGATTTTCATCATGGGGGAAATGCTATTTTCACGCGCTTGGATATAAAATCAAAACCATTGTCATGTATAAATAAACTGGGTAATGAACTTGATTTTGAGGCATTTAGCTCTATACTTGATATAAAGAGTCAAAAGGTTGGGTTGCTAACTGTTTACACGAGTCCAGAGGGTTGTCTTGAAAATTTCTTTTATAATCTGACGGTATGTTTGGAAAAACTTAAGGAGTGTTGCAATGAGCTCTCTCTGTGGTGACTTTAATATTGATTCATTGAGACCGTCGAAACATTTTAACATTTTAACGGACATCTTCAATTGTTTTGATTTAAAATATACATTAAAAGAACCTACAAGAATACATACGAATAAAAATTGTTAAAGCATCAATAACTGCAATAGACTACATGATAACTAACATAGTAGCTGGTATGGCATCATGCAGTAATATCCAGCCCAAAATTGCAGATCAGCTAGCACAAGTTTTAGATATTAATATTTCAACGTCTTCAAATGAGGTACACACTTGCCTTGATCCGGTCACACATAAAATCTTTGATCTGCAATGTATAAGCAGATTAGAATCTTTACTACATGCGCATGATTGGACTTCTCTGTTCCATTGCAATGATGTGGACCAGATATTTGTAGATTTTAGCTCTACCCTAATGTGGTGCCTGGAAGTATCTTCCCCGGTGTCAAAATGATAAAACATGAAAGCAAACACGTTGGTTGGCTATCTATGGAAATTGTTCAGAGTTCTAGGGAATTGAAGGATCCTTTTTGGTTAAAATCGAAATTTAGTATTCCTGAATTACTATTAAAATATACTAATAACAAACACAGGCACAGAAATTTAATTCAGAAATCAAAAAATGATTATTATCGTTGTAAGTTTGAGGCTGCCCCAAATAAACAAAAATTCGTGTGGAAACTAGTCAATGAAACACGAAATAAAGAAAAGAAACGGAATGCTGGATTTACATTGAATATTGACGGTACTGTTACATCTGAGAGATCAATCATTTCAAATGATTTTGCAAATTACTTTTCATCTGTAGCAGTTGATCTTGTGGGTGGAGAGCTTGGTGATCCTGGGCGTAGGGTTCCTTATCCTATTGTATGTGCCAATACTTTTGTCTTCAGGCCTGTTTGTTCGCAGGATGTTGCCTGCGTCATAGCATCCTTGCAAAACAGAAAGTCATGTGGCATTGATGGAATTAGTAATTTTTTACTTAAATATATTGGTGAAGGTATAGTGGAAATTTTCACGTATGTTATCAATAAATCTTTTAAAACTGGCATATTTCCATCAAAATTAAAAACTGCGTTGGTGACACCACTATATAAAAAGACGATCACGCAAAAATAGAAAACTGCTGGCCAATTTCGATATTAAGTGCCTTATCTAAAGTAATTGAGAGAATTGCCTATGATAAGATTTTTATCAAAAATTTAAAATTCTTAGTAAATACCAACATGGTTTGATGAAATCTAAGTCAACTGAGACTGCTTCATTTGATCGTATAGGGCACATTTGCAGGGGATTAGATGACAGTAATTTTGTGGTGGGAATCTTCTTCGATATGGCGCGTGCGTTTGATTGCGTGGATGTCAACTTTCTTGCCGAAAAGCTGTACAACATTGACTTTAGAGGAGTTTCCTTAGACTGGATTGTATCGTTTCTATCTAATAGATATATTACGGTAGATGTTAATGGTTCAAGATCTCCCGAAGTTAATATACCGCTCGGAGTACCACAGGGATCTCTTTTGGGACCTCTTTGCTTTCTTTTAGCTATTAATGATTTACCGGAGCATTTTAGATGTGGTTATCCCACGGTTTTCGCAGATGATCCATCGGTAATAGTATCGGTTAAAAGTTCCGAGAATCTCAAATGCTCTATAATGACTACAATGAAGGATATGAAGTTATGGTGCAAGTTAAATAGATTTGGTTTGAATGAAAACAAAACAAAAATTGTGTATTTTCACTAAAGGAGGCCCTTCCCCAATTTGCAGCCAGGGAAAAAGTAGGAATACTGGGTGTTATGGTTGACGATAGCTTATCATGGAATGAGCAATTAGATTGCGTTTGTAAAAAGTTAAGCAGCACTCATTACGTAATCTACCAGCTGAAGACCAACTTATCAAGAAAAATTTAATTGAGATCTATTACGCATTGGCTTACTCAATAATGTCTTATAATGTTATGATATGGGGTGTTGCTGTGGAATGGGAGAGGGTGTTTGTGGCGCAAAAGCGTCTTATTCGCTTAATTTTTAATATACCTTACAGGGGTACCTGTAGGAAAGTTTTCGTGGGGCAAGGTATTCTTACCTTTCCTTACATCATTATATATAAATGCGTCGTTTTTGTTAAACAAAACCTAGAGAAATTTGAGAAATATAAACCTTCGCACCATTACTCAACAAGAAATGTCTATGGCTTTCGTTTCCGAGACACAAATTAACATTATACGAAAAGTCACCACTTTATATTTGTATAAAATTGTATAATAAACTACCTGATATGTACAAGTCCTTCTGCTCTATTAATACCTATAAAAGGGAGGTTACAAAGTATCTGACATCACATGCATTTTATACCATAACTGAATATTTAAATATGTAATTTTTAATATGTGATTGTTTTTATAGATTCATACTATTAATTTTAATTTCTGACTTGTACATTAAGTACACAATTAGAGATAAGATACAGTATGTACCTTGTATGATGCATCAACCCAACATATTTGGCGTCCTGAATAAAGTTTATTATTATTATTATTATTATAAGTAATTTCTAGATCAATATGTATTTATAACGACAATCAATGACAAGTAAAGTTTCATTATCGTTTTCTTATACTTCTGTTACCGTTTTCTACATAAACCCGACTTTATTTCTGATAAATAAAAATTATTTTTTTTTCTAAATGGAGTTTGGGGTCATCGGTGTCCAAATTTTAATATTCTTCGAAAGTAATTCGCGTCATCCTTGATACTATGTAATATACCTTATTTGTGATAAATGAAAATAAAAACCATTAAAAAATGGGGGTATGAGCTACCCGGCTCCCCAGTAGTAATTGTTTCTGAAAATAATTCGTGTTATCCTGGAGACTATGTAATATAGGGAAGAGTGAGGCAGGTTGTGTCGTTTATATTTTGGAATGGAATTGCCCCTAAATGTTAGTTTCTCTAGTGACCTTACTTCGCACTTGTAAACAATGAGAAAGAAAACTCAGATCTCGATGACATTTCATGATACGCCAAATTCGGCGATTCCTTGTAGAAAAAGCTCTAGAAGAAATCAAAGGATTTCCAAAAGCGAAACCAAAAAAAAACCCGCAAAGAATCTCAATTCTCAATTCAATGAACAAATGAGGTTTCATTAACGTACAGACCGATCACCCTGACAGTGTTTTCACTCAACCTTTTCTCATATATATATCGATTATGTATAATGTAGAGGAATGTAAATTTTTTCATTTGGCCACAAATAAATAAAAACAATTGTTCAATTTCTTAGAGAAAAAAATGTTTAAAAAAGTGCTCGAACCTGCCCCACCCCACCCCCTTTATTTGTGAAAAATAGAAATAAAAAAAATAATGAGGGATGTAGGATACCCGGTCTCCCGTTACTAACTTTCTCCGAAAATAATTTGTGTCATTATTGGGACTATATAATAAACTTCAAATTATATCCTACCAAAAAGAAGAAATCTGTTATACTTTCCGAGATATTTACAAAATTTAAAAATCATTCAAATTTTTGGAGGGGACTGATTCCGCAGAAGAGGGAAATTATGTTGTTCTTATATCATGGTACTCTGGTCTGTGTAGTTTCATCGGAATCTGGGATTGGGAATTGCCGGTGTTAGCTTCCTGTGTGTTCGACGAACCACTTTCGAGCAGTACTATCAGGGGTATTACGAAAGTGGTAACAAAAATGGTATGTGGGCTACTCCGACGGGCCGGAGTAAGGGGATCTAACAACCAGCAAGAGCCAATGCTTTTACAGCCATGCTTTGAATTTTCGCAGATATTTGAAAGAGCCGCGTTAATTTGTAGAAGGAATTATTGGGTGATTATTGATTGTTTATGTATGTTTGATTTGAAGTTAGTGTTTCTGTAAGAAACTGTTTTCAGCGTCGGATTTGAATTAATATAAACAAGACATTTAATGGTATTTCATACATATTTATTCGTTGTACTAAATAAAACAGTGGCTCATACTCGTACTTCCTTATTTCCTTCTTTACTTCAAGTATTTAGCAAAATTTGATTGGTATAAAGTTCTCACATTTTACAATAGAAATTTTTCTTTTGATATTTTGGAGAATGATCGACAGCCCAGCACAAGCACTGTAACCACGCCGCAGGCTGGCCTAATTACTTGTCTACCAAGCGTTGTATTTACTGTGCTTGTCTGCGCCTGCGTATTGCCAAGCTGAACCAAGTGAAAAGGCGTCGTATAGTTACAAGGGATGATGAGGGTCTTTGGATCAAATGTATCGGTAACGGGGACGCAAAACAAATTGCTCGCATATGTCAGATCGCATAACAGGAGAATATGCTTGGGAAAACACAGTGGCGGAGCCACCAATTATTTCCTGAGGGTTGTCGCAGATTAACCCCTCACAAAGCATCACAAGTGGCATACGCGTAGTCCCTTGTTTGAGATGAACAAACTCCCAATTTTTTTATATGTATGTCTACTATTGCCGGAACTTCAACTGTTCGCGGAATTTAAAAAATGTTTTGTGGGTTAGGTTTAGCGGCCCTCGAAGCAGCACCAGTTTGTTTGTTTCTAATAATATGTTTATATCATTCTATTATATCTAAAGTTTTCCTTTTCTTCTTCAAGGAAGTTTCTTTCTCTTTCCTTTTCTCTCGAATTTTCTGGATTTATATTAATCTAGAAGACGTTCACACTTATAGTTATTCGGAATTGATATAGAGTGTTGTATTACACAAAAACATTTTCTTAAAAAATACGTATTGTATTGAAATTGTATCAAATGTAGATAAAATTGTACTTACGACGAATAATAAAAATGTTTTTACAAAATTAAATCTTTTTTATTCCACACTTTTGCTATCTAACAACTAGATGGCAGCAGAAATATAAATTAGTAATAATTTTATTTATTTATTTATTAGGGCTACGCGCTCTTAGGGAGGTTCCGCGGCAAGAGTTAACTGGGAAAAGTGAGACTCTAAAAATCATTAAATAGATGCTTTTCTTCTATCCTTCTTATTTCATTAGTTCTTTCTCGCTCGCACACACACACTTCTGCGTCTCCCCCATCAGATGGCGCTCTTATTATTCGGACTCGAATTTACTTCAAATTCAACTGCAACTTATTTACCATCGGTTTTGAAATGAAATACCTTTTCCTTACACATTGTTTATTCAATTATAGAATTTTATCTTTTATTCAAATAAGCATCAAATGCATAAAGAGCTTTGCTCTTGTCGGGTGTCCCACGACACCTCTCTTTTTAATTTTTAAGTTATGCCATTTATAACATCATTCCAATATATTAAATTACTTACAAAGCAAACGAAAATCAGTTTCAAATAACAATTTAATTTTCTTTTATTTCAAGCACAGTTTGTATTATTCTCTTTAGTTACATAAAGATATAATAGCTAATCCTCTATATTGTGTAAATCACGTTTTTGTAAATGTAAATAATAACATTTGGATAAAATTAGTAAAAAGAAATGACATGTTAATCAAACTATTAAAATTAGTGATCACCTAGCGGCTGCCATATTTGCTAGTGAAAATAAATTCGCTAGCAAATATGGGAACAGCTAGATTTAGCGCTTGTGTTCATGATACCGCTAGATTTAGCGCTAGCAGTGCCGTAACTCTCTCCCTGAACGTACGGAATGTTACAGTTTTATCACTTCTAAAATTAACGAAGCAATTGAAGAAATAACAAATAAATTCACAAAAACTTTAAAGAAGAAATTAAACAACTATTAGACAAAAAGAAGTATTTTGTAAGCGAATTAACCTTCCTATACTCACGTCAAAATGAAAGACGTATACTATACTATATAAGTCGGTCTTACAGACCGTATGCGTGACTATAGGAAGGTTAAAAGCAATGACAACGCAGTTATCCTCTCCAACCTTCGATAAAGTCTCTACAGCGGTCACCATCCAATGCACAACAAAAAATGATAAAGAAAACAGCCGCAAACCTAGCTTAACAAACACGGATAATGAACACGCAAAAATAAAGTACACTGACCTCGCACCACAGAAAAAGATGGAAGCGAATGATGAAATTTACTGAAACACTCAAGTACGATACAAACGGTTGAAAATCAAACGCGTTTTGAGGAAAACGGTAAATATAAAACGAAACTGATAAACGCGTATAGGGCGAAGAAAAAACGAAAACGGATTTGTACTGAGCATTGATATTGGTTTGAAATGTGCTACAAAATCTGCCCACTTACATATGTATTTACGGCGTCAGTCCTTCAAGTACGGCTGGCTGGTACACGTATCAACCGTCTTTTAGAACGAATAGCACGAATGAAATCTCAGACGCCAGTAGAACAGGCGAAATAAACGAGTCTAGTATATATGTTAACGCTAAACTACCGAAACCGTTAGTGTGCATATTACCGAAGTAATTTGTACGTTACCTAGGTAGACCTGTTAGAATGACAAATTTTCTATAAAATAACAATCTTTCGAACATTATCTAGTTAATGCACACATTAACGAGTGACCGTTCGTTAAAGTGGGAAAAACTTGTTTCAAAGATAATTTTTATACATTACAGTGTGTTTAATGGCCACTACCGCTGATTGAATCGCTTGTACCCAGTAAACATTTTTTAAATTTCGCGGATAATTTAATTGAGTAGTTCCGGCAATATTGAACATATTCGCATGCATTGTGCTTAGAAATTGGCAAGTATGTCCACTATTCACGGACTTGCCAAATGAAACCGTCCGCGAAATTTAAAAAATGTTTACTGGGTACTATCGATGTGTTTCGTATTTTAAAATGTAAATTGCCTTATTGGCACATTTGTACTTAGAAATCCTCGGTAAATACGTATATAATAACAAAAAAATTGGTGTGTGTGGTTTACGCACGTGTGAAGTGAATTCCCATTAATTGTCATAATTGTTACTTGGAGGTCATCGTGTTTTCGTTCCACGTGGTTTTTGATGATTTTCGGATGTTTTATGTATAATGTTTTATTTCATTCGTTCTTATATGTTAAAATAAGATGATTCGCAAGTCATTATGATTAGGTTGTATAAAATCTTTTTCGGAGGTTTCGCCTCTCGCTCGCACATTATACTCTCGCTATCTCTCCTTCTCAGGTACACACGTATCCTTTCTCTAGCTCGCACATCATATTTTCCGTTTTCTTGCCGCTCTTACGCTTACATTTACGCTTATGATTACGCTTACACTCGACCTGGTCCGGTGTCCCTTAAGGAGCATTTACTTCAATAATTTTAAAGTTCTGTATTTAAAACATTTGAATCACCATCGTTTTGTTACAACGATTCCATTGACCCAGTAACAGTAACTGTAACACTATACTAAAATAAATAACGGTCTTTTTTTAAAACTAAAAGTACAAACACTTCTCAGCTAAAACAGATTACATTAGTATTGTCTATTTGCAGAATTTGCTTACAGAATACATTCCCAAACATGAGATTCTTGTATCTGTAGAAAGATCACGTTTTGAATATTTGACGCTTTCGCGTTACTTCTTCTACCATCCTATGGCACGGGTGGATTTTCTAGCTTTCATAAAATCAAATTTGGTTTGTATGAGTTAGTTCATGTCTAGAGTTACTCAATTTGCGCCGATAATACTACAACTATCTGAAACGAGTGTACTACACGTTCTCAGTTTCAATGTATAGTATAAAGCCATCTGCATTCGCATAGCGCAATGTTATTTTATTCTATTACAGCCGTTAGATATTTGTAGCACTATTGGCGCAAATTGACCAACTCTACTCATGTCTGTCAGTACTACATACAACTCGCGAAATTACCTCATCAAGATAGTATTTACTCGTGACAATGCAAGCAACTAGTGTATTGCAGGTTAATATGAAAGATTAATTCAACGCAAGTTTCCTAGGTAAAGGTTCACAACATAACACTGTTTTATTCTCAAAAGAAATATACGATGCTTTAGTGAAGGATGTGAAATGAATAAATACTTTAAAAAGAAAGTATCATCTCGAGACTGTCGGATATTTGAACGTTATGATGTGTTGATTTTGCAAGGTTGTGAAAAACTTATTGAACCATTATCAGATTCAAAAAAATGTGGAGCTATTTGTTCATGTGGAGGCATTATTGGAGATACTATATTCAACCTATTTGTCAATTGAGCATGGCGGTAGAGACAGAATAATAAAAGAATTCAATCAACATTATAAAAACATAATCCAGGCTCAGTTAAAAATGTTTTAAATTTATGCGAACCTTGTTCAAAACCGTAAAAGCGAGAAAAAGCAATTGTAGGAAAACCAATCATCTCATGTCATTTTCATTGTCGATGTCAAGCTAATCTCATTGACTACTAACCTAAACCTGATACAATGCTTTAATTTCTCCTCCTATAGCAAGACTACTTAATAATAAATTTGTAATTTTAAAAACTTCATACGTCAAAACGAGCAGATGACGTAACTATAATACAGTTCATATTTTTCTTTTGCTGGGAGCATGGTGTATATTACAATCAGATAGCTGGCGTGAATTTTGTAATCGAGTCTTAGACAGCTTAAAAGAAATGTGGCCAGAACTAAAAATGATTGATGGTAAGCCTAGGCACCTCAAAACTAGGGGAGTGTGGAATGGGCCAATGAAGATGTCGAGAATATGTTGACCAGTTGGATTGCTGATAATAGATTGAAAGGAGCGGGGGAGGGGGGGAGGTACTTCTTGTACAATTCATGAGTTCTACGAAGTCATATTCGATTGCCCTGTAAAAGTGGGGTTTTCATCGTCACTCATACCGCAAAATATTCTTGAAGCGATGATTAATGAAGAAGACCTTAAAAATTAGAATATTCACAAGAAGATCTTGAAAAATTAGAAGATTCGCTAGAAACTACAACAAATAACGAATAGCAATCAGACATTCAAGAAGCTGTCATAATAGAACCTACTTACGAAGGCCATTCAGCAGAAGAATGTCCAATTTGTATTGTGTGTTTCAAAGAAGCATCAGCAGCACACACCTGTTTTGAATGTAACATGTTTGTCATGTTATTTGTGATAAAACACAACTCGAAGATGAAGGTTTTGGTAAAAATCCCCTGCAGAAACAAATTTCACCAAAATAAACAACGAGACGAAGCTAAGGAAACCTTGACAATACAAACTAAAAAATGTTGGCAATGTCTGATGCAATCTCTGTTGAAGGTGTCACTGTAAGGATGCCAAAAATAGATAGGGCAAAAACTTGTTCCCGTTCAACTTTGGCAGTGGTCCTTAGTAAAACGGACAATGAATTTTACAAAGTGGGCATTAAAACGGGCATTTTAAAACAACTGTATGCCAGATCTCATTTTAGCGTTTCTCAAGGAAAATATCTTACAAAAAGAATATGTTCCTAATGTGGAAGTATCTTTGCGTCACACTACAACAATACAGGTTCTTTAGTTCAGGTCAAGGTGATGTCACTGTAAATCAAAATGTGTCATAAATAGGTGTATATATATATATATATATATATATATATCAGTACTACACAGGTCTTAAAGGCCCAAGGCCACCGAGCCGTATACATGCGCATATACAGTACCGCTCCTGGCCCGCCTAGTGGCATTTCAATTTCAAATTTGAATAGGTGGGTATGTCGCAAAAATAAATTGCTATGCAACTCAAAATGTCATCAGTCATTAGCTTGTACTAATAAGTAATTTCTTGCTCCAATTTTTTTCACAGTTTAAGCAATATTTGTAGGGTTTACATGTGTTTTTATTTTGTCATATGTTAATATTATGTAATAAAAGCAAATTAAACATTACATCACATTTTGTTTTATTTGTTACATTAACCAGCATTTGACAGGTAATATTTGTATTATCTAATTAATGTGCAAATTACCTAGATAACGCACATTATCGGTAACATATACAATAATAATCAGAGTTATAGTGCGTCCATAAATCAAAAGATTCAATTGATAGTGCTGACTTATTTAGCGAACATTATAATGTCTTTCGTCAAGACCTTTCAATAGAAACATCTGAAGAGAAAGACGGTGGTGGTAGCCTAATTGCAGTTTTTATTGTATTAGAACTAAACACCGTGACGAATGGTCCACCAGTTGTGAAGATGTTTAGGTAACTATCTCGCCTTTTACTTCTAAGATACATTTCTGTTGCTTTACCTGACTTATCTACGGCTAGGTTTGAAACCGTTTTTGAGAATCTATACAACTTACAAGGAAAGGTTCCCAACTCACACACGGCGATTTCGATGAAACTTGATAATTATGCAGAGGTGGTAGGATTATATAAGAGGCCCGTTCTTGTTTCTACGATTAAAGCCTTTAAAAGGGTGAAAAGCGCCCCGCAAATTGGGCCGCTTTTCGTTTTTGCCAATTACTTTAGAATTGTTTCAAGAAAAAAATATTCAAATATATGAGCATGTAGCGCACTAAGAGTGCCAAGAGTAACGCCTGTGAAGGGGTGCAAGGCGCTCCCAAGGATGGGAGGGTTTTTTGCCAATTACTCTGCAATTATTACAAGGAGAAAATATTAAAACTTGTAAACATATAGCGCTTTAAGAGGGCTATTAATATATGTAAATAGCTTCATCAAAGAAATTACCCCTCCCATCCTCACCGATTTCGACAAAACTCGGATATTATGTACAGCTGCTAGCATTATATAAAAATCTGGTTTCACTCTCTGATCTAAAAGTATCTGAAAGTTGGAAATAGGGTTTTTTTACCAATTACAATATTACAATATACATGTTTGTTGTCTTAGTTTGTTCGCTCCTTATGAGAATAACATAATTACACTTCAAACGTAAAATAATTAAAATTAGCTTTACCATACCTTTGTGAAAAATCCAGATACATATCTCGGCAACTAAGTTGCCATCCTCAGTGGAAAACTGAGGAATTCAGTATCACTAGCGAATACGACTAATGCTCAAGACGAACACCACACAACGAACACTGTACAACACCAAAACACTGCACAATGAACATCACACAATGAACGTGAACTCAATTCCCCAGTTTTCCACTGAGGATGGCAACTTAGTTGCCGAAATACGTATCTGGATTTTTCAGAAAGGTGTGGTGAGGGTAATTTTATTGATCTTTTATATACTTTTTTAGCCACAGTGTCCTTATTCTTATTTGCAACACTTCAAACGCATTATAGCTTCTGTTTATTGTACATAGCATGTCTATATAACTAAATTGCGGTAAGTACAAGTTACTGGACAATGTCTTTATCGGAAATTTAAATATACATATTGAATGAACAAATTTCAATATCTAGATTGACGGCGAGGGAAGCGAAGGTTCTTCAAGTTTGTAACATTTTAAGAATAAGTGTTAACCATTCAAGTAGGTTCGGCTTGTGATACCGTATATTCGGAGCTGCAGCGAAGATAGCAGTCGTTCGTATATAGTCATATATCGCCGGCATTTACCAACATGCAGTTGCCGTCGATGCACGGACATATACGAACTAATGTGATCTTCGCAGCAGCTTCGAATATACGGTATCACAAGCCGCCGCTACTGATTCAAGCATGTTTAGATGGCTCTCTTGAAACGGAACATACCTGCATTTATACAGGTTCCGTCAAAATCGCAAAACGGTGACCCCCACCCGGAGAGGTGGCAAACGGTCTTTAATATATAAGAAACATAACCGATTCATATACGATATATGTCGAGAGCCCTGTTGAAATTCATACATCCATATAACTAAATATTTAATTAGCCGTTTCTTACCACATCAATGGCTTTTAGAGCAGCAACAGAATCAGGCTTCTTACATAGTGTAGTTCTACATAACTACCAAGTTTCGTCCAAATCGGCGTGTGCGGCTTGGGAACCTTTCCTTGTTAGTTAATAATAATATTGTAGAATCGATTTCTGTTTATTATTGGGTGATTTCAACCTCCTTAATATTCAGTGAAAACCCCAGAATAATATATCTAGTAATATCAAATAATGAGCCCAAAGAAATTCAAATTCACCCGATATCATTAGTCAATTTTGGCAATACAATAATGTCGTCAATGTTTATAATAGAATTCTGGATTTAGTACTGCCTAACTTTGATATTCCGAAAATTGCTTATCCTGATCCTTTTGTTTACGAAGATAACCACCATAAGGCAATTACCTGCTCCTTGGAATTCTATTTTAATAAATTGTTTTTTCATCCTTATTACCTTACGAAGATTTCCAGTACAGGAAACCAGATTATGATAAAATTAATAAATTTATCGCCCAAGTTGACTGGGATGATTTACTTGATGATCTTGGCGTCGATGAAGACGTCGATTTATTTTAAGAGGGGTTCAATCACCTAACTGTCAATTTTGTAACTACAAAGTAGGTGAAAGAATCACATTTTCCTCACTGTTACAAACCTTCAACTGTAAAAATCTATAAAGAAAAGAGAAGCCTTCATGGTTGATGGAAAAGACTCGGTCGAACGTCAGATTATGATTCCTTTTCATTGCTAAGACGTCGCTTAAAATTAAGATTAAAGATTATTACAATGATTATTTATCCTCTATTCTATTGAATGTAAAATCAAAGAGGATTTTAAATACTTTTTGACTTTTATATCACCCAAAACAAAATACTCTCAGCTTCCACTTACTACGCGCTACCACTACTTGGCTACTTCTAGCACACCTGATATTAGTGAATTATTTAATCCTTTTCTCATTCCCTATTTGAATCAAGATGTACTCCCCCGACTTTGCAGACGTCTTTATCTAATTATAGCGATGTAATATTGCTCTCCATGCTTTTTATACAACTCTGTATGAAGCCATCAATTGCTCCGTACCTCAAATCTCCGGTTCATACACGTTTTCAGATTATCCACCATGGTTCTCGCTTGAACTGATTTCAAATTTGAAACTTAAAGAGCATTGCAGACATAACTGGAAAGCATCTAAGAACGTTTTCTTCTTGAACGAATTTTAGGCGAATGCGCCCACTTTGCAAAGAACAGATTACTCGGGCCTGTAAATCTCTTGTGTAGAGAGCAGAAGACTCCATTCAGTCTAACCCTAGAAAATTTGTTTAATTCATCCGCTTTAGGAAGGGGATTCTAGACTGCCGGGCAAAATGTATCATAATGACCTTCTGCTTGAGTCTCCTCAGCAGCCCTACAGCTGAGACCTTTGCTCAACACCTTTCTAATACTTACGCACCTTCTGAGTCAACTGCTTTCAGTAATACTTTCTCCAATCGGCTCTCATTCTCGCTACACACTAGATCTGAAGAGGAGTTGATTAGTATGAGTTCTCTTTATAACAATCTGACCTTGATCTTATTCCCAATTCTTTGGTACGTGACTCTAGATTTGTATTGGCTGCACCCTCAGCCATTTTAATTAATTTATCTATTGCAACTTCTATTTTTCCTGTTACTTAGAAAAATGCTAGAATTACTCCCATTCTTAGAAAGGGTGATCTTTTGTCAAAAATTATCATCCAATAGCAATTTTATCTAACTTCGCTAAGATCTATGGAAACATTAATTATAGATGTATTTCTCCTAACACTAACTCTTTAGTATGCATCAAAATGGTCACAATCTATCAGTGAAACTCTGGATGCTCGTGGGAGGGTTGACGTCATCTACACTGATTTTTCTAGTGCTTTTGATACTGTTGACCACGGATTGCTCCTCCATAAGCTCCAACTATTTGGTTGTACCCATATTCTGCTTTCTTTAAGAAGTTCTTTTCTGATCGGCGGACGAAATTATGTATTTTACAATGGTTACTCCTCCTCTCTTTATACTGCAACGTCCGGAGTACCTCAGGCCTCCAGTCTCTGTCCCTTGCTATTTATTCTTTCTATGGACGACCTTTTGGAGTCTCTGGACTACCATGCTCTTGCTTATACAGACAACCTCAAGCTTCATTCCGCCATCTCGGATGTGTATGCTCTGCAGTAACACCTTCATGCACTAGCTAATTGGTGCAATATCAACAGCCTAAAATTGAACCTCAGTAAGCGCGTTGTTGTTACCTACTCCATTCAACTTATGTTTCTCCTTATGTTTTCTATCTAACACACTCAGCATTGTTTTTAAAATGTTTATCTTATCGGCTCTATGGTGTGTACCCTCCTAGGGGATACGACTACAATCAGGTCCCAGCACGGCATAATAGACAGTCTCTGGCGGGCAGGAGGGATGTGGTGAGCTCACGTTTTATGTGGAAGTTACTTCACAGTGTGGTTGAGTGTCCTGAACTTTTGGCCTCTGTGAAGCTCCACGTCCCAAGAAGGCCCAGCCACACTACGTTGACATCCGCCCTTCCATCAGCAAGAACTAATGCATTGTGGCGGTCTCCCGTTGTGAATATGTGCCGTCTCGTTGAGTCCCACTATGATCTTCATATACATCTTTTTCAACAGACTGTCTATGACTTTATTGCAGTTAACTGTTTGTTTATATATGTATATTCGTTTGCTTTTTGTTTGTCAATTCGTATGTACCTACATCTTTTTTAGTATGTTACTACCTGCTCTTCTATTTTTTGTCCTGTAACTAGTTTTATACCGTTGGGCAATTAGATTATTATTATTATTATTATTATTAGCTATTATAAAAATAAATTTTGAAAATATTCGCCGGCGATGTAAATTTTATATTAACCTTCGAAATCTTTTACCCTCCCCGTAATAAAAATCATTCGCGAATAAATTAGGATAAAATACTCAAACATAAAACTCGCTTGCGAAAAAGAAATAAGACTCTGAAGAGAAAAAGGGAAAATAAATAAATATTTACCTCCACTCTTTCGCAAATCGTTCAATTGTTTGGTTTCCGTAACACCTTTTGCTTCCATCAGTGTGTTTAGAAATGGTAATCACTATTTTTTTGTACGAGACAAAGATTTTTGGCTCCGTACAAAGTCTTTTTAGCGTCTTTGTACATTGTGCAAAGATTTTTTTTTGGTAGTTCACTTACCATTATTATGTTGTAAAAACTAAAAATCTCTCGTACATAGACTTTTTTCCGATCTTGTACATATACAAAGAGGCTCGTACAAAAGAAACAGTGATGGTAATGGTAATTAATTTTAGACTTCTAAAAGAATAACTATAAATCACATTTATTACAAGTAGATGCATAAAATGCAGTCATTGTCATCGTACAAAATATACTCTATTACATTTCAATGTACAATAAATAAATCAAATTTATCTAAATCACACTGGCATATTTACATAAAAATTAGTAATACAATTACCATCGTCATTTAACCTCTTCTAAATCCACATGTTTCTTCTTTGATTTGTACCTTAAGTATATAAATTCCGAAATCCACATAATTAAAGTTACTGACGTCACGGAGTTGATTACAAATATACATTTTTTATATGAACCCGTAGCATCACGAATGATACCTAGAATCAAATATAATTAGATTATTTTAAAATTAATTTAATACTGTGTTCGTTTGTATCTACCCAGAAATGGTCCACCTATCCATATAAAAATACCATTTAAAGTCGAATATAGTCCCAACGCGGCTGCCAGTCTCTCGATGGGAACGTAATTGGGGACTACGAGAGACCAGTATACCGTTCTGAAACCTTTAGCAAGTCCGAGGAAGGCAGCACAACCTAATAGGTAGTAATATTGCGTATTGAACAATAAACCTGAATAAGAGTTATACAATTACTTTCCTTGTAAATTATTTTGAACATTGTACTTACTAAACCTAGACAAAATTAGCAAAAGCAGAGCCCACATATACATAATTCGTACGGGTTTATTAAAGAGCTCGCTGACATACGGAGCTATAAATCTGAATAGGATATCAGCTGTAGAAAGCACTGAAATGAACGTGGCAATTTGTTGTGTGCTTAGATCATAATCGGCCATTATAAATGGAGTTAGTATAGAAAAGTTTAATTCGGCGAACACTGCCAACGACATTCCAATGACGATATTCACGAAAATACGATCCTTTAATAGGGTCAGATCGAATACTTTAACGATACTTTTCCCAATACGTTTCAAAAGTGAAGATTTCTTGTTTTTCCGCTTGCTTAACTGCGTATCATAGACTTCTTTTCGTATGCTACTGCTCCACCCTCTATGGCTGTTTAATTTTGGATCTTGATATGTTTGTGTCTTTTCCTCTATATCCTTAATGACAGTATCACTTTCTTCGACGACTTTTATGTTCGTCATTGTATTTCTTCTTGATCTTGGTACTAGAAGGAAATGTGTATCTGTAAATTTTAAAACTGAATATTAGCATGATAAGAAAGTACCTGGATGAAGCGAGAGGACACTTCCAGTAAGTGGGGTGTCTATACCATATTTCGATTCAATCTCAAGCTCTTCTTCCAATGATAGCATGGATGCAGCCATTCTTTTATTAAATACCTTGTCAGCATGGTCTTCACTTTCTTCTTCTGAAAATTAAAATATGTAAATACATTTTTATGTGCGATAAATTACTTCATTCACTGTTGGATGTGACTGTTAGTTTTGGGAATTTTATAAATTAATAGTTTCGAAGGCAAATCTTGAATATATCCATATGATAAATTACTGTAGCCCTTCGTGAACGGATTACTCATTAACATATTTTGTTAAGCGTCCAATACCAAACAATTCAAAACTTGATAATACGTAAATACATATAATGAAATATTGGTTATTATTGGAGCCCGGGTGTTCAAGCGAAATACCTTTAATCCCAGAAATGTCTATCTGGCTATTTTCATTTGTAAATGCCCGTTTTGCTTGTAAACTACTATTTTGTCATCAATTTCGCTTGTCATAGAATAAATATTAGTAACTATAATTCACAGAATATCATTTCTATTATATTAATTACCTGAAGATTACTAAATACATGTTATACCTACACTACCGATTCCCATAATCTATAATATAAATTGTATTTTGAAGGAAAGTGGAAGTTGTCCATATATTACTACTTGCAATTAGTCGCAGATTTGTACAAGGAGAAATTAATGCGATATAGTATAGATGGGCAACCTACGGCCCGCGGGCCAGATGCGGCCTCGAGTAAGATTTGCCCGGCCCGCTACTGAATTCTTTCGTTGCATATTAGCACGGCCCGTCTAAACTTAATTCATAATGAATCATAAGGATACCACAAAAATGTATATTTTTCAAGATTACTCGCAGCATAAAACTTCTACAAAGAAAGGTTGCCCATGCCTGCGATATAGGAAACAAAAGGTTGTTCGAAATATGGCGATACATATTGAACCCTAATTGTTTTCATCATAACGACTGCAATATCCTAAATGCAAAGGAAACACACTTGAAAAGGAAATCTATAGACTCCTTGCGGTAAGTAAATACCCTAAAATTGTTTTCAACGGTTTAACATTGTTGGATGCAGATTCTTGATCAAATCTCACTAACAAAGTTTCCCATTCGCGTTTCAAACAAAACAACTTAAACTTCCAAAAATAACAACAGTTTCCAGTTTAGGCTGGAAGTTATTAGTAAATTAATATTGACCGTCGCACGTTCTATTGGCACGGTAAAATGATATATGTACATACATACATACCTATACATTCCATTTAGTTTATTAGAGGATCAAGTACATGACGCAATATTTATTACTGCACAAGTATATAGTATGCAATGTAAGTCAGACATTTACTTTTTTCTGGGTCTAAACCTAATATTCTACGTTTTCCTTCATATTCGTATTATTACTAATATGAGACATAAGCATCAAAGTGTTTAAAGTTTGAATTAGAGCGTCATTGCCGCATGTATACATGTTTGCGTGCATACATCTGCTCACACATTTTAACTTAACTGTCTTAATTTCTTTGGGTCAATTAAAACAATTAAGAATGTTCCCTTTTAAATTGATGCTTTGATGAGAAATAGTCTTGTAATAGTTAGATGTCTGGGAATTAGAAAGATGATTCCGTGATATAATGTGTATTGTGTAAAATGTGATCTGTTCGGCGTATGTGTTAATGAGCTACTATGCATTTACATCATATGTTATTTGTTATTCGTTTAGAATTTACTGCGCAGTCATAATGTATCAACGGAAATATAAAGAAATAAACAGGATAGCATTTTCACAAAAATTGAGCAGCGGTCTTCTTCTCACGTGTACGTCAAGGTCATTTTAACACCAAATTTACAGAAATGTCTGTTGAATATGTATACAACTGTGTAAACAAATATGCAAAACAATATTGTAGTTTTCTACTTATAGATTTTATTTGGTAGGCACATCAGAGAAGTTTGCCGATTTTATCTGCTTTAATGGAGATTTCCATTCATAAACCGATAAACACAAAAACCTTATTGTAAAGTAAAAGTGATTTAACCTTCCTATACTCACGCATACGGTCTGTGAGACCGATTTATATAGTATAGTATACATCTTTCATTTTGACGTGAGTATAGGAAGGTTAATCAATTTGGAAATATGTATGTACATACATACATAGATTCAAACTATGAGTGAAGCGAAAACTACTACTACTGGGAGAAAGACATAACATATTTCTATAATATATTAAATAATAATATATGTATGTTCATAATAAATTTAAAATACAAGGTCATTCTATTGTTATTCAGAATATCAGAAAGCGCCTAAAATGCTTCATGCTTACATTGAAACAAATGATTCTATGTATATATATTTGTGGTATATGGTTTTTTAAATCTACGTGAAAAAAATATATGCAGATACCGAAATAACAAAGAAACAGCGAGAAACAATACAAAAAGTACTGACGGAATTTGTCGATACTGAGAGGCAGAAAGAGAAAAACGTAAGAATGGCAAAGGATGAAAGACGTTGAGGAACTAAGAAGTGCCAGGAAATGAATAAGGACATGATTATACAGATTAATAGCACAGAACGAAAGAATTCTAACATTGGAAATAATGATTGAATCGGAAAAATGGTATTTTATAGTAGCATAGATCTAAAAAATACAGCCTCATCCAGATGTTATATTAAAAAGTTGTAAGTACGCCTTGGCTATTTGCACTTCTTTTTCGTTTTTTTTTTTTTTTTTTGAATAGTAACTGTAATGTAAAGTATTCAAGATATTTGAGCTTTTGTTTAAATAAACTGGAACATCTGGATGACTTTAATTGAATTGTAGCAACGACTAATAAAGGGTAAGTTTAACAACAAATCAGTCCTAACTTCAACTTATCTTTATCTCGTTAAGTCTTCAAAATGTTGTCCATTAACGGTAAGACAATGGTACAATCGATCACAAGAAGCACGAATAATATTCCTTAAAGAGTTGAGAGACATTTTTGCATTGGCCCTTCTAAGTCAAATTTTTAGGACTATTTCTAAAAACTATGGGGGTTGTCAGCAGCCCAATATCGACAATTGTGTCTGTTTACTCTTCGATTTAGACAGAAGGTGGTTTCATCAGAAAAAATGATGTTATTAACAAATTTCGGGAAATTGTTAATCTTCCGATAATTGTTGCACAAATAGGTATGTAAACATGTTGTTTTTCTTTTTCCAAATGTTGCGAATAAAGCGTTTACTTACATCACAATTTAAGTTGACGAATTGAGACCTTCGGCATTCTTTACGCGACCCGCTTTTCTAAAACGCTTGAAGAGTTTACAATCGACTGACTATTTCTTGTCGATTTCTATAAACTTCATTATATAGAGCACACACGTCCTGTACGATCGTCATTAAATATATCATTAAAAGGATAATCCCTTACTTCTGTATTAAATAAGTCATTTTATAATAGCAGTTACTTCTGCAAATTTTAGAGAGTTACACATAGCAGTCAGATAACAACTAGGTAAACTAGGAAACTCCTCATTTGTTTAGACACTTCTTCTATAGTATTCTGGAGGCACTTACACCATGCAATTTTTTTAGTAACAGCTCAAATATCTTGAAAACTAAATTTTACAACATTTCAGTCAGTCACCATTTAAAGAGTCACACGAAGAGTAACAATGAAAATATACAGAATGTTCCATTTTAAAATATACATATGTATGTACATACATGACATTACTCAGAGAAGTCAATAGGAAAAAATTGATACTACTTCAAAATATAGGCAAGATGCTAAACAACTTTTGAATCCTGTTTAATATAAAGTCTGATTAAATCAGTTAAATAATTATTGTTTCCTGATTTATATGTTGAAACAAGTTTTCCAGTATATAAATACAATATCTGGTAAATTATCCGTATATGTAGGTTGTGGGTTATACAAACGTTTACAGTGGTCAGTTTTGTTACGTATTACGCACAAGAGTAGACATTGATAATGCAGATCAAAGGTAGTATTTAGTAGGAAACATCGAACATTCGAAGAACAATCTAGATTACTCTCTAAAACAATGTGCTGAATTAGGTTCGTTGTTAGGCAGTTCAATAAACAACCTAACTATTGGCATATGCAATTTATACTTGCCTGGTTCGCTATTGCACAGCTATCTGTGAAAACTACCTAACAACGCACCTTTTTTATAGTCGATTTAGAAATTCATCTAGATCTTTCTTTGAGTGATTGTTTTGGTTGTAGTTGGAAATATTTTTCTATTTAGAAACGTATTCCTGTACTGGCATATCAAATTGAATCAAACAACTATCCTCATTTTGTTTAGAATAAGGCATGAATTTGTCTAAACAAACCTTTTAGTACGTATTAAGTCGCATCTTGGCCCACGGATATTTCGCTCCATTTCATTTGCATACAAAAGGGAATTTTTGTAAGTATACCACTTACCAATCGTCAATAAATTGTGTTTCTCTGCTTCTACTGTGTCATCCTCCACGATTTCCTGTTTCATATGCCACTCGACGGGTTGTAGTAGCACCGCACTAATAAATGTGTGTCCGGTAATACCACCCACTATTACCATAGCATATTTAAGTCCGTAGGTGTCTAAAAGGAAACTGATTAGTTGTGGCATCAACACTGGTCCTAGTCCACAAATCGTCATTGTATATCCCGCTGCCATACTTCTCTTCTTGTGGAAATAGCTGTTTAATGCTAGAGGATAGGATGACAGACCCATGCCAATACCCAAAGCTGCAATTAACAACATTACAATTGACAAATGAAATATTCCTCGAGATAAGAGCGAGAGAATGAACATATTTTGGCACCAATTTTCTTTGCCAAAGATGGAGTATGGCAGTCTGACCTTTTGGTAGACAAAGTTGAAACCAATTGTAGTAATTAAGGTGCAGTGTCTATCATTACCGATGCAGTAGTATAGACGACGCTCATGGGTATATATAGTTTAATTGGTATTAGATTTGCTTGAAAACATGGTAGTATTTTATTATCAGAGTTGTATCTTGAATAGTATCTGCAACCAGTTTATTCTACAACTAGGATGCTGCATACTGGCGGCGGGGCTAATTTCAACGAATAGAGCAAGACGAAAATGACAAACACCAAAAAAAAAGAAGTAGGATTGGCAGAAAAATCAGATCTAACTAAACGTTTACTATTATTATAGGATATTTCTTCGATTAAGACAACTATATATGTTAGGACATTCAATAGATTAGGGAATATGTATAAATAACAAGCATTTTCATAACTTATGCATCAAGTTATAGGAGAAAGAAGTTCTTAGTGTTTTCCTACTATTACAGGAAAACTCTAATTAATTTTTCTAACATTAAAGTTTCATATGGAAGATTTTAAAACTCCTGAAGTCGAATACGATGTTTAGGCATAGAAATGTAGTAGCTATTAATATTCGATCCATATCTGGAGCAAGGTCAAGTGGTTGCGGTCTGTTGATATTCGTCAAACGGTTGATTGACAAATATAGGCGAATGTTTACAATTTACAAAAGGAAATATGAACGCTTGTAAAATTCTGGCCAGATATCAAGCACAGTAAAGTTTGTTTTTTTTTTTTTGATAAGAGGTACATATTTTATTTACATTCATGATCGGATCGTACGCTGAGTGTTCTAAAACATCCGCGTTTTTTATTACAATGATTCTAAAACTACACTTTTATTTGCCCAATTTGTTTAATCAATTGTTTTTTCTTTTACACTCATTGACTTACTTTTATCTTGCAAATAAATTTGACGTATTACTTATAACAAACTCTGTATAGAGTTATGTTTAGTGTTAACAGCCAGAGAAGAGGAATGGAAGGAAATTATAGAGTTTGTACGTAATGTAAAAATGTTAATACATAATATTGTATCAAGATCGAAGTATAATTTAGAATAAAAGTTTCAGAATATATACAGTGATAGTCCAAACTTTAAGTACACTAAAGCGTAAATACACAAACATCACTTAAATTGAAAGTAAAGCAATAACAAACAGTAACGAAAACTAAAAAAATATTTTGCCGCATAGATAACAGCAATTTCGCCAGAAATAAAAAATACGCTGGACAAAGGTTTAAATACAATACAAAGGATATTTATATTGCACCTGTTTGTGTGGTTTTTCCGAACAAAATACCGTTCTATTTCCTGAATAATGTGTAAACAAAAGCAAACAGAGTCTAGTGTAAAGAAGTCAATAATTAAACATTTTCAAAAGGGCAAACCCTTCCGAAAGATAGGCAAAGTGTTGAATTTGTTATATGCAAGTGTGCAAAATATTACAAGAAACTTTCAGGCCGAGATGTTAGCTTTGCAGATTACCTGGGAAAACTCACGAATATTTGGATACAGAAGCTATTTAAGGCATTTGTCGGAATTACTGTTTTCATCTAAAGTTTACATATTGTTTGAAATTGATTATTGGTGTACTGGCCCTAAGGCAGGAATCACTTTTGTCTAGATTAGTTGTGAAATAGTTTGTCAATAAAATTTTTGTAACTCTGCGGTAATAATAGTATTTTATTGATTTCTCCAAATGAAATGATCAAAACTAACACAGTATTAAAAACATATAAACAAAAACATATACACAACGCTCGACGACGTTCACACATTAGACCAAATATGTAGAAATAAAGAAAAACATTTACAAACCCTGACAACACAAACAATGAAGCAATACAACCAAATCGACGGCAAAATAAAAAAGGAAACTATGCCAACTACAGAAGAAAAAACAAAATTAAGAATACCAAGAAACGATATAGAAAAACACACATAAATACAAAAATGAAGCACAGCCAAAAAGAAAACTAAAAACATCAGAACAGATCGAGGGCTGTTTTTGAAATTTCGATAGAGTATTCCCACATTTACCCTCACACAAACTATAAAATCTTCGCCACAGACGTCCTTAGAAGGAATACTGAAAGAATTCCGACCTTTACCCTCATACACAAATTCTGGAATCCTCACCACCAATATCCCAAGAAAAATTACCAACAACTCTAACACGATCGAATATTGTGATATCTTCCACACTACCTTATCAAACTGAAGTTTGTCACCTTTTATCGAAACATTCTGCGAAGGAATCTTGTGATCGTAGAAGGACAATCAAAAGATGGACGGCAAAGTATGTCAGAATTTTTTTATTGTACCCTATGCATTATATAAAATTTTAAAAAGATAGCAGAGGCAGGGTGATGCAAAGAAATTGTTCAATCAAACGTAAATTTCCAAAATCCGGAAAATTTTTACGTCACGTGGTATAAGTATTATACAACTACCAAGTAACCCAATAGGTTTGTGAAGTTTTTGAGGGTAAAATATAAAACATTTGTTGAGAAACAATAATACAGTATTATTCATCGAAGTAACTACCATCACCCTCAATAACCTTCTGCTAACATGATATCAATTTTTGCATGTCGGTATTGTAGCTATGGATTTTGAATAAAAAAATTGACGGACTGCATTTGTTACATCAACTCGAGTTTTGAACTGTCTGTGCTTCATTCAGTTGTCAAGAGACAAAAAAGGTGGTAATCACTTGGCGAAATGAATATGGAGGGTGTGGTGCGTTTCTCAGCCAAGTTCAGAAATTTCTTCCCGGACCACTCTTTCGGTATGCAGCCTGGCCTTATTCTGTAAGAATACCACTTTTCTCGATTTACCAAAGAAGACTTTTTCGGATGAGCGCTGTTTGTACTGCTGAAGCTGTTCACAATATAAGTTAGCAGTGATGGTTTTACTCCTTTCCAAAAACTGACAATGGATAATTCCTTTTGGGGTCCACCAAACACACAATAAAATCTTGTTTGAGTGAAACGAAGCTTTAGGGGTCTATGGTACCGAGGCAGTAGACGCCAATCAATGATACTAACAGGTTAACAGCCGATCAAGAATTGGTTCATTATCGTTGCGTGAAATATTTGCCGAACAAATGGTAAGTCGACTTAATTTGTTATCATTTGACAACTCATGTGGGACCTATTTGCTTAACTTCCATCTCTTTCCTAGCTCACTCACATTGAACCTTTTGCAAGCTCTTGTACTGGAATTTTACTCCACAACCTGTAGAATATCCTTGCTGTTAATGGTCAAGCTGAAATCTCCAGAAGAACATTTTTTTAACTATTTATATGTCGTTCGATCACTCACGGCACCATTTCCGAAAGCGGTTACAATTTTTCGCGTCACCACTGCAGCTTTGGTACCAAGTTTGTATTCATAGAGTAAACAACATCGAAAGTTTTATTCGTTGCCATTTTCAATTATTTTAAACTAAGAATTAAACAAAAGTCACAAAATGAGTGTGTATCCGATAACAAAAAAGGATTCATACTAAAAATGACAGATAACAAACAAGTGCTATCGATCAACGATATATTTCTATTTATTCATGGCACTTTACTTTATACAAAAACCACATGAACTTATTGGGTTACCTAATAGAATATAATACTATAAAATAAAAACGGAAACCCAAACTCTTAATATTCTTTACTTTTATCATCAGTGGCTATTCCTAATGTTAGTTGTTAAGAAGATAAAAATTCACATTGAAGCTGGTAAGTTAGATCTCCTTTTGTTAATGAAGATGCAGCTAAGAGATCTATTTTGTTTTAATATCTAGTGACTCGACTTCTCTGCAACATTTTTAGCTATAAAGCGCTGTTTTCTCGTCCTTTAGTTTTGAAACTAAGCAACAGACGGCGAATACTAAGCAGCGCTTAATAAAAGGAAATCAACGTTTCATTAATTTTAGAATAAATTATGAAAAACCAGTCCTAAACCAGTTAGAATCACCAGCTAGACAGCAGAAGGATCGAAAAGCATAGTTAAAGTTTAAGAGTAAACAACCAATTAATTCACCATCAAAGATAGACTGCGACAGAGTGATGGTTTAGTTCCCGTAATTTTTAATGTGCCTCTTAACAAAGTCAACAGGAATAGTGATACAGATACGAATAGAACAATAATAAATCATAGTACAAAGAAAAATAAATTCTCGGATACGTGAAAGACAGATAAAAAGAAACCATATAACGTGAATGCTCTAACACAAGGGAAAAACTGAAATTAGTATATATATGAAATGTTGATAATGCCTACAGTTACTTATCGTTACGTGCTATGAATCGTCATACAAATAATTTAGGAAATAAGAACACTAAGAGGCCAACAATAGAGAATGTAGGCTAGGAATCAGATGTGATGATGTTATAGAATTATATAAAGATGATTATGGAACTAGTGATTGTGGAGTCAGACTGATGAGCTGGGTATATAGGAAAGATTCCAAAGGAGAGAGTGCCTAAAGGAATTGTAGAGACTAATGTAGTAGGTGCATTAGAACTTCGATTATCCGTGACCCGATCAATTATTTATCCGAACCTGCATGTGCAAAATTATTGCTAACGCGGTTCCACTTAACAGTTTATTAGCAGTAGCAATAAGTAGAGAATGGCGTTGTATATCCTTCAAGTAGATAGCGACAAAAACTAATGTGATTAAAACTTGTCGTAGTGTCGTATCGTAAAACGAACCATGTACGCCTATCCCATTCAGACACAGCGAAAGAAACCTTTTCGAGCAGATGTTAATACGACTCGGCTACGAAGTAAAATATTTAAATAGACGTACGCGCCTAGTTTATCAATTTCTTCATAAAGAGGCGCATACGTAGGTTGTTGATTGGATATAGTGGCGCGTATTTAACACGAATGGAAGAGCCAAATAAAATATAACTTGCCGTTGTCTAGTGATTGTTGCACTAGATGACGTAATCAACAGGAACAAGCAACGTATTTTCATTTCGTTTGAGAGAAAGAAAACGGAAATAATTAAAAATGTTTTCTATAACCATTTTAAACTGCCTATTTGCTTATCCGTATTTTTCGTTTATTCGGTTATGATACAAGTAATACCAATTGAAGTTCTACTCTATTAGATACACAGGAGCGTTATGGTCGCGGTAAAAGGAATGTGCAAAATGACAAAGAAAGTAGACAGTGATTACATGAGGTCAAGGTTGTATTATCGCAGGATAAGAAATAAGTGGTCAGATCTAAAAAAACTGTAAAATACATTTACTTCTTCCGAAAAGGATTGTTTCTTTTCTGTGTGAACTTCCGATAGGAAATCTTTGTAGGACATAAACACTAATATATCTTTCTCACCGCTAATTTTAGTGTTTGGAGTAATAATTGGCTTAGAAGAAGACAAAGTTAAATTAATCAAATTCATTCAAAGTCCAAATCTAATCCCCAAAATATTAAATTTTAACATTTAGAGTTAAGTTGTGTCAATGTCAAAATACTAAACTCGAATATAATATTCACGTATTAACCATCAAATTGATCATCTCAAAATATCGGATGTTGCAGAAGTTCTACCGTCTTCGGTGGCTGTGGATTTAAAATGTGGAATTGTCATTTTATTGAAGTATGTATGTATGGAATAACATTTACACAATATCCCAGTTTCACTTTCTAATAGGTGACCATTGCGGCAACAAAACTTTAGCATTGACGTTTTTCTCCTTGTGTTAACATTTTGCGTTAAAAAGAAATGTAACGAAAAGATAATACGATCGGTAATTCAAAACTGATTAGTCAATTTTGTCAAAATAATTTTCTATAATAGAGGACATACCAATGTGTGGAAAATTTCAGTCTCCATAGCTGCCCAGGACAGCGAGACTTTTTAAATACTCGTTATTTTATTATATAAAGTGTTCCACCGTTCAGCTATAATTCTGAATCACGTATGGGGTGATAAAATTTGTGCAGTTTGTTCTGCAAGAACCGTCATTTAAGTAGCGATGGGGCGTTGGTCGCATTGGTCGTCACACAATCAAGAATTGGATAGCTAAGTTTCGCAGTACACCTTCGGCAGTAGATAAACCGGGAGCAACTGTGAAATCTGCACGTTCACCTACGAATGTTGAGTAAGTAACCAACGAACAAAGCCCAAGACATTCATTACGAAAACACATTTTCAAAGAACTCGGTAAGTCGAATTTTTCATTCCGTCCTCAACTACCACCCATATAAATAATCGTCATTAATTTGAATAGAAATGACCAGTAATTGAAACAAGTGTGTGTTTTCCAAATTGCTAGATGATCACTGAGACATATTAATAAGTTAGATATCACACTAACACGTAATTATGCCGTATGTTATCATATACTGGGCGAAGGTATGCGCGTAAGCTGTAAGCAGTACTCCTGTCGTCATAAAGAAAGCCCCGCAGATTGAAACCTTTCTATATCCTAGATGTCGTAATAATGGTCCATTAATGATACCCATGAACATCGACAATGCGGCGTTTGTGTTCATTATGAGCGAAGTGTCCGTCGCCGTGAAATGGAGATCATTGAACGTATCTTTGAACAAGAGTCCGAATGTCTGCATGATTGGAATTGCAATTAACTGAAACAGAAAAAAAAAAGAAAACCAGTGGATCAGCAAGCAAATGAAGTCGATTAATTAGAAATAAATGTATGTTATATGTGTTTATCAATAGCTACGTACAAACGTAGTGTCTACGTTTGTACGTAGCTATAGCTAAAGTTACAATTAGTTCGAAATTATTTGTAGCAGCATGGCAATTACCTCCCGATGTTAGACAGGAAGTTACTACTTGAACATAGAATAAGGTTGTGTTTACATACACACATTTATAGCAGGATAATAAATTATTACAGTGGGAACTCGCTAATCCGAATTAATTAAAACATCGACGATTCGGATTATCGGAAAATTCGGATTACTGACTCATCATTAAAATACTTTAAAAATAGCGTTTTAGACTGTTAAACATTTATTGCATCTGTCAAAATAAAAAGATAAATATATAAATAGATTTTTCATTGTAATTCAATAACATAACATCGCAAAGCATCACTAACAGGAGAACAGATTGTAGAACATATTAAATAATTTAGTTAAAAATTGTAATTTCTGCTTGCCATTTCAATTGCTTAGCTTCCATTGCTCGTTCCCGCATCAGCCTAAGTGTGTGCGGTGTTCCTAATTCGGCTCCATTTTATACAAGTGTTAAAACTGCTGATTGTTTCTTCATGTTTCAGTCTTGGTTCATCTATAAATGTTTCATCATTTGAAACACTATCATTGCTATGTAGAGGTAAAAGGGTGTCATCTCCATCAATCCATTCGTTAAGTTCAGTTTTGTAATGCTGATGATTATCACACGAAATTTGTTGCAACATGTTTCTGATTTCAGTAAGTTCTTGCTGATTGTCTTCAGGAAAAAGCTTTTCCTTCACTGCAATTAATGGAAGATCATCATCTGAGTCATCTTCAGATGATGTTGCCGCGGAAGCATTAACAGGCAATAAGAAAATATTTTTGTTCAGCAGTTATTTATTGCATTAGTAGTATGTAGCTTCGGCAAGAACAAACCAACGAATACACGACACCGACTGCGACCGATTGTATAGTTGCGATTCGGATTACCGGACCCCTAAGCGATTCGGATTACAAGATACCCAATGTTAAAGGGCAATATTTCAATTTTCTTCGGATTACAAGGAAGTTCGGATTTCTGAGGGTTCGGATTAGCGAGTCCTCACTGTACTGCAGAAGCATCACAAAATTTTCTAGTTTATATATTCCTGCCATTTTAGAGGCTTTCTACTTATGCGGTTTGATAACCAGTATGCTACAAGATAATCTCAAATGCTTAATATATATCAGGAAATTCTTCAGAGCAATTTATACCTACCAACTTTTGAATAAGTAAATTTAGTTCCTTTTCGATTGGAAAGTTGCCTTTGTTTGGTGCAAGTAACGCACAAGACCTGGCCAGACGTAATTACGTTTCAATTAGATATAGACAAAGTCAAAACAAAACATTTTGACTACTTAAAGCCATCTATAAACTTATTCTTTTTATTTGCTCTTTAATACAATTTTGATTTATGAGTGAAATATGTTGATACGAATTTCTAAGTTTTTGTTAATCAACTCAACATTTATTTGCAATATTAAAATTAATCATAAACTATTCAGCGTACTTAAATACTGCATGTGCTTTTATATTTATTACAGTTTCATATTACTCTGAATGAATAATTACCAATGTATAAATAAATAAAATTATACAACAAAAGTAGAAATCGATTTCAGGGTCATATAGATTTGCATAAGATCTTAATATTAACAGTAATTAATAATGTATGTAATTAATAATAAAAGTAACAGTTAATTTATCAATTGACGATTTCCTTTTCCTCTTAAAATTTAAAATCTCAGTACAACCGCTTCTTTTCCTCCTGTGCTAGACTTATCTTTAAGTGGCATCTTCTGCCTTAGCTTACGTGCACATACTTTAGATCTTTTATTGTTTGTCACCTTATGAAAACCAATCTTACTATTGTTTCTTCTAGTTCTTTTTTTCTTTTAATTTTTTATATTTTCTACTTGTTTTCTTTTATTGTTCGTTATCTGGTCCACATTCACCAGATTATCTTATCCTTGTCAAGTAGATTTTCTGTTTCAAGCATTTTTTGTTATTATTTTCTGATTCTGATTCTCTTGTTTTAGCATTCTGCTCTTCATCTGAAAATTTCTAAAAACGAAATGATATATCATATGACAACAGTATGTGGGGTGTTCTCTATCGAAAAAATGCTCCGAGACCTTCCATCGTTAACCAAACAGTGCCTTATGTATATAGTATAATTCTCCCAAGACATTTATAATGAAAAAATTACATTCTAGGTTAACGTAACGTCTAGAAGCAAAAATTTGGCAATTTACGTGATTATCATATCGTATCTGTAAAGTGACCGTAACATCAGGAATGTATACAGTACAAGTCGGTTAACAACAACGCTGCAAGTCATTCCAAAATTCAGTCTATGTATGTATGATGTAAGTAAACCATACACCTTATAGTACATGGACTGCTACTCCTCCTATGCTTCCCAGCCAAAGCGAGTGGAACAAACATACAAGACCAGTATGACGTAGTCACGTCTGTCCGTATCAATGCGCCGACTCGCCGAGTGCCTCGGCACCCAAACGGCGTATCATGAAATATATGGTCCCGTAGAAACACAAAATTGGAAAACCGTAATTTTTAGATAGTTAAGTTTAGTCAACAGTTTTTAGTTAGTTAAGTTAATTATTAGTTGAGTTAAGTCTAGTGTAGTATCATTTCACTTACTTTACTTGAGCTTCGATTATTTTATTTCAGTTTATAGCTTAGTTTGGTTCAGGTAAAAGTAAGGCGCTGTTGGAAAAATTAAATCGAAAAATGTCAGTATTTAATTTTAATGTATAATTATACATACATGGAAAAGTACATTGGAGTTGTTGGTGCTTAAATAGAAGAATTTTGGTGTGACAGTGTCTTACATGTTTGTCAATTTTACTTTTTTTTTTTTTTTCGTGGTGCATGCGAACCGTAATATATGATTTTGCGACGAACTTTATACGGGAGGGGTAATGTATTTTGATTTTCGTGAAAATGGTCGACTACCGTAACGAAAGGATTAAGGTTATATAATTTAATACCTGTGGTAAGACAGTCCTTTGCAATTTACTATCCGCTATATGCCTACAAATTAGGCAATAGCGTGAATAGTCAGCCATATTTCTCACCACTTAGAACAGCATTAATCACATCAACATTCAACAATGGAACAGTTCCGAGTGCGACGTGATAAGATCGTCATAAATCGGCTAGCGCGTAATCGGACGCGACTACGTCATACTGGTGTCTCATGTTGGTGCCGCTTTTTAGCTTGAAGTAGTAGTCCATGTACTATAAGGTCTATGAAGTAAACTAATAAGATTGGGAGCGTAGTGTTCGATCGGACATCATTGATAACGCGGGACTTGAGGGGAGGCAGGTAAACATGTGATAGTATCACATCATGTGATACTATCACGTGTTTACCTGCCTCCCCTCCAAGTCCCGCGTATCACAGTGATACGCCACTAGTGTAAGTTGGGACTTGTTAGAGTCATGTTGTTTGTCCGTAGCGATTATTTTAGTGAAGCGGGTTTTGCTTGTGCATTTTTACAATGACTTGGGTATTTGAGTAAGATCCGGATATCAAGCGCCCGAGCATGGAATGGCACATTCTAAGTCCTCGAAGGCGAAAAACAGCAGAAATGAGCAAGTCAAAGATCAAAAGCACGCTGATTTGCTTAATAGCCGTCGAGAATAGGGAATCGTTTACAGACAGCTTATCCCTCCAAGCCAAGGAGATAATCAACACTTTTACCAAAAGATTCTCGAAAAACTTCGGAAAGGGATCATGCGTGTGAGACCAAACATAAAGAAAGAACTGGGTGCTGCATCACGACAATGCCCTTTGTTACACAGTAATTTCAGTAAACCGTTTTTTGGTCAGTAGGAACATTCCTGCGAGTGATCAGCCTTTCTATTCAGCCGACTTGAGTGCTTGTGACTTTTTCCTCTTCCCGAAATTGAGACAATACCTCAAGGGATGTCGCTTTGGGGCACTGGACAACATTCAAACGGCTGTAACCGACCAGCTAAACGCTATTTAAGTATCCGAGTTCCAGCACTGCTGTGAGGAGTGGAAGAATCGTCTCCAGCGCTGTGTGGCTTCCGAAGGCAGTTACTTTGAAGGAAACCAGGTTAAATTGTAATGTTATTGGAATAAAATAATTGAAGAAAATCGGTCTGATTACGTTATTTACGTATCTCGTTTCAGTAATGATTTACAGTGAAAATTGTAAATATAAAGATAGGAGAAAGGAGAGTCCTTAAATAAAGTAAGACAAATACCAGTAAATAAATAAGTACATATAGGTTTTCAAGAATATATTGATACCTGTGTGTGCAATTGGTAAAGCGCGGCAGCTATGCACGGAGCTTATTCGCCTACATCGCATTGTTTGTTATTGCAACTCCATAGCATTCCACCAATTATCGGTATAATTGATAACCTCTGGCCAGCCAAATAGACAGCCCGTAAAATATACCACATAACTTACAACATACTTCAATGATATTTATGCTATCGATTCCCTTGCTGAAACCAGCAAATAATAAAAAAATATTATAAAAAATAATTCTCTGACATTGAACTACGCCGATGATATTACCTTTTTTCCAGCATGCAATACATTGGAGGAAATAATCGATAAGGAGTGAATTTATCTATCAAACATCGAAATATAGGTGCAATAAATCAAGACAAAAGTAACAATTTTATTCAAGTTCAGTAATGAAACTTACCCTGACAATTTCCAATGACCGTAACTAATATGTAAGCAATAGTACTACGTGTTTATTAGGTCTTATTATCAACGACCATCTGAAATTTAAAGAGCATATAGACTATCTTTGTCAGAGAGTAAGCACCCCTTGCCTTGCTTTCCTCCGGTTTCGAGAAGTAGTTAGTTCAGAGGTGTTGAGAGCGGCATATTATAGCAACTGCTACTCTTATTTGAGATATTGTGTTTTTGTGTCTTGACGTTAACTATATTATTTATGATTTATACCTTTTGTATAAAACGGTAATAAAATTTATTATTATTATTGTTATTACAACGAACGCAAAGAAACCGGTACAAGCCCGTAATTACAATTACTCTCAAAATTGAGGGTACACCAATAATAAAATGAAAGCGCGTCTACTATTATCAAGAAATTTAGACGTACTACGAAATACCAATAAAACTCCAATACATATAGACTACAGAGAAGAAATATTACAATCTGAATACAGGAAACCGATGCATAACAGCTCCATTAAAACATACTCTCACAAAATTGGGTGTACACGGCCTGTTTTCGTAATTTGATATTTGCTATTTTCTGCTTTGGATCTATTACGATGTGTAGACAATGTGGATACCGTGGATAGATACCACAAGCAGAGCCGGCTGGTGCATGAGAGTACAAAAACATGTAAATCCCGTGCACACCGGGCATTAATTGTCGCTAAACTGGCCTCGACTCTACCCTCTTTGTTGATTGTGCGTCCGAGTCATGCAACAACCTACAGACAGGTTATGATTAGATTGATTAGTTTAGGTTTAGTCGTTTAACATCGTCGAATAGCCGCAAGTGTTTGTGCTCGTAAGGGAAAACCGGCAGCACGCACGGATTTTGATGTAACTACCCAGACTGAAAGAATACCTTGGTATGAGACCAGCAGCATTTTCTATTTCTGCGGAGTCCCAATTTTGGGGTACAGCTCCCTCCACAGATTTGAATGACTTCTACATTTTTGTCAATATCTCGGAAACTATAACAGATTTCGTCTTTTTGTAGAATATAATTTGAAGTACATTATATAGCCCCAAGGATGACGTAAATTATTTTCCTAAAAGGTAGTAACAGGGGACCAGATACCCATACCCCTCATTATTTTCAAATTTCTTTATTTTTATTTCTCACAAATAAAGTATATTACATAGTCTCAATAATAACGGGAATTATTTTCGGAAAAAATAAATAACGAGGAAACGGGTAGTTTTTTAATTTTTATTGATCATAAATAAAGTGATTTTACGTAGAAGACGGTGCTGTATAGCAAATTTAGACAGTTAATAACAAAGATATAAGAAAACGGTAATGAAACTTTATTTGTCATTGATTGTCGCTATAAATATATATATATATATCTAGAAATTATTTATTATTTCGATAACGGTTTAAGGAAATACTATAGTATAATGTGATTGAAATTGATTAATTATTAGTGCTTACTGTAGGTATCGATATACTAAAAGTTGCAACTTGAAATTATTAATTATTACGACAACGTTTCCAAGAAACACTGTATATAATCTGATGGGTATATCGATGTAAATATCGATGAAATAAAAATACAAATACTAACAAAGTAGCGAAATTCGTAAACAGCAGCCTTACAGTGCGCAATTTCCAATGTTTCTTCACAAGCTACTCCAGGCTGGCAACTATCTTTAAATATTATTTCGTGTATATATGCACGTAGCTGACATTATTTTGTTGTCTATAAAAAATGGTCTGCAATGCCTTGTTTGATTTACTTTTTGAACTACACGTACGCCTTTCTTTTGTGGCACGAATTTGCATGCGCTGATTCGCCCCATAGTTGAACAATATAACTCATTTCCGTATGGAAAACTCGTGATAAACTGTTTTTCAGGATTCTGGTTTGGGATTGTCCGTATCCTACATGTAGGGTATAGTGTCAACGAAAGCTTTTTCGAAAGGGCATCAATTTCAGCTCTCCATTATTCTAGTATCTAAGAATATGCCCAACAATTTTGCACGTCCTATATTTGTAGGAATTATGATTATTTTTAATGTAAAAACTAATTTTGTGGATTTTCTTTCATTTAGGGTAAGACCATTTGTGGCGAACCATTCTCTAGCTTCTAAGAATATTTTGTGGATTTCTCGTTCTAGTTGTTGCTCATTTATATCTCTGCAAAGAAAAGGTAACATCAGCAAACTGAATCACCAGATCTGAAACATAATTTAGAATATCGTTGACGTATGTATAGGCAGATCAACAGCGGGTCCAATAGCCATTCTTGGGTTACTCCATATTTGTTGTTTTGCAAGTTACTTGCTATACTATTTGAAGTTGAGTGAACGGTCTGCTTCCGATTTTCAAATTATGAACGCAGTAATTTTGATATCTGACCACACTGAACACAATCTAACGACTTGGACAGGTCACACATTAATATCATCGAAACTTCTCTGTCCTCCATGGAGTCCCAAATAAAATTCATAACAGACATAAACAGCACTTTTCGTCGACTAGGTGACCCGGCAAACGTCGTTTTGCCCAAAATTTTTTCCGACTTTTCCTTTTTCCTGAACCTTCGCGTAGCAATTACGAACAAACCCGCAGAAGGAAGTAACCAATTTGGTTCAGTCGTTTTTAAGTTCTAAGCATCCGAACAAACCACTATCCATTTTTATATTTACAAAACTAGGTCACCCGGGAAACTTCGTTTTGCCCAAAATTTTGTTCGACTTTTCTTTTTCCTAAACCTTCGCGTAACAATTACGAACAAACCCGCAGAAGGAAGTATCCAATTTCGTCCAGTCGTTTTCAAGTTTTAAGCATCCGAACAAACCACGATTTATTTTTATATATACAGATTGGCGCCCGCTAAATCAGAATTCACACCGCATAAGAATGTTATTTTTCTCTCTGTAATTTCTGGAGCTTATAGGTTCTTCTAATTTGTATACAGGTGTTACTTTAGCAACTTTTATATTGCTTAGTGCAAATCTTTGTTCAAAACAAGCATTTATTAAGTTTGTGAGAACATCAGATAAAAAATCGAACACCTTTTAAGCATCGTGGTTTTGATTATCACCGTTTATACTGTGATATGTTTCTTGTATTACAGTAAGTGTTTCCTTAATTTGTCTAAATTTGTTGCAAGCGTTGGTTAATTTTGTTTGCTCTGATATTTATATAGTAGAGAAGGCAGTGTCTAACATCTAAAAATTGTGTGACATCAATATCAGAGGAAGGATATGTACAAAATATGACTAAATTTAGTTTTTCAAATGGATGTCCCAATTCTTACAGGTTTTCTCCACGGATAGTTTGGATATAAATTCCATTTCATCATAGTACAGGTTTGTTTTAAGGTATGTACTCTACATACAAACTCCACCGTGTATAAAGTTCTTTCTTACAAAATAGGATGGCAACGTATAGTTGTGTATATTAAGCTAATATTCTATATAGTGATACAGAATGAGTTACGGTCACGTGACAACTATATCTATTGTTGTTGTGTTATCAAAACTATTTTCCGAGGAAAAAATTGATTATGATTCGCTTCACCGCCCTCATCATAGGCGGGCAGATAAAATTGTTAGTTGTCATTTTAGTGGTCATTTCCTTAACATTTTCATGAAAGTTTTAAAGATTATTCCGATCGTTTTTCACTTATTTTATCACAAACGTTCGTCTTCAAGACTAAAACGGAGAATATATTAAATTATGGTAAAGTCTACTAACTAGAAAATGCTAATCAATATTAATGAGACAGATCACGGAGCTGTTGTTCAATTTCGTAAAACGAGCTTTTTGGCTGGCTTCTGTCAAAAAATCATCGAGCATTTGTATATAGATAATGAATGTTTTGAAAAGAGCACTTTTTGATGCGATAGAAGATGTAGTTTTGAGGATCTCTTTTATTTTGCTAATATTTTAAACATTGACGCGAGTGGGATGAAAAACTAGTGAAGGTTTTTCTCTGCAGTTCGAATTAGGCTGCAAAAATTTCAATAAGATGTGGATACGGATTTTATCAATCCGGAATCAACAAAGGAACTTCACTAATTTAGCTCGCTTGATCGGGACAAAACTTTTTATGCCACACTCTAATGGAGACAGCGGGAGATCATTTTCAATTTTGCAAGGTACAAAATCTGGATCGTGGAGCAGCCTTAATCATGACAGCATAAAAGCATAGTAAACGAGGATGAAGTTGCGAGAAGAAACGCCGCGTAATCATGGACGTAGCTAGCGAGGAAAATTTGTTGCTCCACTTAGAAAAATCCTCTGGCGTATATACATAATCAGCTGGCCCGCTGACCCCCTAGAACAGATCCTTTGCTACGCCCTTGCTCGTAATATGACCGTTAATAGTCAGCTGAATATTACCACTTCCCCTTCGACTGTGCAGATACAAGGATATATTCACCATAGAATTGGATCAATGCAGCCGGTTGAAGACGCACAGCATAAATTCTTACAAATTTACTTCATGGCCAATATAGGGGACCAACTTGATCGGCGTCAAATGATCAATAACGCAACGAAAGGAGAAATTCTTCAAGATTTGCAGCAACTACTTCATGAACATCACGCTTTGATTCGGTTGTTCAAACTGCGTTAGATCACATGCCAAGTGATGGCTATAAAGTCGTGATCAGAGCAGATAAACGACCCGCTGGAACACACGAACAACAATTCAACGCTCCGACAATACATGAAGTCGCACTGTGATTGTGGGTCAAAACGTGCAAACGCGCGGCATTGTATTTACACGTCGCGACAATGGACAACTGCAACGAATATGCGAAACACACCGTTCAATGATGCATTGCAATACCCGCTGATGTTTTGGCAAGTTGTACGTAGCATGTTCACGTGTAGGTAGATCATCCGCTTTGTTCATTCCCGCGCCTGGCAAAGTGCTTCAATGACGATAATCGACACGAGTGCAACCCATTCAGCAAATAATTTAACAGAAAGTTGTGCTACAATGATACGCAAATCATTTGGTTTACATTCAACAAAGCAAATGCTTCGCTCACACCTGAATTTGCTCCTTTTTCAATTTTTATTCAACTTAATTAATTTTATCTTAATATAAATAAGTTAATAAAACGCAGATAATAACCTAAAACAACATTTATTAATTCTGCGGCGGTACGAAGTTAGCCGGGTTAGCTAGTTACTAATAAAGAGAAAGTAAAGAAAATATAGTAATATATAATGGCAATGTAAAAATATATTAAAATAATGTAAAAAATAAACAGATTCCATAAACATAAATAGCAGAAAATAAAACTACAAAACCTAAAAATCTAAATGACATGTCAATTCATGTACTACATATCAGCGGCGGCTTCTGATACCGTATATTCGGAGCTGCTGCGAAGATAACATTAGTTCGTATATGCTCGTGTATAGACGGCAATTGCATTTTGGTAAATGTCGACGATGTATGATTATATACGAACGACTGCTATCTTCGTTGCAGCGTACATGAAAGAAACGGCAAATACCAAAAAGCATATAAAGTATTGAATTCTCGTTGTAATTAAATCAGTGGAACTAAACACGAATGTGGTGGCCTCTAACTATGAGATTGAGAACTAGGGTCCATCAAGGAAATGCAAATGTTCCCTGTAAGTATATTCGTTGCCATTTGTAGTGTTTACTGGTGTTTACGTTGTGTAGATAGCCACAATCCTGATTTTCTGTTTAGTATGTTTATTAACAATAAAATGTAACAAAAATTTAATTCTAAACTTTCCATTAACTTTTTAATATTACCAAACGCGAATATTTATTGCCTAAATAGGTAGGCCTCGTACGTAAAATCTAAATTTATGTACTGTTTATGTTTGTTGCTGTATGATCATTATATTATCATTGCATTTTTGGTATATATTTTTCTCTTTGCTGCTTTCTATCTTTGCTGTAAATCTAGAGACATTTTGAACAATACAAATAAATATATCAAATATTTTTGAACAAATTTCAAATACCAATTTAAGTCAACATGCAATAAGGCGAAGTCTAACAAATCTTTTTTTATCAAGCGTCTTTTGATAATCAATAGCAGAATGTAAAGTATCCACTTTTTCTATTTTGGAAAATCCTCCCAAAATTGTCTAAAAATTAAAACAAGTAATAGGTACCATTCATAGATTAAATCTCTCAATACACTCAATACACAAGTGACCAAATATCTAGGGGCCAAACCTTTATTCGAAGTTTCCGATTGGATCGATGTATTTGTGTGCATACTATTGTTGGTATCGTTCTATGCATTCATTAATTCCCGCTTTGATAATAAAATAGGTAATAGATATAAATATGGAGCAAATATTATTACTTGGATAATTGTTTATCGTTTCAGATTTTATCATTAGCATCGCCATCTTCAAGAGGGGATTGAAATCAGGTAACCAACACTACTATTATATTGAAGAAATCTATCACCGAATTAATGTTGATTTTAGGAACAGGTTCCATTTACCTAGACAGTGTGTCGAAAGTAGTTTACAATTACTTAGTTACCTTCTGCAACTACTACGCAATATGAATATTCCTGTAACTGTTATAAATCAGTTATTGATCACACTTTGTATATAAGTGACTGGTTTACTCCAAATTAGTGCAGATGATCAATGTAATGTATCAAACCCTTGTTTTTATATTTTTATAGTTATTCAACGTAAGTTGTTTCTGGGAAATGAGGGATAGATGGCGCATTATTTACGGTTCGTTCATTCATAATTTTAATACGTAGTATTTTGACAGTTATTCAAATTCATTGTTTCTTCCGTTATATGGCATCAGACATTATAAATCTGTCTTTGTTTTGGTGTTTTTATCTTTATTCACTTAGTTTGTTTTTCTTTTACAAATAGGTTTAGTTGTATTCTTTATTACAAGCCATTCATTTACATTACATTAAGTTAGCATTTGTTTTTAGTTTAATTTACAAATCGGGAAAGAATTATATTAACAGAATAAATATTTAATCCTAGTTGTTGACTACATTTACAATAACATGATTAATATATGTTTTATGTGCTTGCTGAATCTCTGTTAGATAGCTTTGTGCAAAAACACTGCAATATTAAACCCATCTTGACTTAGTAAGACTTTAAACAATTAATAATTAGTAATTTTAATGTATCCATTTCAGTTTATACCGTTAAACTTCCATATTTTTCAATAATAATAATAATAATAATTCGTAGCTGTACTGTAAGATACACTAATTGCGCAATTAATTAATATTGAGGATTTTAAAGGATATTTTTACGAAGTTAAACTTTGTTGGTTATTTACAATTTATAGATGCTGGCCGACAGAAAAATAAGTTGTGGGATGTAAACAGATAAATCGCATACGATGGATAACAAAAAAATTATAAAAAAATAGTGTCGTTAATCCAAACAAAGAAAATCCTAACACGGTGGAAGAATTTGATATATACTTAACATCATTTTTTCTGTATTAAATGGAAAATTACAAAATTTTGATCTTCTCTTACCATCCGTAGACGTACGTTTCGCGGTTATACCGCTCGTCAGTACGGCTTTGCAAGAGCTGTAATTTCGTATACAAATTTTATATATATATCGTCTGAACATTGATGTTTGTACATGTGAGAGGGATTCGGGTAGCCGAAGAGCGCGACTGCAGTTACTGCAGGAGGCTGTGGCAACGCAAGTTGTCCACTTCTGTAGAAAAAATAACTGTAAAAAATGCGTAATACGTGCATTGTGAGAGAATTCATATCGAATCCCTCTCACATGTACAAACATCACTGTTCAGACGATATGTACATAAAATCTGTATACGAAATTACAGCTCTTGCAAAGCCGTAGTGACGAGCGGTATAACCGCGAAACGTACGTCTACGGATGGCAAGAGAAGATCAAAATTTTGTAATTTGCAATTTTCCCTCGGCGGGTAGCCGAAGAGCGCGACTGCAGTTACTGCAGGAGGCTGTGGCAACGCAATTTGTCCACTTCTGTAGAAAAAATAACTGTACAAAATGCATAATACGTGCATTGTGAGAGAATTCATATCGAATCCCTCTCACATGTACAAACATCAATGTATTAAATGGTTGAATTATGCTGGCTTATCTTATTTTTATCGATATGTGTATACTGCAATAGAAACATATAGCTGCCGTATAATTTACTAACCTGTTGGTTGGGTATATATGTACCTAAACTGCTGGAAAAATTAACGCATCCCTTTATTTAATTCAAATAATTACATATATGATACTTACAAAATTTTGATCTTCTCTTGCCATCCGTATACGTACGTTTCGCGGGTATACCGCTCGTCAGTACGGCTTTGCAAGAGCTGTAAATTCATATACAAATTTTATGTATATGTAGTTTGAACATTGATGTTCGTATATATGGGAGGGACTCGATACGAATTCTTTCATTATGCACGTATTACGCATCTTTTGCAGTTATTCTTTCCACAGGAGTGGACAACTTGCGTTGCCACAGCCTCCTGAAGTAACTGCATAATAAGACTATTCACAACGATTCCCTCTCATATGTACGAACATCAATATATGATACTAAAATTAAGCTTATTGAATCACAAACGTAATGTGAAATTAGGTATGTAAAAGGCAAACTAGCCCACATAGTCTTATTTTTAGTTTTTACTTAATAATTTATTTTTGTATCGAAGACTCGTAAAACACGGAAACGAAAATCAAATTAAATTAACCTTAAAAAGCCAAATTATCACCTCCAATGCAACTTCAATATTGAGTATGTCCTCGTCTAATCCTAATTACTGCATTCACACGTCTTGGCTTGCTAGAGATTAAGTTACGAATAATTTCTTGAGAAATATTCTCCCATTCATTTACTACGGCTTCTACTACTTGATTGTGGTTAATACATAAAGGCGTACGATTGCGGATCTCTTATTAAGAAAATCCCATACATGCTTAATCGGATTAATGTCTGGAATATTAGGTGACCACCCAAAAACCGAAATATTAACATCATTTAAGTAGTCAAAAACTTGTCTAGTTACGTGAAGACGAAATTAGGTCCTATAATTAGAACAAATGGCATTACATGCCCAACCACAATGTTTTCTAAGTGATAAACCACATTCAACGACCTCGTTTGTATAGGGGACCAACTCTGTATGGGCGTTGAAACAAATTCCGTCCCAAAACGTTACAGAACCACCCCTAACTGGGATTCTTAGAGGAATGTTGCAACTTACAAATTGTTCTTTTGGTTTTAGCCACACACGCTCACGTTCAGCAGAAAACTTTTACTAACCCGTGTCTCATCAGAGTATAACCTTCCAATAGTCAATAGTCTAGTGTTCATGATTTTTGGAAAACCGCAATCTTTGAATGTTGTGCTCTCTGGAGATTAATGGCCTTTCTGCCTGCCTTCTACTACTTAATGTAGCCTCCTTTACACGCTTGCTTACAAGTTGAGTCATTCATTTTTTAATATATTGCTAGCAGTTTTTCTGTTTCTTAGAGTGTATTGGCTGAGAAATCGATTAACTCTTGCATTTATACAGCGCTTTGAAGATTCTGTCTCATTAAATCTTCTGATCAATTGATTTATGTTGGAAGGTGATATTCATAACATATAAGCAATATGACATGAATGACATGACGCATGGTGAATCCCTGTTCCAGTAAAGTCGTTGTCCGTACTGCCTCTTCTATCAATAAAGGCCTTTCCCTAATCATTTTCTATTTCTTAAAACATTCTAATAATTATAAAAACACCGATGTAGTAAATTATATATCGGAAAAAGTTTAACGGTGAATAAAAGTGTCTATAATTGACAGTTGCCACCTCAAAACCAAAAGATATCTTGACAACAACTGCATTGAATGTTGGACGATATCCAAAGCATACTTGTGAGGATATTAGTAACATTATTGTCATAGATCCGAGAATACAATAGTGGTTCGTAAATTTTGTCCATTATATTATAGCGTTATTAAATGATAATTACTATAACATAACCTCTAACGATGACTGTGTGAGGCTAGGCGAAATGTACCCGATACGCAACAAATACGAATTTCTTGACAGTGGTCTTGTTCATATAACCACTTCAAAGCAAAAATCTAATATATTTAAACGAGCAATTCTTGTATATATATATATATATATATATATATAGAATTGGGTTCTCGAAAACAACTCTAACGATTTTGATGAAATTTAGTACTTGGGGGTTTTCGGGAACGAGAAATCGATTTAGCATGGTGCCGGTCCCGGAAAAATCCATTTTGACCCGGTTTACACACATTTCTGGTATTGCGGTACATGACATTGGTTATCAAAAATGACTTTAGCAATTTTTATGCAATTTAGTATCTGGGGATTTTCGAGAACACAACATTGATCTAGCACGGTCCTGGCCCAGAAAAATTTGTTTGTCCCGCTTTTAGACTTTGATGAAATTTGGTACCCGGGGTTTTCGGGAACGAGAAATCGATTTAGCATGGTCCCGGTTCCGGAAAAATCCATTTTGACCCGGTTTACACACATTTCTGGTATTGCGGTACATGACATTGGTTATCAAAAATGACTAGCAATTTTTATGCAATTTAGTATCTGGGGATTTTCGAGAACACAACATTGATCTAGCACGGTCCTGGCCCAGAAAAATTTTTTTGTCCCGCTTTTAGACTTTGATGAAATTTGGTACCCGGGGGTTTTCGGGGACGAGAAATCGATCTAGCATGGTCCCAGTCCCGGAAAAGATCCATTTTGACCCGGTTTACACACATTTCTTGTATTGCGGTATATGAAATTGGTTATCGAAAATGACTTTAGCAATTTTTATGGAATTTAGTATCTAGGGATTTTCGAGAACACAAAATTGATCTAGCATGGTCCCGGTGCCAGGAATTTTTTTGTCCCGCTTTTACCTATTTCTGCGGTACATAAAATGTGTTATCAAAAATTTCTCTCAAGATTTTGTTACAATTTAGTATCTGCGAGTGTTTGGGGACGAAAAAACCGATTTAGCACGGTCCCGGTCTCGATTCAATCCATTTAGTCAAGGTTTTCACCAATTTGGGCCTAAACGTGGGTTAGCACCTTTTTTAACATCATGCAGCCAAGCAAAATTATAAGTAATTAAAACTTTACTACTAAACCATAGATGGCGCTGAAAATAGTATGTTAATAAAAGAAAAATACCTACGAAAACTGACAACAACATGTAAATTTAAAAGTAATCGGAGCTGAGTTTTTAATCAAAATAAAAAAACTTATACACAATTAGTTGGCGTTGCAAAAAGAAGGTATGTAAATGTTTACTTTAAATATGTATTTCTTAAGAAAGATTTTGAGCTTGAATTTATTTATTTTTAAGTATTTAAATATAACTGTAAATATTAATTTTAATACTACTTTTATAAACTTTTAAGATATATGTGCTACTATATATACTTGAAATATACAATATTAATTGAAAATCAAAACTAAAATAAAGAGCTTTATTATTTGGTTCAAAATTATTCAACAAATTTTAGGAACTCCGAGCAAGGCTCGGTTCACCAGGTACTATCCTTTATGATCCATTTTAAAATTTCTGTGAATAAGGTTAACTTTTTCAAAATTAAAAATGCAAATAATTAGTTAATTAGAAATCAAATATTGGTCGCCTGCTTTTATTCATAAACTCAATTATGAACAAATATACAGTGGAATCTCTCTTGAGCGGACACCGAAGGGACCACTGAAATATGTCCGTACAAGGGGGTTGTCCGGTCAAGAGAAAACTACAAATTTAAATCAGTAAAGTTTGTCAAAGATGGTTAGTTTTTTTGAAAAATACTTTTATTAAAAAAATAAACAACGCAATTGGTTTTAATAACAAAATCATTAATATGTATCTCCATATGTAACAAAAGTGTAAAATGTTTTATGAGTACTATATTATTTCAATAAGTATTCCTTCATCCTAGTTTGGCGTCTTTTGGTCTTGGCAATAATATCTTGAAAATGTAAGTCAAGCGATGAAAGTATATTCATAGCTTCTGTATCACCTTGGCATTTCACAAACGCTATAAGATCATGCGCTTTAGCCAAAGCCTCTTTATATGTTAAGATGTTGTTTCTTGCATCTTGAAAATCTACAGATTCAATTTCGTCTGTTGAGTCATCAGAAATTTTTTGAACTTCAGAAATTCGTTCTTGTAATGGTACCCATAAGTCCAAAGGTGATCTCCCAACTGGTAAATCATCATCGACATGATAAAAATCATTTAAGCTTTGCTCACTAACCCCTGCAAGACATTTTTTCTGAATTTCGGCAAGTAGGTTTAATGGCAACTCATCTTCAGGCTCAAACTCTACATCAAATGCTGACGGAAATTCTTGGCTTTCAAACGTAAACCCTGCCTTACGGAAACAATTTTGAACTGTTTCAGAAGTAACTTGGTCCCACGCACTTTTAGCAAAATAAACTGCATCCAATAAGTTTATACGTTTCACTAAATCATGGGCTGTGTTAGAAATTTCAATGTTTGCTAGTAAGTGCTTCAGTATGAAAGTTCTGTAATTATGCTTAAAATTTTTAATAACACCCTGATCAAGTGGTTGGCTGATTGAAGTACAATTAGGCGGCAAAAAATGTATTTTAATGTTTTTAAAATTGTTGTTTTTTGGATGCGATCCCGCATTGTCCAAAAAAAGTAAAATTTGCCTGTTTTGTGCTCCCATTTTTCGATCGAAATTTTCTAGCCATTCACTCATAATTTCACACGTCATCCACGATTTGGCGTTTGATTTCAATGTAAAATTAGGAGGAGTGACAGCGCCAATCCGATTTCCACTACCTAATGAAAACACGCCATCCCTCTTTTTAACAAACTCTACTAATCACACTGAAGAACTTGTGCGTTGAATAGCTAATTGTAGTTGTAACCACGCTTCTTAAAGCCATTTTAAAGTGTTACTTGGTCCAGATTGATCACTCATTTTAAGCAAAATATGTCATAACACTGCACAGAATTTTAAATTTTGCGCCTTGTATATAAGCGGGAACCAGGAAGAAGAAGAAGTAGTAGTATCTAAACTTACAAGTCAAGTAATTGGAGAGGCATTTGAAAATATATTATTTCTAAATGAAATTTTAAATATAAATAATGACATTTTAATATAATATACAGAGAGATTTTAAATGATTTTTCTGATCGTACAGTACTTTTCACAGTCTTCACATCAATATTTACTTCCATTTAAACGCAACGCTTTCAGTGCAGTGCTATTAGTAGATAAAACATGATTATGCAACTTATCGTACACAACTGTCGATATAACATTTATATCGATGCGCGATGTCACTACTATGGAATTTGTTTCAGTGAAAATGGTAATTTACGTATCTTAATGGAACGAAAACCGACAAATACGTTTAGTCTTGAAAAGAGACTAGGGCAAACTAGCAAATGACAAACACAACGAACATTAGACTTAAAAAGAAACGTATGGTATGCCAATGAAGACTAGCCGTGCCAATAGATATGGGGATATCCACTAGAAGTTACTAAAGGGCTAACTTCACTTTAGTAAAGATTGATGTGAGGACTGCAGAATGTAGTGTAGGATCAGGCTGATCATTTAAAATCACCCGTTAAACTGAGTGTTTCGGAATTGCACGGCACTATTTTAGGGATGTTTTCTCCACCGCGAAATAAACAAAAAGTCTATACAAATATGATGTTTAAAATAATTTATTACCGAGATACTGAAAGTTAAAGATAAATACGTAAAAGTCAAAAACAATAAATTCAGACAAACATACGGCATTCAGAGTAACTGTTCAAATTGGTCTCCATGTTGTTGAATGCAGCATTCAGCACGATGAATCTATGGTTCTCTAGCACACCTTGTGACATCAGGACGACCCTTAATAGTTGCTGCTACTTTCAAGTTGCGATTTCTTAGTTCTTCTTGTGTGTCAATAGAGGTAAAATAAACCATAGAATTCATCTAGCTCCACAAAAATAATCTAATCAGGAGATCGTGGTGGTCACTTAGCAGGTCCCTTTCGACCAACTCATCGATTATCACATGTTATGTTTAAATAGTCAGTGACAATATGAGAAAAATGAGCAGGGGTATCGTCATGCATAAACTACATACCTTGTCTATTGGCTATCGAAATATCTTCTAGGTCATACATTTTGCAAAAAAATGCAAGTAAGATATTCCTGAAAGCCTTGTTGGTAAAAAAGGACCGGGAGAGATTGTCTCCAAGAAGACCACACTAGATATTTAGTGAAAAATACGTTGGTAATGCATACTAGCAATAGTATGAAGGTTTTCTTCGTTCCAAGTATGGGTGTTTCGAAAACTAGCAATACCACTTCTTGCAAAGCGAGAGTCATCGGCAACCAGCAGGCAGCACAGAAAGTTAAGATCTGGCGTGCGTTGTCGAATTAAACATTGGCAGAAATTTCTGCGTTTGTTATAATCTTCTGGAAATAGATCTTGCACAGACGCAACGTGAAGTAGTTACAAATTGTTGCTCACGCAATATTCGCCATACGCTTGTATATGATAAGATTGAAACAAAGTGACAATCTTTTGGTGCTTGTATCAGGAGATAACTGAACAGCATTGAGTATTTCTTCTTCAATGTTTGCAGTTCTAAATCTTTGCCGACCAGTACTTATTCGTTCTTTAGTGTGCCAGTGTCCCTAAGACGCCGTTCAATGGCTTCAAATGTTTTACGGTTTGATATCCTTCTAGTGGGAAATGTTTCATAGTATCTTCAAACAACAAATCTTTCCTATGTCAAAACATCTGATGAAGACATTCTGGCATTTTGCCAGCATTTGAAAGCACTTATTATTCCACATTGGGTCGTAGAATCTTTCTCAAATCTACAAAAAGCAGAATCATTACTGCAGGAAGGGTTGATAAAATTGTCAACAGGAGAAGATATCAAGAATTTTGACTTCAAAGACAAATTCCAGTATTATTTATATCCGACTTTACGGACTGCACCAAAGAAAGGAAACAGATTGTCAGTAGTGAAGCGCGGCAATTTAAAATGGCTGATGATAAATATGGTACCAAATATCGAAAAATTAGTATCGTTACACTAACAAGCTAAGTCTTCTCATTAGTAATAATCAATTTTTTAATCAAACTTTCAGCACTGAAAGAGTGCCATCGATTCGCTGTTTGAAAAAGTGGGCTATGATCCAAAAATGTTGGAAAACTATGATTTACGTTATTGATTTCAAGAATCGGAGTCGCCGTGTCTTTTGTGGAAAGGGGCGGTGAGTAATTTTATTTTCCGAAAGGAAACGAAAGCCCGAAAATGGTTGGAAAACTACGTTTTATTGCATCGTTTTCTACAAAACGTGGTTCTGTTCACACAGAATATAACAACACTAGGTGTATCCTATAGTCTTTCGACTTATGCGGTAGCATTTTAACGATACTACTCTACATTATATTGATTATGGACAAAATATTTGGTTGGATCACTGGTTATGCTATTTGAGCGGTTACTATTTTAGGATGGAACAAATTGTATCTGTGTAAGAAATTGCTTCGGTTATTAGGTACTGTTTGGGTTGGATTCTAATCAATATAAACAAAACCTTTAATAGTGTTTCATACATATTTATTCGTTGCACTGTAAGATTAAAAGGCCAATGTATTTTTGCAGTTGTGTATTAGTGTTTTCATTAGCTTATATACATATGCATATCACCTGTTTTATAGCTGTGTACGTTAGTTAAAATGAAGGGTGCGCATTATTGACTACTCTGCCGAAATAATTCTAAAGAGAAGTCCTAAATTTAGCTTTTTCCAATTTCCAAAGGACGAAATCAGGTAAAACTATGGTTGAACATACAAAGATGAAATGTATACTAAATAAATTGTATTGTAGATGAAAAATAATATTAAATTATCAAAATTAGATCATTTATTTGCACCTCAGTATTACACCAAGTACAAAATTTGTGCCAATTTTGAACACCGCATGTTTGCTGGAATGCAGAAACATAAGTTGGAAAACGATGATCTTCCTGCACTTTTTGTCAGACCGAACACTTCACAAATGGATATGATAGCAAATGATATGAAAGATGTGGTTAAGTTATTAATTATTTGAACAATTTGTTTCAAATCTAAACTTTTTAAATGAATAATACAATAGGATATACTCGCACTCCCCTACAAAGGTAATTCTATTTACATAAAATGTTGAGCCAAATTTAATTGATATAGAGTTCTCACATTTTACAGTAGAAATGACCAACAACCCATTGAAGTAACTACAGCGCAAGCTGGCCTAAACAAACAATCAAAAATTATTTCATCGTAATTAAATAGTTAGGTAAATTACAACAGTTGCAAAGAACATAATTTTCCAAAACTCATAAATCAGCACACAACATTGAAGCAGCTGCATGTGGTGCCGATAAAAGAAGCATCCTTCTTCGAATCCGACTCACTAACAGATATCAATATAATCTACATAATTTAACAATGTCACTACGTCATATATTTTAGTTGCTACTTTTATTTCTTTTATGTTTCCTTAATTTCAGACGCTTCTGTGCTAATTCCACGAAAGATTTCGTCAAGTTATCCGAGAAAGAGTAAACCACAGAACACAAACTATAAGAAATGAAAGCCCCATGTTAGACCTTGGCAACGAAATCACAGAGCTCCCTGGCAGGGGAGTGGCAAAATTAACGCCAAGGCGCTAAATTTTAAAATTATATGGCGGTAAATTTTGAAACTACATACTTCCTCATTCTATATTTATCCTCACTTTAAAATCAAAATTAATTTGATTCTACCAAACATGTAAATGTAATGCATTTACATGTTTGTTAGAGTTAAATTAACGAAACTTTTGGCTGGATAACACACCGATAACACATTTTTAGAAAATAAACGTTTTTATTGTTAAATAAATAAATACATTCTACAAAATATAATCATAAAAATATGAAATAAATTAAACATACTAAACAAATAAATATTCTGTAAAATATAATAAATGAAATAAATACATATTGCACCATCAATAAAAACATAACAAAAAATATGAAGAAATATACAAATAAACAAAAGAAAATTGTTTGTTCTTCAACCTCTTCATCTTGCGAGTATGTCCATCAGATACAAATTTTTGCTTGTGCCTATGCCTGCAAAATTCATAGACTACTAAAGGGATACCATTTTTTGAAATTAAATTATCGCAGTTGTGCTGTGTGCAATTATGGTCTTGAAAATCGTTACCAAAATTGCTTTTTACCTCATTATTTTGTAAATATGAGGAGATACTTTGTTCCAAGCATCCACAAATAGTTGTGGATGTTTACAGGTTATAGCATGAACAGGAAAGTTCTTCCTTTTCTGGTAAAATAAACAGAGCATTGTCTGTACTTATCTTACTATTCTCATCTGGAAACGGATCTTCCAATAATACAATATGGAACTGCCCCAACTTTCGATTGGTCTTTCCTCTCATTTACAAAATCTGAATCTACAAAATGATCCCCATGCCAGAATTTTTAATTTCGAGAAGAGTCTACGTTGCATTCATTTTCCACAGATCATGGTAGTATGGTTCTGCGGGGAAGCTGGAGAGATACTTTTTAACAAAGCCTTCTGACACTGCTGTAGTACCAGTTGTGCAGCCTGAATACTTGCAACAATACTTCTTACAGCTAACAACTTCTATGTTAAAGTTAACTGCTTTTATCAAACAATCAAGGAGCACAAGCAAAAAACGTTATCTGATGTGTCTTCCCCTGCAGGCTACAACCCTAAAAAAGCAAAGAAAATTACAACACAGTAGTACCTGTAGTCGGGTTGTGTTCGGGTGGTCAGAAACAGCCTAGTTCAGGGTGAGAACTTCGCTGAAGACAACAGTGTGAAAATAAGAAAAAAATAATTATGATGTACCTAACTTTTAGTTTAAATTAAAATTATGAGGCAGTCAGAAAATTTTAGCTTTGGCCGGCGTTCAAACCGCTGACAAAAACCATTGCGCATACGAGTAAAACAAAACGTTAGTTTGAAACATTTTTGACATTTTCTATCTCGTTTTTCCCCTTTAAAATTTATACTTACCAAATTATTTACATTCTATGGAATCCAACTCCTCGACCAGATACTTACGGACAACACAACACAGAACGAAGGTCGCTTTTCCTCTAAAATTAACGCGATTTTTCAGATATCTGCGAAAATTTAAAGCATGGCTGTAAAAGCATCTACCCTTATTGGTTGTTAGATCCCCTTGCTCCTGCCCGCCGGAGTGGCCCACATACTATGTTTGTTGCCTGTTTCGTAATCCCAGTTTCATACCCCTGGAGTAAACTGAAGAATAAAACTATCCTTGTACCTCTGTATCTATGTAGTATATAAATAACTCTTATATTATATCATTGTCTTGTTATAAGATATCTGTTGGACAATAAAACTATATTATACATTAAAGTTAGAGAGTTAGAGATACACAAATATCAAAGATACCAACACTCTATGAAACTACTGGCGTTCGAGCAGAAAAACGAAATAGTTCTAAATTTACGACGCACGCATTTCACTTCCTATGCATTCCGGCAGCAAAATTTCGAATATGACGATTCTAGCGAACTTGGAATTCTGCATTCCACCAGTGGTTCAAAATCGTTTTCAACTGATCCTCGTTGTTCCAAGTTATTTGCAAGCACAGTAGAGCGTCGATTACTTGAACTAATGTTGCAAGGGGTGGTTCGGATAATCAAAATTTATTAAAAACTAGCTGACCCGGCGAACTTCGTACCATCGAATTAATAAATGTTGTCTTAAGTTATTACCTGAGTTTTATTAACTTGTTTATACAATATTAAGATAACATTAATTAAGTTGAATAAAAGTTTAAAAAGGAGCAAATTCACGTGGTCGTTGTAGCACAACTTTCTGTTAAACTATTTGCTGAATGTGTTGCACTCGTATCGATTGTCTTCATTAAAGCACCTTGTGATATACTATATTTTGCGACTTTATCTATTGTCGGAGCGTTGAATTGTCGTTTGTGTGTTCCAGCAGGGCGTTTATTTGTTCTGATCACGACTTCATAGTCATCACTTGGCATGCGATCCAACGCAGTTTTGAACAACCGAATCAGTGCATGATGTTCATCAAGTATTTGCTGCAAATCTTGAAGAATTTGTCTTTTCATTGCGTTATTGATCGTTTGACGCCGATCAAGTTGGTCCTCCATATTGGCCATGAAGTAAATTTGTAACACTTTTATGCTGTGCGTCTTCAACCAGTTGCAATGATCCAATTCTATGGTGAATTTGTCCTTGTATCTGTATAGTCGAAAGTGAAGTGATAATTAGTGATTTATGATTATCAAAAATAAAGGTTACTCTCTTATTAACAAACATTACCTTGAATGTCGGACTGAATCCGCCTTCTTCAATAATATTTGCTCCAAATGAAGTCATTTGGAATTATGCGTTGTACTTTTAAGCGTTCTAAAGAAAATGTGATTCTAACCTTTCCAGTAAGACAGCACAATCCAAGCGTCTTTCCAGCGAACTTCAATGCACCGCAATGGACGCATACAACCTCCATAGGGCCAATTCTAACCAAAGAGTGCGACCCGTACTCAATTGTGGAATCATATTGAAACGCTCCTCGATTCAAATTAACACTCGACGTTGTTGATCTCTGTGTTCTGCTGGACGATTTCTGATTGCCAACCGAGCCGTTTCACGTATGGCCTTTCTTTGTTCTTGTGTTTGTGAAGCACGAAGTCAGGCCGCACTAACACGGCACCCTTCTCTCGTGCGATTTCTTCTTCGTCTGCAGTGGATTGATTTGCAATATTCCGCAGTCTAATTGCATTACGGCTTCCTCGTGAAAGATTCGATCTTCTCGCTCGCAGCATTGTAAATAAGACTGTGATGGATATTGCCGACTTTGCTTCTATTATGACATAACAATAATTCATGCGCGCACAATCACAAATGTCATAACCTTTGTGGGAGAGACGTAATTGCTTGAAACTTCTCGAGTTCGTGAATCATTATTAGTGTTATATTTTCTATGGTCTTAACCTTAATTGTCGTTGCGCGCACTATGACAACTGTCATAACCTAACCCACCAAACCGTCAATTCGTACACCTCATACAACAACGATGAAAAGAAAAAATTTCTGAACGCACCTAAGACAAAAGATAAAAAAGAAGACAAAAGACAGAAGAAATCAAATGTTTCACAGCTGTGGACATTTTCACTTGGAAAATTAAATTGCCGTTTTTAGTGTTTTCCGTTACTTATTATTTATGTTTATCACCGTTTAAACCTTCCCTGAACTTCCACAAATATTTCAAGATCAAAATTAGCTAAATCGGTCCAGCCATTCTCAAGTTATAGCCTACAAACCTATACAAACGAACAGTAATTGATTTATATATATATATATATATATATATATATATGTGAAAAAGAAGGAGGGTGTAAAATAATCAACAAAGCTTTTACAATAAAAAAATCTTTATTCAACTATAGTGCATAATGGAAGAAAATATATACAAAACCTATGTATAAGGTTTATCTATAAAAGTCGTAATACTGGCCTGCTTCAATGATAACTTCCTCTTTATAGCAGCTAGGTCTCTAATTCTTTTGAACTGCAACAACCGGGCGTGATCGGACTCTTCTTGTCGTTAGAACCGCCGGCATGCCAAATTCAGTGTCTGAAAGGTTTCAGCATCAGATGGTCCAGAGTCATTCCTATCTGCATCGTCATTTCTATCACCATCCTTTGCGTGATCGTTGTTATTCGTGACCAATTTTGTCGTTTGTCACAATCTGATACCCTGAATGACCACTATCCATAGGTAGCCACTCAGTCACGTTCTTTTCATCACAATCAGGGAGAACACCGACGTTGCTCAACGTTTTCAATATTTTAGTGAGTTCTTTGTCAGGTTCGTTGATTTTTATATCATATTTAGATCGTTTCAGTAGCTTATTCCACGATTATTGCAAGGTACTGTTTCTTATTCGATTCCATGCTTTGACCAACATATACCAGCCCTTTGAAATTGATATTTTTATACATAAAAATAATAGTTCCTTCATTAGTTTTATCCCCTAAAAGCAGACGACGCATGAACTGTTTTCGGTATAGTCTTTTCGATATTTCGATAACGCCGTGGTTCATAGGTTGAATTAAAGGAGTTACATTAGAGAGAAAAACTTTACCACGAATATATGATCGACCTTATTGAAAGATTGAATTGATGGAAGTGACAGAAAATTGGTGAATAGGAGTAGTACCTTCTTTGCCACAATGCTGCCGAAAATTTTTATCTCAGAAACGAAATTGTGTTCAAACCATTTCGTAAACAAATCGCTGTCTTTCTCGATTTTCTCGAGTTTCTCGATTCCCCTAACAAAAGCAGTGGAACTCTGTGTGTCTCAGTTGCATTAGTACACACCATGAGTGTGGCATGCCCTTGTTGATCTTGTAGCCTAAAGCTGCGGACTTTTTCAAGATATCAACGACTTAGAAGGTAACGCTTTCCCCATTTGGTCTGCATTTAGGCAAAAACCAAGTCATGTTCATTCTGTTTAAGAAACCTCCTTAAATTCTTGGAAAAGCAAACTGCTGCTGAAGCGTTAGCACTTACATACTACCATACTTGCATACCCGGTGATTGAATCAAGTGCTTTCCTAAATAAAATTCCGAAAGCTGAAGCAACCAAGGACTGAACCCGTCGGCCCGGAATACCCTCTCAAGAAATACTTTGTAAAAGCATTGAGTGTTAAGGATGCTCGGCTAGAAGCGACATTCTTATGATTTGATTTTTTTCCTTGAGGCCAGCATTCATTAAAGTAATGTTGAACAATCCCAGAAAAATACCAAAACCCTCATCAACACAAATTTGATTAAAGACCGATTCCCAAGACTCCACAGCAAGGGCTTCTCCAAAACCCTGCACATTAGTGTGAGAAAAGTACCTTCGCTCGACAAAGACGTCCGATGATAGCACTTGTGACTTTGTGAAAGAAATCAATTGTGCAGTGTTCCGACATGTAAGTTTTTGTAACTTTCGCTTGATATAATTGAGATTTACTGATAAATATATTATCGATGCAAGTATACTACTTATCAGAGTTCCTCCCATTGGCTCATTAATCGAGTACACTAGATCGAAGGACGAAATCAAATCCACCAAAAAGCTACTTGATGAATCATTCTCAACACATCTACATACATGTATTAAAATATCCCTTAACAATAATAGTTTTTAGTCAGGTTAGCAACCTCCAGCCCACTACCTGGTACACGATAACATGCCATCGCAATTATATTATTTCGAACTAATTCAATATACGTATCTACCAGCGGTGACTTGTAATACCGTATATTTGGAGCTGCTGCGAAGATAACATTAGTTCGTATATACATATGTATATGCTCGTGTATCGACGGCAATTGCATGTTAGTAAATGCCGGCGATATATGACTATATGTGAACGACTGCTATCTTCGCCGCAGGTATCTACAAATTGTCAATTGTCATATTTTATTGATATCGAACGTTTGATAGCCTAATTCTACATTAGTTGTTATTGCATCCAACTATCGAAGTAATATTACTTTGCACTAGTAGATGCTTTAACAGTTTTCTACAACACCACCGTCCGTGCAATCAGTTCGATCTCCAGTAACAATTGCAATATTTAGAGTCTTTCACTTGTATCGTCATTAACCAGCACTTTGAAAGTGGTGTAGTTAATTAAATATTCGTTTGTTTAAACTATTTTATTCTATCATAAATATAATTTTTATTTCAAATTTCTTTCGTCAAGAAGGATGTTACATTTGTTAATACTAAAGAAAGCATTTCTTTCAACTTTAATGAATCTTTTAAATTTGACATTAAATTACAGCAATGAATTAAAGTCAAGAAACGTAAGTTTCGCCGGCAAAGTTACATCGGACCTCAGTATAAACTTACAACTAATGTAAATTTGTAATGTATGCAAATTAAATTCTTTATTTGTATGTACGTCCATTCGCTTGTGCATTAATAAACATATATCTATGTTAATTGTTGTAACCTTGCCCATTGTCCATGAATGGACGAATAGGTCTAAAAAACAGTATCATTATTGTGTTTGTCGAATTGCTCGTTTTTATTCGAAGGATTTTTGAAGATTACAATCTATCTATAGTATAAATTTAGGTCATCAAATCATCACATACACAACAAAAGGAATAACTAATTTGCAATTACTCTATTTTACAAACGTTAATAATTAATCATACATAAAACAGGATAGAGTAAGATAAAATTTTATGTTCTTAAGTATCCTATGCTACTTATAGTGAAGCAAGCACAAGATGTCTAGAGTACAGTACAGTAATGCACAAATCAATTCCCTTTTTGTATTTTTAAACAGAGCACCAATAAAAGTATTGTTTACTGATGAAATTGATATGTGTATAATTGACTGCGTTATGTGCACGTACGCATACCTACAAATTATTACGTTTTATAGCAAAATGTCACTTTAAAGCAGGCTATGCACACACGTGTAATAATTGCTTTAGTACACAAAGTTAATTAAATCCTGTGGATGTTGCACATTTTCCGAAGCTATTGTATTATTTTTTACTGCTAGGTAGTTATTAATTTTATTGGTATTTAAAACTATGAACTTTGTAACAATTAGAGCGTATTAATAATGTTATCATTTATTTTAAATAGTATTTAATGTATTTTCGACTTCAAATTCTAATTTTTACAAACGTAAACAATTTTTTTATATTTTGTTGACGGTTTTGATAAAACAAAATTGATACGTACGTGATGCAATGCGTGAGATGCGACCACAATCCACCCCCAACCGCCATCAGGGGGTATACACACTTTCTTCATCATTACGAATCACTGCCACATGCACCTCACTCGCGAAACGCGCACGCACTGACTGATAAGCAGATTTTGTTTATCGGGTTAAATTGACTCAATAAGATGCGATAATCTCTAACCGGACTTTAAAATGTATATTGTACATACATGCGACTAAAACATTAAAAAATGTAATAGATATAATTGATGTGTTTGGTTAGGCATCGCTGTCTACATATCTATGTACCGGCTGCTACACAAAATTGGTCTCTATCAGTGAACAGCACACAAATCGCTCCGATAACGTAACCCACTGAACTGCACTAAATAAGGATTTTAATAGTGGTCAAGTCTTATATAGCTATGAAATTTATCTTTGTGCGTAATGAGCAAACAAGCAGAAATTATTTCTGGAACTCCGAAATTACCCCGTTGTTCTTTGAATATTGTTTGCAGTGGATTCTGCGAGCTAGTTGGAATAAGACAGGCTTGTTTACGCGGCTATGCATATTGATTAATAATACATTTTCTTCCTGTTTTCTTTTAAAATATGTAGTTGCTATATTTAGAATGCTAATTATGCCTAGAAGGTAAGAAATTAAAATTAATCGATTACATTATCTAGTTTCGATTTCAAATAAAATGTATTTACTTCAAGATAGATGATGGAAATATTATGGGAAATCCTAAATTTTTAAATACTTGTTTTTTGGTATTTCATACTTGACATGATTGGAAACTAATATTTTACATCATACTGTTTATAGTTGTGTGGAATTCTGCCACATTTTTCATCTTTACACATCGAAAGTCAAGGAGACTTTATTATTATGGTATTCAAATGATATAATATTATTAGTGCTTAGATATTGCCATTCTTTCTAAGCGTACATTTCTTCTAACAAAGAATGTTACGTTCATAGAAGATAATTTGGTTATAAAAAGATACCGTCAAGACCATAGAAAACTCGCGCTAATTTACAAGTTAAAAAATGGATCTTTACGTGTTATGGGTTCCACGAGGTCTTCCCCTCGTCGGTTTTCCTAATTTCTCAGTTTTATGTATTTGTCTTACCAGCCCATTCCTTCCATTGATTTTGGTTTATTGTTTTCTCTATTGGCAGTATATCCAGCTAATTTCTGAATGCCGCATACCTGATTCGATTTCGTCTAGATTTTTCTTTTATTTTTTCTGGAAAGCTCATTTACGCACTCTTTAATTTAGATATCTGTCTTTTTGTTGTTGTTCCTGTCTTAATTCTAAATGTCAATATTATTTTTACTATTCTGGTTTAGTTTTTGGCCAAGCAAAAGTTCCAAAACATGTAAAAACGAAAGTGACGAAAAGGATAATCAAAACAAATTAAGTAGTATGGAAATGTGGTTTTTAAGAATAGAAACATAACCTAGATGACATAGAATCAGAAATGGGACATTGGGATTAGCTGAAAGTACTGCCAGTTATTTGATCCTTGTTTCACATTACTGCTATATTTATTGTAAGGATTTTTCAATTATCATTGTTTCTCATTTCTTTCTACTTATCTTCATGTTCATTTGTTTCAGATCCTAATTCAGTATATTTACATATGTTGTGTTGTAAATCTTTTTACTTTTCAACAATTATAACCATACCATCTGCATAGCACATCTCTGTAATTTCTCTCATTTCCATTTTCCAGAAATCTACGTCGATAAGTTCTCTGTTTATTCTTGGTTTCCTTTATCAAGTTGAAAAAGGATGGGCTGAAGAAATATCCATGTTGTAATGTAATTGTATTTATAAAGCTTTCTCTCTTATTTCTTGGACGCAGATAATATATGGTCTTTGAATGTAGTTAATCAATTCTTTTTGCTTCTTAGAGCTCTCCATGCATTTCTCGTTATACGATTATCATCGGATAAAGTGGGTTTATAAGTCTGATGGAATATGATTCATTCTTTCCAGTCATATTGGTAACCTAAATCAATCTTATTTATGATGATTGATAAATTTTATTTATAAGTATGTCCAACGAAAGTTGTTTATGATCTATTTTTGACATATATGTAGGCACATATAAATTTTTCATTTTTTACATTTTCGACAATGGCGTATAACATCGGGTGTTCTGTGCACGATTTCCTCGCAAATGGTTTGTTTGCTTCTCCATCTTTCCTTTCTCGGAAGAGCAAAGATGACATTGTTTTTGTTTCCTCTAATTGCTTGTAAACATCAAACTAGAACATGTTCTTAAATCTAACAATTGCATTGAAACTGAAATAATCTAATTCTTAAATTGCTTTTTCCTCATTGAGTTTTTAAGCTTTGACTGTTGGTTCTGATAAATATACCAGATATACCAGTATGAAATGCCACGCCAATAAAAGCTTCCCCCTTTGCTGCGAATCATTCAGCGAGTCATTTTTCATATCTTCGTACTAACCAAAGTACTGCTTAGCAAGTGCGTGACCCATCGATGCAAACAAATGGTAATTGGAAAGAGCCAAGTCTGGTGAGTAAGCCGCATGGGGTTGAACTTCACAGCTGAGTGCTTTCAACGTGTCGCGAACCAGCTTTTCCCTACGTGATGGAGCATTATCATAAAGAAAGATAACTTTGTGTTGGCTCTTTCGATGTGCTGGCCTTTTTTAAGCAGCGAAGAGCTCATAATAGATCACGCCCCTATGGTGCCACCAAACACAGTAAACCCGATAATATCCGCCAGGGCCCCTTCCTGATGTCAGGATCCGGATCAGATACATGTGCGAACGGATACATTACATTTAGAATGTTGAATTATGCCTGGAAATCGACATCATCAGGGCGGCATCTGATTCTGACCGCGCCCGGATCAATGTGGCCGCAAATTTAAACGAAACTTTACTTGATTACTGCTATCGCTTAGGTATTTAATTAATTAATTAAAGGTGTAATGATAGATCGCCTTCACGTGGTGCATCCTAGACTAAATGATTTATCAATGTCGAAGTTTTCCGGTTAACAACATAATTCCTCAGCAATTACTGGTAGGTAGGTAGTGGTGCCCATACAGAAACTCAACAGCAATTTCCAGAGCTAATTCATAAGACATACTGGACCAGTATTATGTACGTATGTATGTATGTATATGTGTATCAATTATACATTGCATTGTAAACTCATATGCTAAATAAATAAATAACCGCTTAAGTAAGAATAAAAATGGACCGTTTGAACCGGAGATGGCACAATTATGATAAAAATTAAAAACGGAATTCTAAAAACTGAACAATTGTCTGATTTGTGCAAAATTACTTAATTTGAATTCAAACTGTATACGAAATGATATGAGTTACCCTGTAGTACTTATTCCTCTTATTTAAAAAAGCTGTTATTTCTTTGCCTCCTTTTTACCTTCCTTTGCGTGCTTGTAGTTGTATAGTATTATATTTATTTGAATTTACAATGATGATAGATGCCTATTCCTTGCATTTATTGTCGTATTACCCTTCGGGTTACCTCCACCACTTTCTAGGTCAAATAAAGACAAGTTGCAGATTATATTTCATAATAGTAATTAAATTTGATTTTATCTTGGTAACATACTAACTAACAACAGAGATTTCTTGGTATATAAGATCTATAGTAAATTTGTTGATCTAATAATTTTATGTACGTGTACTATGTATATGCATGTGGGTATTATAGAAGTAATAATTTATCCCTATATCAAACAAAAGTCTTTGTAGAAACCTTAACAGTGCTACTCAGGGATTACGGCGACACCACCAAAAAGAACCTAGTTTCTTCTAACGAATCATATCATTTCAACAAATTACCATATAATCTGTCCCAGATCGAGTGAGATTGCAGGGGTATTTTTGAAGATGAAGTTTTGGTTAAATAATATACGTTTTGCAGGTTTATATGCTGATTTAAAATCTGTTTGAAAAATTAAAAATTGTCGAACCCGTCAGAAGTTATTTAAAAAAACAGGAAAGTGTGTTTCTCTCGTATATCAAATACAGAGAGATTTCAAATGATTGTCATGGCCGCTATCATGTTTTTATGACAAAATTTATCCGTTGCCGCGTTCAGTTTTATTCATGAAGTTAGCCTTAAACGAAAATTACGAAAATTTCGGTGTTTTGTAAACCATTGGTATGTAATATATTGTATTTAATAATTTTCTATTGCATATATTTTTGTGTTTTTCAATTTTAATACGCTAGTCTTTTTGAAGGCTCAATGTAATCTTATTTTCTTCAAAGTAAGTACATACGTAGATTTTAGTGTAGCTATGACGCTTAATGAAAATTAAATTCTAGGTTAAATAAAAATGCCGCTTTCCGTAGATCAAGAGAAATATATTTTAGAGGCATATTTTCGTAATCGTCAACGTAATGAAGAGGGGCAATGAAAGTATTAGGTTGCACTTTGTGCAGAGGAGTTTTTAAACGAATATCCTGACGAAAGTATTGACCACGATAGTCTTACACGTCATGTGTACCGAATTATTGATAGATTGCGACAAACAGGGAGTGTTTGCAAAAGAGCTAAAAGAGCAAAAAATTGATGATATCCGTGTCCATATGGAAAGGAATTCAACAAAACCATTACGCCAACTGGCTCAACAAACAAGAAATAATGTCTTCTTTAAGTAAGTAAGAAGTATCAATATTAATAGGTATGTAATTTTATTTTAGATGTATCCTACAATAGAGCCCGCAAAGCTGTGAAGGAAAATTTACATCTTCATCCGTATAGAGTTTCTGTTGTGCAAGAGCTACTACCATTAGATCCCGGGAAATGTTACATTATTGTAACTGGCTTAATAATAATTTGAGAGATGATGACATGCTAGATATTATTTTTTTACTGATGAAGCATGGTTTCACTTATCGGGCTATATAAACTCTCAAAAAATAGGGCTTGGTCAGCCGAGAATCCTCATATTTCTTATGAAGCCCCACTGCATCCAGTAAAAATAGGTGTATAGATTTCTGTCTCTAGAGGACGTATAATTAGCCCATTATTCTTTGAAGAGACCATAACAGCCATTCGCTACAGAGGTTTATTAGAGCAATTTATTAATCAATTTCATGATGATGAGCTTGGTAAGGGTTACATTCAGCAAGACAATGCAACTGCTCATACTGCTCGAGTAACATTAAATTATTTGCAAGAATATTATGGTGATAGAATAATTAGCACAGGACTTTGGCCTTCCCGATCTCCAGATTTAACGCCATTGAACTACTTTTTATTTGGCTATTTAAAGAGCAAAATTTAACATAATAGATTACACACAATAGAGGAATTGAAAAATCAAATTACAACTGTTATTACCTCTCACACCCCAGAGTAGCTGATTAATGTAGTCGGTAATATAAAAAGACGAGTTGATGCATGTATTGTTAATGGTGGTTCATACTTTGAACACATCACCTAACATGGTAGTGAACAAATTCATTATAATTTAAATTGTAATTTGAGTATATATACATACATATTTTTACTATTTGTAATATTTAAAAATAAAACTTATCTATGCATGAGTGTTTTTGTAACTAAAATTTAATATTTTGTTCCAGTGCACATTGAAATGAACATAGGTTATTAGTTTACTTAATTGTTCCTACAAAATTTAATCAATACATTCATGTAATATGGGCATACTTTAACACATTAAGTGTGTAAACACTTTCTTAAATAATTTGTAATAAACTCATTAAATAATAAATTATCAATCTATAAATTATTCTTTTATTTTGATAATTCCCTTACCTAGAGCTTACAAAATAATAAAGCAGTACAAAAGGAATATGCAACAGAACATATTTACTTTGTTTATATGTCCAAAAAATGAAAACCTGTACGCCACTGAATGGAACTTAGTATGATGCACCATATAATGGTAGCGGCAATGTATACATTTTGACATAAAAACATGAAAGTAGCCATGACAATCATTTAAAATCTTTCTGTATTTTTGTAAGTATAAAGGATACGAAAAAATGTTTTATATGACATTCACTGTTTTCGATAAGGCTAACTTAAAATTGATATCGAAAAAAATTCAAGGTGGCTGCTTGGAGTTACTCATATCAACTTTCTAAAGTAAAATGGACGTCACATATTTCTAGGTTACTGCGTAGAATTCTTTGTTCTCTTTTCAATGAGACATATAACGTATAATTGAATAAAAAATAGCAATAACTTTTTTCGTTTTAACTAAGTAGGCTTGCATGGACATAAAAACAAAGAACATTTATTTAAAATAACAGAACTTAATCTTAATAATCACATTCAATGCTTAAAATCCTAGCCATTGCTAGGTAAACATAGTTGACACCGTTTGATGATACTTCGGATTACTTTGAGCAATGTATTTCGATTAAGAATAGCACGCGCTTCTAGCACTGCTTCGCGCAGTTTCCGAAAGTTATCGTAGCTGTCACTACTTCCATATAGTTTGTTCTTCAACATATGATACAGAAAAATGTCAAGAGGTGTTAGATCAGCTGTTCTAGCTGACCATCGAACATTAGTATTGGTAGCAATAACCCTATTGTCAAATCGGTGGGAGGCGCCGTATTCGTACCATAATCCAATCCTCTCTGCCAGAGGTAGGTCATCTATGAAATCTTCTTAGGATATTTGTAGAATTTCTAAATAACTTTGAGCAGTTAACGTTCAATTGAAGATGACAGGGCCAATTAAATAACTTTCCATTATGCCGAAAAATACATCAAATTCGAATCAAACTTCGCCGTGGAACTACATGTGGATTTCCCTGTAACCAGTAGCGTTTATTGTGTCAATTAAACACTCTGTAGTTAGAAAAGTAAGACTCATCTGTGCTTAATACTCGTAAAACTATTACTTCCAGTATTCTTGGCGTTAAACTATTTATAAAAGGCTACTCTGCTATCATAACCTTTTGGCCGTAAAGTTTGGGCAATACACAACTTGGATGGGTGAAACTTGTACCATCTTAAAATTCTCAATATTTTTGATTTAGATACACCAACCTGTCCTTCTATTTCTCAAATTGAAGTTCCTGGACAAGCAATTATTATTAACTCGCTGTTGTAATTCTGATCTTCCATTAATAAATGGCTTTCCCTAGTTTTAATGGACTTTTTAAACTTCCATAATGCGCCATATTTTTGTTCAGTTTTTTAAACTTCGGTACTGTTTGTGGTTCAAGTACTTAATACTTAGTAGTGAATGAACATGTTACAAATTATTATAGGAATTACATACAAAAGTTGTCTATAATAAATTTAAGCTAAATTAAGGAATAGAAAGAAAACCATGCGTTGACTGTAATTTTTGAATTTATAGAAAGTGACGATAACAAAGGAATTCACAAAAATGCTCATTGACAAGTGTTCACTACCGTAAAAAGGTGTTCAAAATTTCCATCTCGGAAAATTTGGTGGTTCTTCACTCATTGACTCATTGACGAAAGATTGAACTTGTCTAAGCTCTTGAAATTGTAAAAATTACTCTTTTACCGTTACAAATACACTCGATTCCGTTTAATCGGGACACAAAGGAAGAAAGTATTTCGTATCAATAATTCGGAGGTACAAATAAACTGGAGATCATGAATAAACCCAAAGAAAAGCATATTAATGTGTATCGACCGGTTTACTTACAAACATATACATTTAGTATTGTGAACATCAGTGCTAAATACATAATAAACAAATAAACGAATAATAAAGGATGTACAGTATTAGGTACGTTTGTAAAAACAGCGAAAACAACTTAACAAAAATTAAGTTATCTTATTTAACAAGTAAGGATCAAAATCTTAATTGACTCAGCATCAACAAAATCGGAGCACGTGATATGGGCGCCTAAAGGATTTCCCTCATTCCCTTTCTGCAAAAAAATTGTTTTAACTTCTAGATGCAGTTTCGTGCTTCTGGCAAAGAAACTGGCGTAGATTCGATTTCTTTCCGCTGTCAGAATCAAAATTTTCGTCATTTCGCAGGCGTTCTTTCGTTTCATCAATGATATCTTCATCAAGATTTCCTTTTCGTCGCAGCAACTTAAATCATTGTCTAAATCGATCTCTTGATTTTGTATTCTCGTCTCTTTCAACACAATGTCATCGTTGATATCTTTGTCCATTTTCTCGGGGCTTTCACTTAATCTTTGCGAGTTCACTTTAAAATTGCAATAAGTAAAACAATTTTTTATTGTTTCGCGATTAATATCCTTCTAGCTGTCTGCAACTCTTAGAAGTTTATGGCTTGCAGAATGTTGATTTTACTGCTTATATCTTGAGTTGTTGAGTTTAATTCCAATAAATTTTCTTCAATTTTTTCTAAAATGAAATTTACTAATTTAGTTGTGTACTTAGTTTTCAGGTTTTTAATAATGCCCATGTCCAAAGGTCGAGTCAATGATGTTGTATGTGGTGGCAGCTATTCAAGCGTTCTGTTCTTTAGAATGCCGGTCACTGGTTGTAATCTGAATAGGGAAAAATGGGAACTGTCATGGCGTCCATGGCAGCACTGCCATGCCAAAAGAGGGCGCAATACCACGCGGCTTTCTTAGAGTTCTGTAGTTTTGGTGTTTTAAATTTTGCGATATTAATACGATATTATTTGGTAAGTTGGCAATCCGTAAAGAGAAAGTTGTACTGGTTGATTAAAGCTGTCACATGTCTGCATATGTCACAGTAACCATACAGTAATTGTTTAGATGTTATAGTAAAGAAGTGATTTTATCGTTATAGCCAGTTATAGTGTTATAGTATTTTCTACAATGGGACGTGCTGGTTGTGCAGTTTCCGGTTGTATACCTAGTAAAAAGGACAAGAGACACAGATTTCCACGTCCAACAAAAAATTTTATTTATTAGATTTAAACTCGTTTAAAAATTGTGTTTTCAGTTAATAAATTTTATTCTTGCAATCTCAAGTTGTTTTCATTTATGTAGATTGTTTATTATCTGTACATGATATACAAATGAGAAGACGCAAATTACAATTAAAATAATTTTTATATAAAGCCAGTGAAATTATCTCTTTTGAATTCCCGCCAAAATTATCACTGCCATTACACTAGATGGGGCGTCATAACGAGCAAATTTGTTGACAAGCGACATTACATTCTATCTTTGTTGAGTATTCTATGATGCCGGTGTAGGGATGAACAGCACAGTTGTCTAGAATCAGAATTATGGATCTAGATTGGCGTTGCAAAGCTTTATCCCAACTTTTCAGCCAATCTAGAAAAACTAACAACGTTTACCATGCATTCGAGTTAGCGTGATATTCGACGGGCAACCTCTCGATATCGAATCGTGTAAAGCAGCGAGGTTTTTTGCTTTTTCCAATGACAAGCAGTTTCTTCTTGTCATTCCCCGTCATGTTCGTACAGCATAAGACAGTTATTCTTTCCATTGCTTTCTTCGAACCTGGTAAATTTTCTTTTTCAAAACAAAGGGAACCAGCTGGAGTTGCTTTATAATACAGTCCTGTCTCATCGACGTTGTAAAGGTTTTCCGGTGAAAATTCGTTCATAATTTCGGGAATCCTTTCGAATTTCCAATCAGCAGACAAACTATCAGCACTCGCTGTTTCCCCATTAATTTTTTTTTTTAAGGTCGAGGGCCGGAATCTACGTTCGGTGTCCCCAGGTGATGGAGCAACTAGACTGGAGGCCACCGAGCTGCACCTCGGTGCACACAACGACATTCAGAATATCGGATATTCTCGCTGCTTCGCAGAAAGTTCCGATTTGTCTCGAACATTCTGGAGCGTCTGCGCGACCTCGATAAAAGTGCGTATAAATACTGCACTTCGATCAATTCCAGTCAGTCTCGCAATCATAATCGAATCCATAATTTTATCATGAACGTGTATGTTGTAATTTGCGTGTTAACTGCAATTAACGGTATTCGAGTAGTAGTAGATTTATATGCTATATATAGAGAATCATGGATACATTTTTAAGTGGGCGTAAGTGAACATCAGACGATATAGAAGCATCAAAAATACACAGATGAGCCTGGTTCCGAAGATAAAATCAAGAAAACTTTCTCAAAAATCAAAAGTAAGTACCGAAGTAAACGAAGAGGAAAGGTCTCCGAGTGTTATTTGTTCAAAAACTTAGCAGCAAACAGCATGAAACCGAATAAACTTAAACGACATATGGAAACATTTCGTAGTGAGTACTTTAACAAACCCCCAGAATTCTTCGAATAAAATTAAAATCATTTGAAGAGCAAAAATCATTAAAAAAACATTGTCTACGTCAAAGTTTCATATAAAATAGCCGGATGAAAAAGCATCACACCCGAAGAGCTTATTTTACCAGCTGCAATTGAGGTTATAGAAATTATGCTCGGAGATAATTTTGCCAAACAATTGCAGTCCGTACCTCTATCACATGATGCTGGTGGCCGTCGAATTGGTGACATAGCTGAAGATTTACAGCATCAGCTTTCCGCTTGATAAGACAAGAGATAGCAATAAACATGCTCATTTAACTGCGTATATTCGATTTTGTGATGGTGTACCAGCAATCGAAGTATCTGAAAACCAATAGAACTCAACGCAACAGCACTTGCATTATTTGCTATCTTATCTGATTTTGTAAACAAATTTCAGCAGAATATACACCGATGGTACTCGTATGGAAGATTCGAAAATACGCAAGCATTTGTGAAACAAACATCTCCACAGTGTGTTTGGACAGATTGCATAGTCCACAGAGAAGCTCTGGCTTCCAAAGAAATTGCTCGTGAGCTGAGTATTGTGCTAACGACGGTTGTAACACATATGTTGGATACGAGTGATAAAGTTAATTTTTTTGTAGAAAATTGGAGTTGTGGAGCAGAAATTGGAAGAAAAATCTACATATGCTCGCAAATGTGGATCAATGTCTTAAAACTGAGAAAGCTATAGAACAACATGTGAGAGACGTTTTTGTAACCTCATAGCAACTTACGAGTTGGTTAGGGACCTATTCCAAAATACTCGCGAAGGTCTCTCAGCTGTCAAAGAAACAATCTTTATAGAACTCACGCCAATTGGCGAAATCAAAAGACGATTTAATAATAAATCACCCTTTGAATTTTGGACAGGGGTGGATGATGAGTTTTCTGCATTAAAACAAGAGCATTTCATGTGTTGTTACCATTTTTAACATCTTATCTTTGCGAAACCAGATTTTCTGTAGTGGTTGCTGTGGAGATAAAACATAGATCTCAGCTAAATATAGAAAAGGACGCCATAGTGTCAATTTCTAACATTAAACCTTTTTCGGAAAAGTTAGCTGCGCAAGACAGGCCAAAGAGAGTCATTAATAATTATTCAACTTGTTTTTAATTTACTATTTAATTAAATTAAATATATTGTGCAGTGTTGATACAATCCTAGTTATAAATGAATCGGTGAGTCTAAGAACAGCACTAGTCCACAAAATTGCGTTTTGAGTTAAGATAGCCAAAGTGTCTCAAATTCGCTTCTGCATCGATTAGCTTAAGAACAGTACGTTGTATGGCTGGGAGGCCCCTCCTATTTACAGCAATGAACACAAGAACAGTATTAGTCCAGAACTTATACTGTTCATTCTCTCATAAACGTCAGTTTGCCATTGTAACCTGAAGTGAAGTTTGGTTAGTTGTTGCTCCTACTTCTTTTTGCGATTTTTCAATTACTTTTCCGTAATTTGCAAAGAAAAATGTCTGTAAGTGCCAGTAGTGATAGCGAAGGAGACTATTTATGGTAGCAAGAAAAGAAAACGAAATGTTAAAGCCTGGAAGGACAATAAAATGAAATTTGTTCGTCTTGAAGGTCAATTGTATGTTACCACGTCAGGGAAAAAGTTTGGAAGACCGCAAGTAGACGTTTGTTCAGAGTGCGAACTGTTAGGTGCAAAATTAAAAGATAAAAAGCTTAATGGCAGTGCCAAGAGAGTTGTCTCTGCGGAATTGCTGGTACACAAACGGTGAGCTACGAAATTCTACACAAAGCTTAAAGAAGTGAAGAAAATGTGTGAAGAACGATCTGAAGTTATAGGTACACTCGACTACATCCAAAATCTACCCCTTCCACATATACCCGTACAAGAGATATTTTACTTTCGACAACTATGGGTGTATGCCTTTGCAGTACATAACCTGAAAGATAATAGCCGTCATTTTTGTATCTATCGTGAGGGGCAAGCATGCAAAAGACCAGACGAAGTATGCATCTTTCTTAATGACTACATAGAATCTCATATCCCTGAAGACGTTACCGAATTGCACATTTTTGTGTCCAGGGCAAAATCTTAACATTACAATGGTTCGATTCCTCTTGGCATTGCAAGCAATTTTTGTTGACTTATCTATCTTGTCAATTTTCTTCGTCGTTAACCAAACAAACTTTTTATTGTTTTTCGGAAACCCGGACTACACTACATTATTTCTCCGTTGTCCACGAAACGAAAACTTTAATTCACCATAGCGAAGTTCATTCAAGGCATAAGGTTGTTATAGAAACCTGTTCTGTTTACCGATGTGATATTTGTGTCAATAGAAACCTGTATTCAATGTCGGTGTATCCTTGGTTATTTATCCAGTAGTTATTACGAATTCTTGTAACGTGAAAATTTTGTATGTATGTGGCTGATTGTTTACAATGATTTTCTATCGTTTAATCGATGCTCTTTGTAATAATTAATAAATTTATTTCTAGTTACATTTTTTTCTCCCATTAAAGGTCTTCGGCCGGAGTTAACATAAGAAACTAACACCCGTAGGGTAATAAAATGCTTAAAAGGTGGTGTATGTCATGATACAATAATATTAGGTATGCTCGCGTTGAAACGAAATTAGGTTCTGTTCGCGCATTAAACTAGGCGCGTCATCAGTACCCTCACGTACGCGTGTCCGCCATTGTTATATATAGTGTTTACCATTCACGCCGTATTTGTGTCTCCTCCATCAGTTGGCGTCCTTATTATATATAGCAATATCGTTAACCATTTGTATACGTTGATTAATTTGAGAGAGAAAAATTGTAGTAAATATCGATGGGAGACTATGGAAAGTAGTTTAAGATCAGGACAATCATTTAAAATCGCTTTCTATCTACTTTCCCAATGCGCACACATTTATTTAAGAGCAGCGCTATAACTATGTTGTACTGATACAGGTATATTAATCTCAACGCGTCATCAAAACATGCGCAAGAGCATACCTTATATTATTGTATCATGGTGTATGTGGTATCGACAATGTATAAATAGAATCCAAAATAAACCGAATGTCATTTGAAGAGAAACATCCATAACCCCAACATATACTGTAAATTTTGATATATTGAATTACATTTATTATATAAATGATAAATTTTCCAATGGTAATTAACTATTTGAGTATTACTATACTACAGTATATATAGTAATACTCTCTTTTCAGGAATAGAAAAGTTTAACTGAACGTCCTGAAGGGAAGTATGGCAATTTTCTACCAGTGAAAAGAGCTGCTTTACTCAATAGTTTCATATAAAACGTTTTCCACATTCGTAGCCGTAAATTAATTGGATAAAACCTTTAGTTTTAATTAGTATTAAGGGTACAGGTTTGAGCATTATTGATGTGAACTGAAGAGGCACTTACATTACTATTAGTACTTAAATTGGCTACATTTAGTTACTTTAAATGAATAATATTGTCTAAAGTTGGAGCTCTCTTAACTAAATCCATAAGCGTCCCTCTTCTACTTCATGGTATCGAGGTATTGCGCCGGAAATTTTTCCATTTGTGACGGTCAGTTGCTATCCGCTCTGCACAACTCCAGTTGGTGCCCCTTCTTTAGAGCAATTTGGCCAACTTACTATTCAAATTTCTTTCGGGCCGTCCACTTTTCTGTTCTTATCTACACCAGCTCATTAGGCAGCCCTATTGTCTTCTCCCATACGCGCCAAGTAGCCCCCAACTTAACCCGCACTGCACATTAGTAGATCCTTTCTAACAAGAAGTAACAACTTCCACCGCCGTTCTGAGATGTACTGCTGTACTGTGCTCCTATCCCTATCACTCAAACCCTATGTCACGCTCCCATATTTCAGAACCGGCACATATACACCCTTAAATATTCTGGCCTTGGTAGCAATACTTATTTCCTTTACTCACATCTGATCGTTCGGTCAACGAAAGCCGTAATCGATACCAAAAACGTCGTAGTTTAGATAGGTGGACTTTTAAATTTACCGTCAATTGCCATCTATTGTTAATTACAATCGCTACACCATTGTCAGCGTTTCAAACTGAAAAATTTGTCGTATCAATAGTTTTAGTTAATAATACCTCCAATTTTTGTTTTGTGTTAAGTATAGATTTAAAATTTCCTCTGTGGAACAACAAATATTTACAACTGTGAATTTTATGTGCATATTTATGAACCAACGCAGTTGTGACCTCATATCCCCGTTAAGCCAAACCCATTTGTATATAATCTTTTCTTTTTTATATTATTGCAACCATTATTGTTTCCAGATTGTTCGAAAGATTCTTCTACTGCAATATTATTAAATGTTACATGGTTTTATTGTGGATTTTTCTTAAGGCAATCACTTGTATCGTCGATACAAATCGTTTGATAAACTGTATCTTCCAGAGGGATACACGTTAGTTGTTGAATAACACCTTTGAATTAACAATCAAAACCCTGGTGGCACCTTTAACATCTTATTTTGAACATTTTATCAGTGTCTGACCAAAAGTCAATTGACCCCTCGACTGTCTTCAGTGAGGTAATGTCAGGCTCGCCTTCGACTATTCTTAACCACCTTCAATATCGACATTGTGGTAATTAGTTAAAATTTACTCCAAGTCGGTTAGTACCTTTTCTTTGCTATCAACATTAAAAGTCAGACAAACAGTCCAACTAAATTAGATTTTTAATGCAAGAAGGTAGCAAACACATAGAAAGAGAAATATGCTATAGTATTTTTATTGTATATTTTATGTGATCAATAAAGTATGTTTTCAATTCAATTGGCAGACTCGTAGTCAAATATTGATGATTGATGATGAGTGCATGTTGCTCGTTTATTGCTAAAAAATCCATTTATCTTTCACTAGGTAGCATATCTGAACACCTTATGGAAGCGCATAGCACTACATCAGGCATGGGCAACCACTGGCCCGCGGCCCTCGAGCAACATTTGTCTAGCCCGCCATTGAATTTTTCGTTGCACATTAGCACGTCCCTTCAAACTTGCTTCATAATGATACTAAAGAAATGTATATTTTTCAAGATTACTCGCAGCATAAAACTTCTGCCGGTGGCATCAAACAAAGGTTGATGCCTGACCGTTATATTAGCCTTGTGAAAGACAAACATACCAACATACTTTGCATACAGTTTAAATGCGTATTAAGAATGTTTAATTAATAATAAATAATGAAAATAAAAAGTTAATTGATCGTCTGACGTTTTGAATACCATGAAGGATAAGAACAAAAATAAGAAAGTCAAAAGCAAAAAACATCTCAGTAATAAACTAAATTGGTTTATGTGCATTTGATGCCCGATGAACTTTACATTTCCGTTGCACATTTTCAAGAGATAGCTGCGCTGCTTCCTCTCCTAGAAAGCGTTTATCTGTAGGTTTGATAACTTTGACCGTGTAAAACAAAAACAGGAAATGAGCAAAATATAATAAACTATTAGATATCATTTGTTTTATATTTTTTAATGTAACTATAATAAATACTAACATAAATTGAAGGGCACGTTAGACGAACACACCAACGACATTCATGTGAATAAACATTATAAAACAAATATTTAAATTGTTAAGGAACCATGTCGCGTTCTTTAAATTAACCGTAATGATAATCGATCACGTAAAATAGTTTCAATAATAAGCAGCTGTATAATAATACTATCTTTCAAATTGATAGAGAGACAGAAAATTTGTTGCAACAATAGTTTACATAGAATATTGAAAATCGAGATTTTAATAAACAACGACTACTCATACGTTTAACTGTATACATACGAACCATATATCGTATTAGCTTGCCTTATTTTCGATAATTTACGTGTTGTTCTGCAAAACACTAGCTCTTGTCAAATACTTACTATATCTAATTGTAAGATTAAATGCGCGATACAGTGGTAGGTAAAACAAGCAACATCTGCGTTAGAGTAGCCTTTATCACTCAAGATAGGGGTTGCTTGCTAGAGGTGTCGTACGGTGTATATCTTCTATATTTCCGGGATATTTACCTGTGAGCTATGCTATTAACAATAAGATGATACTTATTTGTTGGCAGAATTTATGTGCTTCTCCTTTATAATCAACCAAATAAGCTGTTAAACTTATTAGTTATCTTAAAACCGTAATACTTATACTTATACTTATACGTATATATAACAATATCTAAAAATATAGAGTGCGTAAATGAAGCACTGTAATACCAAGTATGTAATTTATTGAAATCGATGCGCATATCACCTTGCGGCATCTTCAGGATAATTAAAGTCGGCGAAATGCGCATCGATTTTAATAAATTACATACTGTGAAATAATACCACGTAATTCAGTTACGTACTTTATATTTTTATATAAACATGTTTCACCAAGTGCCGACAGTGAACTCAATCAATTAAATAATAATATCTATTTGAAGAATCTCTGATCGCGACCTCAGATTTGTAAAGCCGCTGGTTCGAACCTTGGGAATTGGGATACAATTAACAGCGGTTTTCACTAATTATTTTAGACTGCGGTTAATGGAACTAACAACAGCTTGCGTATACACACAGTAGTTAGCAAAAGTAGAAGATGCGTATTGATAGGTCGAAATGGGACACCTAGAGCGATGGGTCTAAAGGGCCTGTTGAAAGGTATTATTGAAAAATGATCTAGGGCATCATGGTCCGTGTTGCTTTTTATTTAGCAAAATATCATTTTTCTTTTTCTGTTGCTTGCAAGAAATATCAACTCAGTATTAATATTTAAATGTAGAGTGTGGATATATAGGGTGGAACAAAATAAACAAAATCTGCAAATAGTGAAAAAAAGATCGGAAAGGTAAAGCTCAATTTTTAAATGCGCAAATTTTGTTAAAAAACTTTTTATGACTTTATTATTGTCACAGATATATGTCACCTCCTTTTCTTTTAAATGGTAACCCCAATTTTTGATAGCACCATTTATAGGAGATCGTTTTTCTGCGTACAGAATGATGATTTTGAGGTAGGTTACATAACAAAATTTTTGAGAAAAATATATTTCAAGTATTCTTAACATTTTTATTTATTTTCAGTTGCAATTTATTGTTTAAAATCTAGAACTGTAAATAGAAGTTTATTTCGAATAAGGTCCAAGTAGTGTTCTTTAAAAATTCAGTTTTTAGCTGCTTCTTTTGTCACAATCCGATCGTATTTGTCGTATTTAATTATGTTTCTTAAACAAAAAGGTAATAAATTTCAACGTAATGTATATTAATTGTGTATTGTATTGATGCTGTGCTGTCAGGTTTGACATACAATATTTGTCTTTTGATTAATTAACATAAAACTAAAAATGGCACATGAAACCCAAAGAATAGAAGTTTTAATGATTTGGAGACAAATTCTGGACACAAGAAGAGGGTTAATATTCAATAATAAGTATTCTAATCGGCTTATTACGCGAATAACTGTTAGTAAGACGGAGCGCAAATTTAGGAACTTGGATTACGTAAAAGATAACTTTACAAAAGATCGTCCGGCAATTTCAGAAGAAAAGCAATTGAATGTACTAACGTTTTCAGAAATCCCTCACAAATCAAGCAATAGAATCTCATTGCAACAGTCAATTAGTCACTCTGCCGTTTTAAAATGTTTAACAAAGTACAAATGACATCCATACAAAATAAAATTGGTTCAAGGAATTCACCAGGATGATTTTGACAAAAGAGTTGAATTATGTAACATAATGATGGACCGATATAATAACAATCTAGGGTTTTCAAGACGCATAATTTTTTCCTTTCTGCCTAAACGGGTCGGTCAATAGGCAAAACTCCAGGTACCGGACACCAGAAAATCCACACTGGATGATGGAAGGACACACAATTCCGATACAAAAATCAGTAATTCAGTCATAGGCCCGCGTTTTATTGAAAGTGCATTATATGGTGAAAATTATTTGCTATTACTGCAGCGAAACATAATACCCGCAATTGTTGCTCTCCATACAAATGCAGAACATTTTCCCTTGCAGGATAGCACCCTATGGTTACGGGACGGTAGCGCACCGACACGTTATTATACGTTTGTACCATTTTCTCAACAAATGGTTTGATAGGCGAGGGCTAATTGAATGACCAGCAAGATTTCCTGATCTAGCCCCACTGGATCTCTCTTTGTGGGATTATCTCAAATCCAAAGTGCATCTAAACTGACTTAATATAAGAAAAACCGATAGAAAGGGAAACATAGTGGAAAATATACGGAAGTTACAAAGTTCCAATACCTACACACTGTTACTTAACGCAGCACCGGATGTGGTAAGAAGGAACAACAGTATAAAGAAGCAACGCACACTCTTCCATAAAAGTCGCCAGTGTCCCACATATACCGCCGATATACTGTTACTGATCAGAACTAAAAGACAAAGAAACCTAATAATTTCAGTAAGTAGAACAAGACTGAAAATTAAATATATGGAACTTAAGAATAAAAACACGATAAACATGGACGTCTAATTGTTCAAACCGGTGAAAAGGGACTGTACGAAGTCGAGGAAGTGAAGGAATATTGCGCATATATGTACCTAGTACCTCTGATAGATAACAAGTGCAAAGAAGATGTAACGTTGTTTTTCCTTTCCTCTCCGCATAATGTCGATCGTTATAATTATAGTTTTATTTAATCTTTGTTCGTGGCCTTGGGGATCATCTTGGCATTAATATCCCTATCGATAGCTTATCGATTTTCACGATAGAGGGAATCCTCATACAGAACTAACTTCCGTTTCTTGTTTGATTATTTCGGGGTTAGGTCACAAGACGGTTGATCTTGGCCGTGTACACACATTGTTTCGTAAAGTGAATTTTCTTCCAAGATTTAGTTCATGCGAACCTTAACCTTGCGTTGGATATTTGGAGAAAATACTTTGCATTTCCGTCGCCTCATTATCGTTTTGGATCGCCAAACCGGCGTTGGTTATTGAGAAAGGGTCGGAAGAAGGATTAATTGAAGCACGTGTTGCCGTAGCAATTTTGGATGTAATTAACCCCGTTCTAACGTGTCGGGCTGTTTTTAATCTGGGCCGCTTTTATTCTGCTCCGTCTGAAGCTTGGCTGTATTAATTCTGGCCGGTTCTCGTCCATTTAAGTAACTTCTGGGCCGTTCTAATTTTACATTGGAAAAACGGGAGATGGAAACATCCAGCTAAGTCCATACTTCAACTTTTGCTCAGTTTTCTCTTTCCGTTTATCAGTTTTTTTTTAATGATTAGAGTCAGTAAATTTTCAACTTAAATTAATTATTGTACCCATTTAGAGTTTGAAAGCAAAAGAAAAATTGTAGATGTCGAGTCCAGTCGACATATTTAAAAAGCCGTAGATAGAATATTTAATTAGTTGGTACTTTCTTATCTTTTGCAAACGAATTCGTTGGCCAAGGGAATCGGTAGATATTATTTTATTATTTAGTAACTTAGATTCGCGGGAAACATTACATTTTATATACATATTTCGTTATTTACATATTTCCTTTTTAAAAAATTTGTTTCTTTTTTCGTTCGGCCAATCGGTATTTATTAAAGACTCCTCAACGTTATTGGTTATTTGTTTTTATAGGGTTTCCCCTTTTTTACTACCGCCAACCAACTTTTAACCTGGGGTTTGAACACCTTCGGGATTCCTTCTCTTCCAGGGCTACACAGGGAAGTGTAAAGCACGTCGCGTTAGTTGCTTTTGAAATTTAATTGCCCACTCCTTCGCCAACTAGCTGGCTGGCACCCCGTGAGCAAACGGCATTCCTGGAGCGAAATTGGTGGGCCCTTGGGAAAATTCTGTCCTTGGATTTAGAGAACGGTGGCGTCAATACACGCGTGACAAAGAAACCGAAATAGCCTAAGTATAGTGTAGTATAACAAATGTCACTAGAAATAAAATGATTTATTTTATAAAAAAGTATATGTATATTAATGGATAATAAAAACATTGTTAACATTCAAACACATTACATACAACATTTTACAAAAATTGATATAAATTTACTGGTAATAACCAAGGATACATCGACGTCCAGTCGAGTCAAGGTGAATCAAAGTTTTCCGTTTCGTGGACAACTTATAAATAAAGGAATGCAGTCCTGGTTTCCAAAAGAAATAAAAAGTTTGTCTGGTTAACGACGTACTAATTGACAATATAGATAAGTCAATAAATAAGTCTATAAATATATTTCGAATAAAAGGGTTTTAAGAAGAAGTACAAGTGAGAAAAAGACTGTCACCATACAGAAGAAGAAAGAGCGTATAAAAGGGAAGAATCCATAAAGCTGCATCGAGGAAAGAAGTGATAAGAGGAGTTATAGGAAGAACCGTCAACGGAAAAGAAATTACAGTTACATACACACACACACTAGGTAAATATTTTGATTTTATGTTCAATATTTCCCAAAATTTATAAATATAATTTGTTATAATTTATGTTTTTTATATCATTATTTACGAGCTAGATCGGTGCAATTTACTTTAAGAAATTTAACTAAATTCTGAGTACAATAGATAAGAGCAACAAGTACGTATAGGAAATTTGCAGAATATTTAAGTCAAAACAAGTAACGCCGAGAACAAAACTCCATGTATAGTGCTATATAACTGCGAAAAGTGATCTCTCACAGAACCACAAAAATGAAGTTGGAAGTAATCTTTGGGAAGAAGAAGGCGGACGGCGTATAAGAAAGACATAGTAACAAAGAAATTTACGACCTATACGATGGATCCAATGTAGTACAGGTAATCAAAGCTTGGAGAATGAAGTGACGGATCATTTGGTGAAAATGGAAGACGACAAAATAGTGAAGCATATAGGATGGAAGAGCCCGTAAGAAAAGAAAAGGAGGAAAAAGTCGAGGAAAAAATGGAGAGAAGCAATAAGTGAAAATCTAGCACAAAAGGGAGTCTAGAACTGTAGGAAAATCGCGAAGGACAGAAAAGAGTGGAAATCGCTATCAAAGGAATGGATCTGAATATATTTATTTTAGCTGTCTTAAGCGTTTTTGTAATATTTTATTTGTCGCATATGTATAAGTTAAAACCTATGTTTATTATTAATTGGTTAAAGTAAAATAACTGCAATATTTTATATATTGTATGTTCCTGTTATCTAATGTATTTAAGGTTGTTAACAGTTACCATAGCTAGAATATAGATAAATATTTGTAGACATTTATGAATATAACCAGAGCAACGATGTAAATAAACGGCTATAAACAGTTATAAATAAATATTTAATTAAACACTGTGTGAGGTTAGGAATAACCGTAAATAATAAAAATATAAAGCAGAAAAGAACAAAAACAATGCCATGAAGGCATCCGGGACACATACAGCCACAGAACACGTTAAAGTTGCGCTTTTACTACATATAATTGGTGATACCGGGTTAGATATCTATAAAACTTTCTCAGCCAATAATGTGTCCATATTGGATGATGTCCATCACTGTTTTGATAATTGTTTTTGACCGGAAACAAATATTGCAATGGAAACATTCACATTTAACAATATACTATAAAAGGAAGATCAAATTGAAAAAGCATGCTCTTAATTGTGGTTTTATTTGTGAAAGTGGTGAAACTGCAGACAATTATACGTGGACCGAATGATTAAAGATACAGTCATAGTAGGTGTTCCGACAAACAAATTCAACAAAGACTTCTTCGAGAAATAAATATGACATTACCAAAAACACAAGAACACTGTAAATCTATTGAACTATCAAAATAACATATAAAACTATTAGCACCTACTCAAGAAATAAATTCTGTAGGTACCTACATACCGAAACCGTAAGAAGGGTGGAAGTAAACATTCATTTGGAAAATGTCATGCTTATAACAAGACATGTACTGCATGTTAAAGGAGAAAACCATTTCGCCAAAATGTGTCTTTTCAAAGATGACAGAAACAAAAGGGATACAAGGAAAGAAGATACCAAGTCTCCAAAGGAAATAACTAGAGAAAGGAATCAAGATGAAAGAAGGAATGCAGAATTAAAAGACATAAAAATTACCAAAGAAATTGTAAGTAAGCAAAACAGATGAGGAGACCTACATTTTTATATGTGGACAAAAAAATATGATGTATTACAAATAATACATTTAAATTGAAGTCAGATTCAGGAGTAGAATCAAACGTGGTACCAATGAAATATTTTAGAAAATTAGAACTCGAATAAAAAATTACGCTTTCTGTAATAACCATCGTTTCATATCGAAATTTCAAATTACAAACTTTGTCAAATAATACTAAAACGTAGCAATAAGGATAGGGTTTGCAATATAACATTCTTAATTGTAAATATTAATTCTGAACCTATATTAGGGTTAAGAGACTGTAAATTATATATGCCGATAATAATCTCGTTAATAGTGCTAGATTTAAGAGATCTCTAACTGTAAGTCGTGGAATTTTGAAATAGAATTCTCTAGTCCGCATTACATTGAATGGACTTGAAGAAAAATATATAAATATCACTAAAAGAATGTTAAGAAAAATGAAATTAGTAAACGATTTACAAGTCTACTTACTTGAGTTTCATAAATACTCCTTCCACCTACTAAATTATGAATAAATAGAATAGTTAAAACACAAGGGCCGACGTCAAGTAAAAATCTTCAACTCAAAGTAATAGAACATAAATGGGAAAAAGGAAAGATTGTAAATGCGTACAATAGTAGATCGTGTATGGTTAAATATTCGAAAGGACAAGTACTCAGACGAAATAGAAAACTTGTCAATAAAAAAGTACCTTTTACTGAACCACCAGCGGATTTTCTAATATAAGAAGATTTGTTTTCTTGTGTTAGAGAAGAAGAACATTTTCCTAATATTTTAAAAGACCCTTCCAACGATTATGAAGTAAATATTACTAATGTTCCCAATAATGACTCCGGTAATTCCAGTGATAGAAATATTTGAAAAAATATGCCCAATGTTACAATACAGACCCCAAGTCAACATAAATCAAAGAGACCAGAATCGCAAGATTATGTATTTTATTAACTTTTCACTTTTTTAATATTCAATATGTTAGGTTATTATTAATGAGCAATTGAATTAAAAAATAAATAAACGGTGTGTCACATATTATATGTTACTGATACTTAATAAATTTAAGGTTGTTAATAGTTATCATAGTTAGTTAGTTATAGATCAACGCAATAGCCACCTGTAGACATATATGAATGTAACCAGAGCAAAGGTGTAAATAAGCGGTTAAAAATAAATAATTAATTAAACACAATATAGCTATTGTTCAAATATTTAGTTATATGTATTAATAAAATAAAAGTATATTGGTACACCTTGCATCTTGTTATGCAACCAAGACTACACTACCATCACTAGAGACAAATGATAATATGCTTCGTAGTTCAATTGTTATTCGATTCCTATTGTAGTGAGTGACACCATTGTGGTGGGATAATTTTAACTGTAGACGATCACAAGCTAAAATAAGATAAGTACATATGTATCTTCATATTTTCCTTAATGAGTTCTCTGATTAAACATCCCGTTGAGGGTATTCTCGCCATCAACGAAGTTTAGTCCATGTCTTTTTTTTTGGTGTAGGCGTACACCGAAAGTTTTTGGAGCCCCTATCTGGGTCCGGAATGTATTCATTTTATTATTATTTTTGTGACTGACACTTTTAATGGAATGAGAGATTTAATATTAGGTTTAGATTATAAAATATTCCATAAGGGCAGCAAATACTTTTTAAAATTAGGAAGAAATAATGAAGACGGATACCGGCAACTTGAGCAATTTTGGTAGACGCAGACAATTTCCATAATGCACATAATTTAAAATTTAGTATGCTTGACTTAGCTGCTGAGCAATAGTTTAAATTTCTAGCCTTGTAATTTTAAACTATAATTTTATAAGCTTGCTTCACTATAAGTACTAAATTAATTTATTAGTACCATATGGTCGGTTATGTATGAGTTTTAACTGCTAGGTTATTGTCCGTCGAAATTTGAGCAAACAAACTATTGATTAAACTTCGAAAAGAAGCTTGGAGTGTCAAGATAGGTAAAGTATCATTCACAAACAAGACATGAAGTTTTAGAAGAAATAAGTCAGGCCCGTTTTAGCATATAAGGGATATCCGGCAAGTACGGAATTTCTTAGACTACCTTAAATGATGCAAAAACAAACGTCATATGGTGAGATATAGATGATCAAATGCTCTGACCAATGCAGAAGAAAGAAAATTCGTGGAAAGTCTCTTGACTTGTGTCTTATGGGGTGGGGTTTCTCTCTGAAAGCGGCTGACATATAAAGAATACTCAGTAATTATTTGGATAATATGGGTAAAACTGAGAAACGTTTTTAAGACAATCAACTGGAGATAGACTGGTTTAAATAATTCACGTGTGCAGCATCAGGAGTGGGATAATCGTAGGATGTATTTATTATAATATTGGTACCAAAGCTTCGTAATACGCAGGCGCACACGTACTAACACAGGTACAGATATATACACAGAGGGCTTTGACCAAAGCAAGTAGTGATGGGAAAAATCGTTATTTTAAATAAATTTTATTTGTTAAAGACTTAGACATTTGTTTTAGAATTAAGATATATGTATATGTAATATTGTTTCAATATTTGCTATATATCAAGATTTGTAATTTTGTAACTTCATTAACTGTTCCTTTTATTTTACTATTATATTTAAAAAAAAAAAACTATATTCAATTTTTGTATTATATGTGTTATAGGTATCGTATATGTACCACATTTAAATTTATCTCATGTTTTGACTCTTGTAAGTGCTTATATTGTATCAAACGCTAGCGACAGTGCGTGCGTGTATTTTAACGTACGTTCAGACGTACGAGCATACGTCGGTCTGTTAACCGCGCGAAGATGGAAAGTATCGAATGTCACCATCGGTGAATACAAGTCAATCGTCTGCAGTCCCCGTCCGAAAAGATCGAGCGCCGAGTGAATCATCTTAACCCATTGCATTAGGCCTCGTTTCAAAGGAATCGACGAATCATTCAAATAAACATTCTGTGGCTTCGTCGGTACTATATGGAAGGCGAAGCACACAGATATGGATGTAGATATAGCAAAGCAGGGACATGCGAGCTGGGTATAAGACCACCCGAACGTCTTAGAACTGAGAACCGCCTTCCTAGACGTTCGATCTACATTTCATAAGCGCTTCAGTACGTTAAGACCAGATACGTACAAATCTCCTAGCGAGACCGTAGAAGATCCGTCCGTCTTCCGTCGTACGATGAACGAAAGTATACGCATCGGCGACCGCCATCCGACTTGCGACTGCATTCACGTTTAGGGGCAAACGTATTTTGAAACTATACGAACTTACGTTCCTTCATTTTAGCGTCTAACAGACCTCGGCGACCGCCTGGCCGCATAAAATTTTGTGTAGACTTCGGTCTTCAGTAAATTTAAACGTGTAAGACAAACGTATGTTAACGTCTCCGTCCTAAGAGACATATATGCTACGGCTTCGCCGTTTTACCGCGCTTAGGCGCAAACGTTTGTGGCTGACGTATTTAGAACGTTTAGGACAAACACAAAGACGAAATACTTGAACTGTTTTGAACGAAACGTATTCTAAAAGCGTTTAGCCACAAATACATTTTAAATTTTCTCCGAAGCGAGAACCATCCGATTCTTCGGATTCAAGTAACAGACCGTCGTTCACCGCCCGACTCAAATGCAAGATATAAGCGTTAAGTCAAATGGGCTAAAACACAGTACACGCTAGACGTGATACACATTATAAGCATAAGTTGCGATACATTTTTATCTAAAAAATTTGACCTTGGAATGATGATTTACCATCGTTTCTTTTATTGTGAGTGTCGATCATATCTGTGTGTAGAAATGTTATATAGTAACTGTGTCAATTATAGCTATCTGATGAAATGTTCTTTTATTGTGTATTAAATGTATTACTAATCATATCTATCAAATAAACCGGCATAAAACAGAAGAGCCTGTTTTAATTTCTATATCCACACGCAAGCGGGTAACCGCATTGGTGCTCTCTCCAAACCAGGAGACCGTAACATTATTTATTTGAAATAATAGTTTCGACAGTTATTGTTATTTTGAAATAACGGTTGCAGCATAACAGGTTATCGTTATTTCTCAGTCAACAGTTCTACACGATAACGATATTATCGTTTCTGAAGATTAATTCATATTATAGACTGAGTCTTATTTTTATTTATTTATTAGAATTAAGTTATTTTGTTCCATATTATATAACGGTTTCTCTAGTTTTTATAATTTTTTTATAAAACGCTGTTCCTTTATTTTACATTTGATAATTGCAATGGATAGAACTATTTCAAAAGAAAGTACACCGGTAATGATTTGAACACGCACCACCAGACTAGCAGTCGTGAACCTTAGACGTTGCGGTACGTCCGCTTGCTTGAAACATGGGTAAAATTAAAGGTGCCGATTTTCTTAAAAACTAGTCGCATAAAAAGCCAGTAGCCAGATACTAAGGACAAGTCCCTCTACAACATATCTGAGAACCATCGAAATCCGTGATTAGCAGGTCTGATGGTCCCCACCCGACGCCCTTTTTCTCGGCTCGGCTCGGCAATACGCATGCGCACACAAGCGCACATATATACAACGCTTGGTAGATAAGAGTGGGGAGGCTATTCTATCTCATTCTATCGCAGGATAAATCCTATAGATGTATATGTTTGTTTCTTGTTTGTGTCGTTTTTTCGTTTCATCGACTTTCAAATCACTCACAACGGTGCTAAACGAGTTTTCACTTCAAAAATTATTGCAAGTTTCCAATAAAGTATTTTATGCAGAAAAGAAAATACACAACAATTACTCAATTTGAATTTCTCCACGATAGGCACACTTCTGCATCCTACCTCGAAATCTTCTCAAATACTTATGGTACCGTCGTTGGGCTAATAATATCGTTCCTAATTTTTTGTTTTAGCAATTGAAGGCTATCATGAAGATCACATAAACAAACTTTCTGTTTCAAATAACCTCATAAATAAAAATCTAATGGGTCAAATCAGGCGATTTCGCTGGCCAATGTGTCAGACTATATCGTCCCAGTCACCTTTCGTCAAAGTGCTGATTCAAAAAATTGTTTTATTTTTCTTGTTCTTTTGGATAAAATACTTTATTAGCAACTTATATTACCTTTTTTGACAACTGATATAGAATATTTGTTTTTCTGTAATTACAATGTTAGAATGCTAATCAAAACAAAAATTTAATCAAAGCAAAGATATTTGTGACAGTTTGCGTAGAGTTATAATATTATCTTAAACAACTTTTCTTAATAATTTTTTGCCTTATTATTTATCAAAATGACAAGTTGTTTAACAGAAAATGTTTTTTTCTCAAATGTCATGACGGTCTTGATTTTTAAAAAACAAAAGTGTGCTTGAAATTCTTTCCAGACCAAGCAGCGCCGCATTACAAAACATTAAAACGAAATTCAAAAATTTGTGATCACTGTACATATAGTGAAGTATATCCGCGGATACACTGTATAATAAATTATGACGAAACAAATTTAACGAATAATCCCGGGTTTGTAAAGGTTACATCAGAAAGTATTCGTCTACATGGTGACGAAACGATGGATATTGTTGACAATGACAAAGCTTTTATACGTTATTTAAGAAAAAAACAAAAAAACAAGCCTTCGTGAAGCAGAGTTATTTTATGTTTACCGACGATCGGAATGAAGATTGCTTTGAAATAAAGTATTCTAAGAAAACTTACAAAATTTAATTGAACAATTTTTAGAGACCTGATATAATGGACCGCAATGATATGAAGTAGCTATTTCAATGCTGAACATGCGTTAACTTTTTTTTTGTAATGGGTGACGTAGAATACGTAGATACTCAAATGCATTCATATTTGTTGTTATTCTATACATCTCTTATCGTATCTGTGTGCCGGCAGAGTAAAACTAATTACTACAATATATTCCTTTGCAACAAAAACGTTTTTCTCTGGTCATGAAAATGTCATAACGAGGTGTTTTGATACCTTTTAACTAGAAAACTTCTCCTAGTCTAGTCATATTTAACTAAAAGTTTTAAGTTAAGTTGGCTATTTCGCGATATAGTTAAGATGGCCAAATGTATCTCATATAGTAAAGAAAACTTGGTAAGTTTTAAGGCAAAAATATCAAAACGTTGATGTTGACGGTTGGCGTTGGCGTTTGAGGTTGATGTTGACGTTAAATATGACGCTGACGTTGACCTTGACGTTGACGTTGACGTTGACGTTAACGCTTACGGTTGACGTTGACGCTGGCGTTGAAGCTTGACATTTAACGTTTGAAGTTGACGTTTGTCGTTGACGTTGACGTAGACGCTGACGCTGACGCTGACATTGACGTTGACGTTGACGTTTCACATTTGGCACTTACGTCTGCCGTTGAAGTTGATGTTGCGGTTGACGTTGATGTCGACGCTTACGTTGAAGCTTGACGTTTGACGCTTGATGCTTGACGTTTAATATTTGAATTTCACGTTCACGTTTGGCGTTTGACGTTGACGTTGACGTTGATGTTGACGTTGACGTTGGAGTTTGATGCTTGACGTCGACGATTGATGTTTAACGTTTGAAGTTGACGCTTGACGTTGACGTAGCCGATTAGCACTTGACGTTTGATGTTTGACGTTCGACGATAAACGCTTGACGTTTGACGCTTGACGTTGACGTTTGACTTTTGACGTAGACATTGACGATTAACATTTGACGTTTGACGTTTCACGTCGATGTTGACGTTAACGCTTACGGTTGATGTTCACGCTGACATTGATGATGATGTTGAAGTCTGACATTTAACGTTTGAAGTTGACGTTTGACGTCGACTTTGACGTTTGACTTTTGACGTTGGCGTTGACCTTGCCTTGCCGCTTACGGTTGACGTTGGCACTGACGCTTACGTTTAAGACGTTTGACGTTTGACGTTTGAAGTTGACCTTGACGTTGTCGTTGACCTTGAAGTTTGACGTTTGAAGTTGACTTTTAAGGTGACGTTGACGTTGACGTTAACGGTTACGGTTGACTTTGACGCTAACACTGACGTTTAACAGTTGAAGTTGACGTTGACGTTGACGTTGAAGTTTGACGTTGACGTTGATGTTGACGTTGAGGCTGACATTGACGTTGACATTGACATTGACATTGACGTTGGCGTTGACGATGACGATGACGATGACGATGACCGTGACGGTTGATGGTTGACGTTGGCGTTGACGGTTGACGTTGACGTTAAGGTTGACGGTTGACGTTGACCTTAAAGTTTAACGTTTGAAGTTGACGTTGACGCTGACGTCGACGTGGCCGCCGAGGCTGACAGTGACGCTGAAGTTTGATGTGTGCGCTTGACGTTGACATTTACGTCGATGTTGATGTTGATGTTGCAGTTGATGTTAACGTTCGACGTTAAACACTTGCATTTGACGTTGACCGTGACGCTGACGTTGAGATTGACGTTGACCTTGACGTTGACGTCGACATTAATATTGACGTTTGACACAGACGTTTGCGGTTGACGTTGACGTTGACGTTTGACTTTGACGTTGACATTGACGTCGAGTTGACGTTGCTGCCGAAATTTAGGTCGACCTTTGACGCTTGACGTTGACGTTTAACGTTTGAAGTTGAGGTTTGACGTTGACGTTGACTTTTGACGTCGACCTTGACGTTGACGTTGACGTTGGAATTTTACGTTTAAAGTTGACTTTCTAAGTTGACGTTGACGTTGACCTTAACGCTTATGGTTGATCTTAACGCTAACACTGACGTTAAAGTGTGACGTCCGACGCTTGACATTGACGCCTGACGTTTAGCATTTGAAGTTGATGTTGACGTTGACGTTGAAGTTTGACGTCGACGTTGACGTTGACGTTGACGTTGACGTTGACATTAACGTTCACGATGACGTTGACGTTGACGGTTGACGTTAACGTTGAAGTTTGACGTTTGACGTCGTGAAGTTGATGCTGATGTTTGACACTGACGTTTACCGTTAACGTTTGTCGTTGACGTGGACATTGACATTGACGTTAACGTTGACGTCGACGTTTGCCGCTGACGTTGACGTTGAAGTTGATGTTTGACGCTGACCTTAACGCTGACCTTGACGTTGACGTTGACGATGACGTTTATCTTGACCTTGACGTTGACGCTTACGGTTGACGTTGACGCTGACGTTGAAGTTTGGCGTTAACGCTTGACGTTGGACGTTCACGTTGACGTAGACGACGACCGTTGACGTCGACGTTGACGTCAACCGCAAGCGTCAACTTCAAACGTCAGTCTCAAACGTTAGATGTCAGACGTCAGAGATCAACGTCAACGGCAAACGTCGGTGTCAAAGGTCAATGTCAACGTCAAACGTCAGTGTCAAACGTCAGACGTCAACGTTAGCGGCAACGCCAAACGTCAATCGTCAACGTCAACGTCAATCGTTAATCGTCAACGTCAAGGTCAATCGTAAGCGTTAACGTCAGACGTTAACGTCAACGTCTAGCGTCAACGTAAATTTCAACGTCAACCGTAAGCGTCAACATCAACGCAACGTCAACGTTAAACATTAACATCAATGTGACTTTCAAACGTCAGTGTCAAAGGTCAAACATCAACGTCAACCTAACCGTCAACGTCAAACTTCAAACTTCAGCGTCAACGGTAACGTCGGCGTCAACGTCAACGTCAACGTCAACGTCAACGTCAACGTCAAAGTCAACGTCAAACGTCAACTCCAACGTCAACGCCAACGGCAAACGTCAGTGTCAAACATCAACGTCAACGCCAACGGCAACGTCAACGCCAACGGCAACGTCAACGCCAACGCCAACGTCAACTCCAGCGCGAACCCCAAACGTCAGTGTCAAACGTCAACGGCAACGGAAAACGTCAGTGTCAAACGTGTCAGCGTAAACGTCATCGTCAACATCAACGCCAATGGCAACGTCAACGTCAACATCAAACGTCATCTCCAACGTCAACGTGAACGGCAAACGTCAGTGTCAAACGTTAATATCAACGCTAACGTCAACGCGAACGTCAACGTCAGCATCAACGACAACCTCAGCGTCAACGTCAACGTCAACGTCAATTTCAATGTCAACGTCAACGTCCACGTCAAACGTCACCTCCAGCGTCAACGTCAACGTCAACGTCAACGTCAACGTCAACGTCAATGTCAACGTCAACTTCAACGTCAACATCAACGTCAACGTCAACGTAAACGTCAACGTCAACGTCAACGTCAACGTCAACGTCAACTTCAACGTCAAACGTCATCTCCAACGTCAACGTGAACGGCAAACGTCAGTGTCAAACGTCAACGTCAACGTCAACGTCAACGTCAACGTCAACGTCAAACGTCATCTTCAACGTCAACGTCAACGTCAACGTCAACGGCAAACGTCAGTGTCAAACGTCAACGTCAACGTCAACGTCAACGTCAACGTCAACGTCAACGTCAACGTCAACGTCAAACGTCATCTCCAACGTCAACGTGAACGGCAAACGTCAGTGTCAAACGTCAATGTCAACGTTAACGTCAACGTCAACATCAAACGTCAACGTCAAACGTCAGTGTTAAACATTAACGTCAACGTCAACGTCAACGTCAACGTCAACGTCAACGTCAACGTCAACGTCAACGTCAACGTGAACGGCAAACGTCAACGTCAAACGTCAACGTCAACGTCAACGTCAACGTCAACGTCAACGTCAAACGTCAACGTCAACGTCAACGTCAAACGTCAACGTCAACGTCAACGTCAACGTCAACGTCAACGTCAACGTCAACGTCAACGTCAACGTCAACGTCAACGTCAACGTCAACGTCAACGTCAACGTCAACGTCAACGTCAACGTCAACGTCAACGTCAACGTCAAACGTCATCTCCAACGTCATCTCCAACGTCAACGTGAACGGCAAACGTCAGTGCTACACATCAATGTCAATGTCAACGTCAACGTCAACATCAAACGTCATCTCCAACATCATCTCCAACGTCAACGTGAAAGGCAAACGTCAGTGTCAAACGTTAATGTCAAACATCAATGTCAACGTCAACGTCAACGTCAACGTCAACGTCAAACGTCATCTCCAACGTCATCTCCAACGTCAACGTGAACGGCAAACGTCAGTGTCAAACGTTAATGTCAACGTCAACGTCAACGTCAACGTCAACGTCAACGTCAACGTCAACGTCAACGTCAACGTCAACGTCAACGCCAACGTCAACGTCAACGTCAACGTCAAACGTCATCTCCAGCGTCAACGTCAACGTCAACGGCAAACGTCAACGGCAAACGTCAACGTCAACGTCAACGTCAACGTCAACGTCAACGTCAACGTCAACGTCAACGTCAACGTCAACGTCAACGTCAACGTCAACGTCAACGTCAACGTCAACATCAACGTCAACGTCAACGTCAACGTCAACGTCAACGTCAACGTCAACGTCAACGTCAACGTCAACGTCAACGTTAACGCCAACGCCAAATGTCAGTGTCAAACATCAACGTCAACCTCGTCAACGTCGACGTCAACGTTAGTGTTTAACATCAATGTCAATGTCAACGTCATCTCCAACGTCAACGTCAACGTCAACGGCAAACGTCAACGTCAACGTCAACGTCAACGTCAACGTCAACGTCAACGTCAACGTCAACGTCAACGTCAACGTCAACGTCAACGTCAACGCCAACGTCAACGTCAACGTCAACGTCAAACGTCATCTCCAACGTCAACGTCAACGTCAACGGCAAACGTCAACGGCAAACGTCAACGTCAACGTCAACGTCAACGTCAACGTCAACGTCAACGTCAACGTCAACGTCAACGTCAACGTCAACGTCAACGTCAACGTCAACGTCAACGTCAACGTCAACGTCAACGTCAACGTCAACGTCAACGTCAACGTCAACGTCAACGTCAACGTCAACGTTAACGCCAACGCCAAATGTCAGTGTCAAACATCAACGTCAACCTCGTCAACGTCGACGTCAACGTTAGTGTTTAACATCAATGTCAATGTCAACGTCAACGTCAACGTCAAACGTCATCTCCAACGTCAACGTGAACGGCAAACGTCAGTGTCAAACGTTAATGTCAACGTCAACGTCAACGTCAACGTCAACGTCAACGTCAACGTCAACGTCAACGTCAACGTCAACGTCAACGTCAACGTCAACGTCAACGTCAACGGCAAACGTCAGTGTCAAACGTCAATGTCAACGTCAACGTCAACGTCAACGTCAACGTCAACGTCAACGTCAACGTCAACGTCAGTGTCAAACGTCAACGTCAACGTCAACGTCAAACGTCATCTCCAACGTCAACGTCAACATTAAACGTCAACGTCAAACGTCAGTGTCAAACATCAACGTCAACGTCAACGTCAACGTCAACGTCAACGTCAAACGTCAATCTCCAACGTCATCTCCAACGTCAACGTGAACGGCAAACGTCAGTGTCAAACGTCAATGTCAACGTCAACGTCAACGTCAACGTCAACGTCAACGGCAAACGTCAGTGTCAAACGTCAACGTCAACGTCAACGGCGTCAACGTCAACGTCAACGTCAACGTCAACGTCAACGTCAACGTCAACGTCAACGTCAACGTCAACGTCAACGTCAACGTCAACGTCAACGTCAACGTCAACGTCAAACGTCATCTCCAACGTCAACGTGAACGGCAAACGTCAGTGTCAAACGTCAACGTCAACGTCAACGTCAACGTCAACGTCAACGTCAACGTCAACGTCAACGTCAACGTCAACGTCAACGTCAAACGTCATCTCCAACGTCAACGTCAACGGCAAACGTCAGTGTCAAACGTCAACGTCAACGTCAACGTCAACATTAAACGTCAACGTCAAACGTCAGTGTCAAACATCAACGTCAACGTCAACGTCAACGTCAACGTCAACGTCAACGTCAACGTCAACGTCAACGTCAACGTCAACGTCAACGTCAAACGTCATCTCCAACGTCAACGTGAACGGCAAACGTCAGTGTCAAACGTCAATGTCAACGTCAACGTCAACGTCAACGTCAACGTCAACTTCAACGTCAAATGTCATCTCCAACGTCGACGTTAACGGCAAAGGCCAGTGTCAAACGTCTATGTCAACGTTAACGTCAACGTCAACATCAAACGTCAACGTCAAACGTCAGTGTTAAACATCAATGTCAATGTCAACGTCAACGTCAACGTCAAACGTCATCTCCAACGTCATCTCCAACGTCAACGTGAACGGCAAACGTCAGTGTCAAACGTTAATGTCAACGTCAACGTCAACGTCAACGTCAAACGTCAGTGTCAAACATCAATGTCAACGTCAACGTCAACGTCAACGTCAACGTCAACGTCAACGTCAGTGTCAAACGTCAATGTCAACGTCAACGTCAACGTCAACGTCAACGTCAACGTCAACGTCAACGTCAACGTCAACGTCAACGTCAACGTCAAACGTCATCTCCAACGTCAACGTGAACGGCAAACGTCAGTGTCAAACGTCAACGTCAAACGTCAGTGTTAAACATCAATGTCAATGTCAACGTCAACGTCAACGTCAAACGTCATCTCCAACGTCATCTCCAACGTCAACGTGAACGGCAAACGTCAGTGTCAAACGTCAATGTCAACGTCAACGTCAACGTCAACATCAAACGTCAACGTCAAACGTCAGTGTCAAACGTCAACGTCAACGTCAACGTCAACGTCAACGTCAACGTCAACGTCAACGTCAACGTCAACGTCAACGTCAACGTCAAACGTCATCTCCAACGTCAACGTCAACGTCAACGTCAACGTCAAACGTCATCTCCAACGTCATCTCCAACGTCAACGTCAACGTCAACGTCAACGTCAACGTCAACGTCAACGTCAACGTCAACGTCAACGTCAACGTGAACGGCAAACGTCAGTGTCAAACGTCAATGTCAACGTCAACGTCAACGTCAACGTCAACGTCAACGTCAACATCAAACGTCAACGTCAAACGTCAGTGTTAAACATCAATGTCAATGTCAACGTCAACGTCAACGTCAAACGTCATCTCCAACGTCATCTCCAACGTCAACGTGAACGGCAAACGTCAGTGTCAAACGTTAATGTCAACGTCAAAACGTCAACGTCAAACGTCAGTGTCAAACATCAATGTCAACGTCAACGTCAACGTCAACGTCAACGTCAACGTCAACGTCAACGTCAACGTCAACGTCAACGTCAACGTCAACGTCAGTGTCAAACGTCAACGTCAACGTCAACGTCAACGTCAACGTCAACGTCAACGTCAACGTCAACGTCAAACGTCATCTCCAACGTCAACGTGAACGGCAAACGTCAGTGTCAAACGTTAATGTCAACGTCAACGTCAACGTCAACATCAACGTCAACGTCAAACGTCAGTGTCAAACATCAATATCAACGTCAACGTCAACGTCAACGTCAACGTCAACGTCAACGTCAACGTCAACGTCAACGTCAACGTCAACGTCAACGTCAAACGTCATCTCCAACGTCAACGTCAACGTCAACGTCAACGTCAACGTCAACGTCAACGTCAACGTCAACGTCAACGTCAACGTCAACGTCAACGTGAACGGCAAACGTCAGTGTCAAACGTCAATCAACGTCAACGTCAACGTCAACATCAAACGTCAACGTCAAACGTCAGTGTTAAACATCAATGTCAATGTCAACGTCAACGTCAACGTCAAACGTCATCTCCAACGTCATCTCCAACGTCAACGTGAACGGCAAACGTCAGTGTCAAACGTTAATGTCAACGTCAACGTCAACGTCAAACGTCAACGTCAACGTCAACGTCAACGTCAACGTCAACGTCAACGTCAACGTCAACGTCAACGTCAACGTCAACGTCAACGTCAACGTCAACGTCAACGTCAACGTCAACGTCAACGTCAACGTCAACGTCAACGTCAACATTAAACGTCAGTGTCAAACGTCAACGTCAACGTCAACGTCAACGTCAACGTCAACGTCAACGTCAACGTCAACGTCAACGTCAACGTCAACGTCAACGTCAACGTCAACGTCAACGTCAACGTCAACGTCAACGTCAACGTCAACGTCAACGTCAACGTCAACGTCAACGTCAACGTCAACGTCAACGTCAACGTCAACGTCAACGTCAACGTCAACGTCAACGTCAACGTCAACGTCAACGTCAACGTCAACGTCAACGTCAACGTCAACGTCAACGTCAACGTCAACGTCAACGTCAACGTCAACGTCAACGTCAACGTCAACGTCAACGTCAACGTCAACGTCAACGTCAACGTCAACGTCAACGTCAACGTCATCGTCTAACGTCAACGTGAACGGCAAACGTCAGTGTCAAACGTCAATGTCAACGTTAACGTCAACGTCAACATCAAACGTCAACGTCAAACGTCAGTGTTAAACATCAATGTCAATGTCAACGTCAACGTCAACGTCAAACGTCATCTCCAACATCATCTCCAACGTCAACGTGAACGGCAAACGTCAGTGTCAAACGTTAATGTCAACGTCAAATTTAAACGTCAACGTCAAACGTCAGTGTTAAACATCAATGTCAACGTCAACGTCAACGTCAACGTCAACGTCAACGTCAACGTCGTCAACGTCAACGTCAACGTCAACGTCAACGTCAACGTCAAACATCAATGTCAAACATCAACGTCAACGTCAACGTCAACGTCAACGTCAACGTCAACGTCAAACGTCATCTGCAACGTCAACGTCAACGTCAACGTCAACGTCAACGTCAACGTCAACGTCATCTCCAACGTCAACGTGAACGGCAAACGTCAGTGTCAAACGTCAATGTCAACGTCAACGTCAACGTCAACGTCAACGTCAACGTCAACGTCAACGTCAACGTCAACGTCAACGTCAACGTCAACGTCAACGTCAACGTCAACGTCAACGTCAAACGTCATCTCCAACGTCATCTCCAACGTCAACGTGAACGGCAAACGTCAGTGTCAAACGTCAATGTCAACGTCAACGTCAACGTCAACGTCAACGTCAACGTCAACGTCAACGTCAACGTCAACGTGAACGGCAAACGTCAGTGTCAAACGTCAACGTCAACGTCAACGTCAACGTCAACGTCAACGTCAACGTCAACGTCAACGTCAACGTCAACGTCAACGTCATCTCCAACGTCATCTCCAACGTCAACGTGAACGGCAAACGTCAGTGTCAAACGTCAATGTCAACGTTAACGTCAACGTCAACATCAAACGTCAACGTCAACGTCAACGTCAACGTCAACGTCAACGTCAACGTCAACGTCAACGTCAACGTCAACTTCAACGTCAAACGTCATCTCCAACGTCAACGTGAACGGCAAACGTCAGTGTCAAACGTCAATGTCAACGTCAACGTCAACGTCAACGTCAACGTCAACGTCAACGTCAACGTCAACGTCAACGTCAACGTCAACGTCAAACGTCAAGTGTCAACGTCAACGTCAAACGTCAACGTCAACGTCATCTCCAACGTCAACGTCAACGGCAAACGTCAGTGTCAAACGTCAACGTCAACGTCAACGTCAACGTCAACGTCAACGTCAACGTCAACGTCAACGTCAAACGTCAGCAACGTCAACGTCATCAACGTCAACGTCAACGTCAACGTCAACGTCAAACGTCATCTCCAACGTCAACGTGAACGGCAAACGTCAGTGTCAAACGTCAATGTCAACGTTAACGTCAACGTCAACATCAAACGTCAACGTCAAACGTCAGTGTCAAACGTCAACGTCAACGTCAACGTCAACGTCAACGTCAACGTCAACGTCAACGTCAACGCCACCGTCAACGTCAACGTCAACGTCAAACGTCATCTCCAACGTCAACGTGAACGGCAAACGTCAGTGTCAAACGTCAACGTCAACGTCAACGTCAACGTCAACGTCAGTGTCAAACGTCAACGTCAACGTCAACGTCAACGTCAACGTCAACGTCAACGTCAACGTCAACGTCAACGTCAACGTCAACGTCAACGTCAACGTCAACGTCAACGTCAACTTCAACGTCAAACGTCATCTCCAACGTCAACGTGAACGGCAAACGTCAGTGTCAAACGTCAATGTCAACGTTAACGTCAACGTCAACATCAAACGTCAACGTCAACGTCAACGTCAACGTCAACGTCAAACGTCATCAACGTCAACGTCAACGGCAAACGTCAACGTCAACGTCAACGTCAACGTCAACGTCAACGTCAAACGTCATCTCCAACGTCATCTCCAACGTCAACGTGAACGGCAAACGTCAGTGTCAAACGTCAATGTCAACGTCAACGTCAACGTCAACGTCAAACGTCATCTCCAACGTCAACGTGAACGGCAAACGTCAGTGTCAAACGTCAACGTCAACGTCAACGTCAACGTCAACGTCAACGTCAACGTCAACGTCAACGTCAAACGTCATCTCCAACGTCAACGTCAACGTCAACGTCAACGTCAGTGTCAAACGTCAACGTCAACGTCAACGTCATCTCCAACGTCAACGTCAACGTCAACGTCATAACGTCATCTCCAACGTCAACGTGAACGGCAAACGTCAGTGTCAAACGTCAATGTCAACGTCAACGTCAACGTCAACGTCAGCGTCAACGTCAACGTCAAACGTCATCTCCAACGTCATCTCCAACGTCAACGTCAACGGCAAACGTCAACGTCAACGTCAACGTCAACGTCAACGTCAACGTCAACGTCAAACGTCATCTCCAACGTCAACGTCAACGGCAAACGTCAGTGTCAAACGTCAATGTCAACGTCAACGTCAACGTCAACGTCAACGCCAACGCCAAACGTCAGTGTCAAACATCAACATCAACCTCGTCAACGTCGTCATCGTCAACGTCAACGTCAACGTCAACGTCAACGTCAACGTCAACGTCAACGTCAACGTCAACGTCAACGTCAACGTCAACGTCAACGTCAACGTCAACGTCAACGTCAACGTCAACGTCAACGTCAACGTCAACGTCAACGTCAACGTCAACGTCAACGTCAACGTCAACGTCAACGTCAACGTCAACGTCAACGTCAACGTCAACGTCAACGTCAACGTCAACGTCAACGTCAACGTCAACGTCAACGTCAACGTCAACGTCAACGTCAACGTCAAACGTCATCTCCAACGTCAACGTGAACGGCAAACGTCAGTGTCAAACGTCAACGTCAACGTCAACGTCAACGTCAACGTCAACGTCAACGTCAACGTCAACGTCAACGTCAACGTCAACGTCAACGTCAACGTCAACGTCAACGTCAACGTCAACGTCAACGTCAACGTCAAACGTCATCTCCAACGTCAACGTGAACGGCAAACGTCAGTGTCAACGTCAACGTCAACGTCAACGTCAACGTCAACGTCAACGTCAACGTCAACGTCAACGTCAACGTCAACGTCATCGTCAACGTCAACGTGAACGGCAAACGTCAGTGTCAAACGTCAATGTCAACGTCAACGTCAACGTCAACGTCAACGTCAACGTCAACGTCAACGTCAACGTCAACGTCAACGTCAACGTCAACGTCAACGTCAACGTCAACGTCAACGTCAACGTCAACGTCAACGTCAACGTCAACGTCAACGTCAACGTCAACGTCAACGTCAAACGTCATCTCCAACGTCAACGTGAACGGCAAACGTCAGTGTCAACGTCAACGTCAACGTCAACGTCAACGTCAACGTCAAACGTCGTCAACGTCAACGTCAACGTCAACGTCAACGTCAACGTCAACGTCAAACGTCATCTCCAACGTCATCTCCAACGTCAACGTGAACGGCAAACGTCAGTGTCAAACGTTAATGTCAACGTCAACGTCAACGTCAACGTCAACGTCAACGTCAACGTCAACGTCAACGTCAACGTCATCGTCAACGTCAACGTGAACGGCAAACGTCAGTGTCAAACGTCAACGTCAACGTCAACGTCAACGTCAAACGTCAGTGTCAAACGTCAACGTCAACGTCAACGTCAACGTCAACGTCAACGTCAACGTCAACGTCAACGTCAACGTCAACGTCAACGTCAACGTCAACGTCAACGTCAACGTCAACGTCAACGTCAACGTCAACGTCAACGTCAACGTCAAACGTCATCTCCAACGTCATCTCCAACGTCAACGTCAACGTCAACGTCAACGTCAACGTCAACGTCAACGTCAACGTCAACGTCAACGTCAACGTCAACGTCAACGTCAACGGCAAACGTCAGTGTCAAACGTCAACGTCAACGTCAACGTCAACGTCAACGTCAACGTCAACGTCAACGTCAACGTCAACGTCAACGTCAACGTCAACGTCATCTCCAACGTCATCTCCAACGTCAACGTGAACGGCAAACGTCAGTGTCAAACGTCAATGTCAACGTTAACGTCAACGTCAACATCAAACGTCAACGTCAACGTCAACGTCAACGTCAACGTCAACGTCAACGTCAACGTCAACGTCAAACGTCATCTCCAACGTCAACGTGAACGGCAAACGTCAGTGTCAAACGTCAATGTCAACGTCAACGTCAACGTCAACGTCAACGTCAACGTCAACGTCAACGTCAACGTCAACGTCAACGTCAACGTCAAACGTCAGTGTCAACGTCAACGTCAAACGTCATCTCCAACGTCATCTCCAACGTCAACGTCAACGGCAAACGTCAGTGTCAAACGTCAACGTCAACGTCAACGTCAACGTCAACGTCAACGTCAACGTCAACGTCAACGTCAACGTCAACGTCAACGTCACAACGTCAACGTCAACGTCAACGTCAACGTCAAACGTCATCTCCAACGTCAACGTGAACGGCAAACGTCAGTGTCAAACGTCAATGTCAACGTTAACGTCAACGTCAACATCAAACGTCAACGTCAAACGTCAGTGTTAAGCATCAATGTCAACGCGAACGTCAACGTCAACGTCAACGTCAACGTCAACGCCAACCTAAACGTCAACTTCAACGTCAAACATCATCTCCAACGTCAACGTGAACGGCAAACGTCATTGTCAAACGTCAACGTCAACGTCAACGTCAACGTCAACGTCAACGTCAACGTCAACGTCAACGTCAACGTCAACGTCAACGTCAACGTCAACGTCAACGTCAACGTCAACGTCAACGTCAACGTCAACGTCAATCGTCATCTCCAACGTCATCTCCAACGTCAACGTGAACGGCAAACGTCAGTGTCAAACGTCAATGTCAACGTTAACGTCAACGTCAACATCAAACGTCAACGTCAACGTCAACGTCAACGTCAACGTCAAACGTCATCTCCAACGTCAACGTGAACGGCAAACGTCAATATCAACATCAATGTCAACGTCAACTTCAACGTCAAGCGTCATCTCCAACGTCGTCTCCAACGTCAACGTGAACGGCAAACGTCAGTGTCAAACGTTAATGTCAACGTCAACGTCAACGTCAAACGTCATCTCCAACGTCATCTCCAACGTCAACGTGAACGGCAAACGTCAGTGTCAAACGTTAATGTCAACGTCAACGTCAACGTCAACGTCAACGTCAACGTCAACGTCAACGTCAACGTCAACGTCAACGTCAACGTCAACGTCAACGTCAACGTCAACGTCAACGTCAACGTCAACGTCAACGTCAACGTCAACGTCAACGTCAACGTCAACGTCAACGTCAACGTCAACGTCAACGTCAACGTCAACGTCAACGTCAACGTCAACGTCAACGTCAACGTCAACGTCAAACGTCATCTCCAACGTCAACGTGAACGGCAAACGTCAGTGTCAAACGTCAATGTCAACGTCAACGTCAACGTCAACGTCAACGTCAACGTCAACGTCAACGTCAACGTCAACGTCAACGTCAACGTCAACGTCAACGTCAACGTCAACGTCAACGTCAAACGTCATCTCCAACGTCATCTCCAACGTCAACGTCAACGGCAAACGTCAGTGTCAAACGTCAACGTCAACGTCAACGTCAACGTCAACGTCAACGTCAACGTCAACGTCAACGTCAACGTCAACGTCAACGTCAAACGTCATCTCCAACGTCAACGTGAACGGCAAACGTCAGTGTCAAACGTCAATGTCAACGTCAACGTCAACGTCAACGTCAACGTCAACGTCAACGTCAACGTCAACGTCAAACGTCATCTCCAACGTCATCTCCAACGTCAACGTCAACGGCAAACGTCAGTGTCAAACGTCAACGTCAACGTCAACGTCAACGTCAACGTCAACGTCAAACGTCATCTCCAACGTCAAACGTCATCTCCAACGTCAACGTCAACGTCAACGTCAACGTCAAACGTCATCTCCAACGTCAACGTGAACGGCAAACGTCAGTGTCAAACGTCAATGTCAACGTTAACGTCAACGTCAACATCAAACGTCAACGTCAAACGTCAGTGTTAAGCATCAATGTCAACGCGAACGTCAACGTCAACGTCAACGTCAACGTCAACTTCAACGTCAAACATCATCTCCAACGTCAACGTGAACGGCAAACGTCATTGTCAAACGTCAACGTCAACGTCAACGTCAACGGCAAACGTCAGTGTCAAACGTCAACGTCAACGTCAACGTCAACGTCAACGTCAACGTCAACGTCAACGTCAACGTCAACGTCAACGTCAACGTCAACGTCAACGTCAACGTCAACGTCAACGTCAACGTCAACGTCAAACGTCATCTCCAACGTCATCTCCAACGTCAACGTGAACGGCAAACGTCAGTGTCAAACGTCAATGTCAACGTCAACGTCAACGTCAAACGTCATCTCCAACGTCATCTCCAACGTCAACGTGAACGGCAAACGTCAGTGTCAAACGTCAATGTCAACGTCAACGTCAACGTCAACGTCAACGTCAACGTCAACGTCAACGTCAACGTCAACGTCAACGTCAACGTCAACGTCAACGTCAACGTCAACGTCAAACGTCATCTCCAACGTCAACGTCAACGTCAACGTCAACGTCAACGTCAACGTCAACGTCAACGTCAACGTCAACGTCAACGTCAACGTCAACGTCAACGTCAAACGTCATCTCCAACGTCATCTCCAACGTCAACGTCAACGGCAAACGTCAGTGTCAAACGTCAACGTCAACGTCAACGTCAACGTCAACGTCAACGTCAACGTCAAACGTCATCTCCAACGTCAAACGTCATCTCCAACGTCAACGTCAACGTCAACGTCAACGTCAACGTCAACGTCAACGTCAACGTCAACGTCAAACGTCATCTCCAACGTCAACGTGAACGGCAAACGTCAGTGTCAAACGTCAATGTCAACGTCAACGTCAACGTCAACATCAAACGTCAACGTCAACGTCAGTGTTAACATCAATGTCAACGTCAACGTCAACGTCAACGTCAACGTCAACGTCAACGTCAACGTCAACGTCAACGTCAACGTCAACGTCAAACGTCATCTCCAACGTCAACGTGAACGGCAAACGTCATTGTCAAACGTCAACGTCAACGTCAACGTCAACGGCAAACGTCAGTGTCAAACGTCAACGTCAACGTCAACGTCAACGTCAAACGTCAGTGTCAAACGTCAACGTCAACGTCAACGTCAACGTCAACGTCAACGCCAACGTCAACGTCAACGTCAACGTCAACGTCAACGTCAACGTCAACGTCAACGTCAACGTCATCTCCAACGTCAACGTGAACGGCAAACGTCAGTGTCAAACGTCAATGTCAACGTTAACGTCAACGTCAACATCAAACGTCAACGTCAAACGTCAGTGTTAAACATCAATGTCAATGTCAACGTCAACGTCAACGTCAAACGTCATCTCCAACATCATCTCCAACGTCAACGTGAACGGCAAACGTCAGTGTCAAACGTTATTGTCAACGTCAACATTTAAACGTCAACGTCAAACGTCAGTGTCAAACATCAATGTCAACGTCAACGTCAACGTCAACGTCAACGTCAACGTCAACGTCAACGTCAACGTCAACGTCAACGTCAACGTCAACGTCAACGTCAACGTCAACGTCAAACGTCAATGTCAAACGTCAACGTCAACGTCAACGTCAACGTCAACGTCAACGTCAACGTCAAACGTCATCTCCAACGTCAACGTGAACGGCAAACGTCAGTGTCAAACGTCAATGTCAACGTCAACGTCAACGTCAACGTCAACGTCAACGTCAAACGTCAGTGTCAAACATCAACGTCAACGTCAACGTCAACGTCAACGTCAACGTCAGCGTCAACGTCAACGTCAACGTCAACGTCAACGTCAACGTCAACGTCAAACGTCAGTGTCAACGTCAACGTCAAACGTCATTTCCAACGTCATCTCCAACGTCATCTCCAACGTCAACGTGAACGGCAAACGTCAGTGTCAAACGTCAACGTCAGTGGCAGTGTCAGTGTCAACATCAAACGTCAACGTCAACGTCAACGTCAACGTCAACGTCAACGTCAACGTCAACGTCAACGTCAACGTCAACGTCAACGTCAACGTCAACGTCAACGTCAACGTCAACGTCAACGTCAACGTCAACGTCAAACGTCATCTCCAACGTCAACGTGAACGGCAAACGTCAGTGTCAAACGTTAATGTCAACGTCAACGTCAACGTCAACATCAACGTCAACGTCAAACGTCAGTGTCAAACATCAACGTCAACGTCAACGTCAACGTCAACGTCAACGTCAACGTCAACGTCAACGTCAACGTCAACGTCAACGTCAACGTCAACGTCAACGTCAACGTCAACGTCAACGTCAACGTCAACGTCAACGTCAACGTCAACGTCAACGTCAACGTCAAACGTCATCTCCAACGTCAACGTGAACGGCAAACGTCAGTGTCAAACGTTAATGTCAACGTCAACGTCAACGTCAACATCAACGTCAACGTCAAACGTCAGTGTCAAACATCAATATCAACGCGAACGTCAACGTCAACGTCAACGTCAACGTCAACGTCAACGTCAACTTCAACGTCAAACGTCATCTCCAACGTCAACGTGAACGGCAAACGTCATTGTCAAACGTCAACGTCAACGTCAACGTCAACGGCAAACGTCAGTGTCAAACGTCAACGTCAACGTCAACGTCAACGTCAACGTCAACGTCAACGTCAACGTCAACGTCAACGTCAACGTCAACGTCAACGTCAACGTCAACGTCAACGTCAACGTCAACGTCAACGTCATCTCCAACGTCATCTCCAACGTCAACGTGAACGGCAAACGTCAGTGTCAAACGTCAATGTCAACGTTAACGTCAACGTCAACATCAAACGTCAACGTCAACGTCAACGTCAACGTCAACGTCAAACGTCATCTCCAACGTCAACGTGAACGGCAAACGTCAATGTCAACGTCAATGTCAACGTCAACGTCAACGTCAAACGTCATCTCCAACGTCATCTCCAACGTCAACGTGAACGGCAAACGTCAGTGTCAAACGTCAATGTCAACGTCAACGTCAACGTCAAACGTCATCTCCAACGTCATCTCCAACGTCAACGTGAACGGCAAACGTCAGTGTCAAACGTCAATGTCAACGTCAACGTCAACGTCAACGTCAACGTCAACGTCAACGTCAACGTCAAACGCCATCTCCAACGTCAACGCCAATGCCAACGCCAAACTTCAGTGTCAAACATCAACGTCAACGTCAACGTCAACGTCAACGTCAACGTCAACGTCATCTCCAACGTCATCTCCAAGGTCAACGTGAACGGCAAACGTCAGTGTCAAACGCTAATGTCAAACGCTAATGTCAACGCCAACGTCAGCGTCAACGTCAACGTCAAACGTCATCTCCAACGTCATCTCCAACGTCAACGTGAACGGCAAACGTCAGTGTCAAACGTCAATGTCAACGTCAACGTCAACGTCAACATCAAACGTCAACGTCAAACGTCAGTGTTAAGCATCAATGTCAACGTCAACGTCAACGTCAACGTCAACGTCAACGTCAACGTCAACGTCAACGTCAACGTCAACGTCAAACGTCATCTCCAACGTCAACGTGAACGGCAAACGTCATTGTCAAACGTCAACGTCAACGTCAACGTCAACGGCAAACGTCAGTGTCAAACGTCAACGTCAACGTCAACGTCAACGTCAACGTCAACGTCAACGTCAACGTCAACGTCAACGTCAACGTCAACGTCAACGTCAACGTCAACGTCAACGTCAACTTCAACGTCAATCGTCATCTCCAACGTCATCTCCAACGTCAACGTGAACGGCAAACGTCAGTGTCAAACGTCAATGTCAACGTTAACGTCAACGTCAACATCAAACGTCAACGTCAACGTCAACGTCAACGTCAACGTCAAACGTCATCTCCAACGTCAACGTGAACGGCAAACGTCAATGTCAACGTCAATGTCAACGTCAACGTCAACGTCAAACGTCATCTCCAACGTCATCTCCAACGTCAACGTGAACGGCAAACGTCAGTGTCAAACGTCAACGTCAACGTCAACGTCAACGTCAAACGTCATCTCCAACGTCATCTCCAACGTCAACGTGAACGGCAAACGTCAGTGTCAAACGTCAATGTCAACGTCAACGTCAACGTCAACGTCAACGTCAACGTCAACGTCAACGTCAAACGTCATCTCCAACGTCAACGTCAACGTCAACGGTCAACGTCAGTGTCAAACGTCAACGTCAACGTCAACGTCAACGTCAACGTCAACGTCAACGTCAACGTCAACGTCAACGTCAACGTCAACGTCAAACGTCATCTCCAACGTCATCTCCAACGTCAACGTGAACGGCAAACGTCAGTGTCAAACTAATGTCAACGTCAACGTCAACGTCAACGTCAACGTCACGTCAGCGTCAACGTCAACGTCAAACGTCATCTCCAACGTCAACGTCAACGTCAACGTCAACGGTCAAACGTCAACGTCAACGTCAACGCCAACGTCAACGGTCAACGTCAACGTCAAACGTCAACGTCAACGTCAACGTCAACGTCAACGTCAACGGCAAACGTCAGTGTCAAACGTCAATGTCAACGTCAACGTCAACGTCAACGCCAACGCCAAACGTCAGTGTCAAACATCAACATCAACCTCGTCAACGTCGTCATCGTCGTCAACGTCAACGTCAACGTCGACGTCAACGTCAACGTCAACGTCAACGTCAACGTCAACGTCATCGTCAACGTCAACGTCAACGTCAACGTCAACGTCAACGTCAACGTCAACGTCAACGTCAACGTCAACGTCAACGTCAAACGTCATCAACGGCAAACGTCAGTGTCAAACGTCAACGTCAACGTCAACGTCAACGTCAACGTCAACGTCAACGTCAACGTCAACGTCAACGGCAAACGTCAAACGTCAGCGTCAACGTCAACGTCAACGTCAACGTCAACGTCAACGTCAACGTCAACGTCAACGTCAACGTCAACGTCAACGTCAACGTCAACGTCAAACGTCATCTCCAACGTCATCTCCAACGTCAACGTGAACGGCAAACGTCAGTGTCAAACGTTAAGTGTCAACGTCAACGTCAACGTCAAACGTCATCTCCAACGTCATCTCCAACGTCAACGTCAACGGCAAACGTCAGTGTCAAACGTCAACGTCAACGTCAACGTCAACGTCAACGTCAACGTCAAACGTCATCTCCAACGTCAACGTCATCAACGTCAACGTCAACGTCAACGTCAACGTCAAACGTCATCTCCAACGTCAACGTGAACGGCAAACGTCAGTGTCAAACGTCAATGTCAACGTTAACGTCAACGTCAACATCAAACGTCAACGTCAAACGTCAGTGTCAAACATCAATGTCAACGTCAACGTCAACGTCAACGTCAACGTCAACGTCAACGTCAACGTCAACGTCAACGTCAAACGTCATCTCCAACGTCAACGTGAACGGCAAACGTCAGTGTCAAACGTCAACGTCAACGTCAACGTCAACGGCAAACGTCAGTGTCAAACGTCAACGTCAACGTCAACGTCAACGTCAACGTCAACGTCAACGTCAACGTCAACGTCAACGTCAACGTCAACGTCAACGTCAACGTCAACGTCAACGTCAACGTCAACGTCAAACGTCATCTCCAACGTCAACTCCAACGTCATCTCCAACGTCAACGTGAACGGCAAACGTCAGTGTCAAACGTCAACGTCAACGTCAACGTCAACGTCAAACGTCATCTCCAACGTCATCTCCAACGTCAACGTGAACGGCAAACGTCAGTGTCAAACGTCAATGTCAACGTCAACGTCAACGTCAACGTCAACGTCAACGTCAACGTCAACGTCAACGTCAACGTCAACGTCAACGTCAACGTCAAACGTCATCTCCAACGTCAACGTCAACGTCAACGTCAACGTCAACGTCAACGTCAACGTCAACGTCAACGTCAACGTCAACGTCAACGTCAACGTCAAACGTCATCTCCAACGTCATCTCCAACGTCAACGTCAACGGCAAACGTCAGTGTCAAACGTCAACGTCAACGTCAACGTCAACGTCAACGTCAACGTCAACGTCAACGTCAACGTCAACGTCAACGTCAACGTCAACGTCAACGTCAACGTCAACGTCAACGTCAACGTCAACGTCAAACGTCATCTCCAACGTCAACGTGAACGGCAAACGTCAGTGTCAAACGTCAATGTCAACGTCAACGTCAACGTCAACATCAAACGTCAACGTCAAACGTCAGTGTCAAACATCAATGTCAACGCGAACGTCAACGTCAACGTCAACGTCAACGTCAACGTCAACGTCAACTTCAACGTCAAACATCATCTCCAACGTCAACGTGAACGGCAAACGTCATTGTCAAACGTCAACGTCAACGTCAACGTCAACGTCAAACGTCAGTGTCAAACGTCAACGTCAACGTCAACGTCAACGTCAAACGTCAGTGTCAAACGTCAACGTCAACGTCAACGTCAACGTCAACGTCAACGTCAACGTCAACGTCAACGTCAACGTCAACGTCAACTTCAACGTCAACGTCATCTCCAACGTCATCTCCAACGTCAACGTGAACGGCAAACGTCAGTGTCAAACGTCAATGTCAACGTTAACGTCAACGTCAACATCAAACGTCAACGTCAACGTCAACGTCAACGTCAACGTCAAACGTCATCTCCAACGTCAACGTGAACGGCAAACGTCAATATCAACATCAATGTCAACGTCAACGTCAACGTCAAACGTCATCTCCAACGTCATCTCCAACGTCAACGTGAACGGCAAACGTCAGTGTCAAACGTTAATGTCAACGTCAACGTCAACGTCAAACGTCATCTCCAACGTCATCTCCAACGTCAACGTGAACGGCAAACGTCAGTGTCAAACGTCAATATCAACGTCAACGTCAACGTCAACGTTAACGTGAACGTCAACGTCAACTTCAACGTCAAACGCCATCTCCAACGTCAACGCCAATGCCAACGCCAAACTTCAGTGTCAAACATCAACGTCAACGTCAACGTCAACGTCAACGTCAACGTCAACGTCATCTCCAACGTCATCCCCAAGGTCAACGTGAACGGCAAACGTCAGTGTCAAACGCTAATGTCAAACGCTAATGTCAACGCCAACGTCAGCGTCAACGTCAACGTCAAACGTCATCTCCGACGTCATCTCCAACGTCAACGTGAACGGCAAACGTCAGTGTCAAACGTTAATGTCAACGTCAACGTCAACGTCAACATCAAACGTCAACGTCAACGTCAACGTCTAACGTCGTCTCCAACGTCAACGTGAACGGCAAACGTCAATGTCAACATCAATGTCAACGTCAACTTCAACGTCAAACGTCATCTCCAACGTCATCTCCAACGTCAACGTGAACGGCAAACGTCATTGTCAAACGTCAACGTCAACGTCAACGTCAACGTCAAACGTCATCTCCAACGTCATCTCCAACGTCAACGTGAACGGCAAACGTCAGTGTCAAACGTCAATGTCAACGTCAACGTCAACGTCAACGTCAACGTCAACGTCAACGTCAACGTCAACGTCAACGTCAACGTCAACGTCAACGTCAACGTCAACGTCAACGTCAACGTCAACGTCAACGTCAACGTCAACGTCAACGTCAACGTCAACGTCAAACGTCATCTCCAACGTCAACGTGAACGGCAAACGTCAGTGTCAAACGTCAATGTCAACGTCAACGTCAACGTCAACATCAAACGTCAACGTCAAACGTCAGTGTCAAACGTCAATATCAACGTCAACGTCAACGTCAACGTCAACGTCAACGTCAACGTCAACGTCAACGTCAACGTCAACGTCAACGTCAACGTCAAACGTCAGTGTCAACGTCAACGTCAACGTCAACGTCAAACGTCATCTCCAACGTCATCTCCAACGTCAACGTGAACGGCAAACGTCAGTGTCAAACGTCAACGTCAACGTCAACGTCAACATCAAACGTCAACGTCAAACGTCAGTGTCAACGTCAACGTCAACGTCAACGTCAACGTCAACGTCAACGTCAACGTCAACGTCAACGTCAACGTCAACGTCAACGTCAACGTCAACGTCAACGTCAACGTCAACGTCAACGTCAACGTCAACGTCAACGTCAACGTCAACGTCAACGTCAACGTCAACGTCAACGTCAACGTCAACGTCAACGTCAACGTCAACGTCAACGTCAACGTCAACGTCAACGTCAACGTCAACGTCAACGTCAACGTCAACGTCAACGTCAACGTCAAACGTCATCTCCAACGTCAACGTGAACGGCAAACGTCAGTGTCAAACGTTAATGTCAACGTCAACGTCAACGTCAACATCAAACGTCAACGTCAAACGTCAGTGTCAAACATCAATATCAACGTCAACGTTAACGTCAACGTCAACGTCAACTTCAACGTCAAACGTCATCTGCAACGTCAACGTCAACGTCAACGTCAACGTCAACGTCAACGTCAACGTCAAACGTCATCTCCAACGTCAACATGAACGGCAAACGTCAGTGTCAAACGTTAATGTCAACGTCAACGTTAACGTCAAACGTCATCTCCAACGTCATCTCCAACGTCAACGTGAACGGCAAACGTCAGTGTCAAACGTTAATGTCAACGTCAACGTTAACGTCAAACGTCATCTCCAACGTCATCTCCAACGTCAACGTGAACGGCAAACGTCAGTGTCAAACGTCAATGTCAACGTCAACGTCAACGTCAACGTCAACGTCAACGTCAACGTCAACGTCAAACGCCATCTCCAACGTCAACGCCAATGCCAACGCCAAACTTCAGTGTCAAACATCAACGTCAACGTCAAACGTCATCTCCAACGTCAACGTCAACGTCATCTCCAACGTCATCTCCAACGTCAACGTGAACGGCAAACGTCAGTGTCAAACGCTAATGTCAAACGCTAATGTCAACGTCAACGTCAGCGTCAACGTCAACGTCAAACGTCATCTCCAACGTCATCTCCAACGTCAACGTGAACGGCAAACGTCAGTGTCAAACGTCAATGTCAACGTCAACGTCAACGTCAACATCAAACGTCAACGTCAAACGTCAGTGTTAAGCATCAATGTCAACGCGAACGTCAACGTCAACGTCAACGTCAACGTCAACGCCAACGTCAACGTCAACTTCAACGTCAAACATCATCTCCAACGTCAACGTGAACGGCAAACGTCATTGTCAAACGTCAACGTCAACGTCAACGTCAACGGCAAACGTCAGTGTCAAACGTCAACGTCAACGTCAACGTCAACGTCAACGTCAACGTCAACGTCAACGTCAACGTCAACGTCAACGTCAACGTCAACGTCAACGTCAACGTCAACGTCAACTTCAACGTCAATCGTCATCTCCAACGTCATCTCCAACGTCAACGTGAACGGCAAACGTCAGTGTCAAACGTCAATGTCAACGTTAACGTCAACGTCAACATCAAACGTCAACGTCAACGTCAACGTCAACGTCAACGTCAAACGTCATCTCCAACGTCAACGTGAACGGCAAACGTCAACGTCAACGTCAATGTCAACGTCAACGTCAACGTCAAACGTCATCTCCAACGTCATCTCCAACGTCAACGTGAACGGCAAACGTCAGTGTCAAACGTCAACGTCAACGTCAACGTCAACGTCAAACGTCATCTCCAACGTCATCTCCAACGTCAACGTGAACGGCAAACGTCAGTGTCAAACGTCAACGTCAACGTCAACGTCAACGTCAACGTCAACGTCAACGTCAACTTCAACGTCAAACGTCATCTCCAACGTCAACGCCAATGCCAACGCCAAACTTCAGTGTCAAACATCAACTTCAACGTCAACGTCAACGTCAACGTCAAACGTCATCTCCAACGTCATCTCCAACGTCAACGTGAACGGCAAACGTCAGTGTCAAGCGCTAATGTCAAACGTCTAATGTCAACGCCAACGTCAGCGTCAACGTCAACGTCAAACGTCATCTCCAACGTCATCTCCAACGTCAACGTGAACGGCAAACGTCAACGTCAACGTCAACGTCAACGTCAACGTCAACGTCAACGTCAAACGTCATCTCCAACGTCAACGTCAACGGCAAACGTCAGTGTCAAACGTCAATGTCAACGTCAACGTCAACGTCAACGCCAACGCCAAACGTCAGTGTCAAACATCAACATCAACCTCGTCAACGTCGTCATCGTCGTCAACATCAACGTCAACGTCGACGTCAACGTCGACGTCAACGTCAACGTCAACGTCAACGTCATCGTCAACGTCAACGTCAACGTCAACGTCAACGTCAACGTCAACGTCAACGTCAACGTCAACGTCAACGTCAACGCCAATTTCAACGTCAAACGTCATCTCCAACGGCAAACGTCAGTGTCAAACGTCAACGTCAACGTCAACGTCAACGTCAACGTCAACGTCAACGGCAAACGTCAGTGTCAAACGTCAACGTCAACGTCAACGTCAACGTCAACGTCAACGTCAACGTCAACGTCAACGTCAACGTCAACGTCAACGTCAACGTCAACGTCAACGTCAAACGTCATCTCCAACGTCATCTCCAACGTCAACGTGAACGGCAAACGTCAGTGTCAAACGTCAACGTCAACGTCAACGTCAACGTTAACGTCAAACGTCAACGTCAAACGTCATCTCCAACGTCAACGTCAACGGCAAACGTCAGTGTCAAACGTCAACGTCAACGTCAACGTCAACGTCAACGTCAACGTCAACGTCAACGTCAAACGTCATCTCCAACGTCAACGTCAACGTCAACGTCAACGTCAAACGTCATCTCCAACGTCAACGTGAACGGCAAACGTCAGTGTCAAACGTCAATGTCAACGTTAACGTCAACGTCAACATCAAACGTCAACGTCAAACGTCAGTGTTAAACATCAATGTCAACGCGAACGTCAACGTCAACGTCAACGTCAACGTCAACGCCAACGAACGTCAACTTCAACGTCAAACATCATCTCCAACGTCAACGTGAACGGCAAACGTCATTGTCAAACGTCAACGTCAACGTCAACGTCAACGGCAAACGTCAGTGTCAAACGTCAACGTCAACGTCAACGTCAACGTCAACGTCAACGTCAACGTCAACGTCAACGTCAACGTCAACGTCAACGTCAACGTCAACGTCAACGTCAACGTCAACGTCAACGTCAACGTCAAACGTCATCTCCAACGTCATCTCCAACGTCATCTCCAACGTCAACGTGAACGGCAAACGTCAGTGTCAAACGTTAGTGTCAACGTCAACGTCAACGTCAACGTCAACGTCAACGTCATCTCCAACGTCAACGTGAACGGCAAACGTCAGTGTCAAACGTCAATGTCAACGTCAACGTCAACGTCAACGTCAACGTCAACGTCAACGTCAACGTCAACGTCAACGTCAACGTCAACGTCAACGTCAACGTCAACGTCAACGTCAACGTCAAACGTCATCTCCAACGTCAACGTCAACGTCAACGTCAACGTCAACGTCAACGTCAACGTCAACGTCAACGTCAACGTCAACGTCAACGTCAAACGTCATCTCCAACGTCATCTCCAACGTCAACGTCAACGGCAAACGTCAGTGTCAAACGTCAACGTCAACGTCAACGTCAACGTCAACGTCAACGTCAACGTCAAACGTCATCTCCAACGTCAAACGTCAACGTCAACGTCAACGTCAACGTCAACGTCAACGTCAACGTCAACGTCAAACGTCATCTCCAACGTCAACGTGAACGGCAAACGTCAGTGTCAAACGTCAATGTCAACGTTAACGTCAACGTCAACATCAAACGTCAACGACAAACGTCAGTGTTAAGCATCAATGTCAACGCGAACGTCAACGTCAACGTCAACGTCAACGTCAACGTCAACTTCAACGTCAAACGTCATCTCCAACGTCAACGTGAACGGCAAACGTCAGTGTCAAACGTCAATGTCAACGTTAACGTCAACGTCAACATCAAACGTCAACGTCAAACGTCAGTGTCAAACATCAATGTCAACGCGAACGTCAACGTCAACGTCAACGTCAACGTCAACGTCAACGCCAACGTCAACGTCAACTTCAACGTCAAACATCATCTCCAACGTCAACGTGAACGGCAAACGTCATTGTCAAACGTCAACGTCAACGTCAACGTCAACGGCAAACGTCAGTGTCAAACGTCAACGTCAACGTCAACGTCAACGTCAACGTCAACGTCAACGTCAACGTCAACGTCAACGTCAACGTCAACGTCAACGTCAACGTCAACGTCAACGTCAACGTCAACGTCAACGTCAAACGTCATCTCCAACGTCATCTCCAACGTCATCTCCAACGTCAACGTGAACGGCAAACGTCAGTGTCAAACGTTAGTGTCAACGTCAACGTCAACGTCAAACGTCATCTCCAACGTCATCTCCAACGTCAACGTGAACGGCAAACGTCAGTGTCAAACGTCAATGTCAACGTTAACGTCAACGTCAACATCAAACGTCAACGTCAAACGTCAGTGTTAAGCATCAATGTCAACGCGAACGTCAACGCCAACGTCAACGTCAACGTCAACGTCAAACGTCATCTCCGACGTCATCTCCAACGTCAACGTGAACGGCAAACGTCAGTGTCAAACGTTAATGTCAACGTCAACGTCAACGTCAACATCAAACGTCAACGTCAACGTCAACGTCAAACGTCATCTCCAACGTCAACGTGAACGGCAAACGTCAATGTCAACATCAATGTCAACGTCAACTTCAACGTCAAACGTCATCTCCAACGTCATCTCCAACGTCAACGTGAACGGCAAACGTCAGTGTCAAACGTCAATGTCAACGTCAACGTCAACGTCAAACGTCATCTAGAACGTCATCTCCAACGTCAACGTGAACGGCAAACGTCAGTGTCAAACGTTAATGTCAACGTCAACGTCAACGTCAACGTCAACGTCAACGTCAACGTCAACGTCAACGTCAACGTCAACGTCAACGTCAACGTCAACGTCAACGTCAACGTCAACGTCAACGTCAACGTCAACGTCAACGTCAAACGTCATCTCCAACGTCAACGTGAACGGCAAACGTCAGTGTCAAACGTTAATGTCAACGTCAACGTCAACGTCAACATCAGACGTCAACGTCAAACGTCAGTGTCAAACATCAATATCAACGTCAACGTCAACGTCAACGTCAACGTCAGCGTCAACGTCAACGTCAACGTCAACGTCAACGTCAACGTCAACGTCAAACGTCAGTGTCAACGTCAACGTCAACGTCAAACGTCATTTCCAACGTCATCTCCAACGTCATCTCCAACGTCAACGTGAACGGCAAACGTCAGTGTCAAACGTCAACGTCAACGTCAACGTCAACGTCAACGTCAACGTCAACGTCAACGTCAACGTCAACGTCAACGTCAACGTCAACGTCAACGTCAACGTCAACGTCAACGTCAACGTCAACGTCAACGTCAACGTCAACGTCAACGTCAACGTCAACGTCAACGTCAACGTCAACGTCAACGTCAACGTCAACGTCAACGTCAACGTCAACGTCAACGTCAACGTCAACGTCAACGTCAACGTCAACGTCAACGTCAACGTCAACGTCAACGTCAACGTCAACGTCAACGTCAACGTCAACGTCAACGTCAACGTCAACGTCAACGTCAACGTCAACGTCAACGTCAAACGTCATCTCCAACGTCAACGTGAACGGCAAACGTCAGTGTCAAACGTTAATGTCAACGTCAACGTCAACGTCAACATCAAACGTCAACGTCAAACGTCAGTGTCAAACATCAATATCAACGTCAACGTTAACGTCAACGTCAACGTCAACTTCAACGTCAAACGTCAACGTCAACGTCAACGTCAACGTCAACGTCAACGTCAACGTCAACGTCAACGTCAACGTCAAACGTCATCTCCAACGTCAACGTGAACGGCAAACGTCAGTGTCAAACGTCAATGTCAACGTCAACGTCAACGTCAACATCAGACGTCAACGTCAAACGTCAGTGTCAAACATCAATATCAACGTCAACGTCAACGTCAACGTCAACGTCAGCGTCAACGTCAACGTCAACGTCAACGTCAACGTCAACGTCAACGTCAACGTCAAACGTCAGTGTCAACGTCAACGTCAAACGTCATTTCCAACGTCATCTCCAACGTCATCTCCAACGTCAACGTGAACGGCAAACGTCAGTGTCAAACGTCAACGTCAACGTCAACGTCAACATCAAACGTCAACGTCAACGTCAACGTCAACGTCAACGTCAACGTCAACGTCAACGTCAACGTCAACGTCAACGTCAACGTCAACGTCAACGTCAACGTCAACGTCAACGTCAACGTCAACGTCAACGTCAACGTCAACGTCAACGTCAACGTCAACGTCAACGTCAACGTCAACGTCAAACGTCATCTCCAACGTCAACGTGAACGGCAAACGTCAGTGTCAAACGTTAATGTCAACGTCAACGTCAACGTCAACATCAGACGTCAACGTCAAACGTCAGTGTCAAACATCAATATCAACGTCAACGTCAACGTCAACGTTAACGTCAACGTCAACGTCAACGTCAACGTCAAACGTCATCTCCAACGTCAACGTCAACGTCAACGTCAACGTCAACGTCAACGTCAACGTCAACGTCAACGTCAACGTCAACGTCAACGTCAACGTCAACGTCAACGTCAACGTCAACGTCAAACGTCATCTCCAACGTCAACGTGAACGGCAAACGTCAGTGTCAAACGTCAACGTCAACGTCAACGTCAACGTCAACGTCAACGTCAACGTCAACGTCAACGTCAACGTCAACGTCAACGTCAACGTCAACGTCAACGTCAACGTCAACGTCATCGTCAACGTCAACGTGAACGGCAAACGTCAGTGTCAAACGTCAATGTCAACGTTAACGTCAACGTCAACATCAAACGTCAACGTCAAACGTCAGTGTTAAACATCAATGTCAATGTCAACGTCAACGTCAACGTCAAACGTCATCTCCAACATCATCTCCAACGTCAACGTGAACGGCAAACGTCAGTGTCAAACGTTATTGTCAACGTCAAATTTAAACGTCAACGTCAAACGTCAGTGTTAAACATCAATGTCAACGTCAACGTCAACGTCAACGTCAACGTCAACGTCAACGTCAACGTCAACGTCAACGTCAACGTCAACGTCAACGTCAACATTAAATGTCAGTGTCAAACGTCAATGTCAAACGTCAACGTCAACGTCAACGTCAACGTCAACGTCAACGTCAACGTCAACGTCAACGTCAACGTCAAACGTCATCTCCAACGTCAACGTGAACGGCAAACGTCAGTGTCAAACGTCAATGTCAACGTCAACGTCAACGTCAACATCAACGTCAACGTCAAACGTCAGTGTCAAACATCAACGTCAACGTCAACGTCAACGTCAACGTCAACGTCAACGTCAACGTCAACGTCAAACGTCATTTCAACGTCATCTCCAACGTCATCTCCAACGTCAACGTGAACGGCAAACGTCAGTGTCAAACGTCAACGTCAACGTCAACGTCAGTGTCAACATCAAACGTCAACGTCAACGTCAACGTCAACGTCAACGTCAACGTCAACGTCAACGTCAACGTCAACGTCAACGTCAACGTCAACGTCAACGTCAACGTCAACGTCAACGTCAACGTCAACGTCAACGTCAAACGTCATCTCCAACGTCAACGTGAACGGCAAACGTCAGTGTCAAACGTCAATGTCAACGTCAACGTCAACGTCAACATCAGACGTCAACGTCAAACGTCAGTGTCAAACATCAATATCAACGTCAACGTCAACGTCAACGTCAACGTCAACGTCAACGTCAACGTCAACGTCAACGTCAACGTCAACGTCAACGTCAACGTCAAACGTCATCTCCAACGTCAACGTCAACGTCAACGTCAACGTCAACGTCAACGTCAACGTCAACGTCAACGTCAACGTCAACGTCAACGTCAACGTCAACGTCAACGTCAACGTCAACGTCAACGTCAAACGTCATCTCCAACGTCAACGTGAACGGCAAACGTCAGTGTCAAACGTCAACGTCAACGTCAACGTCAACGTCAACGTCAACGTCAACGTCAACGTCAACGTCAACGTCAACGTCAACGTCAACGTCAACGTCAACGTCAACGTCAACGTCAACGTCAACGTCAACGTCAACGTCAACGTCATCGTCAACGTCAACGTGAACGGCAAACGTCAGTGTCAAACGTCAATGTCAACGTTAACGTCAACGTCAACATCAAACGTCAACGTCAAACGTCAGTGTTAAACATCAATGTCAATGTCAACGTCAACGTCAACGTCAAACGTCATCTCCAACATCATCTCCAACGTCAACGTGAACGGCAAACGTCAGTGTCAAACGTTATTGTAAACGTCAAATTTAAACGTCAACGTCAACGTCAACGTCAGTGTTAAACATCAATGTCAACGTCAACGTCAACGTCAACGTCAACGTCAACGTCAACGTCAACGTCAACGTCAACGTCAACGTCAACGTCAACGTCAACGTCAACGTCAACGTCAACATTAAACGTCAGTGTCAAACGTCAATGTCAAACGTCAACGTCAACGTCAACGTCAACGTCAAACGTCATCTCCAACGTCAACGTGAACGGCAAACGTCAGTGTCAAACGTCAATGTCAACGTCAACGTCAACGTCAACATCAACGTCAACGTCAAACGTCAGTGTCAAACGTCAACGTCAACGTCAACGTCAACGTCAACGTCAACGTCAACGTCAAACGTCAGTCAACGTCAACGTCAACGTCAACGTCATTTCCAACGTCATCTCCAACGTCATCTCCAACGTCAACGTGAACGGCAAACGTCAGTGTCAAACGTCAACGTCAACGTCAACGTCAACGTCAACATCAAACGTCAACGTCAACGTCAACGTCAACGTCAACGTCAACGTCAACGTCAACGTCAACGTCAACGTCAACGTCAACGTCAACGTCAACGTCAACGTCAACGTCAACGTCAACGTCAACGTCAACGTCAACGTCAAACGTCATCTCCAACGTCAACGTGAACGGCAAACGTCAGTGTCAAACGTTAATGTCAACGTCAACGTCAACGTCAACATCAAACGTCAACGTCAAACGTCAGTGTCAAACATCAATATCAACGTCAACGTCAACGTCAACGTCAACGTCAACGTCAACGTCAACGTCAACGTCAACGTCAACGTCAACGTCAACGTCAACGTCAACGTCAACGTCAACGTCAACGTCAACGTCAACGTCAACGTCAACGTCAACGTCAACGTCAACGTCAACGTCAACGTCAACGTCAACGGCAACGTCAACGTGAACGGCAAACGTCAGTGTCAAACGTCAACGTCAACGTCAACGTCAACGTCAACGTCAACGTCAACGTCAACGTCAACGTCAACGTCAACGTCAACGTCAACGTCAACGTCAACGTCAACGTCAACGTCAACGTCAACGTCAACGTCAACGTCAACGTCAACGTCAACGTCAACGTCAACGTCAACGTCAACGTCAACGTCAATGTCAGCGTCAACGTCAACGTCAACGTCAACGTCAACGTCAACGTCAACGTCAACGTCAACGTCAACTTCAACGTCAAACGTCATCTCCAACGTCAACGTGAACGGCAAACGTCAGTGTCAAACGTCAATGTCAACGTTAACGTCAACGTCAACGTCAACGTCAACGTGAACGCCAACGGCATCGTCAACGTCAAACGTCAGTGTCAAGGTCAATGTCAAACGTCATTTCCAACGTCATCTCCTACGTCAACGTGAACGGCAAACGTCAGTGTCAAACGTCAACGTCAACGTCAACGTCAACGTCAACGTCAACGTCAACGTCAACGTCAAACGTCATCTCCAACGTCAACGTGAACGGCAAACGTCAGTGTCAAACGTCAATGTCAACGTTAACGTCAACGTCAACATCAAACGTCAACGTCAACGTCATCGTCAACGTCGTCGTCAACGTCAACGTCAACGTCAACGTCAACGTCAACGTCAACGTCAACGTCAACGTCAACGTCAACGTCAACGTCAACGTCAAACGTCATCTCCAACGTCATCTCCAACGTCAACGTGAACGGCAAACGTCAGTGTCAAACGTCAACGTCAACGTCAACGTCAACGTCAACGTCAACGTCAACGTCAACGTCAAACGTCATCTCCAACGTCAACGTGAACGGCAAACGTCAGTGTCAAACGTCAATGTCAACGTTAACGTCAACGTCAACATCAAACGTCAACGTCAACGTCATCGTCAACGTCGTCGTCAACGTCAACGTCAACGTCAACGTCAACGTCAAACGTCATCTCCAACGTCATCTCCAACGTCAACGTGAACGGCAAACGTCAGTGTCAAACGTTAATGTCAACGTCAACGTCAACGTCAACGTCAACGTCAACGTCAACGTCAACGTCAACGTCAACGTCATCGTCAACGTCAACGTCAACGGCAAACGTCAGTGTCAAACGTCAACGTCAACGTCAACGTCAACGTCAACGTCAACGTCAACGTCAACGTCAAACGTCATCTCCAACGTCAACGTGAACGGCAAACGTCAGTGTCAAACGTCAATGTCAACGTTAACGTCAACGTCAACATCAAACGTCAACGTCAACGTCAACGTCAACGTCAACGTCAACGTCAACGTCAACGTCAACGTCAACGTCAACGTCAACGTCAACGTCAACGTCAAACGTCATCTCCAACGTCATCTCCAACGTCAACGTGAACGGCAAACGTCAGTGTCAAACGTCAATGTCAACGTCAACGTCAACGTCAACATCAAACGTCAACGTCAACGTCAACGTCAACGTCAACGTCAACGTCAACGTCAACGTCAACGTCAACGTCAACGTCAACGTCAACGTCAACGTCAACGTCAACGTCAACGTCAACGTCAACGTGAACGGCAAACGTCAGTGTCAAACGTCAACGTCAACGTCAACGTCAACGTCAACGTCAACGTCAACGTCAACGTCAACGTCAACGTCAACGTCAACGTCAACGTCAACGTCAACGTCAACGTCAACGTCAACGTCAGCGTCAACGTCAACGTCAACGTCAACGTCAACGTCAACGTCAACGTCAACGTCAACGTCAACGTCAACGTCAACGTCAACGTCAACGTCAACGTCAACTTCAACGTCAAACGTCATCTCCAACGTCAACGTGAACGGCAAACGTCAGTGTCAAACGTCAATGTCAACGTTAACGTCAACGTCAACGTCAACGTCAACGTCAACGTCAACGTCATCGTCAACGTCAAACGTCAGTGTCAACGTCAAACGTCAACGTCAAACGTCATCTCCAACGTCAACGTCAACGTGAACGGCAAACGTCAGTGTCAAACGTCAACGTCAGTGTCAACGTCAACGTCAACGTCAACGTCAACGTCAACGTCAAACGTCATCTCCAACGTCAACGTGAACGGCAAACGTCAGTGTCAAACGTCAATGTCAACGTTAACGTCAACGTCAACATCAAACGTCAACGTCAACGTCATCGTCAACGTCGTCGTCAACGTCAACGTCAACGTCAACGTCAACGTCAACGTCAACGTCAACGTCAACGTCAAACGTCATCTCCAACGTCATCTCCAACGTCAACGTGAACGGCAAACGTCAGTGTCAAACGTCAACGTCAGTGTCAACGTCAACGTCAACGTCAACGTCAACGTCAACGTCAAACGTCGTCTCCAACGTCAACGTGAACGGCAAACGTCAGTGTCAAACGTCAATGTCAACGTTAACGTCAACGTCAACATCAAACGTCAACGTCAACGTCATCGTCAACGTCGTCGTCAACGTCAACGTCAACGTCAACGTCAACGTCAACGTCAACGTCAAACGTCATCTCCAACGTCATCTCCAACGTCAACGTGAACGGCAAACGTCAGTGTCAAACGTTAATGTCAACGTCAACGTCAACGTCAACGTCAACGTCAACGTCAACGTCAACGTCAACGTCAACGTCATCGTCAACGTCAACGTGAACGGCAAACGTCAGTGTCAAACGTCAACGTCAACGTCAACGTCAACGTCAAACGTCATCTCCAACGTCAACGTGAACGGCAAACGTCAGTGTCAAACGTCAATGTCAACGTTAACGTCAACGTCAACATCAAACGTCAACGTCAAACGTCAGTGTTAAGCATCAATGTCAACGCGAACGTCAACGTCAACGTCAACGTCAACGTCAACGCCAACGTAAACGTCAACTTCAACGTCAAACATCATCTCCAACGTCAACGTGAACGGCAAACGTCATTGTCAAACGTCAACGTCAACGGCAAACGTCAGTGTCAAACGTCAACGTCAACGTCAACGTCAACGTCAACGTCAACGTCAACGTCAACGTCAACGTCAACGTCAACGTCAACGTCAACGTCAACGTCAACTTCAACGTCAATCGTCATCTCCAACGTCAACGTGAACGGCAAACGTCAGTGTCAAACGTCAATGTCAACGTTAACGTCAACGTCAAACGTCAGTGTCAAACGTCAACGTCAACGTCAACGTCAACGTCAACGTCAACGTCAACGTCAACGTCAACGTCAAACGTCATCTCCAACGTCTACGTGAACGGCAAACGTCAATGTCAACGTTAACGTCAACGTCAACGTCAAACGTCAACGTCAACGTCAACGTCAACGTCAACGTCAACGTCAACTTCAACGTCAAACGTCATCTCCAACGTCAACGTGAACGGCAAACGTCAGTGTCAAACGTCAACGTCAACGTCAACGTCAGTGTCAACGTCAACGTCAACGTCAACGTCAACGTCAACGTCAACGTCAACGTCAACGTCAACGTCAACGTCAACGTCAACGTCAACGTCAACGTCAAACGTCAGTGTCAAACATCGATATCAACGTCAACGTCAACGTCCACGTCATTATCAACGTCAACGTCAACGTCAACGTCAACGTCAACGTCAACGTCAAACGTCATCTCCAACGTCATCTCCAACGTCAACGTGAACGGCAAACGTCAGTGTCAAACGTTAATGTCAACGTCAACGTCAACGTCAACGTCAACGTCAACGTCAACGTCAAACGTCATCTCCAACGTCAACGTGAACGGCAAACGTCAGTGTCAAACGTCAATGTCAACGTCAACGTCAACGTCAACGTCAACGTCAACGTCAACGTCAACGTCAACGTCAACGTCAAACGTCAGTGTCAACGTCAATGTCAAACGTCATTTCCAACGTCATCTCCTACGTCAACGTGAACGGCAAACGTCAGTGTCAAACGTCAACGTCAACGTCAACGTCAACGTCAACGTCAACGTCAACGTCAACGTCAAACGTCATCTCCAACGTCAACGTGAACGGCAAACGTCAGTGTCAAACGTCAATGTCAACGTCAACGTCAACGTCAACGTCAAACGTCAACGTCAACGTCAACGTCAACGTCAACGTCAACGTCAACGTCAACGTCAACGTCAACGTCAACGTCAACGTCAACGTCAACGTCAAACGTCATCTCCAACGTCATCTCCAACGTCAACGTGAACGGCAAACGTCAGTGTCAAACGTCAACGTCAACGTCAACGTCAACGTCAACGTCAACGTCAACGTCAACGTCAAACGTCATCTCCAACGTCAACGTGAACGGCAAACGTCAGTGTCAAACGTCAACGTCAACGTCAACGTCAACGTCAACGTCAAACGTCAACGTCAACGTCAACGTCAACGTCAACGTCAACGTCAACGTCAACGTCAACGTCAACGTCAACGTCAACGTCAAACGTCATCTCCAACGTCATCTCCAACGTCAACGTGAACGGCAAACGTCAGTGTCAAACGTCAATGTCAACGTCAACGTCAACGTCAACGTCAACGTCAACGTCAACGTCAACGTCAACGTCAACGTCATCGTCAACGTCAACGTGAACGGCAAACGTCAGTGTCAAACGTCAACGTCAACGTCAACGTCAACGTCAAACGTCATCTCCAACGTCAACGTGAACGGCAAACGTCAGTGTCAAACGTCAATGTCAACGTCAACGTCAACGTCAACATCAAACGTCAACGACAAACGTCAGTGTCAAAAATCAACGTCAACATGAACATCAACGTCGTCAACGTCAGCGTCAATATCAACGGCAATGGCAGACGTCAGTGTCAAACATCAACGTTAACGTCAACGTCAACGTCAGCGTCAGACATCAACGTCAACGTCAACGTCAGCGTCAAACGTCAACGTCAACGGTAACATCAAGCTCCATGTCAACGTCAACGTTAACGTCAAGGTCCATGTGAACGTCAACGTAAACGTCAACGTCAATGTCCGCGTCAACGGCAAACGTGAGTATCAAACATCAACGTCAACGTTAACGTCAAGGTCAATGTCAACGTCAACCTCAACGTCAACGTTAACATCAACGTCAATGTCCACGTCAACGGCAAACGTCGGTGTCAAACATGAACGCCAACGTCAACGTCAACGTCAATGTCAACGCCGAACGTCAACGTCAATGTCAACGTCAACGCCAAAGGCAAGCGCCAGTGTAAACATCATCGTTAACGTCAATGTCCACGTCAACGGCAAACGTCAGTGTCAAACATCAACGTCAACGTTAACGTCAAAGTCAGCGTCAACGTCAACGTCAACGTTAACATCAACGTCAATGTCTACGTCAACGGCAACGTCAGCGTCAAACATCAACGTCAACGTCAACGTTAAGGTCAAGGTCCATGTCTTTCTATTCGTATTAACAACAACTGTATGAAGTGTTCATAAAGTACTTAGTTTATAATAGATTTAAAGCGGTGACTTTGTTTGGTTTATCGATTAATGTTAAAAGTTGTAGACGTACTAAGGGAAGTTGGGAACCACGATAGAAGAAGGGAAAGTGTGACGTGCGCAGAAGCAAGAGGGACTCGGGGATTAAGTGTTGGGAACGCGGTGAAAATCGAGAGAACGACATCGGCATCAAGAAAAGTAGTAGTGATAGCGAGGTGGGTTCGACAAAAATTCAAGTAATTTCTCGATTGTTGAGGATTAGCGGCCTATCTCGCGTGTCATTCCCCCAGTTGTTTAGCCCATGTGGGATTTTGGATAATGTATCCATGAAGGAAAAGAATTGCGAAAGACCTGGGCATATCAGCCGCAACTGTTGGAAATCGCGGAGGTTAACAAACTACAACAACAATAATTCGAGCAATTCGAATTTGCCTAAGATCAAAAAAAATTGCGACATCTGTAAAAAATTTGGGCACAGTTCTGAAAAATGTTTCTTTAAGAATAACAAAAATGGAAATTCGTCAAAAATTTCAAAAATAAATAATTTTTGCTTAAACCTGGATTTCTGCACTAATTTTAAAATACAAAATTTATCTGTTGCTTGATACGAAAGCCGAATGTAGTTTGATCTCTGAAAAGGTCGTTCATAAACTACGCTGCCGCTTTGAACCAGCTTTCATCATGCTGAAAGGCATAGGTGGTAGCCTAATACCAACCAGTCAAAGAGCTGTTTTGCTGCTTGAGCGGGACGGCACGGCGTTCGAAATAAATTTTTATGTTGTTGGAAGCTCTGTTATGAAACCGGACGCTATTCTGGGTAGAGATTTACTCAATCACAAAGGACTTAAAATGTGTACTGATTCGCGGGAGACCAGAATTTACCTCGAAGACTCAAAACAATTAAAGCCTGAACATCAGATTCAAAGCGTAACCATTTGCCCTCAGCCAATTAGAACAGCTTTAGAAGGGGACGATTTAGATTGCTTGTTAAAACTAATGTCTAACTACAGTGACTTTATCACCAGTGGTAATTCTGTGAGGGCAATTACAACCGGTGAAATGAATATAAGATTGAAGAGTGATAAGATAATTCATTGTAACCCGTACCGCATGTCATTGTCTGAACGAGAAAAAGTTAAAGACATTATCAAAGACCTAATGCAAAATAATATCATACGCGAAAGCACGTCGCCTTTTGCTAGTCCAGTTATCTTGGTACATAGAAAGGATGGGAGTTATCGCTTATACGTGGATTACCGTGCTCTTAATGAAATAACCATCAAAGATAGGTTTCCGTTACCGCGTATAGATGATCAAATTGATCAGCTGGGTGGACACAAATATTTTACGACCCTTGATATGGCAGCTGGGTTTCACCAAATTCCAGTAGCTAAAAATTCGATCGAAAAACCGCATTTGTGACGCCGGATGGGCATTTTGAATATTTACGTTCGCCCTTTGGTCTGTCAAACTCTCCTGCAGTATTTCAACGAGCTATTTGCAAAGCTTTGGGTAATTTAAAGGACACCAACGTCTTGGTGTATCTGGACGATATAATTATCCCATCTAAAACCATTCAAGAAGGTTTAGAGAAACTTGACCGGGTACTGGCTTCACTTACTTCTGCAGGTTTGACTTTGAACATAAAGAAATGTAAATTTCTTGAACGTCAAATTCTTTATCTTGGACACGAAATTTTTCAAGATGGTATAAGGCCGGATAAAGGGAAATTGGAAGCCTTATTAAATGCACCCAATCCCAGAAACATAAAACAAGTCCGTCAGTTTATGGGGTTAGCGAGTTACTTTCGCAAATATGTACCTGAATTTTCTACGCGCACAGCTTGTATAACAAATTTAACCAAAAAAGGACTAGATTTCGTATGGGGAACTGAACAAGAAATTGCCAAGAATTATGTAGTCGCGTTTCTAAGCCAACAACCCCTTTTATCAATTTTCGACCCAACCTTAGAAACTGAGCTTCATACGGACGCAAGTTCCTTGGGGTTCGGGGCTCTTCTATTTCAAAAATGTGATAATACACTGAGAGTTATTTCTTATTTTTCGAAACGAGCTACTAAACAAGAAAGTAAATACCATTGTTATGAACTAGAAACCCTAGGTGTTTATTACGCAGTAAAGCACTACCGCGTTTATTTACTAGGAATAAATTTTAAACTTATCACCGATTGCAATTCGTTAAAATTAACTCAAAAGAAAAAGGATTTATTGCCTAGGATTGCAAGATGGTGGCTTTACCTACAAAGTTATAACTTCAGCATCGAATATCGCAAAGGAAAATACATTCCACACGTGGATTACTTCAGTAGGAATCCACCACAATATCCTGAACAACTCGACCGCAGAGCTCCCGTGAACGTTCTTACAACCGATAATTGGCTTAAAATAAATCAAGAGCGCGACCCCGAAACCTGTGATATTAAGTCAAAATTACTTAATGGGGAATTAACCCACGACTACTTTTGTCAAAATGACATTTTATTTAGAAAAATTAATCCTGATCGAAATCCCCCAATCTACAGAGCCTTTGTACCAAAGGGAAGTAGACTCGGTTTGTTAAAAATTTTCCATGGTGAACAGTTGCACGTTGGGCCGGACAAAACTTTTGCAAAGATAAACCATTACTTTTGGTTCCCACGAATGGCGCGATTCGTAAAGAAATATTGTGATCATTGCCTAAAGTGTATCGCAAATAAAAAACATACCGGACCCAAACAGGGACTCTTACATCCTATCGATAAAATTCCAATCCCTTTTCATACTGTGCATTGCGACTGTATGGGGCCATTCCCAACGACATCAGAGGATTACAAACATATCCTTCTCTTAATAGACGCCTTCACCAAATATTTATTCTTAATTCCTTTAAAAACTCTTTCTGGTCCTGAAACATGTGAAAAACTAGAAATTTATTTAAATATATTTGGAACTACTAAAAGATTAATATGTGATAGAGGAACTAATTTTACTGATCAACGAGTAAAGCAGTTACTTTCAAGATTACATATTACTCAACATCTTACTGCCAAAAGTGCTCCGCGTGGAAATGGTTAAGTGGAGAGATACGTCTCAACAGTTTTAGATTTACTAAGAGTAGAAGTAAATGACAAAAAGTCAGAATGGGCGAGTGTTCTTCCAAAGTTGCAATCAACCCTTAATATGACCAAACAAAAAACCACCGGTTTCTCCCCACTTTATCTGTTAACAGGGCAAACCATAGATTCGGTGGACATTCAGGACATTCAACAGAAACTATAAAATCAATAACAAATACTGATCGAAATCTGAGTGAGGATCGAAAAATTGCTTACGAGCGCTCATTACGTTTCGGTTCTGAATCGAAAAATCGATTCGATAAAAAGCGAAGAATGACCAAAATTTTTGAAATAGGCGATATAGTGTTTCATCCATCTGGAAATTCACATTTGTCCAAATTAGATCCAAGATATGAAGGTCCTTTCGAAATTTTACAGTGGTTACCTAATGACCGCGTAGAGATTAGAAATTTAGCTACTAACCGCAAAAGAATTGTTGCTAAACACATGATGCGGATATGGCCAGGTGAATTTGAAGAAAACGCAATCTAATAGTAATAACTATATGTTTTGTTCTTTTACTGCCGTTGTTATATATTGCTTATTTGCTGTGAACCATTAGCCACTATAGGTATTTTGCGTAACACATTTAGAGAATTAGCGAAATGTTTGCTAGATTATGTTGTTCCTATTTTCAATCGTCATAGGATGCCCATGTGTGCTTTAATTGGTAAGAATGTAACAAAAGGACGCCGAATTGTATATGGTTCACCTACTTATAACAAAAGAAAAAAAAAAAGAAAGAGAGATTGTTGAAAGATGTGCTCTTTGCGCCAAAGTTACGAATCTTTGGGCGTTGAAATGACCTGCTCTTTACAATGACAGCTATTGTTGGGTTCATTGTTGAAAGATGTGCTCTCTGCGTGAAGGTTATGCATACTTCAACGCTGAAGTGACGTGCTCTTTGCAATGATAGTTTGTTTGATTGGTTGCTGAAAGATCTGCTCTTTGCGTCAGGGTTAAGAGAATCTGGACATTGAAACGACGTACTCTTTGCAACATGAGATTAAATAGAAAAAAAAAAATTTCAAAATTCGAGAACGAATTTTAGGTCAGAATTGGCCGTGTGAGCTTCTTGTAATGAAGTGGGATGTGAAGTGTGCAATTCAGACGTTTGTTATTAAAACAGAGACGCCTGGGAAATAATGACGGGTGATAGATGAAACCAGTAACCGCGGTACAGATGTTAATGACAATTCGGCTGAGGGAGCATCAGCGCACCTCCCTCATGTTTTTTCACATAATTCAAACCGTTTTTCGCCAGTCAACAAATGGAATCTCAAGTTCAGTGGGGAGTCTAAAGGACTTTTGTGCACAATTTCCTCGAGCGCGTGTAGATGAGTAAATGACTGGCGCGCAGCTGTTCTGAACGGCATTTGTTTGAGTCGGCTATAGACTTATTCGAAGGCAAAGCTTTACTGTGGTTTCGCTCCAACCGTAATCGATTTCAAAATTGGCAATCTTTAGCCGAACTGCTTCAGAAGCACTATGAGCCGCCGGATTACAAATCTCGTTTATTCCAGGACATATTGTCTAGAACTCAGGATCCTTCAGAATCATTTATCGATTTCTTTTCATGTGTAGTTTCTATGTTTCGTCGTCACTGCGGCATATCAGAAGATCTGCAGCTGGAGATCATTTCGCGTAATTTGTCATCTTTTTATACTATGCAGTTACCAGACGTTTCGACCTTATCGCAGTTGGAAAACGAATGTCTAAATTTAGAAAACAAAAAGTTCCGTGCAGATAGCTACCGTCCTCCAACTCGTAAGCGAAATACATATGTGGAACCTGACTTTGCTTTTGTTGAAGCTTCCCAACCCAACCCAAGGTCAGTCAGAGTGTCCGCAGCAGCTGTTCATGTTTCACGACCCTCAGAAAGTCAATCTAACCAGACAAGTTGTTTTAATTGTCATCGACCCGGTCATAGGTTTTCTGTTTGTACAATGCCCCGAAAACGATTTCGTTATCGATGCGGTCATCCTGATGTTTCAGTTCGTAATTGCCCCTGATGTTCGGAAAAACTCGAACGGGAGAAGCCGAAGAGTCGAGTAAGCTCTCCCATGTCATCGAACTCGACTATTTCCGATAGTGTTGCTGCTGATAAAAATCGAATCTTCCTTGATTATGTGATGTCCCGAGTGGCAGGTGATCAAAGGCCGTATCTAGAAGTTACCATTTTAGGGCATCGTGTTATAGGTTTATTGGACTCAGGAGCTTCCAGAACGTTGGTTGGCCCCTCTGGTTTAGAAATTTTGAGACGTATTGGTCTTCCACTCCAGGTTGACTCCGTTGAGTGCACTGTCGCGAATGGGGACAAGTGCAGTAGTCCGGGATATGTTAGTACTCCGTTTTGTTTGTGTAATAAAATCAGATTGATCGACGTATTATTTCTCCCTGAGCTGTCACATACCCTCATTCTAGGTGTAGATTTCTGGATCGCCATGGATATCGTCCCCGATATTCGGCAAACTCCTCGCCCCCACTAGTTGGTCCTGATTTTTCAAAAACTTTCTACCTTCAGACCGACGCGTCCGCTTATTGTCTGGGGACCGTCCTAACTCAGAAATGTGACGACGCTGAAAATGTGATTTGCTATTTGTCGCGTTCCTTGACCCATCAAGAAAGGAAATGTAGTGCCACCGAACGTGAGTGTCTGGCGGTCATTTGGGCAATTGAGCATACGCGTCACTATCTCGAAGGATACCACTTTAAAGTAATCACCGATTGCCACTCTTTGTTGTGGCTGCACAATCTTAAAGATCCCCATGGTCGGTTAGCCCGTTGGTCCTTATGCCTCCAACCGTACGACTTTGAGATGATACACCGAAATGGTTCGAAGAACGCCGGCCCCGATTTTTTTATCACGATCTGTACCTGTCTTGGCTGACGCGATCCATTTTGCTAAGGATTTTTACCTATCGACCGTTGGCTTACCAAAATGATAACCGATGTACGGAAGAGTCCTCAGCGTTACCCGTGGTGGCGCGTTGAGAATAATCAACTATTTAAATTTGTGACCCCTCGTTATCCTGATTTGAATGATTCCAATCAGGAGTGGAAACTTGTACCACCTAAGGCGCAGCGTGCAGAGATTATTAGATCTTGTCATGACGATCCCCCGTGTGGACACCCTGGCGTTGCAAAAATTGTAGCTCGCGTCACTCATAGTTATATGTGGCCTAAACTTGCTTGACGTCGCGAATTATGTGCGACGCTGCCGCATTTGTATAAGCACAAAACCTGAAAATGAAGCTCCTTCTGGAAATTTGTTGAGCAAAACGCCACCAGCCACCATGCCATGGCAAATTGATTGCGCTGATTTAATGGAACCCCTGCCCCAATCGAGTAAAGGTTATGCGTATATCCTGGCGGTTTGTGATGTATTTAGGAAAGCGGCCTTACTCTTCGCGTTACGTTCCGTTACCGCGGCGAGTGTGACTCGGATTATCGAGGAGGATGTCATACTTCTTTTCGGAGCTCCCAAAACAATAATCGTCGTTAATGAAGTCCAGTTCAAAAGCAACCTATTTAAAACTATGGCAAACAGTTATAATATTGAGATCGCTTTTACTACATACTACCATCCTCAGTCGTATCCCACGGAGAGGGTTAATAGGGTCATCAAGACTATGCTGACCGCTTACGTCAAAGACGATCATCGAACCTGGGATTGATACTTGCCTAAGATAGGATTCGCCATCAGGTCTTCCGAACATGAAGTAACCAAATTGACTCCGAACTTTGTAAACTTTGGAAGAGGGGTGACCTTGCAAGGCAATGAAGAAGACTTCAGACCGAGCGAAGCTCCACGACCAACCTTTGACGGGGATCACCGGAAACTAGCATTCGCTGCACTCTATAAGGACGTACAAAACCTAATAAAAACAGCTCATGTCCGTAGTGCCCAACGATATAATCTACGTCGACGCGACGAGAAACTAAAGGTAGGCCAAGAAGTCTGGAGAAGAAACCAGGTATTATCAGATGCGTTGCGAAGCATCGTCGCGAAGCTCGCGCCTAAATTTGTAGGACCTTTTGTAGTAAGTCGAGTTGTTTCACCTTGGACGTATGAACTCACAGACTCCCATGGGAAAACTTCCATCTGGCATATTAAGGATCTAAAAGCTCATCCTCCCGATTAAGTTCGTATCGTTTTGCCCACCTGGTCGGGGCGATAATACGCCAGAAGATAAGTAGTGAGCTTCCACCATCCATCGCTTGAGTTGCTCCGTTTTGCCCACCTGGTTGGGGCGATAATACGCCAGAAGATCCGTAGTGAGCTCTTACCATCCATCGCTTGAGTTGCTCCGTTCTGCCCACCTGCTTGGGGCAATAATACTCCAGAAGATCTTTAGTGAACGTACACCATCAACCGTGTGAGTTACTCTGTGTTCACCGGGACTTTTGACTTTCCGTATCGTTCCCGATTTTAACGTCCCGATATCTTTCCTGATTTTGACTTTTTCAGAAGGTTGTGTTGTCGTCCAATAAAGCGTGCTCGGCTTTACTTTGGGCCTTCAAGGTTTTGAGTCTGGTATTTCCCGTTTTCGATTCGCGTTTCTCTTTGTTCCGGACATAAGATTTGACGTAAATATGTGTTTGTTATTTTGCCTTTAGCCTTCAGCTTTTTAGTCTTGGCGTGGGTCACCCTGGACTTTAAACTTTGTCACTTATTCGTTTTGTTTGGCCACGTCTCTACGTTCGCTTTTCTCTTTTGAGGGTGGATACCCTACGTTTTCTCTTCGTTTGAGGTCTGGTGGATTGAGCGTATTTGTACATTTGTGATTGACATTTCACCTTCTTTATTTATCCGTATCCTATCCTTTGGCTTTAGTACCGTTCCCTTATCCCATTTATTTCTTTTGGTTCCTTAATTCTCCTCGTTTGCCGGCCGATTTGCCGAAGGATCCCGTGGTAGCTGGATCAAGCCGTCACGTGTGCATATGTGGTTGGTCTACTTGTGCTTTAATCTTTGAGATTAGGGTTTTCCTTGGGTCTTTGGGTATGGCATTTTACTTGGGTTCTCGTGGCTTCGCACCTTGAGTTGTTTTTAGTTCTTTCAGTATTTTGCTCTAGTCCCACTCCTTGAGTGAGTGTTCAAGATTTTCATAGACAAGTTTTTATTTTGAGTAACGATGGACATTTGAGTTTCCGACCAATACTTTAAAATCTGGTACATATAGTAGTCTTGTTATCCCTGTTCAGACGACAATTTCGTGGAGTAGGTTGATGTTTCTTTCCTTTGTTGGGTTCATTTAAGTTTGTAGTTCTTCTTTTAGGAAATCTTAGTTTAGTTTTCGACCTCGTGATAGAGGGCAGCTTCGTCGTAAGTCCGCATCCCAGAGTTGTACATTCCGTTTGGTGGTAGGAGTCAACAAACCTTTCCGTGCTTGCGTACTTTGAATTCGCCTAAGAACTTACCCCTCTCGGAACTAGATTTTACCTAATCAGTTCACCCTTTCTTTTATTGTTTTTATGACTGTATTTATGTTTCTGGTTCACACCGAAAATTTTCTGCGAACATTTTCTCTGGAAGTTGAGGAGGGATTTGTTGCACCTTTTTTGTTTTCTCTTATTTCCCTTAATTTGTATTCTATAATAATTGTATATTGTGTTTAGTTATAAGCAGATACCCTACTCTATGTTATTGTCATTCAATAAGTGCAGCTCTCCCACAGAGGGCGATACATTAAAATTACCGATTTACCTATTATGTTTTCTATATATGCTGTATTGAGTGTTTGAAAATTTGTAATTGTAGTACATGTAAAGTCGTCACTTTGTTTTGTTTATCTTGTAATGTTGTAAGTTGTAGACGTTATGAGTGAAGTTGGAAACAAATGGTCCGACGCTGCCCGTGAGGGGGCGAGAGGGGGGGGGGGAGAGGGAAGATCCTATAAAAGGTGACGTGCGCAGAGGGAGACTAGTAGAGACTCGACTCGACTCGGTGTCTGGAAGCGGTGAACGAGCATCTGAACATTGACGTAGCAGTGATCACGGATACATTCCAGAAAATTTCAGGAATTATCTCTTATAGTAGAGGATCATCGAAGTATCTCGTGTGTTATCCCCCCTTCCCTTCCCCCGTTGCTGATCCCGTGTGAGAATTCGGATGTTGTATCCACGAAAAGGGGAGGGACAAAACGGATGATTCCGGATATATCATCACGCTACGGAAACGAGCCCGAACACCTGGCTGCCGCATCAGCTCCGACCGAGGACATCGAAGAAGATCTCCAACACATATAAATACATTTTACTTCTCCATCTTACAATAGAGCCTTCAGCTCGGAATTCCTAACCTATCCGCCTTCAGCGGTGATACTAATAAACGTACGCCACGGCGAAGTAGTTCGTAGATTGTAATTTAGTCGTAATCTTTTCTTATATTTACTTGTCTATGTGAGTAACTTGCCGCCCATACTCCTCCTTTTCCATCGGTATCCTGTCGGATTTCAATATTTCTCCGGCAACAGTAACAACTCAAGGCCGCCTGTTTATGCATGAAATATTGTGGCAAATGCCTGAGAAAGTGCCGAGCGTCGGCCGAGGCACGGAGCGGTCCTTGCGAACCACATCACATACCGGGTGACCGGCAAGGTACTCACACAGACATTGTTGTGCACTTAATCGTATATTTGATTCGTTTTGTTTGGTATTGTTTGATTTGCTTTGTTGTTGGGTCAATATACGGATACACCTAGATCAGCAACTCCCCCTTTCTTTCTTTTACCCCCATCTCTTATCTAGCGCTCCGGCGTTATAACAGTGGGAATTCGGATGAAGTATCCGCAAAAGGGGAGAGACGAAACGAATGATTCCGGATTTATCAAGATCAAGATTATTATTATTATTATTACTATCATCACGCCACGGAAACAAGCCCGAACACCTGGCCGCCACACCATCTCCGACCGAGGACACCGAGGGAGATATCCAACATACAGATAAATAAACTCTATTTCTCTACTTTACAATAGAGCCTTCAGCTCGGAATTCATAACCTAACCGCCTTTAGCGATGATATTGATAAGCGTATGTTACACTTCGTTAACTAAAATAATTTCCCTCGTCATTTTAAATACGCGATTAAATTATTTTTTTCTTGATATTTTAGCCAATATCTGTGTTTTTGCAATTTTGTGTTTGCGAGTATGCTTTCGTGCCCTTTTTCCAACCCTCGGTCAACTAGTAGGTAAGAAGGCCTGCGTATTCTTCGTAAACTGTCCATCCCAACTATCTACCGTTAGTAACCCTCACACTCTTCAGCGACATTTAAATACAAATCGCGCGAATTTTACTTTTAGTCACTTGCTGACACCCACACACTCAACGCTTCACTTAGTGCCTCTAAGTAAGTGCTCATACACTCACACACACGACTACCATCGGAGCCCCCGTCTCCGCCATTCTTCAAACTCAGGTATCACGCAGTAAGTTAAGAACGACTCCCTGTGAAGGCAAATATCACAGTTTTGAATTGGAGTGTTTAGCCGTCGTTCATGCCATCAAACGTTTCCACGTTTATTTATTTGGAAAACCGTTTCAAATCGTGACAGATTACGATAGTTTTAGACTAACATTAGCTAAAAAGGAGATTAATCCACGAATTGCGAAATGGGCAATGATGTTGCAAGACTATGACTATACCATTGTACACAGAGCGGGAACGCGTATGGCTCATGTTGACGCCCTGTCGTGCGCATAACATTCGAATTTTGGAATCGAATACTCTTGAACAGACCCTTTCGTACAAACAAAATATGGACAGTACCATTAAACAATTAGCAAATCGTTTAGAAAATGAGGAGGATAAATTCTTTGAGCTACGTAATGGTCTGGTATATCGGAAAGACAAAAGATCGGGAAAGCTTTTGTTCTATATCCCAGAATCAATGGAAGCCAATATATTGAGAACTAGTCATGCTGACCTTGGTCATGTAGATTTAGAGAAAACTTTGGAGTATATTACACGGACATATTGGTTCCCTTCCCTTCGCTCCAAGATTAGATCTTATATTGATAATTGTCTTAAGTGTTTGATGTTTTCACCAAGTAGCGATAAGGAAGAGGAATATTTACATCCCATTGAGAAAGGGAAAATTCCATTTCAAACCATTCACATAGATTTCTACGGTCCATTAGAGAAAACATCAAAAGGTTACAAATACATATTTGAAGTCACGGACGCATTCTCTAAATTCATTCGACTTTATCCTTGTAAAAGAACGCAGACTGCTGATAAATAAAACACTTAAGGAATTACTTTCAGAGCTATAGTATTCCGTGAAGAGTGATATCTGATAGAGGTACGAGTTTCTCTAGTAATTTATTTAAGGAATTTATGGAGGAATATTCAGTTGAGCATGTATTAATACCAACTCATACACCACGTGCTAACGGACAAATTGAACGTTGTAATAGAGTTATAACCCCTATGCTAGCGAAAGTTTGTGAATCTCCGAATAAATGGGATCGAGTTCTCCATGAAGTGGAGTTCGGTATGAACAACACTATCCATAGATCTATTGGTGATACACCGAATAGACTTCTCTTTGGAACAAATCAGTTTGGTAGGGTAAACGATCATTTAAAAATGGCGCTGGAAGCCCTGGATGAAGAAACATGCGATTTAAATAGTATACGAGAAGAAGCTGCTAAAAATATAGAGAAATCCCTGCAGGCGAACAAATTACAGTATGATAAGAGACGTAAACCCGTCATATTGGTAATTATGTGGTTATAAAGAACTTCGACACGACACCTGGTTATAACAAGAAACTTATCCCTAAGTTTAGCGGGCCTTACGAAGTAAAAGCGGTACTCGATAATGACAGATATGTGATAGCTGATGTTGACGGGTTCCAACTCACTCAAATTCCTTTCCGTACAGTTTTCTCACCAGATCAGATGAGACTGTGGACCAGTCAGCATCAGTCGACCTCCACGTTTTAATGTTGGTCCTATTGATATGAAAGGTCTATATATAATTAGATAAGTAGTTCTTTTGTAGTTGTTAATATGTATATCCATTGTTTATGTGAACTGTTAACGCATATGATACTGCTCGGGACGATCACCGTCAGGTCTGGCCGATTGTGGTAAATTTTTTCAAAAAGCGCGCTTCAGTTTGGCCAACCGAGGGGGATTGGGGAGAGGGGAGACGGGAGTGAGAATGGTACGGAAGTAGTGATGTAGAACGTTAAATAAAAAATTAGTTTAAAAGAAAAACGTGTATTATTAAGAAAGATACGAGTTCGGCCCACGACTACAATGTCAACATCAACGTCAACGTCAAGCGTCAACTCCAACGTCAAACATCAATAACAACGTCAACGTCAGCGTCACACTAAACGTCAAACGTCAACTCAAACGTCAAAGTCAACTGCAAACGTCAGTGTCAAATGTCAACATCAGCGTAAACGTCAACGTCAACGGCAAATGTCAGTATCAAACATCAATGTCAACGTCAAAGTTAACATCAACGTCAATGTCGACGTCAACGGCAACGACCAGTTCAACGTCAACGGCAACTTCAACGTCGACATCGAACGTCAACGTCAACGTCAACGCCAACGGCAAACGTCAACGTCAACGTCAATATTAACGTGAACGTCAACGTCAACGTCACCGCCACCGTCACCGTCAACGTCAACGTCACCTTCAACGTCAACGTCACCGTCAACGTCAACGTCAACGTCAACGTCAACGTCAACGTCAACGGCAACTTCAACGTCACCGTCAACGTCAGCGGCAACGGAAACTTCAACGTCAACATCGAACGCCAACGTCAACGCCAACTTTAAACGTGGGTGACAAACGACAAACGTCAGACCTCAGACGTCAATGTCAACGTCAAACGTCAATTTGAAACGTCAGTGTCAAAGGTCGAACGTCAACGTCAACCTCAACGTTAACGCCATCGTCAAACGTCATCATCCAAGTCAACGTCAATGTCCAGGTCAACGGCAAACGCTAGTTGCAAACGTGAACGGTAAACGTCAACGTCAACGGCAAAAGTCAACATCAACAGCAAACGTCAACGTCAACGGCAAACCTCAACGGCTACTTCAACGTCAACGTCAATGTACACGTTAACGTCAAACGTTAAACGCCAACGTCAACGTCAACCACGACAACGTGAACCTCAACGACAACGACAACCGTCAAATCCAACGTCAACGTCAACGTTAACGTCAAAAGTCAACGTCAACATCAAACGTCAACTCCAACGTCAACCTCAAACGCCGACCCCAACGTCAACGTCAGCGGCAAACGTCTGTCTCAAACGTTAGCGTCAACGTCAAAAGTCAACTCCAACGTCAACGTCAACTGTAAACGCCAGTTGCAAACGTCAATGTCAACGTCAACATCAGCGTAGACGTCAACGTCAACTTCAATCGTAACGACAAACGTCAGTGTCAAACATTAAGGGGAACGTCAACGTTAACGTCAGCGTCAACGGCAACGGCAACTTCCACGTCAATGTCCACGTTAACGGCAAATGTGTGTGTCAAGCGTTCACGTCAAGGGCAACTTCAACGTCAACGTCAACGTCAACGACAACGACAACGCCAACGGCAACGCCAACGGCAAACGTCAGTGTCAAACGTTACTATCAACGTCAACGTCAAAGTCAAACGTCAGCGTCAACGTCAACGCCAACGGCCAGCGTCAGTGTCATACATCAATGTCAATGCCAACGTCAAAGTCAACGTCAACGGAAACTTCAACGTCAACATCGAACGTCATCAATGTCAACATCTACCTCAACGTCGGCGCCATGGTTAACGTCAACGCCAACGGCAAACGTCAGTGTCAAACATCAACGTCAAGGTCAACGTTAAAATGAAATGTCCTGTCAAACGTCAACGTTAACGTCCAACGTAATCGGCAAACGTTAGTCACAAACGACAACATCAACGTCAACGTCAAACGTCAACTTCAAACGTCAGTGTCAAACGTCAATGTCAACGTCAACGCCAACATCAGTGTCACCGTTAACGTCAACGCCAGCGGCAAACGTGAGTGTCAAACATCAACGTCAACCTTAACGTCAACGGCCAACTTTAGTGCCAAACGTCTACGTCAACGTTAACGTCTAACGTCAACTGCAACGTCAATGTCAACGGCAGACGTTAGTGTCAAACGTCGACATCTACGTCACCGCCAACGCCAACTTCAAACGTAAGTGTCAAACGGCAAATGTCAGACTTCAACGGTCAACGTCAAGCTCAACGGTAAAGTCTTAGTCAAACGTCAACTTCAACCATCAGTGTTAAACGTCAAACGTCAGACGTCAATGTTAACATCAATGTTAACGTCAACGTCAACGTCAACGTCTACGTCAACGTCGACGTCAACGGCAGCTTCAACGTTAACGTCAACGTCAACGCCAACGTCAACGCCAACGGCAAATTTCAGTGTCAAACATCAACGTTAACGTCAACATCAACGGCAAACGTCAGTGTCAAACGTATACATCAACGTCAACGTCAACGTCAACGCAAAGCGTCAGCCTCAAACGACAATATCAACGTTAACGCCAAACGTCAATTTCAAACGTCAGTGTCAAAGGTAAAACGTCAACGCCAACGTCAACGGCAAACGTCAGTCTCAAACTTCAATATCAACGTTATGGTCAGCGTCAATGTCAACGTCAAAAGTCAACTCCAACGTCAACTGTAAACGTCACCGTCAACGTCAACGTCAGCGTAAATGTCAACGCCAACTGCAACGTCAACGGCAACTACAACTTCAATAACCACGTTAACTGCAAACGTGTGTCAAACGTCAACGTCAACGGTAAACGTCAACGTCAACGTCAACATCAACGTCAGCAGCAACGTCAGCAGCAACATCAGCCTTAATGTCAACGTCAAGGAGAACGCCAACGGCATACGTCAGTGTCACACATCAACGTCAACATGACCGTCAACGTCAAACGTCAACTCCAACGTCAACGTCAACGGCAAACGTCAGTTTCAAACGTCAATATCAACGTCAACGTCGGCGTCAACGTCAACGTCGAAAGTCAACTCCAACGTCAATGTCAACGGCAAACGTCAATGTCAACGTCAACATCAGCGTAAACGTCAACGTCAACATCAACGTCAAAGTCAATCGCAACGACAAGCGTCAGTGTCAAGCATCAATTGGAACGTCAACGTTAACGTCAGTGTCAACGGCAACGGCAACGGCAACTTCAACGTCAATGTCTACGTTAACGGCAAATGTGAGTGTCAAACGTTAACGTCAACGGCAACTTCAACGTCAACGTCAACGACAACGCCAACGGCAAACGTCAGTGTCACACGTCAACGTCAAACGTCAACTCCAACGTCAACGGCAAACGTCAGTCTTAAACGACAATATCAACGTCAACTTCAAACGTCAGTGTCAAAGGTCAAAGGTCAACGCCAACGTCAACCTCAACGTTAACATCAACGTCAAAAGTCAACTTCAATCGTCAGTGTCAAACGGCAGACGTCAACGTTAACGTCAACGAAAACCTAAACGTCAACGTCAACGTCAACTTCAACGTCAAACGGCAATTTCAACGTCAACGTTAACCTCAAACGTCAACGTCTAAGTCAACGTCAATGTCAACGTCAACCGTAAGCGTCAACGTCAACGTCAACGTCAACGTCAACGTCAAACGTCAAACGTCAGTGTCAAATTCAAATGTTAAACGTCACTGGTAACGGCAAACGTCAAATATCAAGCGTCAACGTCAACGTCAAAAATCAACGTCAGCGTCAACGTCAGTTTGGGTAGGAATTGAAAAACCTTTCTAAGAGTCTAAAAATATACAGTTTCCATTTGAAATAACAAATTGATACACTATTGAAGTTGATACAAATAAAGCCGGTCTATAGAATCACCCTGTACATTATTGTAAAATGCATGTCTGAAAATAAGTAGCCCAAGATATACCAAATCAAGACGAAGAACATGATTTGAAAATTTCAGTTAGTCTGTTTGTCATGTAGAACGACACCAAACTAAAGTTGGACGATTGACAGGCGACGAACTAGTATCGGCAGAAATATTGCAAGCGAAATTGAACCTTATCCGCAATCCGCATTCATCTTGATAGTGATGAATTCATGAAACTGTTGAATCAATAGTTTACTTGTGATAAAGGAGCTTCCCTTTAAATTTCATATTTTGTTTTGGAATTCGCGTAAAATAAAAATCGTTCTTAAATAGAAATTTTAGTTTGAAAAAGGGAATAAGGGGGAAGCAACCTAAACGAAATAAGTAATAATTTCTTCCGATATTGCACAACATCATTATTTAAATAATAATGACGAATAAGAATCAATGAACTATTCCGGAACTCTAGTTCAGCTACTTCACCCGTACTTTTATAAAAAAATATTCGAATTCCGCTTGCGCGACGATTTAAAAACAAACGAAACTTGCGGTTCCTTCTTTTTCTCGTATTGCCTTAATATATGGCTTATACGGATTGTGAATTTGTATTTTTGATGTGAGTAATAAAAATTATTTTCGTTCTTTTCCTAAATAAAATTCATTGGAGAATACTGGGAAATATTAACATATACCAATCTAGTTGATCTGTTGCTAATATTACTACAATTTAACTTTTATAATATAAAAGAAACAGGAGATTATATTATCATAAATGTATCCATTAAGGATAATAAACAAATTACACAAAATTTTAAAACTTCTAATACTTCAAAATACTAGAAATTCTAGTATAAAGTCCAGTCACTCCCATTTATAATAATATTTTAATGTAACTTTCGTTGCAGTGATAGCAGATTTAAAAATATATTTACGTCATGCAGGATGTTTCTTGAACGGCATTATCCAGAATACTTCGAATTCTTAAATCTCGGCGTTGTATGTCATTTCAATGGTTTACAATTTAATAATAATAATAATAATAATAATAATAATAATAATAATAATGACCTTTATTGATCAGACAGATGGCAAATTTAGATGAATGTTTACACAGAATGAATATTAACACAATTTTTGTACAATAAACGTTTCCTATCTTCTTAACAATTAACAAATACAATCATTATTATCTGACCAATAGGTGTAGGATTCAGACAAAGTCTGCTATTCTTCCTAGACCATTTAAATAATATGCGACATATATATATATATATACATACATGTATATACACATATATACATCATACGAAAAAATGCGATAAAGAAAAGAGAAGAAAATAATAATACAAAAAGAAACAATGAAAAGGAAAACCACCAGAGAGCAATACATATGTGACTGCAACCGTCACTAACATATTCACAAATTAGTACTAATCAGCTAATCATCCAACTGAGACTGCAGTAGAAACTTGCGCAATTGCCGCTTAAACCCAAGCAATGGCACATTTCTGAGACATGGAGGCAATGAATTAATTGTTCTTGTAATATTGAACGAGAAAGATCGCTCAAAAATTGCAGTCCTGTGAACAGGAGGAGTGAGTAAGTCACGTCTCCGAATATTAATACTATGAACATCAGTCCTATACCTAATCCTCCTTGCTAAATAAGCGGGTGTTCGATAAATCAGTATCTTCTTATAAAATACCGCTGTATGCAAATGTCTTCCCCTCTTCATATCCAGCCACTCCGCCTCCCTCAGTTTATAAGATATATGGCAGTATTTACGAATACCATAAGCAAAACGCAGGCAAGCATTCTGCACTCTCTGAATCCTTCCAGAGTCAACGCTGTCAAGGCATGAGCCATATAGAAAATCACAATAATTAAATTTGGATAATATCAAGAGATCACATAGAAGCAATTTTGTATCGGTGTTCAATATATGTCTACTTGGGAACAGTAATTTAAGAATATGAAATGAACTGCGAATAAGCATCGAAACATGCGTTTTGAAACGAAGTTTGCTGTCAAGTGTTACCCCAAGAATCTTGCACTCGGTACAATACGGAATCCTAACGCCGTTAATACCACTATTCACAGCAGCCAGAACCCTGTCCCGCATAAAACCGCCCCCAAATAACACCACAGACGACTTGGAACCATTTACTACTAAGCCATGAGCCTCCGCGGCCCCAACAATACCCGCGATATCATCATTAATAACTTGCTCAGCATTCCCAAAGTCATTTGGCTTGAAGGAATAATAAATTTGTGTGTCGTCAGCATACTGGTGATAACTGCAACGACGCAGAGACCTGCTTAAGAATGCTGTGCAAATGATATAAAAAAGTGGTCCACAGATACTCCCTGCGGAACCCCGTGCTTGATTTTAAGTTGTGATGAGATATTTGTATTAACCTTAACTCGTTGGGTTCTATTATTTAAATAATTTTTTAAAAGCAACACCGCAGGCTTATCCAATCCAATGTAACCAAGTATTAAGATAAACAAATAAATCATGATCAATCATATCAAACGCTTTGGAGAAATCAAGCGAAACTAGAGCGATCATTTTGCAGTCCTTCAAAGAACGAAACACATCATCAGCGATATTCATCAACGCCGTGCCACACGAATGCATAGATCTGAAACCGGACTGGAATTCCGGCAAGACATTATACTTAATTAAATGATCCCGCAGTTGCGTATCAATTATCCTTTCCAATATTTTCGATAGGACAGGCAAGACTGATATCGGTCTCAACTGATTGAAATCATTAGGCCTAGTAACCCTGGGTACCGGTGTGACTCGAGCATTTTTCCAACATTGTGGAAATACACTTTCCGAAATACAGAAGTTAATAATATGCGCAATGAAAGGCAGTATAAAAGGACAACAATATCGAATCATGTTAAGATCGACCATATCCAGTCCAGAAGATTTGGATTTAATGCTTAAAATAACATGACCTATTTCATCCTCTGAAACCATATCAAACTTCAAGAGCGAAGAAAATTCACTAAACTTATTCCTATTGTAAAAATCAATGGACGTTGAAATCATGTGATGCCCCACAGTCGGTGTTGTCGTAAAATGGTTGTTTATTTCGTCAACATTCTGTAAGTGTGCCAGGAGCAATCGTTTGGGTAAGTTATATATATTACATTTCTTAACTCCCCTTCCAAAGTGCCCCAGGAGATGAACTATTAGCTAGGAATTTATTAAAGTATGCTTTTTTTTCATTGCGGATAGCGCAAGTGAGCTGATTTCTTATTGATTTGTAATACTCCCATTTGCTTTTGGTTTTATGTTTTTTGTAGTCAAGAAGTGCCTTATGTTTTAATGATTGCATGAACATGACTGTCTCCGTCATCCAGGGAGAGTACGGTCTTCTAAAAATATATGTTACAAGAGGCGCATGATAATCAAAAATCGAGAGCAGGGAATTATTGAAAAAGTTCACCTTATCATCAATAGATGTAAAAGAGAAGAGATGGTACCAAGAAAAATTAGTTAAGTCGGAATGGAATGCATCGTAATTAAAATACTTGAAGTTGCGAAAAGTTCTAGTTGTAGCTACATGTTCTGGCTCATCTAGTATGATATCACAGTATATTAAACTGTGATCAGATATGTGATCAAGTGCTACAACACCACTGTCGAAAATCTCGAGATTATCTCGAACAATAACAAGATCCAGTAATGTAGTAATACGAGTAGGTTGATCAATAAGTTGTTTTAGGCCTAAAGTTGACAGCGCTGAACTGAAACTCATAGCACCAGCTTCACTGACATCAAGCAGATTAATATTAAAATTTCCAAGGCATACCAACTCATCACAGATAGCAATAACCGCAGCGATAGTGTCCTCAAAAGATTCAAGGAAACGACCATTGCTGCGACCAGGCGGCCTATAAACAACGCCCACACCGTAAGTTTTAGTCTTAATTTTCACAGTTACCCAAAGCTGCTCCAAATAGGGATAAGTAACAATGTCAGTTACAATTTCAGAGCGAAATCTATTGCTAATGTAAAAGCTACTCCTCCACCCCTTGACGGGCGATCGGCACGCAAAAGATAATAACCATCGATATGGAGGAATTCATCGGGAATACCCTCCGCCAACCATGTCTCAGACAAAGCCACCAAGTCAAGATCAGAGTTTACAATGTGATCCTTAACATCAGCAAAATGAGCTGTCAATGATCTTACATTTAAATGCGCAAATTTAATATGGTTCAAAACCATGCCTACAATCCCAGCAGAAAAGCAGAGCAAACAGACAAATAGTATATATATATATATATATATATACATCTAATAATAAACAAAATAAAAAAGTATAATAATAATAAAAAAGAAGATTGATAGCTCCGTAGTATAAAAATGTAACCGAAAATAATTAATTAGAACTAAATGATCTAACTTAGTAATTATTCTACCTAAACTATTACTAACTTTAGTAAATCTCTCAAACCTTCTCCTGCCCTTTGAGCCCAGAGATTCTCGATTGCGTTCAGATCCCGAGATTTAGGAGGTCATACTATAAATTCTACTTCCGGATGTTCTTCACTCCATAAACAACATGTTCATCGTTAGCATATGCTAATGGTAATATAAGTATCAAATAAAATTCTATTCTCTACGGACGTTAATCTTCCGTCTATCTTTACTAAATTCCCAAGACCAGCCAATATGCTGCTGAAATTCAACCACTTTCGGTATGTCAAGCAACATACTCTCTACTGCATCGTATGCTTTTGCATGTCTATATACTAATTTAAAAGAACATTCGTTAGACCTAAACGTTTTGTATCGCTAAACATAACATTTGTCCAGTCTCTGTATAAATTTTCAACTGCAAAATGGAATCTTAATTCTGCATGTGCTGCTGAAAGGTCTAATATTCTAGGCGGTCTTCTTGGTCTTAACCCTGTTTCAACCGTACGATTTATAATGGTTTGTTTACAAACCCAAATACCCGTTTCTTACAGTACTTTCTTTGCTATCAGAAAATGATTATTTCTAAATGAATTTATAATTTTTTCATCTTCTTGTAGAGTGGTTTTCCAAATAAATTTTAGATTATCGAAACGTTATTGGTACTTTCAAAGCAAGCAAAAACTATTATGAAGAATACATTTTTTTCATAAATCAATATTTTAAAAAATTCCCTCTTGTATACCCCATCGCTTTACACACTATATATATTGTTCCATTAAAAGAAACATAACTTTGATACTTAGCGCTTCGTTGGAACACGTGTATTAATGACAATATTATCTAATTATGGTCATTATAAACGTACACCATCTTACCAAATAAGATTTTAAAAAATTATTAATTTGGGAGCTACAGTCCGAGGCGCTAGTTGTGGGGCACCCTGTATATATATATATATACGTCAGAGGATTTTTCTAGGTGGGGCAACAAAACTCTAGCTTCTGGCTAGCTACGCCCATGCCCGAATGGCGTCGACAATCTTTAGACTCAACGGGCTTGACATACGACTATCCAAACAATAAATGTTTCCTACTCACCCATTCTGAAATTACTCAACCGATAACTACTTGCAATTCGCTGATAGATGACGTATGTCTATGCAGATTCAGTGTAATTCTATTAGTGGTATAAAACGATCGATAATTTTACTATGGTCAAGCGAAAAAGGGAAAAATAACAGTTAAACGAAAGCGTACTGGTATTAAGTTGTAAAAGGAAATTCAGAATTTCAAACTTTTGATCTAATTTTTGTAGTCTTTCTTTATCGTTTTGTGGCAGCTAACATACAGGTGCAGCCTTCAATTTTGCTTGATCTGGTTGCATCAATCTCATCGTTTATTATGGACGATATACATGCCCGCGCTTATATAGAGCTTCTATAGAAATGAAAACTACTTCACGCAGTCGCACTGATGAGCGGTATGACCGCGAAACGCGCGTCTGTGAATAGTGAAAGTGGTTTTCTAATTACGCACAATTTTCCCACGGCTGGCTAGCCGAGTGCGCGATTGCAGCTACTACAGGAGTTTGTGGCAAAACAAGTTGTCTGCTTCGGTAGAATCAAATAGCTGCAAAAATGCGCAATTAGTACATTATGGCCGAATTTCGTAATTGAACTCTCATATGTATGAACATACAAGCAAAAGTTGCTATAGAGACTGAACGCTTCAGGTCGTCTGTCCATTACTTTTATCACTAATTGTTTTCCTAAATCCTGAAGAAAAGATCTACGTTTAGGTGTTTCAGTACCAACACCAAGAAATGCATTAGAACAAAAATGTTGGCACAAAATAGAAAGACAAAGAATCCGACCATCATGCGACTCGGCATGTTTTTCTTATAGGAACAGGGGTTAAGGCAGTACCTCCATAAATAATACACATTGCGGATTTCATTTAAATTTATCGTTTTTAAGCTATTATATACACGAATACCAAAGCCATTCGTAGAATTTATAGTCTCTTTTACATTCCTCCTGAAGGTTACGGCAAGGTCGTACATACGACGCACTCAATTGTTTAGAAAATTTCTGAGAACTGTGCCAACGGACAAGGCTTTTCTGATAACCTGAAATTACATGCGGTCAGTTATTCATATTTCGATGTCTGACATCCAACTCTTACGGAGGCAAATGTTTCAACGTTTATTTGTATAATACCACCTCCTGTAAAGTAGTTTCTACGTTGACATTGGGTCATCATCACTAACAGTTGCTTCTGTATGATTAGATTGTTTTCGTACCAATTGGACATGTATATCTTATTAGAAACGTCGCTGAGCTGAAATTAGATGACGATATATGAAGACATGTAAAAAAATTACTTAATATTTTTATAAAATAGTGCCTAAGTTTCTATTATCGTTTGCATAAAATAGTTTATTATAAGCGAAAACAGATCCTGTAAGGAAAATGAAATCAACTCTTTCCATCACATTCCAAAGAAGGAATCTTTTGACTGGTTGACGAAAGTATGATTGGTTTAACCTTCCTATACTCACGTCAAAATGAAAGACGTATACTATAGTATATAAGTCGGTCTCACAGACCGTATGCGTGAGTATAGGAAGGTTAAAACCGTCGCATGTCTTTTGTGATATCGTCCTTCAAATAAATACGCCCGTCTCCTGTCAGTAAATTATTATTTAAAACCTCATTTTGTGTTACTACAACTTCCATAATGGTATATACGTTAGCTGAAAGAGTTGAAATTATTTCCATTTACTGCTCTGACGATCGATTTGCGTTAAGAGCACTTGCTGCTTTTAGTGCCTGACATCCAAGAAAAATTGTCGTAAAGTTAGTTATAAAATTCGAACAAAATTCAATGCCAATTAAGAAAAGAACGCTCGCCTCTTCTAGAAACTACGGCTCATTGAATTTTTTAAAAATATCTGTACATGGATTGAGCATATCCATATTGATCTACTCTAGAAATATAAATGAACTAGGAGACATATAATAATATGCAAATGTACAATAGAGATAGGGCTTGTTACACACGAGTTATTAATACGTATGAAAAGCACAGGGCCATTATCTACTTATATTCTGATATTGCTTGTTGGACGTATAACTAGTGAACGGTGTTGTCTAATAGTCTAAGAACTAGCGACGTCACGAAAAAGTGAATTTTAGGTCGGCTGGTTTTTCGATACTTCTTTTTCCATTAAAATTAGGTAGGGATGCAGTACGTATGACACTTGGGAACGGCTGCGTTTACCTGTGCGCATCCCCTCCCTACAGGTGAAAATACCGGATTGTAAAATTATTTTAAGATAAATTTTCCTTGTTTGATTGCTTTTATGCCCTTCTAGCAATATTAATTGACCACTGCAAGACAATTTTGCCATTCTTAACACCCCACAAGATACAAATTTAATTATATATGTTATAATATATATATATATATGTTATAATTGGTGAAAGAGTAGAGAAATGTGTATTTTATTCTACTTATCGGTCGAAAAGTTCTGTTGACAACTTTGAAAATTTTTTAATAATTTTGACGCATCAAACCTACCTTCACGTAAAGCTGATTATGACAGCATTTATTGCGTGTTCGTTACGTAATTTTGGGGTAATGCTTACTTAAAATATCCAATATTGTTATCTCGAGAAGCTTGTTGGACTATCAACAATAATATGATTTTATTTGGTTCCTCGAAGATCAATGACCATTATTAGTTGCTGATATTATTGTTAAAGGTAAATATTTGTTAAATAAAAAAATAAAAATTCTTAGCAAATGCGTAACAACTTTCTAATATTCAATATTTTTTTACAGACATTGAAGTCATAGAAAACGACCAAACTTCTGAAAACAATGACAATGATAAAAGTAGTGATGATAATAATAGCGGTTAAAATGATGATGACATTGAAGACGCATCATTTTATTGTGATACTATTATTGAATAAAAATACTTATGTATTATGTATGATTGTCAAAAATTTACAATAAAAGATTTCATTTTTATTCTTTGCTATTAATATGTTTTATCAATGTTTAGTATCTAATGTTATTTTAATTGGGATTCTGTTTTATTTTGTTATAAAATCGTGATCTATGTAATAAATTGAAAATTTCTCTCGCCTTCCCCCTCCCCCGTCTCTGACTCCCTCTATCAAAGCTTTGTCTCCGACGCAACCAGCGTACTAGTTAATTAAATCCGTTTGACTCTTAATTAAACAACTGAATTTCTGTCTGGCAAATTAATATTACATTTTCCGCTCACATAACTAAAACATATATAAATTTCAGCTATACTAAAATGATTTGAAAATAATTCTTTTTATTACTAAACTTGTATCTGGCAGGATGTTAGCAATGCCAAAATTGTCTGACAATGGTAAGTTATACTTAAGTATTACTAGAAACACACGAGAAACGATGAAAAAAAGAATATTTATCTTAAAATTATTTTACGATCCGGTATTTTCACCTGTAGGGAGGGAATGCGCATAGGTAAACGCAACCGTTCCCAAGTGTCAGAGGTACTGTATCCCTACCTAATTTCAATAGAGAAAGAAATATCAAAAAACCAGCCAACCTAAAATTCTTTCTCGAAAACACTGCTCTCGTACGTAGCGGCAAAAATGAATGCGAGTAAGGCTACGTATACCGCTAGCATGATTCTACTACTGAACTCGAAAAAACAACCACATACCCACATCACATTCATACAAAGCGAAACTAACTTATCGCAGTGTTTATAAGGTAACGAGCACAACCTGACTGTGACAGGAAGAATAATGTGGGCGTGCGCACTCAGATTACCTTCTTTTGCAAAAATACACATAGATTGCTGGCTAATACTGAATACGAACCAGCACTGGAAAATCAACAATCTGCAGTTCTTATGTATAACCACACTGTTGGTGTGTTTGTGTTTGGCTGTTTTTATCAGTATTTTTATCAGCTTTCTAATATGAAGCAACTAATATCTACAATTTTTCTTACCTCGGATGTTAATGCTTCAGCCGGAAATGTATAAAAGGCAAACTCAGCAAATATTATAAACACATTAATTATTTTCTGCACGGTGTGTGTACTACTAGTTCTTCTGCAATAAGAAACAAACTAGGCAGTTAATTAAACAGTTCGGCGGTAATACCTTTCATTTATATGAATTCAAATTATTACAATGCTACATTGTAGAATTACAAGTCTCATATTATTACTATTTGTTTCTCAACTACATATTCAATTGTAACCTAAAAATCAATTTTCCATAACAGCGGCCCTCTAACTCTTGTTCACCTACGGTCTTTACAGCAACATTTTTCGGCTTTTCCATTTTTGACGCCCGCCGTGTTAAAATGTTTCATATTACTTCGTTCGTATTATTTACATTCCGTACAACTGTTGCGCATGTCTACGCGCAGGGATTATATGACCGCTTCAAGCGATTTTCTTCGAGTATCAACGTAAGACGACTACATGTGATTTTGATGTGGTTTGATATAGTTTGTCATCTTGAATCGCATTCTCGGCGAAGTTCCAATCTGTATTGGTTTAGATAATCGGTATTGTTACACTTCGCGTACTAAAAGAAAATAGTAATTATATTAATTTATTAATTAATTCTTTTCGCTCAACTTTTTCGCTCAAAACTTGTTTTCTTTTCTAACTTAAAAACGACACATCTGCGTTCACAGGATTCTAAACACTAATAAAACTCATGTACCATTTTTTTAAAAGAACTTTTACAAAGCATAACTGCATCGAATTCCTTTGCGACTTAAAAATCTCTATGTTTTATCTCTCCTACGATTGTCGGTATTTTATTTTACAGCACGCTTTGTTCTCCGGACGACCCTTTCGCAGTTTTTGGTTGTTTTCGTTGAACTGTACAAGAGGTTCGTAAGTTTGATTTATTTCAGGCAATATCCACTGCAAGGCGAGGAATTTTCGTCCGTTTTCTCTTTTACAGCCTTCTTTGTTAAAATTCGACATCTCGGAATAAAAAGGTTGCAGCCGATCACCCCTGCACGTTAGATTCTTTTTCTATTTTTTTGTCCTCTCTCGCTTCTGCATGACCTAAATTGGAAGTTGTCCATTTGTCCGCTTCTGATTGGCTGCAGTTGATTTAGATACTTCCTTAAAACTCTTTTGACTTAGAGAAAAACAAGACTCTCAGAGTATCTCTCGATCCTTTAACACGACTCTTACGCTCATACGCTTAACTCTACAACTTCGGCACTTCGGTACTTCGTCATTTACGCGATATTCGACCCGTTCTCTTAGCGAATCTAATCGAACGACGCCGACGCTCTCGATTAATTCAGTGCAGAACGCGAATTCGTGTAACACGTGTGTGATACAGCGGATACTCCTACTGCAGTCCCCCAGCGTGCCCGTCTCAGCCCCACTGTTCGAGATCAAGGCTCCAGGACTTACAGGTTTGATTGTATCACACATTCTTTCTTTCAGCCGTTTGCCGTTCGTTCCGACGCACACCGAAGGTCCCCCAGCGTGCCCGTTTTCAGCCCCATTGCTAGAGATCAAGGCGCCAGGACCAAGGTTATTCGTAACATACATTCGACCTTTCTTTCAGCCGATTACCTTTCGCCACTTCTGTTGTATTAACCCCTTTATTTCAGCTTCCACGAGGCTCGAGCGTGCCCTGGTTGACATTACATATTATTTTATTCTTGATTTAACTGTTATAATCGCATTTCGAAACCTTTTTTTTTAAATTTCTCTTTCTATTATTCGCGTACTCGTAAATAGCATAATTATTAAATATAACCTTTAAGGACAAGCTCCTGTGTGTTTTTTTCATAACCTTTTTGCAGCTTCTAATAAAGTGTTTGCCTTTTGTTTTGTTTTGTTTTTTTGTTTTCTTAATTAATTGTCAAGGGGAAACTAGCCGGCGCAACAACTACAATTACCACAACCAACCCCCCTTTGCTGTTAATAGTATGACATGAAGCGTTTTCCTGTAGATTATTTTATCTGTTTATGAAGCTGTCACTAAGTCCACAGTTATTTTGATAACCCTTTTCTCGCCGTACATTGTTTTAATTAGTCTATTTCCGAACCTTGTTGAAATGATTCCGTTTTATAGTTTCTTAGCCTGTGTTAAAATGTTGTCAGTGTTACACATACAATTGTTTTATGTGTTCGTTTCTTCTATTAGTTAAAAATTTTGTTTTATATATTTCGCCGCATTGTAGATTGATTGGCATTATTTATGACTGTCTAATAATCTCTAGACTATTATTTTATTACGTATGTCATTTGATTACCCTGATTTGTCATGTATATTTATTTATATTTTTCTATAAAAGAAATTTGTATTACTTTCTTTTATTTAGTTTATGACTGATTATCTAAGTATTGTTAGCTGATCATTATCGCTAGATTGGTCAGTCTTGGAAGTTAAACACTTTTTAGCAACAAATAAAGAGTAAATTTTATCTATCAATACCCCATATGTGGCATTTAAAACTAGGAGTTTTATAGGTATGGAGAATTTGAGGAAAATAATTAAACCTGAAACTCGAACGAAAAAAATTTATAAACGATTAAAACAATTAGAAATTAATTTCAATAGAATAAATATTCAAAATCCGACATATTTGTTCCCTGGCAATGCTAAAGACGGAGTTGGAATTCTTTGAAAACGTTTTCTCTCATTTCTTGGTCAACATTCCTGCACTCTAACCTTATTCTTTCACTCAGTTCTTCAATACCTTAAGGTTTTGATAATCACTAGGAAATGGTCGCTCTCTTCATCTAGTGCTCCATAACTGTAGATATAACTAATATTCTTCATTAATTCTTTTGTGTCGTGCTGACGAGCTCACGTACAGTCGAATACTGCTTTGATAGTTTTATCTGCATATTCCTTTGTTACTAAGGAACTTGTTATTAACATTGTTGAAATTAGTTAGATAATTCAGGAAAATAATCCCTCGAAATTCTCGAAAACAGTAACCATTGCTTTTCCAATCAATATGGAACTGCACGTGCTATAAGCAGACTTTTCTTCAACAGTTATTATCCGTCGCTAAAATTGGTTGCCGTAACGTGCCAGAAGCTCTTGAAGTTGGTGGAATGTGTGGGACCGCTTGAGTTTCTGTTCCGATCCCAATACCATTGATATCCAATGGACTAAACTTTATAAAGAAAAATGTAGACAGATAAATGTCTTCATCACTGTCACACGAATGACCTCACTGAGGTTTATTTGTTTCACAACTTTCACAGAAAGTGGAGCTAGGTACTGCACTGCAGCCTACACTGCATCTACCAATAATTATCAACGGAGGAAATTATGCTTTGTTTATCGCGGAGTGCAACCGTAGACCGGTTTCGTTCTTATTAGGACTTCATAACTAACAAGTGAAACACTTACCTAAGCATAAGTTGGTAAATTTCAACACAGGAAAGTGTCATTGTAACAAAGTAATGAAACAGTAACATTGTCGAAAATATGTGCTTCATTCGTGTAAAGGCCCTAAAACAAAACTACATTCCATGACATTTTACAGATAGAGTCAAACCATTCCGCGCGGTGGATTGCTCACGCCTGAACTTTTAAATAAAATCATGCGTCAACAAATGAAGGTTTGTGATCGTGAGCTGACGGTTGTAACAGCTAAGATATAGAATAGATCAGACTTTGTGCAAAAATAAAATTTTCTATCTATAATCTATAATCTACTTGGGTATGTTTAAATAAATACAAAACTTTTACCATTATCTAAGTATAACATAACTTTACTATAACAACTTTTATATTAAAAATATACTGTTGCAGATGGTTTCGAATATCCCAATTTATCATAGAGCAATTTAGGGCTCGAGTAACCAGTAACTCGGAAATCGAAACAGATAATTCTGATGATAATATCTTGAGTACAAGAACTGAATGTAGAAAGCCATTTCAATTCACGTTTTTTCTCCCTGTCAAAGTGAAATCGGATTCAACTAATCCAGTTTATAATTTTTGAACGAACTTAAGTGTTCTTTATGACCCAACAACTATTACACTCTAGGCAACATATAAACTTCGAGATTTTTATGTTTTTGAAATTGATCTTTGTTATTACTCGTATAAAGCAAATGAGATAATTTAGTTTGAGATTTAAAACTGATCAGAAAATTATGTCTCGGTAAAATTTTACTTATATTCTCGCGAACGAGTCCTCCATTTTAATTGGCGATTTTAACATTTTCAACTCTAGTAATTCTGCATCCTACAGGAATAGTACAATCTCTACATGGCAATATTTCACTAACATTTCCAATTCAAACAGGAACCTTTACTAAAGCATTGATTTCTGAAGCATTAGGTAGTAAATATTCAAAGGAATATTAAGACTAACTCTTTAAACTTGAACCGATACTTAAAAAGTAAAAGTAACACGACTCGGATTTCTGGAAGGGTCTATAACGATGATAATATGTTTACAGAGCCACATTTCTTGATGCTTACATGAATTGCTCCTTTTATTTTGATTCCATCGGCAACACCCCTCTCTTTACACTTGTTACAGCAACTCTAAATACTGCCGAGAATGATTTACTACCTCCTTTTCCGCATGGCTGTAAATAAGTGTTTGTCAAACCCTTACAGATTATTAACAATTTTCTCTGAAATTCTGAAAATTTTCTTTTCTGTACAAACGTGCAACTATTTGCCCTATACATTAGAAAAGTAACTAATCGTTACTATCTAATACCACCCTATTTAAATTGTATAGCTAATTTTACTAAAGTGTTACCCCAAAACTTCGTCACTCGCCGAGATAGCAATAACTGGGGGGTACAATTGGCTAGAGTGCACAAGACGACAAGAACAAAACAAAAGGCGATACAGACGCTTGTCGCAACAGGCTAGCCAATGCCGTGCTCAGCTCAGTGGGAGGTTGTGTAGGTCCTTTCCAAAATATAAATAACGGCAGTTGATAACAGAAGGTCTTGTCAGGGAAAAAGATAATATGAGCGCCAACCATGAAGTTTGGGTCAAAGGTCATATGAACTTACCAGATATATTCTCATGGTCAAATAATCGGTACCTTTAAGGTTCGTTCCAACACAGCACAAAACCAGTTTGCGGATCGTCGGGTACATGCGCAGAGCAAATTTGGCGTTCTAAAATTCCTTCGCGCATGTACTCGACGAGTCACAAACTGGTTTTGTGGTGTGTTGGAACGAACCTTTAATTGATCGAAAAACTATCTGACGTCAGGAGCGACCAAGATCAGCTGGTAAATGCACGTTGAATCTATATGCTTCTAATTTCTTACGTAAACAACAAAGTTCTACTTTAAAAACTACACACGACTATTCAAGAACTTGTATATTTAGCCTTTAGTTAGAATTCATTAATAAGATTGAAAAATTACAAAATATACGAGATTAAATTAGCTAAATAATGCAAACAATGCGGTAACGGTAAGTCAATATAAAACGTTTTATCAAGACCTTCACAATATAAAATACAATATACGTGATATTAACTTGTGCTGAGAGTTATGCAAAATGTGATACAGGTCTGGTATGAATCTCTATATAAGTATGTATATCAATGGATTTAATGAAAAATACGACAATCTAGTAAATAATGATTTTACAAGTTTGTGAATATTAACGTTGATAATTTAGTTGAAATTATTAATGCGAAATATGAAATATTTGGAACAGAAAGAAAGAAAGGTTTAAAACATATAGAATAATAAATGTTTAGCTATAAACTGTCATGGCGATCCGGATGATGTCATCGCGTGAATTTCTATTTTTCGTCGGCCTCGGATGTTGGAAAGCGGTCTTTCGGAATTGTCCGGCGGATTAGACGATAGGCTTTGTTTCTTTTAATACCTTTTGAAGGGGTATAACGGCAAGGTGTTCGATTCGCTACGACGAGCTGTATTGAGGGTTCGATATCGGATCTCTTCCTCCGCAAACGGGAGTTGTACTTGATAAGATACACTTGATGATTTGCTGACAAATTCCCTACTACAAGTAAATACTATCTTTACGATAATTCGATAAATCGGTACACAACACTTAATCTGACTCAACAAAACTCTCCCAATCTCGAAACGATCTATAGGTACGACTCGGCTACCTAATGCGTAATGCCTACTTTGTTACTACGCAAAATCTAAGATTCGGCTCGCGTCCTCGCGATTGCACAAATTCGAAAAACTCAAGGGCGACTAACACGCTGCGATATGATTGGTTTAACGGGAATATCGTTAAGAGATACTAAGAAATAACTATTGTGTGAAAGGAATAAAATTTGAGCCTATATTTTTAACAAGTTAAATAGTGAAATACTGAAACTGAACTAATGAAATTTGTGCACGTAACAAAAGCTTATGTGCAGGTGCTATACTCCTCAATATACTTCAACATTAGTTCACATATCGCCATGGATTCATTCATTAAAGATACAGAGTAACAAGTTTTTCTACAATTTCCCCATATATAAATCACACTTGGATCGGGATAGGCAGCTTAGATGGTATTTACACGAACTTTTCACAAATATTTGAAACCTTTATTTGGTTTTGCTCCAGCTGCTCCATCCTGCGTGTTAGGTGATCATATTTGGATAACCACAATAGCATGTATTGTATACAATAGCTATTATTGTTATAGGTATATTTTAGTTTCCAGCATCATTATCTTCTTACATAGCATTCTTTATTAAGGACTTCTTCTTTTAGCGTTTGCTGATGGCTTCAAAATGAATTCCGAAATTTGCAAGGCAGACGACGTTCAGTGCCTTCGAACCTTAAATACATTGGTAGAGTGGTATCCGAGATTGATTACCTAATTTTATAATTCCGGCAACTAAACACATTGCTGTGCATAGACGGGTGTCTTCTGGTAGATGTTCTTAGATGGGATAAAAAGAGTTGGCTTATATCCTGGAATTCAAATGCTGCTAATTGGGAGACAGGATTCCGTGAATTGACCGCAAAAATATGATTTCAATCTCAAAGTAAATAACCTTTGCTTGACAACTGATGAAACCAATTGCAACAGCATAAGTAAGTAAGCGAGTAATACAATATCCGCAAGTAACTAACAGGTGAACTTAAATGCCCCTTATATTGGAAGAGTTATAGAAACAACGTATAGCATACTCTAAAGTATGTAACAATGCTAAGATATAGATATCGGCAGAAGAAATCCAAACAATTTTAGATTTGAAAGAAAACTGCTATCCATAGGCATAAAAGCTACTCGAGTATTCCAGCTATATAAAGATTAATGATCTTGTGAAATTTTCAATTTATTGGAGGATATGTAAACGTGTATATTTCATATCATAAGGATAAAAAAAGTTACACAAGAAAACTAAGATTGCTGGAATAGTTACATATGATAATAACATAATCGTTAGTCACATTGCTTCAACTTCTAACAAAATATATTGCAAATAAGAGTGTATCGTTAACTAATTTTTAAGTTTCGAAGTAGGTATGTTCTTGTTTCTAATGCATGCAATGTATAGCTTAATGCTGTTTGTTTTTACCTTAATAGAAGCTGATGATGTTTCGTACAGATCTTAATTTCTTCCATCCTTTTGCCTGGAGATACTATTGAAAAATGTAGCAATTTCGACTTAAGTAGCCTTACTCCAAGTCGAACATCAACACATAGAGACAAATAAAATAAATCATAACCAAATAAACTTGGTGCCATGAAGTAGGACAAGTAAAATTCAGTTATTATTAATATACAGTTTGCTACAGTTGAGTTACCAAATACCCAAGTTTCCATAGGGTATGCACCTTTACCAGCCAACAGTGGTCGAAAAAACCAAGCATAGATAGCTATGTACCCAATTACGATTGTTCCTATTTGTATAAGTTTTACGAGCTTGTATAAATTCTTGTTAACATTCAAGATATCCGCATAAAAATGTTCATCCTTCCAAAACTGTTTTAAGTAAGTGTTTATTAGAAAATGAAAGTCGGATTTGTGATAAATGATTAAAAAGTACTTCAGTAGTGGCTGAAAGAAAATTGAAAATGTATGCACGCTGTTCCTTTTTCCTACTAAAATAACTATATTACTATTACTAATAATGTTGTTGACATTAGTGGAATTTTTTTGGGTATGTGTTTTAACGAATATCGCGTCGTATCCATTCATTATCATAGGTGTAATTATTTTAGAAGGTAGGTACTTATACGAGGTCTATTCAAAATATAACCGACCTGCCATGTTTCCCGTGAAAGTAATAAAGCGAGTGCGATGATATTTGGTGAGGAGTTGTGGAATACCTTCGTGCACATGTGTGTAAAATATCCCGTGCGCAGCTTGTGATTTTCGGTAGTGGTAAGTACGTAAGTGTGGTAGTATGCTGGTGGCTTTTCGCATTTGTAAATTTCACTAAATGGCAGAACGATTGGAGCAGTACTACTATATCAAATTTTGTCAGAAGGTTGATGATACTTAAGTGGACACGATTCGGAAGATTCAGCAGGCTTTCGTCGACGATGCCATGGATACTACATAAATCAAACCCTGGTACAAACGGTTCAAAGATGGCCGAACGTCTGGCAGACTATCAACAAGGCCAAACGACAACACCATTGACAGGGTTAACACCTTGGTCCTGTAGGACCGTCGTATCACTATTAGATAACTGTCAAATGAGATTGAGATAATCATCGGTTTCGTGCATAATGATTCGGATTTCCGGAGAGTGTCCGCAAAATTCGTGTCGAAGTTGCTAACGGTGGAACAAAAGGGAATGGTAAATGATGACCCAAACTTCATGAAGACTGTTATCACTGATGATGAGTCATAGGCTTGTGAGTATGACCGTGAAGCAAAGGCGGAGTTTGCTCAATGGAAACATCTAACATCTCCGAGACCAAAGAAGGCACGGTAAGTTCGCAGCAATGTGAAAGTGATGTTGACAATTTTCTTCGAATATCGTGGAGCGGTTCATCCTTCTTCACGGACACACCATTAACAAGGGGTACTATAGGTTAGATCTGTGAACAGCGGGAACTTGGCGGCTGCATCATGACACCGCACCAGCGTATTCTTCTCATCTGATTCCGATTTTATTGATCAAACACAGCATCTCCCTTATTCTCCCGATATGGCTCCCCGTGACTTCTGGCTGTTTCCCAAGTTGAAAATGCCATTGAAAGGAAAAAGATTTGACACTCAGCAGGACATTATGTAGAATATGACGGAGAAGCTGAACCACATTCCAAAAACACCTTCCAGGGATGTTTCCAGCAGTGGCAGCAAAGCTGAGATAAGTGTGTACGGTCCCAAGGAGAGTATTTTGAAGACGATTAAGCTTTCATATCTGTAAGTGAATAGTTCGATTTTTTTTTTCTGTCAAAGATCGAATACAATTTGAACAGACCTCGTATCTGACATCCACATGTGCTGCAAAATATTGTTGCAATTTGAGAAACAAAGTTCAAACATGGGCGTCAATCATCTCAAAAGCTTTATTAAATATTGGAGATAGTTTATCAATATTTGCAATTAGAACAAGAATTATTATGATTATCTCAACGGTCACTTAAATCTTCATCTTAAGGAAGCGCAACAAACGTTTACTACTTACATGCAGTACTCCCAACACTGATTCTACTGTTCTTGTATTCATTTTGTTTTCAATGCGTACAACATTTATTATGGTACAAAGTAACAGACTTATAAACACAGCACAATTAAATGTGCGAAAAATCCATAACTTCCTTGAGGTGTAGCTTAATTTTTCTCCTAACATTTGTAGCATAGATATTCCTATATTGTAAATACTCTTTTCGGATGCCATTTTAGATGGCTCTTTGTTCGACGGACTGTATCAAACTGACAATAGGGATAAAGTTGCGTGGCAATAATTACAACGACATAATGAGCACAGTTTTAATGACTACTTAATTCATAATAGTAACGTCTATTGAGTAGTAAGTTTGAAAAGTACTTAGGCATTTCACCTTTTTCTCTTTGGGAAAAGACACCTTCTACGTTTAGATAAATACAAACAATTGCATAGGTTTTTTTGTGGCTGGCAATTACCCAGGCAATCACGTGTCCCGTGCTTTCTTCATTATCAAGTAGATCAATTAATGTCATCAGAGAATCAGAATTACCAAATATCGAATTTAATACTTTTAATTTAAATAACATATGCCTGTTAATAGTTTCTACATTTTTCTCTGCAACGTACACCTTGTCGAAATACTAATAGTGTTGTTATACGGGATAGCAATTTAAAAATTAGATTGTTGCTGCTATCGGTGCTCTCTTGCTATCTTTTCTGTCTAAAATTAAAATTCTATTTATTCAGTGTGATAACGGCAAAGCAAATAGGAAAGTAATATGTCAAAAAGAATGTGTGAATTTTTTATAATAGATTCTTTGGGTATCGAGGCGTAACCACGTAACCTCACTCTCTTTTCGCTTGGGCAGTGTTTAGAATCCGCGGATTTTGTTAAGGCACCAACCTGCACAAAGCAACAATGCACTTCGTCCTAGAAATGGTAGTTATGGTTCAATACGTGTCACGGGTTACATCTGATTCACAACTGTTGTACAGTTGTCAAATGTTTCCAACTTTCGCTGTACATCAGTAGCTCTATCTCTCCCGCTCTCACATTTCTTTGATTCAGAGATTTTAATTAATAAAGGATATTAGTTAATTAACGAAGGGTAGTTAGGGCTTTGTCTCTATCCCTGTGATTTCAAAAAAAGAGTACAAATAATTAATGAGACTGATTCCTATTTTTCATTTATTATTATTGAAAGGGGATAGAAAAGAAAACAAACAAATAAAGAAACTGAAAGAAGGTATAGCAAAAATAAGAATAAAACAAAAATTAAAGAAGTAAAAGCAACATCACACCCTTTCAATCTTATGAGTACATTTTTATTTAAGAACGGCAGTATTTCATTTTTACTATTACATTTCATCCTGTCGTCTTGGAGAATCGCGGCAAACTTTCGGCTTCAAGCCATGGTTTGCGTGGCGAAACGCAGGAGGATTGCAATCCATCAGCCCATTGTGCCCAGCGTCCTCGTCGAGAAGGATTGCCATCTGGTCTCTCCAATATTCGCTTCCCTTCGCCATTAACCCGCAGATATCTAACCCCGGTACCCATTTAAACCACGACCTTTACTCATGGCAACAAATTTGGACTCGTTAAACGGAGGAAATCAAAACGACCGCACTCAGCGAGATGTTGGGAATACGGCTTTCGGGCTTGATAGATTTAGACCACATCGAGACAGTTGTGGGGCCAATTCCTTTCGTCCCTGACGTTCGACGCGGCGGCGCTGTTGATTCCCATACGGGACATCGGACCGACGAGGGTTGCCCCCATCCACTGCGCTCGGGCAGGGCATTGGTGGTTCAGGTCTATGTGGTAGTGGTTTTATCCGATCTATCAACTCTGGCTACCGGCGACTTCAACGCCAATTCCTCCTGATATCCTAAAGCTCATCGGAGGAAGGGCTGGCTCCTTATAAAAGCTCAAACTACCCCGTCCCAAGCGCCGGTTGTGCCAGTCCTTGTCCGAACATAGAAACCATCCCTGGAATGAGTACATCTCGTCTCTGGGTGCACACCATATGCCACCAGCTTCAACTTGCCATGAGGTGGCCCTGAAGGTCTTTTTCTACCCCACTGAGAAAAAGCTTCGATCATACAACGAAATAGACAACGAGGACACCGATATACCGGACGACAACAACGAACTTAACGACTGAGTGGCTTTTACCATTCTTGCATTGCCATTCCTGAGAGCAGAACCACCTTTAGCTCCAGCCGCGATGCAGGAATTGAAGACCGTCATGCGGAATACGTACGCAAGGAGGACTCCCTGTTCAGGTGGTAGGGGTAATTCGGCCCTCAAGAATTTGCCGAATCGAGTGCTGGAGCACTTGCTGGCGATGGCGAACGCAGCTCTTTAGTTATTTCCCGAACACCTGAAAAGCAGCGGACGCCAACATGCTACCCAAAGCAGGCAAAGATCCCGCGTTTACGCAAAACCACCGCCCCATCAGCTTGTTGTCGACCTTTGTGTAAAGTGGTGGAAAATATCACCCTCTTCAGATTGACGGAGACGATCTGGAGATAAACATCATCCAGGTTGCAGAATAGGACTCTGTGAATAATTGTTGACGCCCTTTGGTACACCCACAACGAACGCATCCAACATGATTTAGAGGTTCTAGCGCTATTGATATATCTGCCTGGTGGCGTGAACCTAGCGGGCAGTAAGTACTACTTGGATCCCCTGCACCGCCTGCCGCCTCGTGTGAAGACCAGCCGCATTGGAGAAGTTTTGCAAGGGACCCAATTCAAATGTTGCCACCTAAATACATAGTGTTGCATAAGACTAGGTTGAAATGTATTTAGTTGTTTATGTTATGTTGAGATTAAAGTTAATTAATCTACTGAAAAAGAAATATGTGAATGTATTCCAGGGACCTATAGATTCTATATATATATATATATATATATATGAATCTATAGTTATATATATATATATATGTATATGTATATGAATCTATAGTTATATATATATATATATATATATATAAGCAACCATTTTGCTAATGTGGACCTTTTTACCTTTTCTGTTGGCAGGCAACAAGATCCAAAGTATTTAAGTCTATATCTTCTACTACTCCTATTCTGCGAGGATATTTGCTAACGTGGCAGTCTACTATTTGCAAAGTAACTACCTTCCTAATTAGACGCTTGCTCTTTGGCCGCAATTGTTGGGTTTTGTGTTTTGAATTGCTACGATCCTTCGTATTTATCATACTACTTCTTCAGAAAGCTGAATACAGTGCACTCATGGTGTGCATATAATGGTTCGAGTATGACTATATCTAACATAAGTGTAGAGTAGTTAGCTTCAAACGGAGACTAAATAATATTGTAGATGTTTACCACTTAAATAATATCACTTTTACGCGCAGTGAAAGTATGCATGACCTAGGCGTAACTTTTGACTGTCGACTTACATTTAACGATTACATCAATGAGATATCTTCTTCTGCTTTGAAAATGCTAGGTTTTATTATAAGAATCACACGGAATTTCACATCTACTGACCCGATCTTGTCTTTATATTTCTCCTTCTTGCGCTCTAAGCTGGAATATACATTCTTGATTTGGTCCCCTTTTCATAAGTACACCCATACCTCGCTTTACGGCCTAGATACGTTCCACGAAACTTGGCAGCAAAGCGAAAAGCCGTATAAGGAAACAATTATTCTAATACAAATTCATACAAATTCAATGGAATCGGTTCCAAATTTGTTAAATATGTAACATGGTTTATCATTCAAAATGCATTTTATCTTTTTATTTTATTTAAATCAAAAATACATACATAACAAGTACATACATTTGTACATAAAATAATAACAGACTCCAAAAACCAACGATAATCGATAAACAAAAATGAAACAACATTACATAAAATATGTGTATGTATACATACATAATTTTTTTGTTAATGGCTTTAATCTGAAGACGATGAAGAAATGGTAACCTGCAGAGCACTGTCGTCATCATTTTTTGCTGGTAAGGATGGGCCTGACTTAAAAAATTGTCCAACGTTGTTTGTCTTGCCTTCTTGTCTATTTCGTTCTTCACTGATTTATAACAGCTAATGGCTGAGTTAATTCCTCGAGAAACTTTAGCGCTACGTTTGACATCAGGATTGTTTTCAAGGAGGATGTTTATTCCTTGTTTGAAATAGGAAAAAGCTTTCGACAAATTTTTTGATGTTAGCTGGATACAACAGGCTCTGTCGATTCTGCTTGCAACTGAATGAGTTTCCCATATGAAAGGGGTTCCCTATCAGCTTCAAGTAGATCAAGCACATCACGTTCGTTCAAACCTTCAAAGCCGAGATCATGTGCTAGATCCAAAATATTTTGCCTAATTTCAGGAAGGAAATTAACTTCTGCATCAATACTTTTTACACATTCTGGCCATATTTTTTCCAAACATGGTTCATTGTTGTTGATTTTAACTCCTTCCATGATTCACTGATGCTGTCAACAGCATCCTTGATGTTATAGGTTTTCCAAAATGTTTTAATTGAAGATTTACCATCGGTTTCCCTTATAAGTTGCCGGAAAGTTCGGCGTAGGTGATATGCCTTAAAAGTGGCTATTGCACCCTGTTCCAGTGGGTGGAACAGAGCTGTATTTTTCGGAAGGTACTCAATCATGACATCTTCAGATAGTTCGGATAAACTAGTAGGATGCCCTGGTGCATTATCCAAAATTAGCAAAGCCTTGCCGCTTAAGTTATTAACTCGCAAATAGTTTTTCACTTCTGTACAAAAGTGATTTTTGAACCAATCCTCAAAAGTAGCTTTAGTCATCCAAGCTTGCTTGTTGGATCTCCATATGACGGGTAATTGATTTTTATTTAGTCCTTTAAGAGGCATTGGATTTTCGGACAAATATATTAAAAGTGGTTTTAGCTTAAAATCACCCGCGGCATTTCCACCAAGTAGCAAAGTTAATCGTTCTTTAGACACCTTATAACAAGGCGCAGATTTTTAAAATGTACGTGCGATTAGGCATTCGCTTCCAATAAAGCCCTGTTTCGTCTACGTTAAACACTTGTTCAGGTTTATAAGTACCTCTTTTAATAATTCCCTTTAAAATGTTGGGATATTCCTTAGATGCGGCCTCATGGGCGCTAGCTGCTTCACCTTTCATTTTTCAGCTTTCCGCAATTGTAAAAGCTTAAAACTTGGAAAAATATCGCAATATTTCAGTGTCTAGTGACAAAACACTGACGCAGCGTAAATTATACCAACTAGTTAAGTCGGAATGTGAACGACGTTTAGAGAGTGGAGAGACAGATTTGGTGGTGAAATATAAAAACGGCATACCAGTTGTTACTTCTAGCAACTTGACACAGGGAAACTAGTTGGCCCCAACAGTAACATTGACACGCTATTAGGCATATATTATCAAAATGTACGGGGATTAGGACTAAACTTAATTTAATATATGAATATTGTTTTGTTTCTGATTTCAATATCATAATTTTCACTGAGACTTGGTTATCTGCTGATGTTGAGAATAGTGAATTCATACCTCGATCTTATACTGTTTTTCGTAACGATAGAAATTGTGAGGCTGCTGGGTTGAGTGGGGGAGGGGCGGTGTTCTTATTGCGGTTGATGCAACTATATCGTGTGAAATCGTTGACCATGCTTTCTCTGGACGACTTTAGTCCTCTGATTGATGTTATTATCATTAAGTGCACTTACAGGAATTTCCGCTCTATGGTTGTAGCAGTGTATGTACCACCATATCTGTCGGCAGACGACATTACCCTCTTCCTTGAGGCTCTTGAGCTGGTAATTTCAGATGTTCCACTGCTGTTGGTCGGCGATTTCAATATAAGAAGTTAGTTTCCTCCAAACGTTACCGATCCCAAATATATATCTATAAACAATTTTACTTTATCCATGGGTCTTAACCAATTTAATAACATTCTCAATATTAACTCACGCCTTCTTGACCTCGTGTTTTGCGACATTGATTCTCACATGTTAGTGAGTCACTGTACTGGTCCTATTGTTCCTGAGGACGCATACCATCCAGCGTTGCATATTTTCTTAAGCGTACCATGTGCATCTTCAATGAAATGTTTTCCGACGCATACCAATCTTCGCTTCAACTTTTCTCGTGCTAATTTTAATACTCTCTACAGTGACATGTTCGATGCCGACTGGCACTCTGTTTTGAGCGCGGACGATGTGAATACAGCTGTCGACCTGTTTTATCAAACATTGTACAGAGTAGTGAGTAAATCTGTTCCGACCTCTCAGTATAGGCCTACTTCTTATCCTCCTTGGTTCAGCAAGCCTCTAATTAACCTTCCTATACTCATGCATACGGTCTGTGAGACCGATTTATATAGTATAGTATACGTCTTTCATTTTGACGTGAGTATAGGAAGGTTAATAAACTTAAAATGAAGAGTTACTATCACCGAAAGTGGGTAACTACTGGCAGTCCTAGGTTTTATGATGATTTTGCGCGATTACGTAAGCTTACTAAACAAGAAATAAGCATCTCTCACGCAGCCTACCTCAATAAAATTCAAACTAACCTGAGGTCTGACCCTAAAGCATTTTGGCAATATATCAATACAAAAAAGAGTCAGTCACGCATTCCGGGGCAGTTGTTTCATGGTGATATAAAGTTTAACGAACCACAAACTATAGTTGATGCATTTGCCGATGCATTTGCTAAAAATTTCATACCTAGCAACGGGATCCGTATTTCTGATACTTGCTCCTCTCACGATTCTTTTCGTATACAAACTATTACTGAGACAGAGGTCGTTAACAGCATCGTTAAGCTTAAAAGTGGTTCTATTGCCGGCGAGGATCAAATTCCTTCATTCTTCCTAAAAGATTGTCGTATGGTTTTAGCTATCCCACTATGCGCTATCTATAATTTATGTATAAAATCCGGTGTCTTTCCAATGGTTTGGAAGATTGCTAGAATTACGCCAGAGGTGATCACCAACTATCGACCTATCTCTGTACTGAGTAATTTTTCAAAGGTTTTTGAACAAATTTTATATGATTCCATTTACAGTAGTATCAAAATCAATTTATCTTGGCACCAACATGGTTATATGAAGGGTAGGTCAACGGTTACTAATTTAGCTTGCGTAACACAAACGATTTGCGAGACTATTGATCAGCGCTCACAGTTGGACGTCATCTATACCGACTTCACGAGAGCCTTTGATTCTATTGACTTTTCCTTATTGATTCAGAAGTTGAGTGCTATCGGCTTTTCTGCTTCATTGCTGCAATTAATGGCATCTTACCTTACTGGTAGAATCAACTATGTAACTTACAACGGCTTCTCCTCAAAGCAATATTTAACAACATCTGGCGTCCCGCAGGGCTCCAATTTAGGGCCGCTGCTGTTTTTAGTATTTATGGATGACCTCTTGCAAACATTGACGTGCTGTTATGTAGCGTTTGCAGATGATTTAAAAATATTTCATAAAATTGAATCCCTTCATGATGCCAGGCTTCTACAAGAGAATCTAGCAATTATTAGTCGTTGGTGTATCCACAATAAACTTCACCTTAATGTTGATAAATGCTGCGTCGTCAGGTATACCCGAAAGGTATCGAAGATTATCTTTGACTACAGTCTCCATTGCCAACTCCTATCCTCATCGGATACTGCAAGAGATCTTGGAGTATTGTTTGATGATAAACTTTGTTTTGGTCAACAAGTTACATCAGTGTGCAACAGTGCGTATAAACTTCTCGGTTTCATTCTTCGTAACACACGAACATTTACTGATTGCGCTGCTATTAAAACTCTTTATTATGGATTGGTTCGGAGTAAATTAGAATATGCAGCGATCATATGGTATCCTCACTATGCATCACACCAACTTCGACTTGAGCGAGTGCAGCGACGTTTCTTAAAATTTTTAACATTTAAGGAGACTGGTAACTATCTGAGGAGGAACTACGATCATGCACAACTGCTTCTGTCACACAAATTGTCATCACTCCATATGCGCTATCAACGCACTAGTGCTGTGTTTCTTTACAGACTCATTAACAACAGGATTGACTGTCCTGAGTTGCTTTCTTGTGTACCTTTTCATGTGCCTGCCAAAAAATCGCGAAATATATGTTCATTTTACTTCCTATACTTACTTCCTTACTTCCTATAAGGATAAACGTTATGTACCTAGCGCCAATAACACGTCTGTGTCGTTGTGGTGATAAGTTATATAAAGACATTTTTTGTGGTGAGTTAGTTTAATATTACATATACATATATAAGGTAGCACATATATGAACCTATGTATATTTATAGAAATACCTTAATATGAAGACGTGTGTATCTCTTCGATCAATTGTTGCGTATTGTTCTTTGCTTAGTGTATTTAGCTTGATTGTATGTGTCCGTTGTGGTTTTGTACTGTTGGTCACGAAATAAAATGTTATTATTATATTATTATTATATTATTATTATATTATTATTATATTATTATTATATTAAATATTATTATATTTTCAAATTATTCAAATTAAATCTATTTTTAACCAGCCGCTTTATGAGCACACACTGAATAGCGCTCGTAAACAAGAGGAAATAGAAAAGAGTGTGCATCGAGATTGCGCTTGTGCAAGATTGGTAACATGTAGATATATCGACATCGAAAAGAAGTTTTTTTTGCCGTTATAGCGAAACATTTTAGGCCGTAAATCGAAAACGTCCTTTAATTGAAGAGGGCTGTTAAAGCGAAATACCGTATAAAAAGCGACCGTATAGCGAGGTATGGGTGTACTATATAAACTCAGTAGAACAAGTCCAAAGACGTTCTCTAAAGTATATCGACTTTAAGGATTATTCTATATATCCTGTTCAGAGCTTTAGTCACAACTTACTTCTGGACTTGTACGGGATTGAACCTCTTGATCTGCGGCGAACTCATGCCGATCTTAAATTTCTTTTTAATTTACTTCACAATGGTTTGGACGCGCCGAAAATATTATGCCAAATTAATTTCATGGTACCTCGTCCAACTTCTATATCTATAAGAATGTTTTACTGCAGTAAACCAAATACTAATATTTTAATTAAGTCCCCTCTCTATGGGATGTGTGTGAATTACGATAACCTATAGTGTCACGTTCGTCGGGTTTGTTGAAGGAAAAACCACGGGCATGGGGGTTATTTGCAGACGGCTAGCTCGAGTTCTGCCCGCAACGCGACAATGCAACGATGCACGGTCGGTGATGCGACCGAGATCGTCGGCCGTTTCGGCCTACCGCTCCCTAGTGAAGTAAACTCGTGGGCGAGCTGACAAGGTTTATTGGGGCAAGTACGCACATAGACACAATGTTAGACAAAAAGGCAATCACGAACATAGACAAACATAGACAGAATATGGTTAAGAACATAGACAAATGTAGACAAAGTATACTCAAGAACGTAGACAAATTTACACAAATTATGGTTAAGAACATAGACAAATCTAGACAAAAATATGGTTAAGAACATAGACAAATCTAGACAAAAATATGGTTAAGAACATAGACAAATCTAGACAAAAATATGGTTAAGAACATAGACAAATCTAGACAAATTATGGTTAAGAACATAGACAAATCTAGACAAAAATATGGTTAGGAACATAGACAAATCTAGACAAAAATGTGGTTAGGAACATAGACAAATCTAGACAAATTATGGTTAAGAACATAGACAAATCTAGACAAAATATGGTTAAGAACATATACAAAATATAGATAAACTGTAAGCAAGAACATAGACAAAAATACATACGTATCAGCGCGCCTGGATACTTTCAGCCAGCTCAGCCCGCCGAACCGATCTGGATCCTCAAGCGAGTCCCTGTATTGCAGCTACCTGGGCCGAAGTTAATCAACCGGTAGCCAACGCTCAAGGCGACTCTGAAGCTTTGGTCCGAAAGTTTCGGTTTAAGTAGGCCTTGCTGGCCATAAAATGAAAATTCAGGACAATAGTCCTAGATTTTGACTGGTGTTCGCTGCGCTGTAAAATTGTGATTGGCCGAAACCTTTCGTAAACGACCGACGGCAACCGTATTGGTGCGTTGGCCGCTATCGTGCGGTTTCGGGTACGGTGGGTGGAGCCTGTAAATCGGTCCGTGAAATTATAAGTATGAGTGCCTGCCTTGGCACTTCGTCATTTGTATGTTGCTGTTCGTGGGATTACATGCTTAGTTCTTATTACCTAATTACACTTAAGTTCTATCGTAAGAGTTTTTCCCTTTTTTGTAGAAAGTTTCTAACCTGCCCATCAACAAATAACGTCTTAAATCGTTCGTGTTGGCTCGATTGAGGTGGGTGAACACGGCTCGGATTCTGCTCGCGGTACGTGCATTTTCGCGTAGCGATGGGGTGAACCGGCCTGGGGTTCTGCTCGCGGTACGTGCATTGTAGCGATGGGGTGAACCGGCCTGGGGTTCCGCTCGCGGTACGTGCACTGTAGCGATGGGGTGAACCGGCCTGGGGTTCCGCTCGCGGTACGTGCACTTATCGAGGGTCGTGCGTGTAACAATAGGACCAATCCATTGATATTTACTTTTCATTGTTGGCTTCAATCTTAAATATTTGCACTAGTAACTTTCGGTATTTGTAGGTAATTGCTGTAGGATAGCACGTATGTATTCTTGCAATAAATGTAAATATACTTATGTTGTAAAGTACTCGTCCTATAATTGGATTGTAATCTGTGGGGTAAAACATATTTTTATTATTATTAAAAAGCTTTTTATTTCAGTTATCCAGGCTTTACCAGCTTCCCAGTTGCTAACTCCCTTGTATATTCTGGTATCTAGCCCCAGAGATTCCCTCAGTTGTGGTCTACCAAAAGCATCAGTCTATCCCTGCATTTGTATTTGCGCAATCTAAATGATTTCGAAAGCTGCTTGACCGTTTGTCTTCCTAACTCTGTCGATTTGCATTTGGAGAACTTTTGCTTTTGTTTTTGTTTTCTGGCAAACTTTGAGGATTCCCTTCATCTCTCCGGGCGGTATGTCCTGTGTAGATTTGAAATCTATTGTCTTAGTTTGCCCTTAATCAATAGGTACCGTGCAGCAGCCTTCCAAATATGTTGTAGACGACGCCTCAGTTAGTCCTAGGCTAAGAAAAATCTGCAGTTTGCCTCACCTACGAGAAACAAGTTCTACTTTTTGCTTTGTGCCACCAAACAAGTGAAGCGTAAGTAATCGTAGATACACCCTGCCGCATAGCCGAAGCATTAACTACGCTTAGTCTCCACGTCTTTGGCACTGCTCATAAATACCGTGTACTTTTGCAGTGATGTTTTCCAAATGGCTTAAAAAATCAGAGCAATACCAAAATAATCCCACGGTATTTTACTTTCTTATAAATTAGCTGTATCCATATTCAACCTTGGTCCTAAGTATTTGCAACTCCTATATAAGCGAAATGAAAAATAAAATAAAACTAAATGTTATGCGCTTTTTTCCGCTTTTGTTTGGTATGTTGACTAAAATCTACTGTCTTGATACTGCCTCAGAGTTCATCTCACTGTAGTGCGTGCAGATCTAAATAAGCAATAAATAAGCAATTTAAATCCATGATGATCATTAATACTGAAGATTGTTCTAAATGTAAAATAATTTAACCGCGTTGCACTTAACTAGGTTCACAGAATTAAGGCACAAAAATGCATAGCACAAAAATATAACTAAGAATTTTCATAATATACTCTTACCGATGAAACAGCTAAATAGTAAAGATTAGAAAATATTTAATTATTTAAATATCCCTTGTGCAAATATTTATGGCTCTATTTTGAGTCCATTGTGGTCCCTCCTTTTTGTGAACTTAAGTGCTGTAATTTTGTCAGAATTGATCGACAGGCAGTCGTCGTGTTTCAGTGATCCTTATTGCGAGCTGCGGCACTTCGGATGCCACCGCTTCACGCTTTCCATTTACCATGATTGTGAGGTTGTCAACATACACCTCTACCTTTCCCAGATTTTTCAAGATTCGTCCACCACTAGACACCTTGGCAGAGGCTAGAAAAATCTGCCTTGAAGGTACCCAACGCACTTATAAATAACTGCTTCTTAATCATTTTACTCTATCTACCTAACCATAGGTTTCTTGACACCTTCAAACCGAGTATGTTAATATTTCTCCTGCTCACGAGATGAGGTCACAACTGTAACCAAATCCATCTAAACGAGATGTCGACGTATAACCTGAAAATTATATTTTGTCAATGGCAGACCATTATATTGTACTGAGGAGTTCTGATAAGGATGAAACTAATTAGTCTGCATTTGCCGTCTGCAATTGGCAGAGCTTAATTTTCCTCACGGATTATTGGCATGTGGTAATTGTGCTTACTTTGTAAGCTTTTGCACAGTTACTTGTTAATTGTCCATTAACACACCTAATTTATTAGGCCGTTATATAGATTTGTTTTATTAAAATTTTAGCTTTCGTCATACCTTCCTTAGTTACCTTTCTCATCCCCCGTGTTGGAAATTGTTCTTTACTGTGGAACTTAAAGCAGGCGGACCTAATAAGTACACACATCCCTCTTGCTGACTTCCATCGAGGATCCAACGGCCATGCCATGAAACCTCTGGGTCTGTAGCCCCACAATGGGCTTGAGCATTGTCTCCTTTTGGCTCAGACGTAGACACAGGGTCAGTGAATTGGAAAAATTACTTCCTAGTCTCTTTTCCACGCGACACCTCTTATACGTCTTCTTTTCTGTCAGAATTCGTGTACCACAACATTTCCCCCTTGCTTTCCTGTATTTTATTTTTGCAGAGATGGATGGATTTTTGCCTGGAGGTTCAATTGTTGGCCCTTTCATCTGCTTGATCAGCTCAGTATCGGGATATATCGGAGTAATACGTCTTTCCTCTTCCTGAATACCTTTGCCCAGTGCTTTGAAAAGGACTCGCGTTATGTTTAGGTGAGGTATTTTTGGAGCTTTAGCATTTTTCTTCCACATGATGCATGCAAAATACCCCTCAGTACTTTTGGGAGTATATAAATAATTGAGATCGTTCTTCGATCTCTTCGATGTCAACGATCGGTGCCCTTTTGATAAAACCTGCCTGATTGTTGCTTGAAGGCCGTCTAGACATCTCTCTGATAGAATTACTACCTGAATATCTGTCACATATACCTTATACAAGATAGCTTTCTTCCGGAGGAGTGCTTTTCTTCACCAGTTTCCTTTGGTTCTGGGGTTCGTTTCGAAGAGATTTCTTGCCGTAAGTTAATGGTACTTATAGATAGCATAGTTAAGCAATTGGAACTCGCCTCACCGCCGTCTTTCTACTGACCAATGGTCTCGGTTCTTAATTCAGGTCCATCACCACTTCCTTTCAGGTGTTTAATAGCTTACCCCGAGGAGGTCCGGGAGGGTGTTTGCTTGTTGTTCAGTAGATCCCCTTTTCTGGAATACCCACTTGTCGGTTTTGTTGTATTTACATCCATATTGATTCCAAGAGTATTGCGGAAGTATACAGTACCATACTTAGACCTACAGATTCGTATGGTAAGCTATATAGGCCCGAGGTACCTCACGCTAAATACTTTGTCATCGGGTAGGTTTTCTAAATGGTACCTCATCCCCACAGTCTGGATGGTAAAACCGAGAATCTGTGTCCCTAACCAAATTAGTGGTTTACGGTATGTGCCACGAACAGGTTTGTGGCAACCAGCTCAGTCTTCCACGATGCATTCTTACGCCCACGGTACGGCGTATAGTGACCAGTGATCGATTAATCAGAAGGTTTGTCGGTCATCCACCACCTGAAGACGCATCTAATGGCTAACCACATTGGAAAGCTACTTTTAGTTTTTAGAGTAACAGACAAAACATTCTGGATATTACTTGTATACCTATTTTAATCAGACCCAGTACAATATTATCAATATTTAAGGAGTTCTGTACTGGCCTATGCGGTATGCCTCAACCTACTTTGGTAACCTGCGACTCCACGAACCCGGGCATTCTAACTTGCGACTTTGAGAGATGACGTAATACAAGCTATAGTATATCTGCTGTTACGTCTAAAAGCAGAGGTTTTTATGAAATGATAATTAGTCCATCATCCCCCTTATTTATGCATATTGATCACCGAATTCTGAGCAGCACACACCGAGATACTATTAGGTCAGCGAGTTTCTAATAGATAACTTTCATCATACATGCATTTGTAATTTAATGACAGTTACACTAATAATTCAACAAATAAATCATCGGCTACTTGGAATATATTGAGATTATATACAAAGCAATCCAAATCCGTTCAGAACATCAGTGTGACGGTACAGAAACGACAACCACATGATATTGCGAACACATTCAATATGTATTTTCAATCAGGCGCAATTTATCTATTGTCTGAAATTCCATCAATAAGTTGAACTAAAATGAAACATGATTCTAAACTTATATTTTTATTTCGCTTTTGAAATAATGAAGTGTCCCCACTTATCGATAAAGTACCAAGAAATCTTGGGTCTAAACGATATAGCAGTTCGAATTTAAAGGAATTTAAACTTCAATTTGTTGATATTTGGTATGAATATATATAATAAATTGGTTCTTCCAGAATGGCATTTTTTCTGATATGCTAAAGAAATCAAAGACTGTGCCAATTTGTAAGAAGAGGGATCCTGCGTATATTGCTAATTATAGAATAGACCTATTGTGTTGGCATCTGTATTTTCTAAAACCGTAGGGTACTGTATGTTCTCATGTATGTAACTCATTTTTGACATATCGTTATTGACAATCACAATGACTTAACACAACAACAGATATACATATATAAATCTAATATATTTAAACGAACAATTCTTGTATATACATACATATATATATATATATATATATATATATAGAATCTTATATGATAGATCTCTACCACTAATAGGTCAATAAAACAAGGCTGGTTTGAACGATAGTTATATTTTCAGAACGTTTACAAACGTTTTCGGAACACCTTCGTCAGTGAAAATATAACTAGATAAATATATAAACAAACTTTTGTTTCTTATTTGGGACTATCAACAAAATAACTAATGACTAGGATTTCTTGATATAGAGGATGTGTAACCAACTTTTATATATATATAAATTATAAAAACTAAATTAATGTGTAAACATACATGCAAATTAAGTAAAACTTTATATCAAAAAAAATCTTTGTCGAAACCTTAACAATTCTGTTCAAGGACTAGGGAAAACCAAATTTAAAACCTAGCCAAAGGTTTTCTTCTTAAGAAATGCAAATGTCATTTTAACAAATTGCTATATACATTACTTAAATTTTGAATATCGGTCCTGAAATTAATAGTTTTAGTGTCTTTCTGTATATTTATCATTTCATATATTAGTCTTTTTTATAATTATTCTCTGTTTTCAATATAATTGTGTTTTCAAAATCAAAGTAATGCCCAAGATCTTTGTAATGCTTTGTTACAGCGGTCATTGCACCAAAATCATTATTTAAAGAATACTTATGGCTATACAACCTTTTCTTTAAATATTGTTTCGTCTGACCGATGTAACAACCATCACAGTCTTTACAGTTTATTTTATAAACTACATTACTCTGATTTTGTTTAATTATTTTAGATTTAGTATTAGTAAAAGAGATCTGTTACTATAATTTGGAATGAAAGTAATGTTTATGTTGTTTTTATTAAATTCTCTTTTTATTTTTCGCTTAAACCTTTTTTATAAGGAATAGCGTTATAACATTTATTATTATTATTTTTAATTCCTCTATTATATAATTTGTTAATTCTATTTTTTATTATTTTTTCATAAAAACTATTTGGATAATTATTTTTATCTAAGATTTCTTTAACTTTGTTTAAATTCTTTTCCCTAAATTCAGGATTAGCTAATCTAACCGCTTGATCAACTAAACCGGTAACTACATTAATTTTATGTAATTTTGATGTTTCTGAAAAATAATTTAAATGTCTTCCTGTATTGGTAGACTTTATATGCCAATTTGTTTTCACAATGCCGTTATTATGCATGACTGTCACGTTCAGGAAATTCAATGAGTTATTAGATTCTCTCTCATATGTAAATTTTAATCTATTATGATAACTATTAAATGAATCTAATATCTCATCAATACTATCCTTTCTTACGGAACAAAAACAGTCATCCACATAACGTCTGTAAAAACTTACACTAGAATTTAGTTTTGCCAAACAAGTTTGCTCTAGGTCCTCCATTACCAGGTTTGCGATAACTGTTGATAATGGAGAACCCATTGCAGTACCGAAAATTTGTTTATAAATTTTATTTTGATATGTAAAATAAGTAGAATTTAAACAAAGTTTCGAAGCTGCAATGAATTCCTCCTTTGGAAGATCTGTAAAATCTTTTATGGAATTCCATTTTTTATCTAAAATTTTTAGTGCTAAATCCACAGGAATATTAGTAAATAAAGAAACAACATCTAAACTGATTAATTCGTAATTATTAGGAATTGTTTGATTTCTAACCGAATCTACAAATTCCCATGAATTTTCACATTATATGTAGTTTTACCTACAATATTGCTTAAAATTTTAGATAAAAATTTGGAAAGATTGTAAGTGGGGGAATTAATGCAATTTACGATTGGACGTAAAGGAATATTATCTTTATGTATTTTAGGAATACCATATATTCTTGGAGATATAGAATTTAGAATTTTTAAATGGTTACTTAAATCTTTAGAAATATATTTTTTAAAACCAACTATTTATTAGTTTATTTATTTCATTTTTGTAATTTATTTGTTGGGTCTGATAATAATACCGAATAAGTTTGATTATCTTCCAATAAGGAATTCATTTTGGCTTCGTAATCAATCTTATTCATAATTATGGTTTTTTCTCCTTTATCTGATTTAGTTATTATAATATCTTTATTAGATTTCAAAAATTTTTTGTTTCATTAAAAAGCTTTTTGTAAGATATTATTGTTACTATTATTATTTTTATTGTTTTTTTTATTTTTGTAATTTGTCAAAATGTTAACCAACCTATTTCGTAAGTTAGGTTCTAAGTTTTCCTCATAATTTTGAACGATATTTTCTATATTACAAATAAAATCATCTATCGGTATGGCATTAAAATCTATAGAAAACTTAGGACCTAGACTTAAAATTAATTTAACATTTTGACAAATCTCTTTATCAGTTAGGTTGATTATCCAATCTTCTTGTAAAATTGGGTAATCAACCCCACATTTTATTAAGTGGTTAAATTTATTAATATTGTTTTGTTTTATTTTATTAAAAGTTCTTTCATACTTTATATTAGCTACATTAAAAAATTCATCCGAATCCTGTAACGACATTTGAATGACATTTCTAACATTAGAAATGTCATTCTCTAACATTTTAATTTTAATATAACATTCATTTATTGATAAAGCTAACGTCTTTTACAGAATTCGGATTTAATTTTGTTGAACTTACGTTTTATTGAATCATTTTCAAAACCGATATTCATGGTCTTACTAATAAAATTTGGAAAGATCTTATGACACCTGCATTTCAAAAAGGAAAATGCGTCTATTCTTTTAACGAGCCATTTTTCTAGTAAGATCTTAAATCTTCTTTCATTATGTTGTAGAACAGGGCTCTCCGCATTTGGTTCCATGACAGTTTCTATTTTTGTGGCTAGAAACAATAAATTAAATGTATATATATATATATATATATATTTCTTGACCTTTTATACTTATCTTATATGATAGATCTCTACCACTAATAGGTCAATAAAACAAGGCTGGTATCGTTCAAACGTTTACAAACGTTTTCGGAACACCTTCGTCAGTGAAAATATAACTAGATAAATATATAAACAAACTTTTGTTTTTTATTTGGGACTATCAACAAAATAACTAATGACTAGGATTTCTTGATATAGAGGATGTGTAAATTTGGTTTTCCTAGTCCTTGAACAGAATTGTTAAGGTTTCGACAAAGATTTTTTGATATAATGTTTTACTTAATTTGCATGTATGTTTACACATTAATTTAGTTTTTATAATTTATATATATATAAAAGTTGGTTACACATCCTCTATATCAAGAAATCCTAGTCATTAGTTATTTTGTTGATAGTCCCAAATAAAAAACAAAAGTTTGTTTATATATTTATCTAGTTATATTTTCACTGACGAAGGTGTTCCGAAAACGTTTGTAAACGTTCTGAAAATATAAGTATCGTTCAAACCAGCCTTGTTTTATTGACCTATTAGTGGTAGAGATCTATCATATAAGATAAGTATAAAAAGGTCACGAAATATATATATATATATATATACATTTATATATAGAATTGGGTTCTCGAAAACGGCTCTAACGATTTTGATGAAATTTAGTACCTGGGGGTTCTCGGGGACGAGAAATCAATTTAGCATGGTCCCGGTCCTGGGAAAATTCCATTTTGACCCAGTTTACACACATTTCTGGTATTGCGGTATATGAAATTGGTTATCGAAAACGACTTCAGCAATTTTTATGCAATTTAGTATTTGGGGATTTTCGAGAACACAAAATTGATCTACCATGGTCCCGGTCCCAGGAAAATTTTTTGTCCCGCTTTTACCTATTTCTGCGGTACATAAAATGTGTTATAGAAAATTATTCTCAAGATTTTGTAACAATTTAGTATCTGCGAGTTTTTGGGGACGAAAAACCGATTTTGCATGGTCCCGGTCTCGATTCAATCTCTTTAGTCCAGGTTTTCACCAATTTCGGCCTAAACGTGGGTTAGCAACTTTTTTAACATAATGCAGCCAAGCGAAATTATAAGTCATTAACACTTTACTACTGAACCATAGATGGCGCTGAAAGTAGAATATTAATAAAAGAAAAATATCTACGAAAACTAACAACAACATGTAAATTTACATACTTTGTTCACAGTTACAAAAGTAACCGGAGCTGAGTTTTTTAATCAAAATAAAAACTTATACACAATTAGTTGGCGTTGCAAAAAGAAGGTATGTAAATGTTTACTTAAAATGTGTATTTCTTAAGAACGATTTTGAGCTTGAATTTATTTATTTTTAAGTATTTAAATATAACTGTAAATATTAATTTTAATACTACTTTTATAAACTTTTAACATATATGTGCTACTATATATACTTCAAATATACAATATTAATTAAATATCAAAATTAAAATAAAGAGCGTTATTATTTGGTTCAAAATTATTCAAAAATTTTGGGAGTTCCGGGCAAGGCTCGGTCCATCAGGTACTAGGCATAATATGTATATTCAAAAACCCTCTCACACTATCAAATTTGGAGCTACAAAGAGAGGATATAACCATTACCGATATGATTAGCACAATGAACGCTTTTAAATGTAAATTGCAGCGACTGATTAATCAACTAAATAGAAAAGATTTGAAAAAATTTCCGGCTTTGAAAGCAAGGGCAAGTCCTCAGTTAAATTAAATTAATAGCAAGTTAGTATTTTATCAATCTTTCTTCGAATATCTTTCATCTCTGTTTTATTTCATTTAAAGTACATGCCAGCAGCCAACGCTTTGATTAAATTTTTACCATTTAATCTAATACCTCCTAGACATTTAACTCTTTCTTTTGCTATTATTGCCCTCTTGACCGTCGTTTCGTGCACTAATTTTGATTGTTTTATACCAAAGTGTTTATAGACTTCTCCTCCTTGCATGTACTAAATCATTTCTTCGTTTTATATTTGATATCCCAATATCCGTCACTTTCCCTTAAGAATGCTTTAGATCGGTTTGCATTTTAGACCAAAATACATATAGCATTGCCAAATATTTTTAACATTCAGGCTGACTTTTAACCAAAGAGTGGATATTAGAGTGTAAAGTTTGTGTAAGGATTATTTAGCTGCTCCACTACTCTCGCTTTTACATACAAACCAAGATACATGTTTTATTAGGATATTTGTGTATAAAGATTCATTCCCAGTGCCGTGCTGTTAGCGTGTATTTCTGAACTTTTAAAACCGTTCACTTTATATATTCCTTCGATCTGGTTTCTGATATTTATCAATACATTTTATTTTATACACTCGTTTTTTCTAATATCTTATTTAGTTAGGCTATTTCCGCTCATTTGCAGAGTATATTTATTCTAAAACTTTTCATAAGTATTGTGTATTTAGTTTTTGTGTTTTATTTTTCTTAAGAACCTGTTTTTTTCATTTTAGGAATCTGGTTTTGTTTTATTTATCTTAGGACCCTTGTTCTGTTTAGTGTTTTTACTTGTTGCGGTATATACATTTGTATTAAAATTTTCCATTTATTTATTTGTTGTACAAGTTCTTTTTGAGGTTTGCTAGTTTATTTATTGATTTAGAAGATAGTGTATCCTTTAAATTTTTTTCAGCAATATGGAGGGACGAAACGAATTGCGTCGTCAAACAATGGCATACTGTCTTGTAGGCCACACTAACTCCTTGTCTATTGTTAGTGATACAGAAATTTACTGTAAAATTTGGTCAGTAACTTTGAAAAACTGTCAAAAGTGGAGCATCAACTGTCATTTAGCTTCTCAAACCTACTTGAGAAATATAAATCCATCAGCAACCCACAATGATAATTTTAATGAAGAACTTTGTTAAGCTTTTTAGCCGCAAACATTCCGTAAAAAAACTCAATAACTCTATTTTAAGAACATTTCTTGAAAAATATACTAGCGGAGGAATCTAATATTTTAAAAAATTGTATTTATAAGTAGGTATGTGTGTGCCGACGAAACCATCAATATATATATGCATATGCTAAAAGTAGGGAACTTATTAAAACAAACCCATCCTAATATATTGTACGTTACATATGTAGCACATGTATGTACTTCATATAATCTGTCAATATATTAGGCACGAATTCCCAAACGTACATAAACTTATCTTCTCCTTCAGAAAACATTTCGAAAAGCTGGCTCTTTATAAAGCAAAACTTCCATCTTTAGCCTTACCTCCCCCACCCCTCCTGTTTGGAAGCTAGTAATTATTATGCTGAAAATTTGGAAGATTTAGAAACTTTCTTTTATCCTTAAGAAACGATAGCCATAGCATCTCTGCGTGTAAGAGCATTTTGCAAATCGAAAATATAAATCACTTAGATTTTATTTGCGAAAATTTTGAAATTTTACAAAACACGATTAAATATTTTGCAAATCAATATTTGAAATTAAGCGAAGCCTTAACAAAACTTACTAGTATTATTCAAGTAGTGTTATTCATGACCTAAAAGTATTCCATCTGAATTCGGGGTTTGTTTGAAGCAAATATTTGATGCAGTTTTTAATGGAAACCCCGATTTGCATCGACGGCGTCAATGTATGAACAAACTGGAAAACTGGAGTACAACACACTCGCAAAATATATTCAAATTTTACTTACTTACTAGCTGTAATGTAGAACGCTCTTTTTCCACATGTAAAGATGTTCTCAGATCGAAAACAACAAATTTGATTGAGGAAAATCTCGAGAAAGTATTAACAGTTTATATTTAAAAGGGGAGACATTAAGGTAGCCATAACAAACACAACTGACCTTTTCTTAAATTAAATTTAAATACTGTATTAACTAAATATCAAATTTTAAGGGTGTACCAGATACTTATCAGTTGATTGGAGAATAGGTAGGAGGGCGGTTCTGTCGGTTAACAAATTCGCGGTACCGACGTACGCCCTTGCCTGGTACCACCTTTTAACAAACTCTAGTCATGACTTAACGTAAAGGATAGCGCATTAACGAAAAATGGTAAAACCATAGTGGTCTTAAAGAGTCTCCTTGAAAAAATGCTTAACGATTTGTAGCACCTCTCGTAATTAACTGCGGTGCCGAATAATATGGTTTTTGGTAATCTAAGCTGTATAAATGTTTTGTTGTGATTTATATGCCTGTTTCATAACTACTGAATCTGTGAAACTAATCTTCTCTTATTTTAAATAGATTATTGTCTGACTATTTTTGTAATCGTTGCGTTAGTATTATTGTTATTATTTCTAATTGTAAGGTATTAACTGTATACCACAGACACAAAAACTCTTCCATTTCATGTATTAAAGCACTATCATTATGAATTAGGTAAGTAACAAATTTTACCAATTATAGATCGTTGGAACTTTTACGGCGCAATTTTATTCTCATTATCAGTTTGAGTTAGTAAGTCAAACAGAGGGGTTCTGAGAATGTATGTCGAACAAAATGTTTATGATATGGGAAGATCCATGCTGAAAATGTTAGGAGAAAACTTACAGCATACATCAAAGAAGCAACAGACCTTTCGTCTATTCAATTACACCGTGTTTACAATTACATTATTTCTTATTACGCTGAATTTCTCTCGTATCGGCAGCGAAATGTATTCAAAGACAGCTGAGTCAGTTTTGATAGTACTTCATGTAAGTATTCTCTTTTATCTTAAGTTCACATTAATGATTATTAATGGAAGCTTAATAATTGTTACTAGAGTTCATGTCTTTACTCTTGTACTTGAAATTTTAAATGTCTGTACATATGGGCATATGAATATAGTTAAGTAGAACAATTTTAAGTATGAAATATACACCATCTCAAACAAGGCTATTTAGTCACTTGGAGTTAGGAAAAAGTTATCTGATCCTATTTATTTATAGAAACGCAACCTATTTGGTAATACAAATACAGACTCTTCGCAATGTTTTCAAGTCAATCAATCTGATCACGCTAATCTCCAAAAATTTTAAAAGATTTGTTCTACATGACCAATAACTAATAGTGTTGAAATTGAAATCTACAATTAGCCAAGTTAAATTTCAAGATCATAGCTCAAGGGCAATTCAAAATATACATAGGTACATATGTCTACGTGTTTACACTTGGATATCATTTCCAAGTCACTATCTATCAATTGAATGTGCAGGAAATGTATGAAGAAGGCTGAACAAGAAGATAGTTAAATATAATAGACATCTTTCTATTTAAAATCTCAGGACTGGTGTTCTATAGAAATTATTGTTTCTATAAGCGAAATAAAGTTGTCAACGGCAATAAAGTAGAATTGGGCCATATGAATAAAATATAAATTATTGTACTCATCAGCTTGAGCATGAAGTGGTGGTTCTTGCTACAATTTATATGAATAGAAGAAATTTTGCTTTGAGAAATATATGCTCCTAATACACTGGGTACATATCCATCATACCGGGACTATCATTATCAAACCAACCTGCAATATGAATACATGGTCTTTCTATTCTTATATGAGTGCAGTCAATCGCATCTATTGCACAGGAAAAGTGAGTTCTTTCTGCTACTGCCATTTGGTTTATATGAAACCTGTAGCATTCTGAGACAAATTTGACGCAGAAGTTTGGTGAACTTCATCTTTCCCAACTCCTGTTTCAAAACTCGAGTGAACTACATATGTACTTCAGATATATTTTCATTTTATCAGTGTTACATGTAGCACCACCATTTCCTTCTCCAGATTCTGCACTAAAATGTAATTCAATATAGACTCTACCTTTTCTTTACTAGATTGATTTAATACTTTAAAGTCACGATAACAAGTCCTTCTAGGTTTGTAATTTGTTTGGAAATCCAGATTAAGGATAAACAGAGAAGAGTCTGCTCTCTATCAAAGTCCATAATCTATATACATACAACAAATTGCACATAAAAGTACTTACTCAAGCGCAGCATCTGCTTCTCCTTTTATTTATATCAGTTGAAGTATCTACTTCGTAGAGCTTATTATAAACTACATGCTCATTTTTATTTAAATCATCAATTAAGTGACTGTTTCGATGGCCATGATTGATTATCATAACATGCCAATTAAATTTTCTCTATGTATTACATTCCTTGGCTACTATTATTTTGATTTCACTAAAGTACAATACGAAAGCTCAAACTATTTACAAGGATCTAAATTGTAAGTACACTACGTATACAATTATGTATCATGGTCTTAAAGTGGTAATGGATATGAAGCGGATGGCTGTGGATGGCGTCATATCTGTAAGGTCATTGTGGTCCTCCCTATATGCTTCTGCAATGGTTTTGAGCATATCACCCCTTTCAAATAAAATGTAGTCCATTGCAAGTTTTCAAATAGATAGCTACACTGCTAATCTGATGACATATATGCCAATTTTAGTATCAACAGCCATTGGAAAATATTTTATAGGATTACCAGAAGTTTCATGTTATTGTTTACTTAAAAATTGGAAAGGGATTTAATTGGATATATAATCTAGAAAGATTTGAATAACGTATTAACCTATTACCCCTAATAATGTCAAAAGCAAGGAATGTAATATCTAGCTGTGATCACCACGAGTCGCTGAAAAGCAAACAAAGTATCTTTTGGCATCAGTTTTTATAAATAGTGCTTAATGGTATTGAACAGTTATATCGGTGTATAAAAGAAATTTTGTTTTAGCTACTGGTGAAGTACACTTTGATCATCCGCCACAAACCTGATTTTCATGCCTTAATAAATGTCGAATTAAAACAATTTTGGGAACACGAATATTTTCATCCAGACGTCATGGATGTTAATAAAAATTTATACAGACTTGCAAAATTTGCACAACTAATGATCGTCGTACTAGCATATTCAGCTATTTACGCTTGGTTTCTTGGACCATACCTCAGCGGTGATAATGTGTACCCAATGGAAATTTGGATACCGAATAATTCGTTTGTAGTGAATTCTTTATTATTAGTATTTGAATTTTACTTATCTTACTTCACAGTTCCAACTGTGTTTGGTTATGACATCTTTTACTTATCTCTTTGTGTTGATGTTATCATTCGAGTGAGATTGCTTAAATCTAAATTATTATATCTTTCAATGGTTTCCCCAGAGAAGCGATTGGATGAAATTAAGAACTGTGCAAGATGTCATCAGCTGTTACTTAGGTAAGCAGGTTGATGACCGTGATGATACTATATCATGGTCATCAACCTGCCAATGATATTACATAATTGTATTTGGCCGAACTAATTTATGTTGGTTCCCTTGTTGTGGTGTCGTAACTAGTTACAAGCATTCCCATAAATTTTGTGTAAGCTCATCTCCTTTTTATAATTCTAGAAACACAATTTTTTTCGTCACTAAAACTTCATAAATTACTTTCAAACTTAAAACCCACAAATAATTTTATATATTTCAGAAGAAATCTAAAATCGCATTTATTCAGCATTAATTGCTACTCTCTTATGGCTTCTGTATTGTTTAGAATTTAAATGATTTTCTTTAGCTTTCCTGTTTGACTAGTTTTTACATTACATTTATATCCATGTATATGTATGTATGTCTAGTACGCAAAAATTAAAAATATTGTTATTCGTCGGTCTACTAATTCTTCTATTAACAGATCTTCCCGTTTCCATTCTACTTGTGTGTCCTAACCACTCTAACTGTTTCTGTTCTGTTAGATTAGATTAGATTACTTGAAGTGGCACTGATGCCTGTTCCACTGCGACCTTTCCAGGCCTATTGTGGTCCTCATGCCTCCTTAGAGTACGTTCTCTAGCTTTATTCCTTTAATTAGACTTGACAGCTTTGAGAGCGGTTCTTCCGCATATACATATATTTTTAAAAGCGGACTTGAAGCCCTTGCTCCGTAATGCTGTTATATGCCTCCATAATAGAGTCCTGGTCTGCCTTAAGCGTTGCCGGCTCCATATGGGTGGCTGGATAGTTGCATACTACCACGATTCTCTCCAAAGCAACCTCCTTGAAGGTTAAACCTTGTGGCCCCTTGCGTTTCGGAAGACCTGCGGGAGTACTGCCCTCCGACCTCGTCTTTTGGACTTCCGTCCTGTCTTTAAGTTTAGTAGCCTCCGCCGCCTGTTGAGGCCTAACTTCCTTATCTAGATTACCTGGCCCTTTGTGCATGCCTAGTGAAGTTGGCCTTAATTATGGCTCTTTTAGCCTGTATGAAATCTTGGCCCTGTTTCACAAGCTTTTGCACTTTAGCCTTGGAAATTCTAGATAGCGTAGCTATACGAAGGGTAGCTAGGGATTTTTATGCCTCCTTAGAGTACGTTCTCCAGCTTTATTCCTTTAATTAGACTTAACAGCTTTGAGAGCGGCACTTCCGCATATATGTGTATTTTTAAAGCGGACTTGAAGCCCTTGCTCCGTAATACTGTTATATGCCTCGATAATAGAGTCCTGGCCTGCCTTAACCTTGGGCGGCTCCATCTGGGTGGCTGGATAGTCGTTGCAAACCACCGCGATCCTCTCCAAAGCAGCCTCTTTGAAGGTAAAACCTTCTGGCCCCTTGCCTTTCGGAAGATCTACGGGAGTACTGCCCTCCGACCTCGCCTTTTTGGACTTCCGTCCTTTCTTTACGTTTAGTAGCCTCGCTGAGGCCTAACTTATGTAGACTACCCTGGCCGTTTGTGCATGCCTAGTGAAGTTGGCCTTGATTATGGCCCTTTTAGCCTGTATGAAATCTTGGACCTGTTTCACAAGATTTTGCACTTTAGCCTTGGAAATTCTAGATAGCGTAGCTATACGAGGAGTAGCCAGGGAAGCATCTGTCTGTCCGATCAGAGCCCCGCTTGGTCGGGTAAGGCTAATTACAAGGGGGTTTCGCCTGGTGCCCCCAGGGGAACGTTAAATACCGCACACCTCTGCGGCCACGCAACTTTCGGCACGTTACCTTACACCTTAGTTTGGGCTTTAGCTCGGGTACCTCGGGAGCACTAAATTCCCTCACTTGTTAAACTTGTTAACAGTGAGCCCTTGAGTCTGTTCTGTTAATTGTGCTACTAGCCTTACTACACATACTTTACTTCCCAAATGCTCGTTCTTCTGCCTAACTCTTAAGGTTTTTCTACTAATCCTCCTAATGCGTCCATAACACGTCGACACTGCGCTTACTTTCATATTTGTTCTGCGTTGACCACGTTTCACTACAATAAAGCATGCCGGGCACCACGACCGCATTATATATTTGTATTTCTGTACTACTTCTTTTTTCGATTGTTCCATTCACACCGTAATACACCTCCGTTCTTTTCTTAGCCCTCTTCATCACTTTGTTCCCTATTTGCCAATTTTTGTTAACTATTGTTCCGAAGTATTCACATATGTTAACTTCTTCCATGCATTCTGTTGCCATGCATATAGGCGATGTGGTATCAGACAATATCATGATTTTACTCTTGGAAATGTTTGACTGCATGCCCCTGTACTCTACGTTTCTTGTCCATTCACTTACTTGTTGTAGGCCGTTTTCTGTGTCTGCAATCAATCACTTTCCATAGTTTCACTCTCACGCCCAAATCTCTAAGTATATCTCATATCTTTTTCCTTGCTACTCTATCAAACATATTAATAGTTCTTCGTATTGTTCTAAATAATTGTTCTTCGTTTAGCATTCATTTTATTTCTCATCTCTAATATCCTTGCATATGTTTTATCTGCGATTGATGTTAAGCATATTGCTCTATAATTATTACAATCTGTGGTTTTCCTTTGGTTAAATGTTGCAAGCATATATGAGACTGAAAACGTTTTTTTTATCATTTCTATCATTATTTAATAATAACAAGCGGATACTCGGATAGGACGTGTATGTTTAATTTCATGGCCAGCACGTTAGCCTGTGTCTAACGTAGACTTTAACGGCCGACATTTGTTTGCTCCATTTTCTTCTAAACAATTTTGTTCTTTCTTATGCTGATTGACTTATTTTTACCTCATATAATATTATAAATAAATGTGTTGCATGAACTGTGAAAATGCTGTAAATATGTTGCATGCTAAACATTAATAATAACACAACTTTGTTTTAGGATTTTTAAACGAATGAAGCATATATTTTCTGTAATGCTGCTCTTTCACTACTTTGTCACAATAATACTTTCCTGCGTCGAACTCTATGAATTTGTCCTTAGGTAGGTACCCATTGTATTGACCTTCCTATACTCACGTCAAAATGAAAGACGTATACTATACTATATAAATCGGTCTCACAGACCATATGCGTGAGTATAGGAAGGTTAATGGAATACAGTCTGCAGCATTGTGTGTATTAAAAGTCGCAACTCGGTAAGTATGTTTCGTACACTTAAGTAAGTTGCAGTGGTAATCGCACATGTAACCTACATGTTTGATAAATAATTCAACAAACACTGTACATAGATTATCCTCACACTAAGTTAGTCGAAAACATCCTTCTATATCGGTCAAGTCGTTGAAAATTAAACAAGCTTGATATGGTGTGCCCCATGCAGAAAGTTTCAAAGGTTGTGTTTCATTCATATCATTACTTTATTTGCTTTGGCTCCCAATGTTATGCTTTCTGGTCCATGTCTTGTTCTGTGATTATTGTCGATTCTTCAATGTTTATTTATGTGGATAACGCTCAAAACATCGCCTAAGTCTAAATTTCTAGAATAACCTTATGTAGTAATTTATTTAGCACACAAATCTCTGATTATCAAAGCAATCGCTTGGTGGTATAAAACTCATGTTTACTGTATTAAAACCAAGGGAGTCTGGTTGTGGTGGTTTGGCGGTTGCGCTAGTTCTCCCTGATAGGAAAAACAAAAACAAAACGAAACGTAAACACTTTACTAGAAGCTGCACGAAAAGAATGTTAGAAAAGAAAACATAGGAGATTGTCCTTAAAGGTTATATTGAATAACTATAGTAATTACGAGCACGGGAGTAATACAAAAAATTAAAATAGGCTTTCGATGTGGTTATAAATGGTCAAATCAACAGTAATGTAATAAATAGTGTCAACCAGGGTACGCTTGGGCCTCGTGGATGCTGACATAAAGCGATGAATACAAAAATAAGTGGCAAACGACAATTTACTGAAAGAAAGGGTGAATGCTACGAGCAACTTTGCGTGCGGGGCCTTGATCTCGAGCATTGCGGTTGAAAACGGGCGCGGTACGGGACCTTCGGTGTGCGTCAGAACAAACGACAATCGGCTGAAAGAAAGAATGCGTAATACAAATCAAACCTCGAGGTCTGGGGCTTTGATCTTAAGCAATAGGGTTGAAAACGGACGGGCTGGGGAACTGCACTAGGAATATGCACTCTATCACACACGCGTGTCGTACGAATTCGCGTTCTACCACTGAATTAATCTAAAGCGTCGATCGATTGAATTAGCTGCGAAAACGGGTCGAATATCGCGTATGTGGCGAAGTACCGAAATGCGAAAATTGCAAAAGTTGAGCGTAAGACCTGGAATATCGAAAAACGATCTTGTCGTGTTAGAGGTCGAGAGATACCAGAAAAATCTTTTTTCTTCCCTAAGCAAAAAGGGTTTTAAAGAATTGCCAGAATCAACTGCAGCCAATCAGAAGCGGACGAATGGATAACTTCCAATTTAGGGCATGCAGAAGAGAGAAAAAAAAAATAGAAAAAGGAACCTAACATACGGGAATGATTGACAGCAACCTTTTGTTCCGTGACGTCGTCCACCTTGGACAGTGAAGGCTGCATAAGAATATTCCTCGTGACGCAGTCAATATTGCCTGAAATAAATCAAACTTACGAAAACAACCAAAAACTACAAAAGGGTCGCCTGGAGCATGCTGTAAAATAAAAAACGGACAATCGTACGGTTGCTAAAAGACAATTTCAGCTGTCTTTCTTCTCGTTTGCTTCACTGTCAACATCAACATGCCCAAAGTTCAACATCAGTTTTAATTAAAACGCCTACTATGCTACAGTATTTTTTCATTCATTCGATCATTCATTCAGTTCATTCGTCACCAATAGACCCGATACTTGAGCATTATTCTTTCTACCGTTCCTCAATAACGCTCTCACTTCCATTCAACGAACTTCGTGTCCTTAACAAAAGCCACCATTATGCTCAAGGGAGGTCTGAGTATTATTGTAGGATTTAGTAGTTCCTTCAATTCCTGCGAATAATATGCATGTAGGTTCCTTCTTGTAGTTTACGTCTCCTACACCACGATCCTGATATCTTTTCCCTTCTTCCAATAAGATTAGCTGCTAGTTTTGCATCTAGTCTAGTTACCAAGATTTTAGCGCGAAATTGACCTTCAGTCAATTCCCATCTGCTTGCATGTTTAGCCATAACCAGATCTCCTGGTGGAATCTTTGGGTATGCATGTTTATTCTTCTTTGTATAGTCCCCTCCCCTCCCCCGCGCAACAGAATACATATAATACATATACACATAATGATTTATAGCCTATTACAGGTACAGTAATTGTAAACATCGTGAATATTCTGTTCTGAGTACATCGCATTGATTGAAAATGATAGAACTGAATGAAATACTTGGGATTAAATGATGTGTAGATATTTATGTAATAGTTTCCTATATTTGTAAACAATCACAGAAGAGTGGTTTAATAACATGAAACCCATACTGGTTTGCAAAACATATTCAAATTGTTTTCAAATTTCCTGAAATATTGCAGTTGCTGTATTATTGGAGTAAAAGAGGTGGTACATTAGAATATGATTAATCAAAATAGGAATAAAGTGAACCCATTCATGGGTACTGGAAAGTATATTTCCCAACGTAAACATTGTGCTAGTGGTAGTAGTACCTTCTGAAAGGGTAAAACGATATCCAGTGCTTAGAATTTATGGAGAGTTTGTGTTTTCAATAGAGGTTATAAGTCATATCTGTAATGCTTTTTCTAACTTTCTTGTTTCAGAAGATCTAATGCTGCACATGCGATGGAGAAATTGTTTAATGTGTTTGTGATAATTGCGGAATTTGCCTTTTACACATTCCCTGCTGAAGCGTTGGCATTCGAGGTAGGATTGACAAAAGCTTTCTCATTATGTTGAGTGGAAATCTATGTGTGAATTTTCTTTAATGTAACTATTACGAAGAATTTTTAAATTAAAGATATAATAATTAACTAATTTAAATTAAGAAATTAATCACAGAATCTCTATTTCCGCAATAACCTTGCATCTCTGTCTACAATTCATTCGGTTCTTAAATTTTGGCAAACCTTTTCTGTGGAACATATAATACTTGCATCCCTTAAGAGAGAAACAAGTAAGTGTTTGACTAGGCCCACTTCCAAGGATGCGGTTGTGACACATGGGAGACGAAAAAGCTGTTAAGTCTATTTAAAGGAACAAAGCTGGAGGACGTACTCTAAGGAGGCACGAGGACCACAACAGACCTGGAAAGGTCGCAGTGGAACAGACAGCATTGCCACCTCAAGTAATATAATCTAATCTAGGCCCATTTCGGACGTTGGTCATTGGCATGACCTGGTTTCAATTCTTGATTGATACTCATACAAGATACAAGCAATCACTAAACGAACAGAAAATTTGTAGATAAACGGTAGATAAACGAGGATATAATGTATTCCACTTAAAGTCATTGCAGAGAAAGTCCTTAACACTATAGAAAGCATTTGCTTGTAAAACCTTCTTTACCGTTTTATTCAAACATGTGGTAGCCAGCTATTTTACTTCATAGGTGGCATATCTTTAGACCCCAGTAGTCCACATTATTTTCTGTGGTGTGTAATCCGTGGAAAGGTGTTAAGAGATCATTCTCATGTTGGGTGTTGTAATTGTAGGGATTGGGATGGTCTCAACAACTTCGAATGGTTCTCTACTATACGAGACGAATAACATTAGATAGCAATAGAATTGGTGGCCGCGGTGAGTGGCTGAGAACCTCATAACCTAGACTGACCTAAACTGTTCGCGTTACAAAACCAATTGTCGCCACATTAACCCTACGGTCAGTAATTAACAAAATATACGTCAGTCAATAACCGGGTACCCCGGTACCCATATGCAGTTTTTTGCACTTTTATGTTAAAAATTATTGTTTTAAGTTCAGTAATATGTAGACGGTGTTTCCGTTCATATATTAAGGTATATATAAACAATTTTGTTGAATAAATTTAAGAAAGTTTTTTGCTTTAAGTCGCTACGTTTATTGTTAGTCGTCGGTCGCTAAGCCAAATGTAACTATAAAGGCTCGGTCAAACAGAAAGCGGACTGTCCGCGCAAACTCTGTGTTACATGTTATTATATCACCATGGTTAAACAAAATGCGGCAACCGGAGCGGACTAATCAAGTCCGCAGTTTTATTTTATATTGTTTTCAAAGACCTCAATAGCGACGATTTTCTTAGCCATATTTTCATTATTAAATAAATGCGAGCATTTTTAATTTGAAAAAGTTACCCAGGTACCGGGTTATTGACCGTAGGGTTAAGGGGGCGACTTGAGAGTGCATAGTCAACAGATGGCACCACTATCGAAAAACGGCACTAATTTGTAAGATACAAAACTGGAAACTAAGCATTCTTTTTCAATAAAATGAACAATTCGGTATGTATAAAGAATAATTTGTATCCGCAAAGTGAACGTATGATAGGTATTGATTTATGAGGCAAAATCCTGTTAAAAGTATAGCTATTGTCCGACACATAGCAACATATATTCTAAAGGTAAATGTCAACCAAAACAATTTAACTTTTGGTGCAGGAAAAGTTCCTCATATAAATATAAAGAGCTATAATGCGCCTTGTGACACATTCTTTTAGCCAACATTGTGGAACAGAAAACATTTCTCTGTTTGGCTTGTTGAGAGTACGGAGAAGTGCGCTTGCGTTATAAAAGCCAATCAAGTCCGGAATTCAGCGCTTTAGCGTTCAGCGGTTACCTGGCGGTTGTTATTGTGTCCAGGTATTCTGATGTATTCTGGGCAATTATAGGTTAGGGTCTCATGTTTATCGAAACATGTATTGCTTAGAGAGAAAATAGTTCCTTAATTGTTAAACATTTTTATATAACTTTATTATATTTAGAAAGAAGTATATATACGATCTTCTGTCCGTAGTTATAATACCTAGGAACAGTTTTAAATTTTCAATCTAATTGTGGAAGTGGAAATAAATACAAAACAAATTTAACATTATTCACCGTTAACATTTCGATCCAAAATTGGCCAGTTGATAGAAAAGACTGATGTAAAATGTCATCAAAACGTATAAATTGAGATTACGTTATTCAAGCTATAGGAAAACAATATTCCCGAATGTCGGTAAAATTTGAATGTATTTTTAGTCACGCGCATTTTTAAGCAGTCTCAAAGTGTGAGATGACACTTGTATTTTGTTTCACCTAGACTTTCTACACATTGCAAAGTAGGCGCGTTTATCTCTTATATTTATGGATATATTACGTACCAGGTGAAACATCTGTTGATTACTACCATAACTATCACTTTTTCCCTTCGAAAAATCCAATCCCCACCACATAGGTTGCCCCTTAATTACTTACAGTTTGAAATTTACTATCCTTGTAATAGCTTAGCACGGATAAGTACAATTAAAAGTATTTTCGTCAGATCATTAAAATATTGCGGAAAAAATTAGTGGTAGTTTTAAAATTACAGTAACATACTGACGAATGTTGGTCATTCCATTACTAATGATTGTATCCTATGTTTTAGTTCACTGACGTTTCTAATAACATATATATGTCTAATTGGTATGACAATACTGTGGCCACACAGAAACAATTGCTACTGATGATGCTACAATGTCAGCGAACAGACTACTTCACTGGAGGCGGGATTATACAAATAAACATTGAAACTTTTGTCTCCGTAGGAATTGGCGGTAATTATTAAAATATGTACCATTGATAATTCCTGATTTTAGGTAACCAGAAAGGCAGTGTCATTCTGCGCAGTCCTCAGAAATCTTCTACGCGCCTAATTGAGTTCGCATGGGATTAAATTAAGAAACGGTTATACTTAATTCGTATTTAAATATACTCATAAAACACATTGTTAATAAATTATTTTTCTAACTGAAAACCTGAAATGTCAGCGGATAATGTTCTTTCCTAACAACAAAACGGAAATATGTCCGCCTGTTTCAAAATACATATGTATATCAAAAAAGAAAATGGATAGATTTGTTTTCAAAGTATCAGCATTGGTTGTTAGTAATAATCTTGTTTTCGTTTCGGCAAATCAATGGAAGATTAACGAATAAATCGTGTACCTACTTTAAAAGGAAGAAAACCAGGGTGATGCAGAGCAACGCTGTGGAAAAGGGTTTTCGGGGAATTGAAGTAATAGGTAGGTCATAGCTATTAAAGAACCGGACCCGTTTCTGAAGAAATTTATAGCCTCTTAAGCTTTTAAAGTAAAACCCAAACTGGAAATAGGTAAGACATAGACGGAAGTGAGAAACTAAGCCCATTGAATACAAATGGAAGGATATTAGGTCAAGAAAGCAGGGAGAAAAGTAATAGTGGTCGTCATGATAGTAATAGTTGTATATATATATATATATATATATATATATATATATAATAGTAATACGTAATAGTCTCGTAATTATATTTGCGATCTGAGGCTAGAGGTATGCGACAGAAAATTAAGAGAAACGATTAAAATACCATAGTGATGTACTTTTCCCATAAAAGCGTTGTTGGTGAATGTTCAAATCCTATTAAATGGCTTCTGGATCTCTCGTGATAAACCAAGCTTGTGTGTTAATAATCCCATTTCCAAGTATTGGTTCAAAATCTTGAAATTTGGCCGAAACAGAGCAGAGGAAGAATAAGGACAGCAACATTGATGATGGTAAGGATGACGATGACGATGACAATAGTGACCACGAAAGTCGAATTACCGCACACACTTCTAAATCAGTAACTTCTGTTATTCCTCTTGATTTATGTGTACTGGCAAAATAAAATTAAATTGATTGTAATCATATTTTTCGGTCTTTTGTATAATGATATTGGGGGTAAGATTCAAATAAGTGGGGTAGTCAGTTCATGCATTCAAAATGTTAGACTCATGTTATTGTGTGATAGCTAGCACTTCAGTTTTCGTTCAAAGATTGTACTGATTAATTTTGTAATTTTTTTGGTATTACTCAAAAATGGAGAATGAAAAAGAACATTTTACTTTATTACTTACGGCAAAATACATGTCAGAAATTATATGCAACACGAAATTTAAAGGAGAAATAGCGTTCTCATTATCTTCACTTAAAGATCAGGTTTTTGGAATATGATGCCGTATTCTCCACATAGTCTTGGTTGAATGGTAGAATTTCAATAACAATGTCATACTTTGAAATTGAGGACGTAATGTTTTGAAGCAACATACAATTATTTGTTGTTCGATTACACAGACAAACATTTGTAAAATAGATATTATTCTGTTTATAGAGATCGTCACGGTGGGGAAACAAGAATTGCTACTGTTCCAAGTCACTACTATTAAACTCTCCAAGCTAAAAGAAGATTGAATAGAAAGTAAAAGATATCATTTCTATAAGATATTTTTATGCGGATAGGTACAGTTTAAAGATAACTCATAGCTAACCTCAGTTAAAGAATTCAAGCCTCTTCTGTTTTATCACTTCGACAAGGTTGGAGACAAAATATTTTATATTATGTGGAAAGTTCAGCACAATTGCAATGTCCAATGGTAGTCAACTTAGTACGAGTTTAGGCTCTACGAACAAATCTGGCATTACATTACTACTATATAACTACTGGTAACACTAAGACAAAAATAACTCTTTGTCTCGACTCGATACGCACTACCACACTTTGGTTGTCGGTTGTCTACATAATTTAGTCGATACAATTTCAACCACTATTGTGGTAAGTATAAACAAATTGCACACAAATTTATAGTTAAGTGTTAATGGAGTCGACATTTTCTAGCATGCTTCTATAATTTCACTGTGGTAAGGAATCTTAACTAGAACAAAACTAGTTCATAGCTACGATTTACCGGCAAATTAACAACAATTTTTCATTTTTCCTTATTTAGTATATGGAAATCGTATTTGTACCCGTGATGTAGTAGTTCGTCCTGATGTGGTCATTACAAAGCCCAACTATCGAGGATGAAATTTGGGTATATGAATCAGCGGGTAGTCTACCGAATCGTTACAATTGAGTACCGGCGTTCCTTATGAATAAACAAGAGTAATGACTATTGCCTAAACCATGATGGCCACCACATCACTACGTACCATTATGAAATTGATTACTATGTTAAAACTCGGTCTAAAAGCAAGAATTGACTTTCATAGCCCGATTCGCGTACGTATGTAGTTGCTATATTTCAGCTGTATAAAAACTACATATTGCTAGGAAAACAAATAGAACCGGCGGAAGCCTAGCGGAATATTCCCAGCATTCTAATACACTAATTCACAACTGTAGACCGTTATGGTCAAATAGCTGAAGTAGACTAATCCAAAATCAAGAAACGAAATAAAGATTTATTGGTTTCTTGTTAAGTTTTCTATCATTCTTTATTCCCAACATCTGTACAAAAGGGGGTTTGGAAGTATACATTTTTACTCTGTGATGTTTTCTTTTGTCACATAGTCTAAATGAGCAAGTTCAGTCTGGTTTTGAATAACAATTAGCTTTTATTTACGGTAATGTGCTTTTCCGTTGTTAATGTGTATCACATGGAACTTTATTTTAGAAATTAAATAAGGCTGAAAATTGTATTTCTTACATAAAAATTCTTATAGTTAGAAAAAGAACTTTGACAAAAAACCCTCTTCCTTGCGAACTAAAAGAAACCTACACTATGATTATCCTCGCGACAGTAAAGCTAGATTTGCTAACAGTAGTGGGGGCATTCATCTTACTTTCCAACAACAGAAGCCTGCAAACAAATAATTTTTTAAATTGTTTTAGTTTTAATAGCTGGTTTTTATGTAGTTTTTGGTGCTGATTTCAGAAATAATATTGTTTTTTCTATCACGTAAGGTTTGTCTACAAAATGAGGTAAAACTTTTAGGGAAATCATGAAATGGACATATGTATGTATTTTATACCGATATTATTTATGTACATGTTATTAAAATTACTTTATACAACGACAAATCTTAAAAATAGAGGAAGAAAAGTTAATAAGGCTTTACTACAATACCTTTAAAAGTCTTTGTAGTAACGTTTCCGTTTCCTGCTGTAGGGTTGAGGATTTTCCCTTTTTAACATCCAGCAGTAATCAGCCATCATGTTAACGTTCCAGCGCCCTTGATATCTGCGTTTCATTTCTTTTATATCTTGCTGGAACCGTTCCCCTTGTTCCTCACTTACTGCTCCAAGATTTTCCGGAAAATAGTCCAGATGAGAATGAAGGAAATGTACTTTAACACTCATGTTGCAGCCCAACAATTTGTAGCTATTTAACAGATTGGCAACAGTAGGAGACTAGGAGACCAGTTACCACTCGCTTAAAAGACTTCCATGCTTACCTTTCCTGGTTTTCCATTTTTAATTCGAAGTTTTCATCCCTCATCAAGTTTCCTTATATCAGGACAAACAAATACCCCTTCTTTAAGTTTTGCCTCAGACAGGCCGGGAAACTGCTCACACAAATATCTGAAACACTCTCCTTCTTTAGGCAATGCTTTGACGAATTGCTTCATCAGTCCCAACTTGATGTGAAGGGGTGGAAGAAGAATTTTTAGGATCCACTAGACTCTAGAAAAAGGGACGGGCCGAGGACACCATGGAGAGAACTAGTAAGTGAAGATCTAGCGGAAACGGGAGTCTCGAACTGGAAGGAAATCGCCAAGGATAGGAAGGAGTGGAAATCACTAACAAACAAATGGGGCTGAAAAGCCTGTGAACACTATTATCTATCCATCTATAAATTTGGTTATGAATTCCATACGAGGGGCACCTTTCACCACCTCTCTATAAACTAAAATAAAATAAACTAAATGGCGCTATTGATATGTGGCATTACGATTTTCGTAAAATTTGGTATTTGATTACCAGTTTAGAAATTGAGCGAGTAGTTTGTTTGCAGTAAACGCATAGAAAATCAATCTTGCGAAAGACTGGAGAATTCGCGTGAAGGTTAACGATTTTACGATAGGATCCAACAGACTCTATTTGCCAACGCTCTTAACTCCAGGATCAAAAATTCTTCTTACTTGCAATTCTTTATTAACATAGTGTTGTTTACGGTAACGTCTATCCCATTGACAGAGGAAGCAGGGAAACTTTGTGTAGCCACTCTCTTGGCCACCCAATATAGAGATCACTTTCAAATCCCCACAAACAGTCCACTTATGATCAAAGTACTTCAGCTTGTTAAGTACCAATTGGAGGTTGTCATAACATTCTTTCAAATGAACTAGATGTCCTACTGGAACAGATGCATATTGGTTGCCATTATGAAGAAGTTTTCAGGCTTGTAGGCTTCTTTTAGAGGAATCAATGAAACGTCTCCATTCTCCGGGATCGTATTTTATATTCAATGTCTCCATCAACCCAGGAATATTAGTACAAAAACAAGCTCACCCTCTAGAGAAAAAAAGGGCTGAAATTCTTTTTCTTTACCTCTGTACCAAGAGAAAGATGTTCCAGGAGCCAACAAACGTTTCTCTTTCAACCTCGGCCCTAGAACCTCGGCTGAACCCTTTTGGAAGGCCTAAGTTTCTAACCAAATCGTTTAGTTCCGACTACGTGAAGAGCCTTGGGTCATTGTAAGTGGACTCATAAGTACCATCATTGTAGCCGTCATCACTGCCTTGATACAACATCATCTAAGATGTTCTCAAGTGTAGCTGGAGGCCAAGGTGCAGATAAATCAGGCCCATGATGAATAGGGCGCATAGCTGAAAGAATGTTTGAAATCTCTTTTTGTTTTTTCAAATTAACACACGGCAAGAGCAAAAGTAACAGTCAGCACTGTGATTTGTAGGTTCTCTCTAAACTATACGTATTGCAAAACGAAATGATTTCTTCTTACCTTGAAATCATTGTCTTAGTTCTTCAACACACACAGAACACACTTTGTGAGGAGCCCATTGTTTGTCTTGATCCCCCAGTTTCATATCGAAGTAGGCAAAGTAAACATTTTTTACAAAGTCATAAATGTTTCTCTGTTGCTTTTTAAGACCCACGAATGGAGCAAAAACAATCAGGAGAGTTCACACAATCTCTAGATGCCATTTCAAAGTACAAAACTAAAACTGACGAAGAAACAGTGAAAGAGTGCGCAGCAGAGTGGTTACATACATGATACAATAATTAAGGTATGCTCTTGCGCATGTTTTGATGACGCGTTGAGATTAATATAGCTGTATCAGTACAATATAGTTGTGGCGCTCCTCATAAATAAATGTGTGCGCATTAGGAAAGTAGATAGAAAGCGATTTTAAATGATTCTCCTGATCTTACACTACTTTTCATAGTCTTCCCATCGATATTTACTTCAATTTTTCTCTCTCAAGTTAATCAACGTATACAAATGGTTAACGATATTGCTGTATATAATAAGGGCGTCATCTTAAGGGGGAGACGCAAATACGGCGTGAAAGGTAAACACTATATATAACAATGGCGAACACGCGTACGTGAGGGTACTAATGACGCGCCTAGTTTAATGCGCGAGCAAAAGCTAATTTCGTTTCAACTCGAGCATACCTAATATTATTGTATCATGGTTACATCCACACTAACTACAGACAGTAACTTGACCTTTGCAGTGGAGACTGCTGAGCAGACAGAGAGTGGAGTGGGAAGCAGGAAGACAGGAAGGGATATTGACAAAGACAGGATACTGGCAGCAAATCTTGTATGAACCGGTTTCTACCAGTTTTACTGTACAGTTTTTTAACAAAAGAAAGGCTGTTTCATGTTGCCAACCTAAATTTAGGCTGGCTACTTCCGTAAAGTAACTTATTTATTTAAAGAATACAGTTTTTACGTATTATATAAAGATCTTAAAAGTGAAAACTTAATGTGTGATTTGTGGATAAACAAAGGGTGATGGATTTTTTTCACTATTTCTTCTATAATCAGCACAGAAGGTACCATAAGAATCACTCGACATTTTATAATCGCAAGCCTGTGCAATTACTATTTTGTCTTTAGACAACAAACTGAAATGGATTTATAATAGTATAATAATAATAATAATAATAGACTTTATTCATCCAACAGGATATCCCATTAACAGGATGATACAAAGGTGAAATAAATATAAATTGTACACGCTATCTAAGAAAAAAAAACTAAATATAGGATGTAAAGCAATGCCATAACAAAAAAGCATAAAAATTAAACATTTTAAACATTTTAGTGGTCAACAGCTTCACCAACAAAGATGTCTTGATAAATTAAAATCGCATTTTGGCACATATGCTGCACTGGAGACTTTAACAATAAATTAGTCCTTGCAGGAACCACACGAAATGATGGAACATTTCTTGCTAAGGCGCGAGGAACAAAAAGATTAATCCGCGAAAGCAATTCAGCACAGTCAATTTGATTGTTTAAAAGCTTGAATAAGAACCGCGCACTGTGCACCTGTCTTCTCTCACATAACGATTGCATATTATGGCGTTCCAATAGCAATTCATATTCAATGTTCCTTACTGGATACACATTATCAATCTTGAATGACAGAAATTTTAAAAATCTCCGCTGTATTCTCTCAATAGAGTTTTGATGAGAATGATAATAGGGATACCACACGATTGAAGCATATTCAAGTCTGCTAACAACAAACGTAAAGTACAATGTCTTCAGTAAACACGGATCTTTAAAATACTTTGACGATCTTATCACAAAATCCAACATCGCTGCAGCCGAAGAGCACATTTGATTGATATGCTGATAAAAAGATAGCTTGCAATCGTACAGCACGCCCAAATCTCTCACTGTATCACTACTACTAAGAGGAGAATTATTTATTCTGTAAGATGTAGGCAAACTATTAATTTTTCGTGTGTACGTAACATACGTACATTTTGCGACATTGAGGGCAAGATAATTTTCCTGACACCAGTTGAATATGCAATCGATATCCTCTTGTAGATTCTTCATATCATCATAAGAGCTAATTCTGGAGTAAACCTTCAAGTCATCGGTATAGGCTAAAACATTAGTGGTCATTGACATTAGTAAGTCATTTAGAAAGAGAATGTTGAAGACGTAGCTGCTTTCGTAGTGTCTGATGCTGCTGTGCGAAAGTAGCTTCTTCACGTTCACCGGCCACAGGTTGAAATGCTGTATAGCGCGTTTGTTAACTTTTTCGGTGATTTTAGTAAAACACGACGTTAAACTTATATTATTTTATTATAAATGTATATATATATATATTTCGTGACCTTTTATTTTTATTTTTTAATAGTGGTAGAGATCTATCATATAAGATTATTTTATTATAATCAAACTTAACATCAAATATAGCCGAGTATGGAATACAAACAGTTAAGAATAAGGATTGTGTTGATGCTTGAAGAGCGCGCTTAGAACTCTTCTAACTGAGATGTTATCACGAAGGTAAAGTCGGTGGTTGTTCTGAGAATGTGACGTCAATAATCAAAGGAACGACTATTGCCTGAAGTACACAATGGAATATGAATTTCGAAATAGTAACTTAATGAATCATAAAGTGAGCATGAATACGAAAGAGAATTTCTAAATACCGATGTACTGACTCAGCCGACTTAATGTCTTTTAAATAGTTTTGGCTTTGAATTTAAGTTAAAACGAAATTTAGAATAAAATTACATATATACATGAAAGGCTAAATAAAAATTTTGTATTGTCCTCAACAGAGAACAACAGTGGACCAAGGTTCGAGCCCTGCGGCACACCTGATGTAACCCTGAATTCATAGGAGCTATAGTCATTGTAATATACGTAGCCTGTTCTGTTCTGCAAATATGAGTGTATTAAGCGCTGTAATTTTGGAGAAAAACCAAAAGCGTTCAATTTATATAGGAGCCTGCAATGATCAATCTTGTCGAATGCGCGTGAGAAATCCGTGTACACTACGTCCACCTGACCGCCATCCTCCAGAGCTTCACTAATAAACTGTGTAATTATTCCTAGGTTGGTAATCGTAGATCGTCCAGCGATGAACCCATGTTGTTTCATGGAGATGTGAGATCTAGTATAGCAACTGATGTGGATGTACAATAAGTGTTCATATACCTTCGCAAAGTTTGGCAAGATCGAGATGGACCGAAAGTTATTTATTGTAGATTTATCGCCCTTCTTAAAAACCGGAGTAATTCTTGCTCTCTTCCATCGCAGAGGAAATATGGAAGTTTTCAAGGAAAGATTGATAATTATTTGGAGTGGTTTAACAAGTGTAAGAAGAGCGTCTTTAATCAAAAAGCAGGGAATAAGGTCGTCACCTGCCGTATCACTATGAGGTAGACGGTTCATTGCCTCTAACAATTCATTTTCACTTATATATCTGATTTCAAGTGACGGTATATCACATAGAATATCGCCTGTGGTCATATCTGATGGTGTTAGATAAACACTGGAGAAAGTTCTAGCAAATGCATCTATTATTTCCTTAGGGTCGTCATAATCTGTGCCATCATCAGACATTTTATCGGGAATTCGTGATACATTTTTACACGGTTTATGTATCTGAACAAGTCTTTTGGATTTGCTTTAACCGCACGTTCTATCTCATTCATGTAGGATGTATATGCCTCCTGAATCTTGACTTTGACTAATCTTCGTAATTCCTTAAATCTAATATGGTAAATAGGATTATTTGTTGATTTCCATTTTTTGTAGTAATAGTTTTTTGTTTTAAGACTTCGTTTAATTTGAACAGTAAACCAGGGTGGAAATGAGGTGTTATTTGTAATGTAATGAGGTACTGATCGATCAATAATTTTATGAATGACCAGTCATAGTTACCAAGGTCATCACACAACTGAACGAGATTCGCTTTTCGAAAATTGTATCTAGTGTTTTGTGCAGATGGAAATAGCGATGGCTTTGACTGAGACAATAATTTGAAATTTACGGAGAGAGCAGGATGATAATTATCCTCAAGTACTAAAGGGAAATCTTCATGTGAGATGTTTGGGATACAGTACAGATTCGTGAATAACAGATCAAGCAACTTACCATCAGAGTTCGTGATATTATTGTATTGTCTCAGGTCAAACATATTACATAAATTATTCAAACGTAAGATCTTTGCCACAGTAGTGGAAGTATCAGCAACAGTATACTCTGGAATGTTGAAGTCACCAATCATCAATACAGGTTGATTCATTATTGCGATTTCTAATGCATCAATAAACATTTCAAAGTCGCTATTAGATATATTTGGGGAATATAAACTCCAGCTACAAGACAGATGATTGAACCAACATAACATTTACATAATACTAAATCAATTGCAGGCACAAGCTCTGTAATAAAGGACGTATTAATGAGTTCAAATTTTATGTTATCGGCAAAAGCAATTAGCACTCCACCACCATCAGCACGTCCAACAATATCAAAACTACGATTGCATCTAGCTATATTGAAGAGAGGAGGGAAGTGTTCTGTAGAGACAATCGATGTATTCAACCATGTTTCGGTAATAATAATGATGTCGTACAACTGTGCACAGATATCAACATAAAATTGATGTGTTTTTGTTTTTAAGCCACTCGCGTTTTGGTAATATATATCTAGGTCCCTGAATATATTTAATTGCCCGTCGAGGCGACTTATATATAGACACACAATGGTTAAGAGGCAACGGATAGGTATAAAAGTGAACAACAAAGGAATAAAATCATACAAATCGGAAAATAAAAGCGTAAGAAATTATTATCCTGACCCTGTATACACAGAGCTATAAAATAAAGTCAGGCAAAAACGACAAACACAGCGAAAAAGCTGCACATATGAAGTAAATATGCAAACTTACCACGATTATTGTTAGACTAATAACAAATATAAAACAAAACAAAATATAGCACTGGATAGGAAATGATTGGCACTACAACAGGATATAAAATAAATTAATTCAGGAAGCAAATTAACCACAACAAATGTTATTTAAAGAATACGATGTTAAGCGTGTTACAATCTGATGATATGATGAAATTGTATTGGGGAAATAGCTCTTTTAGAATATTGATGTAGAGAACTCTTTTGAATGCGATCATGTAATTGTCATTAGATTCGTTAAACGCGTCTAGATCATAATAAATTGCAACCTCGGAATACAGTCAATCGGTTAACAAAAGGTTGTTTATTGCATTGGGCTGCGGTAATGCATATTTGATTTCTCAACGTAGTGAGGAGCTTAGGTATATTTCATAGAGAACGAATCATTATTGGAAAAAGTGTTAAACATTTAAATCCATATATTGTTATAAGAACTATACCAATGAAACAACTATTAAACACGCTATTGATAAACCAGCTGGGGAATAGATACAACTATCAACCAACTTAATTCAATTGCTAGGTATACCTAAATCATAAACCAATATATGATTTGATATCACAGTGTCATGTGTAATGTAACACCCTTCCTGTGCATTTGTGTTTTCTGTAGACTCAATAGTGTGAAATACATGCCTCTGGTTAATCCCTAATTATGTTACGCCTTCATTAATTATTATTGATTTATAAAAAGAACAGCAATTCCTCTTTTGGTAACAAAATAAATAATACAGTAAATTCATTTCTGTAGGTACACATTTTACCGATAACATCAGATTACAATCTTTAAGTCATCTATTACAGAACTAAATGCATCAATCCTAGTTTAAGATACGTTGTTACCTGCTAACTATGTATAATTTTGTATGTTTATAACATTATGAGTAATTGTAAGCAACCACGGAGTAATTTCAAGTCTTATATGTGGAGGTTATTTCTCAAGTAAATTCCTTATGATAGCGTAAAATGAGAAAGTTTTTCTGACAACCTAACAGAGAAACCTAGTTAATTTTGGTGAATTACAATATTATCTAATTCTTACAGATCCAAATGTACGTATATTTATGCTTAGAATGCCACCTGCTGTGAAGCACATCTCATTCTGGGATCTTATCATCATGAGTAACATCATTTTCTGGATGGACAAACTATTTCTGTACCACTTTGAATTATAGACGGCACACGATATATCTGAAAACTTCATAACCATTATTTTAGCAAAAATTTTTGTTCGACATATGACTTACTGCTGTGGTTACAATCTCGGCGGGTAGAGCATAGAATGCAAATTGACCGAGTATTACGCCAGCTGACAAAAATTTTAAAATTTGATTCGATAGAGTTGCCTCACTAAAAGGAAACGCTTTGTATTTATAGATTACTAAAAATTTCTTCCATATACTAGTAATCTTATATGTAATAATAAGTATGTTTGTTAATATTTATTGAAATAAGATTCAAGTCACGAGAGAGGTTTCATACAGAAGGATTCAATCTCCATTACGTTTAGAAAGTCAAAGGGGGAACTGTGCTACTCCGATGGGAAGTGTGTATCACTGCCCACTTAATTAACACATACGTACATACATCATCAAATTTAAAAGAAACGGAAATCAAGAACTTAAAGATATTTTTCTGCATCCTTTCAGTGTTGCACGGTGATGTTAATTGTAAATATAAATGTCCGTTAGTTGTTGCATTACATTCTAACTATACATTTTTCATAATAGGCCTAACACCTTAATAAAATTAAGATGATTCACACAATAGAACCTTACTTTCTAAATTCAAAAAATTCCGACGGTCGTTGTCATCAATAAATAGAAACACGTCTAATGCAGCAGTGTCCCTGATGTAATTTGTTTAACACATGTGGTCATAAGCATAATAGATGTATAAATTTGGCAGGAAGAGGAGTGGGGAGGTGGGTATAGATCATAACTGCAACAGCAATGAGCAAGGATATCGAGTTTATTAAAACAAGTCAAGAAGACGAGACTGTACAGGATACAAGAACGAAGCCAACGATGTAGCGAGAAATGAAAGAATAAGAAGAGCGAACAAATTCCATTGCCTGATAATAATATAAGGATATGTATATGGAATGTTCGAGGAATATACGAAGAAGGAGCAATTATTGATCAGGTAAATACTATAAATAGGTATAATATTGATCTCGCAGCATCCCAAGAGAACATATCGAGGAAGATGAAACACAAGAAAACCTATCAGCTGGATGACGAATGCCAAAACGAAATAACCAACAACGGAAAGCTGTGACAACAGGGGAAAGACAAAGACGATTATAATGAACTACCGAAAACACTTAAGCAAACGTGTAGGGTTACAAAGCAGAAGTATTGGGAGGACAAGAATCGATGAAAACTGCCCAAGGAGACAAATTAAGAACTATAAAGACGTCAAAAGTATGAGGAATCAAAGGACTCCAATGGTATTTCAAGGATGTTGTGATGCTGGGTTCTCCAAACGAAATTAATGGTAGATGGATACACGACTTCTAAGAGCCACTCAGTGCGAATAACGAGGAAGAAGAAGGCGTAACGATGAACAAAGAAAGTACCGAAGTGCAACAAGGTGGCCAAACTGCAGAAGTAATCAAAAACCCATCAATAGTGGAGTTAGTATAAATAATAATAATAATGAAAGATAACAGAAGCCCAGGAGAGAACGAGGTGACGACAGAAAACATTAAATATGGGTGCGAAGTGGTAATTAATAAAGTACACAAAGTGGTTAGAAACGTCTGAAATACTGAGACAATGCCACAGCAATGGAATAAAGCCGGTGTAATGCCGTTATTCAAGAAGGAAAGAAAAAGGGACGGGCCGAGGACACCATGGAGAGAATTAGTAAGTGAAGATCTAGCGGAAACGGGAGTCTCGAACTGGAGGGAAATCACCAAGGACAGGAAGGAGTGGAAATCACTAACAAACAAATGGGGCTGAAAAGCCTGTGAACGCTATTATCTATCTATCTATAAATTTGGTTATGGATCCCATACGATGGGCCACCTTTCACCACCTTTCTATAAACGATAACTAGATGGCGCTATTGATATGTGGCCTTACCATTTTCATAAAATTTGGTATTTGATTGCCAGTTTAGAAATTGACCGAGTACTTTGTTTACAGTAAACGCATATAAAATCAATCTTGCGAAAGACTGGAGAATTCGCGTGAAGGTTAACGATTTTACGATTCTAGTAAGGGCCTAACTCTACAACAATGTATAGAATCGCTTCATTCAATTCGTCGACCAAAATCCGTTGCTATTGCAGAAAGCACCGATGCTGCGCGCAACATCATTGATGAAAATCAGCATGTGACCTACGGTAAGATAGAGGTACTCCCGAAGACTGTAATACCTTCGATTCTTCATGAGCATTTGGGTGTGAAAAGGATTTCAGATGGATTCCGCATAATTTAACCGAAGTTCACAAAGGGCTCATGTTAATTGGTGTAAGTACAAAAAGTCGATCAACGAACGTCAAAATCCGCAAACAACGTAAGAAGTAACTTCCTATAAATAATCCATTATTTGCGTGCTACAAGATGAATTGAATCCCGCAAAGGGCATATGTTCACAAAGCACTTCCAAGATAATGATCGCCTGTTTCGTCAGTTGTACTGGGATTGTCACAATCATTCCTATAGACTCTAAAGGGATTCATTCAGTATTAGCTATTCTTCGATACTCTAAAGTTTAGATCGAAGAATAGTTAATCCCGAATGATATACAATAATTTGTTTGTTTGAAATTGCCGACGAAATCACGAGAAAACAACCGAAAACGTCCCATTATTCTGCACCATGATAATACCAGCTCCCACGCGGCACGCCAAGTAATTGATTATTTAGGGGAGAAAAGCATCGAATTAATACTTCATTATTCGTATTCATATGATCTATCGCCTAACGATTTCTTTCTGTTCGCAAATATTAAACAAAAAATGTGTAGGCAGCGATCTTTAGTGCCTTAAGGGGCTGTCGAAACTTTAAAGGCGTCCCTCGTATATCCAGAAATTTATATGTTTAGCTCTTATGTCACTAATTTTCATAATACAGTGTTGTTTATACCAGAACGTAGGTTAAAAGGGACATACACTAACAAAAAGAGTTAATAGAAAGAACGTAAAAAGTAATGGAAGCAAAAAAGAATAAGAAAAGGACCGTAGAAGAATTCTGGAGAAAATCCAACGCTGAGAGAGATAAGGCTTTATCAGAAGAAGATCTGATTTGTGGACTAATAGTAAACGCTGATGTACTTGAATGAAGAATGCTTTGTTAAAATGTAATGTTCACATAGGTATATATGTGTATTTACTAATTTATGTCATTTGTACATAGCGACCAGTACGAGAGTTCAAACTTAAGAATATTAATTTACCATCCTCTATTGATTAAAACGAAATTTAAGGTAAAATTATATATAAATGTACTTACCCAACAAATGATTCGTACATATCAGTACAAGCCGTAACCAGCGAGATGAAATAATGGAACAGCAGCATAACTGAGTAAACGCGTTGCATCCACAAGAAAATTCTGTCATAAAAATTATTGAAGAGTGAAGGATAAATTTATATGAATTAGATGTTAAAATAGTGATACTCCACTAATTAATAATAATACTTCAGATTGTACCAAAAGGCAAATTTGACTTTAATATTTTTGCAAATAAAAAAGAACACATCGCAAGTTAATAAACAGAGGTAATATAAATATTCGAAGTTGGATGTTTCGCACATTTTTTAGAACATTTTATTCAACGTGACTACTTACTATAAGAAACTCTAACTTAATAAACTCAAAGGAAACGAAAAGGGCAAACATAATTCCTAAACGATTAGTTAGCCACAGAGAGCCGATCAATAGATTTTTGTTTCTAATCGAACAATGAACTTAACCTAAGAGATATAAGATAGCGCCCTGTGTGTCATTTGAAATTGATAATATTGAAAGCAATGATCAAATGAAAAAGACGAAACCCACGCTGGCGCATATCTATATATTTTATTATTATTATTATTTTATACTATTATTGGTATAATGAATATTATATTCCCAAACAAAGTAGTTTCGCTTCATTCGAAATTTATTATCAAGTAGTAAACCAAAAGTTACCGAAAAGAGTTAATCTAAATCTGAATTCTAGAATGTTAGAGAAAAGTTTAATGTTTGATACTTTTTGTTAATGAAGCGCTTACAACATAATAAATTTACCAACAGACAAAAATTATTTAAGAGAATACGCTTTCTACTCGATGGATGAATTTTTAACTGTACCCTTATTTATACATACATATATGTTGTTTGTTACTAAAGTGTTATACAATGTTTGCCTTATACACCTCTATGAAGATATCTATATCCTAATGTAATTCATTATTTATATTTTATCTTATTTTGTTGGTGCTTTTACCTTTTTATCTTGTAATTTTTGTAATTGACGTTTTGCTACAGTTGTTACTGTACTAAATAAATCCTTACTATTTCTATTTCTATTTATAATATATAGCCACAGGCACAGATTACTACAGATCTCCAAGTAAATACGAAAAGTTATCCGCTATAGTTATCTTTGTTTACCTAATTAGAAAGATCATATGATCCCTCTTTTCAGCACGGGAGCAAGATTTAGAAGATGGCGCGATTTTTGCCGGAATTCGCTTCCTTGACAATTTACTTTGGATGGTAGAAAAGGCAATATGATAATAATATTCGAGGAGGTTATTAAGCATATATTTAAGTATTGAAAAAAGCCATTTCTAAAGTCTAGAATTGGAATTATGTGCGCGGAAAAAGCCAGATTGGTTAGAAACCACCATCCCAAATTGGCTGGATGCCCTTAGTTCCACAGTTTGCTAGTTCCTTAAAGGCTCAAGTCATTAAACGATCCAAGGTAGCACTAGGTTTACTATTATTACTATCACTTCCTTTCAGAGAGTTCTCTGACCAGAAGAATAAATTAACATATCCTTCGGAGAAGTTAGTTAGGCTTGTTGGTCATAGAATTATGTTGTTAGAACAGCGATTGCAAAACTTGCAATTAGCAAACATTTAGAAAAAAGTTGTAGTTTTTATCGATTTTTCTTGGATTATTTGTTCAACACAGTTTATCTTTTTTAGAGGAGGTACTGTTAAAGAAATTTGTCGTATCGGTATTCCTACCACCATTATTTGTTCAATTATTTGTTCAACACATTTTATTTTTTAGAGGAGGTACTGTTAAAGAAATTTGTCGTATCGGTATTCCTACCAGGCTCGACCAAAAAGTTCTAGTAGCAAGAAACGAAAATTGAAAATACTACGTCAATAAAATGTTTACTTCATATTGCAATATTTTCATTTTCTCTCAGCCTGGCTCTGAATCCAATTTCTTTCGTTTGAGTAATTTGTATTGTTTATATTTTTATTGTATTTTATCGTTTTTATTATTTATTATTATATTTTTGACTGAATTAATACTCACTCATTTTCACTCAACGTAAAACGCTATTGTAATTAAGTATTCTTTTCCTTTATAATATACATATTCTTTTCAAATGTTTGTTTTCACTTTGTACCTAGTATACCTACATATATTGTCGGTTTAAAGGTAAGACTTAGCAAGTTACATTTTAATCCAAAATAAATTATTAACGTGTAAATACTTGTAAAATCCATGCTACTATTTACTATTACTATTTACGTGTTAATAATTTATTTTGGATTAAAACCGACGATATGCACATTTAATATAAATTTAGCATTCCCGCCAATAAGTAGCGCCCTCTTTAAACCTTGCTATCTTGCTGTGTGAAATAGATATCCATCTATCTATCTCATTGGATAACTTTTTAGCATGGAGTTGGTATCTGTGGTCACAGTTTAATCCATTAGTGCCAAAAAATGACAATTTCGTGAATGAAAAAGGGATCATATGTGAATATTTTTATATTGAGTCAGTCAAGTCAATTAGTAAACTAGAAATTATTAAGAATGGTTAACCCATATCATGATTCTAAAATGTTAGAGAAAAAGTTCAATGTTTATTACTCATTGTTAAATATAAAGTCACGGGCTGATCCAATATTGCCAAAAACCGACAATTTCGTGAATAAAAACCAGCAGTAACGAAGCTATATATTCGAATAGTTATATTATTCCAGACAATAGCGGTAAATTTGTTCTTCAGTATACTTACTCGAACAAAAGTAATTGATGTTTTATACAAACGACAATGTCCTTTATTGCCAGTCCATTTGTTTGCATAGTAGCAAATTTTAACTTCTCCTTTAATAGTTTTACTTGTATCATAATATCAACGCACAGGGATAAGTAAATTGCATCGTACGCAAAAACAATTGGAATCGCTCCACATGCAATATAATATTGGAACATTAATACAATTGTCTCCAGACTAAATGATTTTATGAATATATTGCTATCGAAAAGATATACAAATTTCTCGTTGAATAAGGGCCTCAAAAATATAGTTCTAAACAAAATAGCCATACGCCGATTACAGTTATTTGCAGCAGTGATGTCATTTTATATATTTTGTTAATCTGCGACACCACATTTTGATCAAAATGTCGATAGTCCCAAAACATGGCTACTTTTTTACTCAAGATTTTGTTAAGATCATACTTATAATATATGAACAGTGAGTACTTAAACTGAATCTGTAAAAAGTAATACCACTTAGTTCTGATAAACAAGCTTGGAAAGTACCTTACGTGGAGAACAGATATAAGCGATTCCATTGTATTTACAATCTTTGACCCATCAGCGTTTAAGAAATTCGCACCAATAAAAATAGCGCAAAATATTAAGGCAGATGAATTTATGACACGGAATAAAACAGTTTTCCACGGCGTATATTGTAGACTTTCGCCTATAAATTTCAATAATGTTATTGATATTTGGATGCCACCACCAGTAAGTAGTAGTTGCATTACGAATATTACACAAAGGCATGTAGTAATAGTAATGCGATAGCATTGCGCTCGACCTTAGTTTGGAACTAATTGTACTTCTAAATACTCCCCACTCCAAACTTTTGTTGGACGTTTAGGACAATTAACATAATGAATTATTACAAGAACTTCGTATATAATTATAACGGGCGCTTAACTGCATTTTTACAAATATACGTTAAAATAATATTTATAGAGATGTTCACATAACTCATCCTATTTCCAATTTTTAATAATATTGCATTTCTCCTCTCTTTAATAGTCAGTTCCACATAATAAAATAACAATACTATGTCTACCCAATCTGTTTGACTTTGTGTCAATGATAATTTCTCGATTACTACTGGAAATAAATGAAAACCTTTTGGGAATTTCTTTTGCATGATTTACTACACATAATTTCACACCAATAGAAAAACAAATGAACACGTAGTTTTTAGTATAGTCCCTTAACAGACATCTCTTAACAAAGGAAAGGAACTACATTAACCGTTTTCACCGTACCAATAATACAATTAGAGCTTTCCACAGTGGACGCTCTCAACGACGGAAATAGACATCAAAACTTTTATTAAATGGACATAACTTGTTTACAGAAAAATAGCTATTTATACTATCCAAAAACCTTATCGAAATATTTTACGATTGCTATTTTCTAAGAGCTTCAGGCGTCATAATACATCCCAGACGATTCCACTCCTTACAAAATTATATGATTGACTGTTTAATTTTGATATTTTATTTTCATTGGCTTCATAAATTGAATCGAAAAAGGGCCGTTTTTAACACTAGAGTATTAATAATATACACATATTTCTTCTGGAAATAGCCCTGTATTCAAAACCAACGAATACCCAGTTTATTGAAACATGATTAACTACTATAAATAGATGATAGCAATGAAAGTTTATTTCTGATTCTTTCTACGGCTTGCTTTTTTACACTGACGGCACTTATACCTTCTTATGAAAAGTAAAAGGAAACATGTTTACAACGTTTGAGATTACGTGGGTGATCTTTTTGGGGAATAATTTTTGATCCCTGTTAGTAACAAAATTTGTCCGCGTTGTAGAGGGGAAGTTTGCCTAGAATTTATTTAAATTTAGACCAGATTTAATCAAATGTGTGGCGAGGCGTTTACAAATGTGACATATTGTCATGACTACAAACAAAAGAAACTTTATAGGACATAAAGACAAAGTCGAAAATTTCTAATACGCGGAAGAAAAGAAATTGGGCGAAAAATTTTCTGTGGGGAAAACTCAACTCAACTCAACTCGGGAATATTTAAAACAAAAGCATATGCGATTTAAATAAGCAGCTTGCTGAAACTGGCCTTGTCCAGAAAAAGGCAACTGAGGCTAGTGCGCTAGATCAAGTTAATCAATTAATCAATATCTGATGAAAAGGGAAAAGTAGGAGCGGTTGCACGAGAGCAAGAATTTTAATCCAAAGCTTCAGGTGGATAGTTGGAAAACCTTGGCAACCAGGTATATCTTGGAAAGAACAACATTTCTAACAATCTTCTTCTGTCTTCCGGTAAACAATGAAAAGTGTTTTGATAACACAGCTCCAAAATATAGACTCACTATTCTTCTCTGCTGTAGTATGTATTGTGAAAAATAGAAACCAATGGTAATTGGAAAAAGCGTATTTCCTGTTCTTGTAAGGGATTAAGCGCAGATACTTATTGAATGGATGCCAGAAAAAGTCACAAGCGACTGGTTGGTTATATTTGACAGAAAAATGGCGTGACAAAACAATTAGATTATTTTGTTCTTTGACAAACCCTGTAAAGTTAACATTTTACTGCCAAGTATCATAGTCCCAATCAATGGATTAGTAGTTTAGTGAAAGAGTAAAACGCTATAATAGTTTTTAGATTAAGGCAAACAGCAATTGATACTTTTTATAATAGTACATATCTGTTATTATAAAGAAATAACATGTGGTAAATAAGTAAAAATAAAATTGAAAAGTTTAACATCACAGTATACAGCATATTAGCACTATATATTCTGAGTATCTTTGTTTGATAATACATACATACATCTTTCTATAAAAATATGTTTGTTTAATACACTATTCCCTTCAAAGGACGCATTTATGTAACAGACATTTTCCACTGTCCGTTATAGAGAGAATTTACTGTGCATGACATAACTTTGTAATTTTAAACGCAATATATTCAATATTGTTGCATACTTGAAATCGACATAATATTTCCTTTACTACAATATAACATGTTTATCTTTTTGTACATCCCTATACCGGAAAGTAAAATGATGGCACAGAAGACTATAACTATTATATGAAGAGAACAGGGAACAGAAGCAGAAAATATAGTTTTGAGTCGATTACATATAATTGTTATCGCATTCATATCAAATCAATCCAGAAAAAAGTAACTGTTAAGGGTACAGGTTTACGAAAAGGCATATTATTACCATCAGCTTTTGTCTTAAAACTCCAATTGCCTAGAAGTAATAAATTGCGAACTCTGTCAGACGAAACCGGAAACAACTGCACGAAGCCGCCTACGAAAATTATGTCGGAAAAGTAGCTAGAACCTTTACCGAAGTCGGCTAATGGCCTACCACAAGCGAACTTACAGTTAGTAAAGAAAATCGTATTTCCATGTCAAGTATGTGGCAAATACTGTACGTCTATTGAATTAATCGGCTTTTGCTATGTATCCGAAGATGCATTGATATTGTAGTATAGTAATACTCGAATGGTTAATTACGATTAGAAAATTTATCATTTATTACAATTCAATATATCCAAATTTACAGTATATGTTGGGGTTATGGATGTTTATGTTCGAATGACATTCGGTTTATTTTGGGGTTCTATTTATACTTTTTCGACACCACGCACACCCCCTTTTAAGCCCCTTTTATTACCCTACGGGTGTTAGCTTTTTATTTTAAGTCCAGCCAGTTTAATGGGAGAAAAAAATGTAACTAGAAACAAAATTATTAATTATTATAAAACGCATCGATTAAAAGATAGGAAAGCGTTGTAAACATTCAGACACATACGTTCAACACTTTCACATCACAAGAATTCCTAATAACCACTGGATAACCATAGATACATGGACATTAACAATACAGGTTTCTGTAACAACGTTGTCTTGGATGAACTGAAGTCATGGTGAATTAAAGTTTTCGTTTCGTGGACAACGGAAAAATAATGTAGTGTAGTTGTGGTTTCCGGAAAAAATAAAAAGTTTGTTTGGTTGACGACGAGGAAAATTGACAAGATAGATAAATCAAAAAAAAGATTTTAAATATATTTTGGACCAAAAGGGCTTTAAAGGAAGTACCAGTGAATAAAAGAACCTCGCCACACAATCCATAGAGAATAGAGCCACGTCGTAAAAATGAACTTAAGAGAAGGAAGAATCCATAGAAAATAGAGCTGCATCAAAGAAGGAATTCAAGAGAGGAGAGATAGGAAGAACCATCATCGAATAAAAGAAATTACACTCGGACACACATAACACTAGGTAATTATCTTTATTTTATGTTAAATGTTTTTCAACATTTATAAATATAATTTGTTATAATTTATGCTTTTTATATCATTAATTAAGAGCTAGTCCGGTGCAATTTTGTTTAAGAAATTAACTAAATTCTCAGTACAATATGCATGCTGCGTTGTGTGGAGTGAATTCAACGATATTAAGGTTGAATTATTATGTGCAAAGTTTTGTTTGAAGTACTGAAAATACCTAGATTAGAGCTACTTGGCGCAGTACTTCTTGCGGAGCTTATGACAAGAGTTTTCAGTATACTTATCCTAAAACAGGAAGTATCCCATTGGTTAGATTCAAAGATTGTCCTAGCCTAACTGAAAGCATCCAAAACATTATGTTCGTGAGTAACAGAGTCGCCAGGATCCAAGAACTTATTGATATCAGCAAATGGTGTCATACCATCAACAGATAGTCCTGCTTATATCGCATCTTCCGACGCTAGTATTCAAACATTGTTTACCGTGCACATGTGGTAGGATGTCCTTGCCAAAATATGATAGTATGGTCCGTATCAATGAATGATTCTGCAACAAATGCTGTTCCAAAGACCAATGAACAACGTACATCACTCATCAATACTAAACGAGAATCATTTTCATTGCAGAATTTATAATATATTATATTATATAATAATATATTATGTAATATAATATATTATATTATATAATAAGTACATAAGTGTATCTAATACAGTATGTAACTATACGTCGCAAATTATTATATAATATAATATATTATTATATAATAATTTGCGACGTATAGTTACATACTGTATTAGATTTGGGAGAAATGCCCAAGAATCAAGAAACTTCCCTTTCGTTAGATATTAGTGGCTACAAAATGCAACACATATTTTAGTCAAATGGGCTCAAAAACAAAGCTTTCCGAATGATTGTTTATCAGAATATCCCATTTCTCGACGAATATGGACTTTTAGGTGTAGGTGGTATATTAACAAATCCAGATTTACCTCACAATATTAAACATCAATTATTATTAAGCGGAAAGCTCTATTTTACTAGAGTAATTTTAGAAACAGAACACAAAAGGAGACTGCATACACTACTTCCTGAAATATTGAGTCATATCAAACAACAGTTTTGGTCAACTTCTGCTGTGGGAGTCGCCAAATGCGTTATTGGAAACTGCATTAAATATTTTAAAATCAAACCAAAACCTCACTTCCTTATTATGCCTAGTTTACCAAAAGAACGTATTATGTCTTTAGTAGTACATATGTAGGCTTACCACCTCCATTCGTACTAAAGGGTAGAAAAGGGTGTGGCTGCAAGTTAACTAAGGCATGGATATGCTTATTCATTTGTCTGCCGACTAAAGCGATGCCCATTAAACTAATCATAAGTCAGATGCATTTATAGCAAGTTTCAGACATTTTACATCTCGACGAAGTCAACCCTCACGAAAGTGGTCTGATAATGGTATTTTATAGGCGCTGGTAAGCAATTCAAATATTTCGTTAAAAATGCAAATTTGGACATCATTAACTTTTCTACAAATGAAGGTGTTCAGTGAAATTTTATTCTTCAGCATTCGCCCAATTTTGGAGGTTTATGGGAGTCAGGAATAAAGAGTATTAAGAAGCATTTTTATAAGGATGTAGACAGTACACCTTTAACTTAATGAAGAATTTATTGTGCTACTCGTACAAACCCACTTTAAATTCCCAATCCTTCTTTCACATATTTCATACATCGATCCAAATGACCTTTCACTTCTTATACCAGCACATTTCCTAATCGGAAAAGCAGTTTACACATTAACAGAAATATTGCTATAAACCATCTCACAAGATTTCACCATCTATAACAATTATAAAGTTTTTGGTTAAGATGCTCAAAGCAATATCTTCATCGACTACAACAAAGAACCAAGTGGAAAAATTCATCCCCATCCATAACGAAGAATACGTTGGTCTTACTCAAGGAAGATAACTTACCTGCATTGACATAAATGCATGTTAGGAAGAATACTGGAATTTAATTCTGCGGGCGATGGCGTCACTCAAGTAGCTACGATCAAGATAGCCAAGTGTTTTTTAAATATTCCAGTAGTCCGCTGCCGGTAGAAGATGCAATAGAACTAACAGAAGCTATTAAAAAGGACATTAGTTCATTCCTATATAGTAAATATTGTTGATACTTACCATATATCTAAACCGTGAAGTTGAATAATTTACAACAATGTGTCCAACGGAGGGAGTATGCTTTATATATTTTCCTTACTCCTTCGACATAATATATGTAGTTCAATATAACAAGCAGTATGCACTCATAACTTATAGAATGTAGATCTATGAACATATCCGAAGAACAATGCCATCTATTCTACCATTTTGATGCCAAATTTCTTATCAACTTATTAACAACTGCAATAGTTAAACCAACGACGAAACATAAACACGCTTGATGTTCGATCCGATGTTCCAAAGGGGTCGCTCCTGGGTTCGTGTCTTTTGATCTTGTTCATTCTGGATTCCCTACCAGAACTCAGGCCCGGTCTCAGCGGTTACGCAGATGACATCGTTTTGTATACAAGCAGTATATAAAGCTTTCAAGTTAACATTTCGATGGTAACTGAATGAGAATACCGGCACGGGTAACATCCACCTCCCACGAAACCCCGACGTTAAGTACTTAGAAGTTTTCTTGAACCGAAATATAATTTGATAGAAGCTTACTGGACTATTCCGAGTCCGACTTTTCACTACCCGCAATATACGTACATAATACTTTTGCGCACACATACCGCGCTATGACCTATAAACACGCTGTAGTTTCGGGCGTTCGGTGAAAACTTCCAGTGAAATTCATACCTTAACTACGCTGGGGCGGTTTCTTACACGTAGTTGTTAGATTGAGTTGAGTCTGGGGTGGTGCTGATGTTCCCTGTTTGGTCTTGCGACCAGGACCTCGAACAAATATCCTCACGAACGAGACGAAAAAAGCATTTCCGACATCTTGTTAATACGGGAAAATTACTCTAGTCGACTGGATTTCAACAGTCGTCGATCGATATTTCACACGCCCCGCATAACTACTTCCTCGAATTATCGAAAAGGAAGCATTCCATAAATGGACATATAGCGACTTGACTTCTTAACTACGCCGGTTGGGTTCATGATTTCCCAAACAATGAATCTGCTTTCTCACGCGACATCTGCATTGCGAGTTTACTACGCCTCGACATCGACACTCACCTGTTTCTTCAAGGCTAGAAGGCGGAGTACCACTTTTCGGTGGTGCAACTGTCCAACAAGAAACTGAAACTGAATAACATGTTAATGGAAACGGTTGAGGGAAAATTAAATGTGCTACCTACAAAAAATTCGATTATGCTTTCAGAATCAGTTGATCTAGTCTGAATCAGCAGGAAAACACCAACAAAGGTTAACCCCTTATGAGGAGTAACAACGAGCGAAACAATTCTGCAATGAGTAGTTTCTTTGTCAATGTATGATTTTACAGCGGTACACTATACTGCCTACCTAGAAATGAGTAGGGGAAAGTCGGATCAGACGAGATGGTACAAAGGGACACCGCACTTAGTCCTTTAGAAAATATTTTATACCTATTAGAAGTTATATGGACCTTTTCTGTGATGTGAACACATGCACTAATTCAAACTTGACAAAATGCGCCTAAGAATACCATGTTGTGAAAAGTGAGGAATTAGGTATTGCGCTGTAAGCTTTCAATTCTGTTAGAATGTATATTTACCAGGTAGAACTTAATATTATGAAAGTAAATATCGTGTACACAATAGTGTCATCATACGTTAATTCTCAATATCTACTATTTCTAATACCTCAAGTAGATGGTTGTAAATACTTCTGTTTCATTTGGAAGCCATGCCTTTGTTAACACTACACAAATGGAGAGAACAAGCTACTCAGCGGTTGGATAAAACAGGATAATGGAATAAAAGATGCAGCAACAATTTATTGTAATTATTTATTTTCTAGTTCAAAATCGGCGGAGAGATGCATTATCTGTGGGAAATGTAAATTGCACACAAAAGCAATGTAGTGACTTTGAGCTTGAAGACTGTGAAAGTTTTGTTTATGGCTATTACCATTAAACTGTGTTTCAATTCAATTAAACGATTGTTTAATGCTCCGTATTACCTTTTCTTGTTTCAACTATCACCCAACTAGTTTGCGAAAATATCACATAAGTATCTTCCTCTGAAAAATAATTATTGTTTTATACAGCAGGAGGCCTGTACGTGAATAGGTTATCAAAAAATCCTTTATAGTTTTCACCATTAAAAAAAAAACATGTAAAGCCGATGAAAAAGCAAATCATACAGTGATTGTTAAAGTAAAGAATAATGTTTGATGTTATGATCGATTTTCCACTAACTATCTTGCTTCGCCCAACTCTGCCCTACAGCTAGCTTAGCTTCTTAAAAGATTTCGTTTAGTAACATTACATCCATTAATTTATAACCAACTAATATGCCTTCAGTTGCGCTATAATGTTAAATTGTTGAAAACTAGAATCTCCAAACAGAACATTGTCTGCAAATTAGGGGGAAGGGTTAGAAATATGTTTGACAAATCCGTTAAGGAAGTAGCTATACTCTATTAAAATAACCGTTTAAACATGTCACATGTATATGTACATATGTCATTTCCCAAAAACAGTATATTGATTGGAATAACCTGTATTTATTTATGAATTCCGAAAGATTCGAGAATAGGAAGAAATAGGATTTTGAAAACAATTTCTTTTATCATCCCATTCTATTTTAGTACAATGAACTCGACATCGCCCAGCCATAATACACGTGTTCGACTAACGATATTCTTAAACATCAAACTTGATATGGAAATCCACACTTCAAGGTACAACGGAAACGTTAAAACTATTTATTTTAAAACTGAAACTTTTTAGTTTTTATGTTTATTAAACCCATATCCACAACGACTCGTTGATCACACTAGTTTGTAACGCACTTCGTGTTTTTCTTATTATAAACAGATAATCGGAAGAACGGAAAATTGATTTGATATAACACTGTAAACGGAAAATCTTTAGGCGCCAATGCAACAGGTGTATGCGATACAATAAAAGCAAGAGAAAATAATGTTTCTCATTAAAATTTGATAGAAGTTAAAAACTTTCATTTTACAAGATTTACTTCGGCTAATTAAAAATAACCTCAGTGAAACAAAGAATCACTTCAAGTTTACAGTTAGCACTGATCATAGGTAACAGTACAAGTAGGACCAATGCAAATACTTTATAATAATGAAAGATATAATCATTCATTACAAGGAATAAAATGATATATAGATATTCTAAACAAAGGTACCGTTAAGAAGAATTAAATCTAAGGCAATAAATTTAACATAACCAGAAATTATCGGAAAGAAAAGAAAAGAAATAGAACAAATATAATAAAATAGAACACCTGCTACACATTTAAGCACAACCCGGGAAACAAAAGGAATCTTTGTAATAGATTCATAAAACAGGTAATTAAACAATAAGGTAATTCAGTGACTAGTCACAATGATCATTTGTGCACTCAGAAAACGTTCGAAGATGGCGCCGTCAAGTAAAGACTCAAGCGTTGTGCTATGCAAAAGATGTTCGAAAGAAGTTAAGACAAGTGTAGAATGCATAAAGTGTAAACACGCTTATCACCCAAGCTACTCACTAAAAGTCCGAGGGCTTCACATTGGTAATTGTGGACAAGTTTACTGCTGTGAAGACTTAACCCCAACTCTCACAAATAACTTGATGAAGGATAAAGAGATCGAGTCAATGAAGCAGGCCTTAGAAGAACTGAAGTCTAAATGTAGGTGTTCAGAATGGGAAAAGGATGTTGAAAGATTGACCAAATCTCTGACTGAGCAGGCCAATTACTGTAAAGGTAGGGATAAGGTAATTAGCGAATTAAAACAAAGACTGTCCAAGATGAATAATATAATGCACGAAAAGTCACTGGCTGAGCTTGGAAGTGAACAAAACTCCGAACAAAACACCGTAGAAATAGATGAGGAAGTGTGTTACGATAACATTGAGCAGGATGATGTTGGAGCGAACTTAGAGGAACGAATGCGCTTTACGGAAGCAAGACTGAAGGAGATCGACGAGAGATTCGATAGAGAAATTCAACAACTGCGATTAGAAATGAGTAACAATAAAATAGCAATTATTGACTCCACTTACTTGTCGAAATTTGTTGCGGAGAAGCACTCAGAGACAACACTGGCACACATAGAAAATATTGACAATCGTAATGTAAATAAACAAACCCAATCAACTCTACAAACGAAAGATACTACGAGCTATAAGGAAGTTTTGCATAGACAAACAGATTTATACCACAATACACAAAGAGGCAAAAAGGTTCAAAAAGCTATTTCAAGAACAAACAAAATAGATGAAAGAGAGCAAGCTAGGGACCAGAATGTAAATACTAAAACCTCAGAAAAAAGAAATACACACATTGCAAGGGTAAGAGGTACTAAATTGGAGAAGGAAGTTGCTTTTCAAAAACCTGCACTGGATGTATGTGGGGCCAATGTTATAGATACTGACATGAAGAATTTATTGACGACTGAGTTTGCTGTAGAGAATTATTACATAATAGAAAGCTTCACAAAAAAGGTAAGGGGAACAGACTAAGAGTATAAATACTTTAAAATCGGGGTTGAAGAGAAGTTAATTGAGGAAGTGTATATATGTGACCACTAGCCTGTAAATATCGAGGTAAGACAATACAATTTTGTTGGAAATCGTTCTAACAATAGATCAGCAGAGAAGGCTCACTCCACTGACAAACATTGGGTATACGTTGGGAACTTCAAACCAAACTTTGACGAAATACATATGGAAAACTTATTAGTTAAATAATTTGGAAATCACACCTACGAGATTAAAAAGTTAGAAAAGGAATGTAGATCAACAAGGACAAAATACAATAGCTTCAAAATAAGAATCCCAGAAGAACGTTTGTCAGAAATATATAACCCCAGCCGTTGGCCGACAGGGATACAAGTAGAAAAATTTAAGTTTTCTCGTAGACAATACCCGCGAACTCCCAAGTACCGAACCAAACAAAAGAAAAGGGTCGCAGCCTAAATTTAACATAAGCATACTGAACATAAACTTACGCTCACTGACTAAGAAAATTGATGCGTTGTCACATTATAATCTGGAGACCAACAGATATTGTGTGCATAACAGAGCACTGGATGTGCGAGGCATCCCTCAGCGTCCTATCAATTCCGGGATGTACCTTGGCTGCATCATTCAGTAGAAATAACAGTAATCATGGGAGTGCCATGGTCATAGTAAAAGAAGGACTAAAGGTCTCCGAATTACCAGTAATTAGATCCTTGTCTTTCGAAGAACACGTTGAGGCTGCGGGCATTTATTTGGCCGAATTAAATTTAATACTGGTGACAATTTACGGACCACCAAAGGGTGTCTTCAGAATATTTAGGGATACCCTAAATAACATGTTCCAATATGTAACAGACAATCACCCGTGTGCAAATATAGTAATAGCAGGAGATTAATATCAATTTTCTCCAACAGAATATGGAAAATATTTTATTAAAAACATGTTTTCAACGGCGCATCACGTGTTGCTGCAAACTCGGGGTCCTGTATAGACCAAATGTTTACGAACTATGATAAGAAAACCTATTACGGATACACTGTGCAACCCCATCTGTCTGATCACTATAGCCAAATGTTAATATTGTGCTCCAACAATTCACCTGAAAAGAAAAAATACATAAAAACTAGAAAATTTAACGATATTAGTACAAATAATTTCATAAGAATGTTGGTATACTGAAGAGCTTCGACAACAGAAAAATATTTTGGACGGCCTACACAAGAACAAAAAACTAAATATAAGGAAGACATGGTAAACATAAAAAATATAGCAGTGACAAACTACATTTAAAGAGCAAGCAATAAGACCAAGGCAACTTGGAAAATAATAAAATTCGAAACAAGTGGGAGCAGACTAAAAGAAGACATAGAGGAAAGTACACTTACAATTATTTTACGGGAGTTCTAGATGAACAGTTACTGAACGTTCCTGGTCCCGTTAATTCTGCGTGCTCATTTTTAAATTGCCAAACAAGAGTAGACTCTTCTATTTTCCTGAGGCCAGTGGGTAAAGGAGATATTCGTCGGATAGTGCAGAAACTAAAAAAGAAAGCCACGCAGAATGTATTCAGAGGTCGAATATTAGAAACGACTTGCCAGCTTCCCCTCGCTTGCCTGGCGAAATATTCGTCATAGTGGGGGAACCAGCCGAAGAGGGCGAACCGGCCCGATGTGCAGCGGTACGCTGTCGGCTGTTCCTTGCCCCTTATCTGTTATAATACTTGTAACAGATAAGAAATATTAAATTACTATTGAAAGAAAAGGTCTGGATCGAATTTCATGGTTGATTGTATTTGGCTTATGCCAATAACAGATAGATTTATAGGTATTCTTTTTTAACTAATAAATATCCATTCAACACTTATTTTATTTTAATAAAGAGTCCGTAGGACCAAAAATAATGTGGTAAAAAAACTATATAAACAACGATGACTTGAATGTTGGACGAATATTACATATCGCATACTGTTTGCGAACTCGGGCGTGAGATTTGGAGGAATTCGGGAAAATCGCAGTAGCATAGATTAAAACAGCGAGATTGAGGAAGGAGAGAAAAAAGATTTATTCCTGGCATAAAAAAGGAGGAAAAGCCTTACAAAGTAATAATAATGATGATAATAATAATAATCACATTCATAGTCATATTATATTATTAAATTAATGTAACCTTCACATACATTCTATTTGTCGTCATCTTGTAAATTGTTATCGAATCATCACACATGTTGTATTGTTTTCACATATTGCCAGTTATACCGAAGTTTTCACTTTCAAAAGTTAATGACAATATAATTATGTACAATTATGTAGAATTTCGATGATTAATTTCAAAACCTTCGCGAGCACAAAATTTGGCAAAAATTATTCGATTTTATTAAATCCGAATAGGGAAAGCCACAACAAATATTCAAAAAAGTTTAAGTTATAGAACGTTTTCCAAATTCATCGGAAATTTTGGCTCGCAATATCTATCAACGTGGAGAAAATCCTCTCGGCCATGACGTTCGAGTGTGGCAAAGACCGTACTAAACCTAAAAACTGTAATTACGAGTTCATCTCTGATGAGTTAGAAATTATTACATTTTGGACAATATCTAATTAGCCATAGAATTCGCCAGAATTGTTTGAATTTTTATATAGAGGCTGCAAATCAAATCCAACGAAGATTATTTTATATTAATGATTTTTTTGATGATTTTGAATTTTTCACTTCCTTGCGTGTTTTTGATAGTGAAACCGCCTTGAAAGATGAGGATCGGGATTGTAGGTTCAGTGAAGTGTGGATTGTCGCGGAAAAATTCGGTGGATTTGATAAGGCCGTAATGAAAAAGGAGTGGCGTTTCTTGTTCTCAGAATATCGAAACGGTTCGATTAGACGAGAAATCGACACGTTGTCATTTGATGACCTGTGGACAGAAATTTTGTTTAGGAAATATGAAAGTGGAGATTTCCAATACATCATGTATTTGGAATGACTACCGACCTACTCTCCAAGGTGGTGCATATTGTGGATGAAACCTTAAGTCACCTCGTAAACCTATCGCTCTTGCACAGTGTTTTCCCAATAGAGTTGAAGAAGGCTAGGGTTCTGCCGGTACATAAATGTGGCGACGTAGACGAACCAAACAACTTTAGATCGATTTCGATATTACCAACTCTTTCGAAAATATATGAAACTATTATAAAAGAACAACTGATGGAATTCTTTGAAAAATGACATCTTCGACGAGGCCTAACATGGATACAGAGCCGGTCATTCTACGGTGAGTGCACTTGAGAGTATGGTGGATACAGTTGCTAACATATTGAACAAAAAGGAAGAGTGTCACCTGGTATGCTGTGACCTTTCAAAAGCCTTCGATTGTGTGGATTACGCCATATTGAGCGAATAACTGAACCACTACGGCATTAGAGGGACTGCGCTAAAACTATTACAAAGTTGCCTTGAAGATCGGGAACAGCGGATATGGTGGAATGGCGTGGTGTCGGGGGCGAGAGTACTTCGGCGAGGAGTATCCCAGGGATCGATCCTTGGTCCGCTGCTGTTCACCATTTTTGTGAATGATCTGCCTGGGAATATACAGTGCGACGTTACTTACTTCTATGCCGACGATACCTCTTTCGTGGTGAGAGTTGGTGGGGTGGGCGACGTGCAGGCACAGGCCCGGTAGTGGTTTACAGCCAACAAGTTAAAACTAAATGTGTCGAAGACTCAAACCATGTTAATGTCAATGAAGAAAAGGGAGTCCAAGACTATAAAACTTCAAAAGCTGGAAACACAATTAGCGCCAACCATATACGCTGTTCGTCGCATCAAGACGATTGCGGGTTCTGGGCCGGCGGAGGTGGTGTACTTCAGCAGCTTTCATAGCCGAGCGACATATGGGATCTTACTCTGGGGTGGAGCACCAACAGCGACCCATATATTTCTACAACAGAAAGCAGCTATTAGAGCTTTAGAAGGCGTATCCACCACAACAAGCTGCAGGCAACTGTTCAAAAATACCAAATACTTACCATACCCTCCTGTTATATCCTTACTTGTCTCATGTACACACACACCTCAACCCGGACAGTCCATCATTCCGATAGACACCACTATGATACCCGCGGTAAAGAAAATTTAGAAATCCCTTATCAACGTATAAATAGAACAAGAACAGGGACAAACCATCTCGGAGTCAAGATGTACAACGCACTGCCACAGAGTGTCCAAGAGTTAGATCGAGCCAAATTCAAAAAGCCGTCCTAACGATTCTGCGGTCTAAGGTATATTATACTATAGACGAATACCTCAAAGATCAAAAACAATCAAAACAAAAGTGCCCATAGTGATTCTGTTTGTCGTTTTGTTTGGAGTTGTGCAGCGTCTTCTACACTTTTAACTTTATGTTCGAATTTTATTTATTTATTTTGTTTAATTTTTAAACCAGTTTTATATTTACATTATTTTATTTGACTAAAATCAATTATTATTTTATATAATATTGATGTAAATAAATGAATGAATGAATGAATGAATGAATGAATGAATGAATGAATGAATGGTGAAATTAGTAACGGTCTTCGTCCTGGATCGACTCGAATCGTTAATATGATTACTTAGGTTCGACAAACGAGTACCCGATGAGTAGAGTTGGTCATGCAAGCTATAAAACGTTGCTTTTTGTCAAGATCGTAGTTTACTCAGGAGCGGTAGCAAATTTGAAGGACGGGTCGAATAGGTATATTCCAATTGTCTGCGAATAACTTCGATCTTGACAATTTTGGCTAGCATGAGCAAATCCAATGATATGTTATCATTAAGCAATGTAAACCAAACTGACGCTGTCACTGCACCGCTTGTCCCTATTTCCGTGCAAGACGTGCATTCGTTTGTCGAACCGTAATCATTACAGATTGGAACAGTATAACTAACGCGACCATACATCCTGCTGTCCTCAACGAGACGCAAAATGCCCCGGTTTCACAAACAAATGAAACAATAATATAAATAAGTATAACGTTTTGACTCACCTTACGTGTGATGTAAAATTTACAGAAACTCATTTCTTTTACATTTTCGTGGTTGTAATATTGTTACGCCCGACGATTGATTGGATTGACAGCGCCACCTAACGACGATGAGTAACGGGATAGCGCCACGTGGTGGTTTCTAACGGCATTGCGATAACAATGACTTCGAGACTGTTCAAAACTCGACTACTCGAAGAGGGAGGGCCGTGAAACGTTCCTAAAGTAGCAATACATTCTAGAATAAGGTTTCGAGCCATATAAAGGCGTGGGTAGACGACGCCGCGAGTTCTTATTTGGTGATACATGCGAAGTGAACTGGGAAGTGATAAGTGAGGTCTTAGCTTGCAATATCTGCGAACACTCGGGGTGATTATAGACACATTGCGGCATTAATTAATTTCCTTATACCCACCACGTAACAATATTACAAAAATGCCTAAACGCAAGTGTACATTTACTACTGCTTCACAAATTAAGTATCCATTTATAAAACAAAAGAGTGGTATAGCAGACATTACTTGTAAAAAGTGTCGTAATGATTTCACTCTTGAACATGACAGTGCCAGCGGTATTGAGAAACATTTGAAATGGGACCAACACAGGCTCTCCGATCAAGCTGCTGCTTCGAGTTGGTCTATGTTTCTTTTCTTTAAAGGACCGATTTGCCGACCTGCAAAATTTGGATATAGCTGCAGCAGAGGGCGCGTGGGTGTATCACACGGTGCAAGAAAATCACAGCTTTTGCTCAAATAACTGTACTTCTAATCTTATTCAAATATGTTTCGCGCAAAAATTTAGGTGTGCTCGTACAAAATCTCAGGCTATTGTTGAACCTTCCCGGAGCCCACTGCATAAATTTATTAACGGATACTTTAAACCATGGTTCGATAAAATGATTTGCTCTTTTGATCCACTCCTTTTCACTAAGGCGCGGCAGTCAAGGTTTTAGAGTTTCAACAGCAGCCAGGTGAAATATCGGACATAATTGTTTATGTAAAATTGAATCTGTCATTCGAAAGACATCTCATCGGGATTGGATGTGGAGCCGATATAGTTCACAACGTGATCAAAAGCCGCAGATTGTCTCTCTGTTGATTTTGAATACATCATTTTCATTTCATTACACAACATTTATTCATTTATCTACATCTACAGCTTTCGAGTAGAGGTTTTGAAAGGGTTATGACAGATTATAACAGATCTGCTCCGCCGACAGGTATAAGATAAGTGATTAGATGTTACATTAATTGCACCTAACTACTTATTATTAGTTTAGTATAAAGTGCTATCGTGTCCTAATTTCTTAATAAAAAAGTAGTAGAATGCGAATATGTATTCTTTTACCAAATTCTTTAGGCGTCCCACCCTGATGAAAAAATAAATGGTCACATTAAGTATAACTAGTAACCAGCACAAATAAAAATACACACCGACAAGTAAAAACCGCCCATTAGATTAAATCATCTTCTCGGTTTGGCAACATTCCCTTTGGTTGATTCATAATCGTTCAGAGTTGAGAGAGGTAAAAATTGCGAAGGTCCGCTCTTCCACATAGTTTTTTTACAATCAGTTTGATGCATTTGGGGATACGTAATATTGCATCCTTTAATTATGGTTTTAGACGAAGGGTTGCTAATAGAGACTGTACGCAAATGTCAATATCTTTATGAAACAGCTCACAATTTTATCATGATGACCTATAAGAAGAGAACGCACGGGAAGAAATATCTAACATACTGAAATTTAAGTAATAGATTACGAAAAATTATTGTGCATTCACTGTTTTTATTGAAATTTATTTAGTGTAATATTAAAATAATAATAATAATATATGTTAGATAATGTCGATTACTAGTATTAATTATAAACTTAGGATACATTAATTCTTATTAGCTAAATTCGTTCTCGCTGCCAAAGCATATACATCGAGTGTCGTTTCAGAATTTGATTTAAGGCATTTGGAAGAAGAGCATGCACCCATTTATAAGGCACACAATCAACCGCAGTCTGGATAGCTTAATAAATCACAGTCAAGCTACAAGCTTTAAGATTCTTCTGCTTTTCAATCTACTTATGAACCGATAATGCATGAAGATTAATCACCTTATCTTAACTTTTTAGTTAAATCGTTCTCTTTTTAATACTCGATTACGTGTTCTGAGAGTTGATACAAGTAAAATAGTTTATTTACTATAGTGTGCCACAAGTACTTCTTTTCTTATTAATGTTATGAACCCAGAATCTAGGACGTCTTTCTTTCTATTTTATCACAAAAAATGGCAACCATAATATTGTCTTCGCCCGATAAGAGACTAGTCATTGGTAATCGTTGTTCTAACATTAACCATAGATCAAATATACCTATACTATACTAATATACAGCTCTCGCAATATAAGTTGGGGAGCGGTGGGGATGCGCCGTAAACGTATTTAGGACACGTACCTCCCACCTGTTTGATTCAGATAGTGCATAGGAATTACCATTGTCGTATCAATATGAGTTCCGTAGGGAAAGGACGAATGATAGGCAATCCATCCATCCTCTATCTGGGCGAACTCACTCCCACCCTTCGGCAACTTATATTGCGAGAGCTGTACATACATGTTTGTGATATTAAGTGAACTGTCCCAGGTCGAAGTGAAAATCCACTCCTGGCAGTGGACACGAGCGGACGTGTCTTTCCGTAGCTACAACGAGGCTATTCGTTAGAATCGATACAGCGTTCCGAGAGCGGTCCGTGTACGGAACAGCTCAGCGATATAACGGCGGCATCAATCCGATGCGCCGAGGCATTCGACATCGAGGTACCATCAGAAACGGACGAGTTTCTCCGAGAGTAGAAATATTATTTCTACAAACCACCACTGCCGGAGTTAATCTCCGGTAGGTTCCCGAAAAAGAGCCATCAACTAAATCGAAGTTGATCATCGAGGAAGCTTCCGACGGGGAGGAACCGGCATAGCCGGCTTTTCGCCGTCCAAAGCGGCCAATTTTTCGATTTTCGAAGCTCCGGCTCCGGAAATCGAAAACATTTTAACTTGTCTTCGTCCATTTGGACAATTTTCAGATGGCTTCTTCTAGCCAACAACGCCTCACCGTAGGGGATTTCCCTCCCCTCCCCCGTTCCGCCGAGGAGTCCATGGACGAGGGCTCCTCATCATCGGCCTCCAGACCGGAATCCCCCTCCTCCGGCCCCCGCGGACCCCGGCCGTCTGCCGCAAAGCTCCTCACGTCGCTCGATTACGACGACGAAACCCTCGTCCGGCTAATCGCCGAGCTAACTGAGGAGCTCCGAAGGCGACGCATCGCAGCTTCGACTGCAGCTCTTCCCGCCGCCCCCGTAGCGGCCTCCCCGCCCCCTCTGCATCCGACGAGTCGGTCTCCGACTCCGGTTCAGAGCGCGACGATGCCGGCTGGACCAAAGCCGGCAGAAAGCGTAAGGCCGGTAAGAAGAGGCAACCTTCTGCCTCGAAGAAGATGGCGCAACCGGCCGCCACCCCTCCACCAGCGCCGAGAGCCAGCAAAGGCCACCGGCTGCCACGGTCACAAAGACCGCCACCACCGCCCCTCCACCGACTTCGGCTCCAACGAGCCAAAGGGCGCTGCTGCTTCGCAGGCCCCCGTCCGAATCTAATAAGATTCCCCCATCGTCCTCAGGGAAAAATCCGCCTGGGGACACGTTACGACGAAGTTCTCCGAGCTTCGGATCAACTTCTCCAAGGCCCAAAATACGACCGACGGTATCCGCTTCTTCCCCACCACGGAGAAAGATTTCAGGGCTGCCGTAAGAATGCTCGACGGTCTGGTACTACCGTACCACACCTATCAGCTACCTTCGGAGAAGCTTCTGAACATCGTGATCCGTGGGGTCCCCGTCGAGACCCCCTCAAAGAAGTGGAAGAAGAACTCCTAGAGTTCGGATTCCACCCCGAAGGCATCCATCGCCTCCGCCACCCCCGGAGCAAGAAGGAAATGCCCCTCATCCTGATTAAGCTCCCGAGAAACGAGAAGGACATCTTCGCCCTGAAGGAGGTCCGCAGACTAGTGGTCTCCGTCGAATCCCTCCGCTCCCGAACAGCCGTCGGGCAATGCCACCGCTGTCAGCGGTTCGGCCACGCCCAATCCCGCTGTACGGCAGCGATCAAATGCGTCCGCTGCGGCGAAAACCACCGCGCCGCAGACTGCCTATCTAAGGAAAAGGGCGACCCTGCCAAATGCGCCAACTGTGTTGGCTCACACACGGCAAACTACAAGGGATGCCCCCACTACCCCAAACCCCGATTGCCAACCCGATCCCAAGCCGCCCCTTCGGCGAAAAAGACCCCGGCTCAAGCGCCCCCCAGGCCGCCACCCAAGCCACACAATCCTCCCAGGCGACTTCCTCTGGCAGGAAGTATTCCGACGCCACCAAAGGGAAAATCTTCTTCTCCCCTAAGGTGCTGCGTACCGACGTGCCTAGCCAGTCCCTGCTAGGCCCAAGCCCCCGCCACCAACAACACCGACTTCTTCGGCGCCGTGACCACCCTCCTACAGCTGGTCGGACAATTCTCGTCCGCACTACAGCAGGTTCAGGGCTCCATCCCCCGTAACCTCTATTAATCTATCAACCCGTTTATGAATACATCGGTAAGCATAAACCAGCAAGGCATTTCCAGAATAGTCGCCTGGAACGCGAACGGCATCAGAACTCGTATGCCTGAGCTAAGAGACTTTCTTCAAGAGAACCAAATCGACGTTGCCCTTCTCAGCGAGACTGGCCTCCGCCCGGGGACAGTCTCAAGGTCGTGAATTACAAAACATACCGTCGAGATCGCTTGACGGGCCGCGGCGGCGGGACAGCTGTACTCGTCAAAAATTCAATCCGCCACTCCGAGGTCGTAGTGCCGCCGCTGAACTCTCTGGAGGCGGCGGCAGTCATCATCTGGACCGATTTCGGTCCGCTAAAACTCTATGCGACGTATAGGCCCGCCCCTGGCGGGGTTTCGCGCCAGGATTTCGACCAAATCTTCACCGACCCCAACGCGGTGTTGATGGCGGGCGATCTGAACGCGAAGCACCACCTCTGGGGCAGCCGGATCATACGAGCTGAGGGCAGGCAGCTGATCGACATCATCCAAGCCTTAGGGCTTTCGTACCACCCTCCCGACGGCCACACGTTCTTCCGTGCTGGCACCCAATCCGATGTCCTCGACTTCGCCATATCCAAAGACATCCCGGTAAACGTGACCGTGGAAAGCATCGCTGACCTTTCATCAGATCACAACCCCATCCTAATCACCCTAGGTAGCGAACTACTTCATCTGGGGGAAAAAGTTCGGCGGCGTACGAACTGGAATCTTTTCTCCTCCAAAGTTCTCACCAACCTCAGTGTCAACGAAAATCTTCAGGAAGCGGCCTTCTTAGAGGAAGCCGCAAACAACTTCACCAATGCGATCTCTCGGGCCCTCGATGAATCTTCTACCATCAGACCCCGCAAACACTCTCGACAACTCCCACCCGACCTAAGGGAGCTAGTTAGGGAAAGACGACGAGCCAAGAAAAGGGCCCAAACCACCCTCAACCCCGCTGACAGCCTCCGAGCAAATCATCTTGCTCGACAGCTCCGAGAGGCTCTCAAAACCTTCGAGCAGGAAAACTGGGACGACAAGGTCAAGTCTCTCACGACGGAGGATGGCTCCCTATGGAAACTATACAAAGCCTTGAGAAACCCCTCAAAAAACCCCCAAACCGGCCTCTTCACGGCACCCACGGTTTAGGTTTCTCCCCGAGGAGAAAATCGAAATCCACGCCGACCACCTCGAAGAAGTATTCCGCGGCATCCCGCCCCCAATCAGCGACGACGAAATAATCTTCCGAAGAGAAGTGGAAACGGTGGTGCACGGGATCCCCGAGCTCATCGGAACCCCACTCGATCCCGCCTCCCCGACGAAGTTCGAGCCCTCATCAAAAGGCGCAACAACAAAAGGCCCCAGGGGCGGATTGTATCACCAATCTGGCCCTAAAGTGGTTACCCCCGAAGCTACGGAGCATCTTTGCGAAATCATCAACGCAATGCTCCAAATCCAGTACTTTCCCTCCTGCTGGAAACACGCCGAAGTCTGCAACATCCCCAAACCCGGGAAAGATCACAAACTCCCACAAAACTTCCGCCCGATCAGCCTTCTCTCCAACGTTTCGAAAATAGCTGAGGCAATCATCCTGTCTCGGTTGAAAGAACTCAGCGACGATGTCATCCAAGATGAACAGTTCGGCTTCCGAGCCGGACTGTCCACCGACCTACAACTATTCCGGTTCTCGGAATACATCCGAAACGGACTCGAAAGGCGAGTACCCGTAGGTGCAGTTTTCTTCGACTTAAAGAATGCCTTTGACACAGTCTGGCATAACGGGCTGATCTACAAGATGATCGTCTCAGGAATCAATCCCCCATGGTCAAACTCATCAGGTCCTATTTAGCCGGCAGATCCTTCTGCACTAAATCCCATTCCGTGAAGTCCAGCGTCAGACAAATCCACGCCGGCGTTCCCCAGGGATCACTTCTAGGCCCGCAACTGTTTTCCATTTACATGTCGGATCTCCCCGAGAGCCCAGCACCGAGATTGCAATCTATGCAGATGACACTGTCATCTACACAGGCTGCAGGAAGCAGGCGCTGTTCAGGAAACGCCTCCAAAGCGCTACTGACGGTTTTCTGAGTTGGACCTCTCGCTGGGGTCTGAAGGTAAATGAATCTAAGTGTGTGGCAGTTAGATTCTCGCACGATCGCGCAAACCCCGGTCAGCCGATTAAGGTAGGAAACTCCGAGCTCCCCTGGAGCTCCGAAGTGAAATACCTCGGTGTCATCTTCGACCGAATGCTCACATTCCAAAAACAAACTGACGAAATCCGAAATCGCTTCATCAAGGCCCGCAACTTGCTTCTGCCCCTCATAGGGCGAAGGAGTCCCCTTCACCTAGGGAGCAAGTTGCTTCTATACAAGACGACGCTTCGACCGCTTTTAACCTACGGCGCTATGGCCTGGTTAACAGCGAGTAAGTCTAACATCAAAGGTTTGGAAGCACTCCAAAACCGAACTCTCCGCCTCATCGTTGACGCCCCCTACTTCGTAAGGAACGTTCAGATTCATCGAGAACTGAACGTCCCGACTCTACGTGAATTTCTGACGAAACTCCTAAAGTCCGCGTGGGAAAGAGCCCGCGCCAGCCAAAATCTCTGCGTTCAGATGGTCGTCGATCCCCAAGATCGACCCCCCAAAAAGAAGGTCCGCCGCCTTGCAGATGTCATCAATCTGGACTAAGGCAATTCCCACAGGTCCCTCGACGACCATCATCGTCCTCTAAACGACTGATAAATGGCTATTTTTCAGTCTGAAATCCTCGTATGCGTTACAGGTGAAAAGTCATCTTCCCCAGTTAGCTCTTCGCTAACCAACCTCATCTCTCCCCAGGCTGCGTGATCGAAGCAGCCTACACCTGAAGATAAAAGGGCGTAAGGAATCCCCCCACCGGCCCTAGTATCGACTTGAAGTTCCTAGCGTCGAAGTGAACAGTGTGGTTCCGACACATTGTGATCTAGTTTGGGCGCGCAGCGGTAACAGCGCACAATTGCGAAATATTGTTATTTCGTAATTACCCCTGTTTGCCCCGTCTACAATCTGACCCGGTCCGATCCGATCGCGTGCGCGTCCTTCTTAATACGAAGAAGACGTAAAGGATGGCGTGTTCGGAAAACGGTCAGTGAACTAAGACGATAAACGGTAAAAATATATTATTCCAAAACCCACGTTTACGAAACAATCGGATGACCACTGTATGGCAAATGTGTAACGGGTACGTAAAAAACAATTAATAAAAAGAAACAACGATTACATTAACGGAAACTTTCTGCATTACCAGATATTCATGACAGCTGGATTATCTACGGGTCTTCTTAACAATTAATTAATAACCACTACTCTAAAGATATTGAATGCAGGCATCGAAGATGGAAACGGCCAAAAACGTATCAGAAGCGATAGGAAAGAAAAGCGTTTTATAGTCACGGCTCAGGTCAGCTCCATCGAACAGTTTTGGTGACTATTAAATCCGTTGATGTTTGTCTACGTCTGTGGACACATCACAGAGGAAATTTTTAATCGTTTATTTTATGCCGTCATTTACGTTGCCGATCACGTCACGAGCGAAACCAAAAAGAATCCAAAAGTTACTACATACATACATACTTTACATATATCACTCATTGCTGTTTGCTTATTTAATAAATAGCAATGACCAAACACGTAATAGCTGCAGAAAGAAAGTATGAAATGAACTGTAAACAATTTAACGTCGGTATATACGACCTTCGTTAACCATATATACCCTTCCTAAAATGGTTGGACATTTTAAACGTTTGCTAGCTGATTTCTCAGAGTTGTTCGTATATTAATTACTGTCATTAAATGATCACATTTATTCTTATACTAAACTATGTACTTGTTATGCTCTACTAGAGGCCAAATTATATGCAAAAAAAAAAAGTGGAAATATGCGCATAAATATGTAGATGTTTTGGCCTAAATATGCACTTTCTTATGAAAAATATGCAGATGAAAAATAGGAGTAATGCTAGAAAATATAATACTAAAGAAAAAAATATTTTATTATGTTTACTACAATTTTATTTATAACATTTTACAACATAATTAACTATGAAAACAATTTACAATTACATATTCCTCAAAGTTTTCAATAGAACAATTGTGGCGCTTGTCTGATAACATGTATTTATATATTGACAAGGTTCGTTCTATGTCCACGCTTGTTATAGGAGCATATTTCAAATTAGAAATATCCTCTACTGTCAACTCAATATTTTCTACTGACTCACCACACAAGATTTTAGCAATATCCTTTAGCTTTTTAAAGCCCTCATTTTTTCTATTACACATAAAAAATTTTATACAAGGATTTTCCCACCGTTCCTTTAACATCAAAACATAACTTTTCAAATTTGTTTATTATTTCAACGCTCTCAATTAGCGACATAAATTGTTTTTCCAATTGCAATATAGAAGTGGAAATAAAACTGTAGTTGGCTTTAATAAACGCCAACTGTTGAGGTATTTCTTTACTCGAATACACCTTTTGGGCGTCTAGCACAGATTGTGTATCGCTATCAAGATCTATAATTATTGTCTTTATTTCTTCATAATGATTTGCATGAAAAATAGCAGCTTCCAACCACGTTCCCCATCGTGTGATTACTGGTTGAGAAGGAAGCGGAATACCGGGTAGATGTTGTTTGTAAAACTGAACTCTTAATGGAGCCTTTAAAAACACTTTCTTAACACTACTAATTAAAGTATTTACCAAGGGAAAATGGTTTCTTACTTCTTCTGCAACACGATTTAGTCCGTGCGCCAAGCCAGTTGTGTGAATTAAATTTGGCTAAAAGATTTTCAAGTTGCAAGCTGCCTTCACCATGTATGGTGCGGCATCCGTTAAAGACAATAGAATTTTTTCTGTTGAAATCGATTCCGGTAAGAAAAAGGTTGCCAGTTCTTCCTGTATAAACCTTGTTATTGTCAAATTATTTCCTTTTTCCAACTGTTTGGATGAAATTAAATAAGATTTTGCTGGAACCGATACGTTAAGAATACCTATCATTAAATGAATTATGTATCGGCCCACACTATCAGTAGTTTCATCTGCGCATATGTAAAGGTAATTGTTTGACACAGCCTTCTTAACGCTACTCAATGTTTCTGCATAGATACGGTGAATATAATTTTTACTTTAAGGTGCTCTCGTCGGGAATATTATGTTTGCTGGTGTACTTTTGCAAAAATAACTTGATATTTAAATTGTTCATTTTATGTAGTGGAATATCTGCCGACACAAACATTAGGCACAAATCTTCATTAAATTGTTCTTGTTCCGATTTTTTGGAGGTTGATGGCAAACATTGCGGTAATGTTTGTTGAACCTTCTTCGCCAATTTCATCTTTGATAGTTTTGCAGCATGAGATGGAGTTTTAATATGCTGGTCGACTTGAAGCTTTCTCTCATTTGTAACCTGCATAAGAAGTATCACATCATCAGTTGTTTTCTTATAAAATAAGTGTTAGTAAAAGATAAAATTAATGTGTAAAGAGTTTGCGAAACAATCGGAATAAACGACATTTAATAAAATAACCAACACAACGCTTCGACAAATAATTTTATTTTAAGGTGATTTTTATTTAAAAATCATCAGCAGCATACGGAATATCAGATATTCCGTATTGTGCTGATGATATGCGAAAAATACGCATGAAATATACATTTCATTTTACTCATTTTAAAATAAAATCTTAAAATAAAATTATTTGTCGAAGCATTGTATTGGTGATTTTGTTAAACATCGTTTAAAAACTATAGATTAATAAGAGGAAATAAACTTAAATTTTACTTACAATCCTGCTGCATGCTACGCAAAATACTTTTTCTCCATCCATACGCAATTCTGAATAAGGTGCAGTTCATCCAGGCACTGTCGCTATTTTCGGCATTTTTGCTATTATAATTAATAAGAAGCCACAAGTTTACACTTCGAAAAACCAACGTAAAATGACGTTTAAAATAAATAAGATTGCTTTCGAATATGGGAATAAATTTCTCCAAATAACAAGGACACCTGTGCTCCTAATTTTCTGGTAAAATGAATTTTTGTATTTATTTAGAAGTTTCAGGGAATTAGCTTTTCCTTGAATTCTGTCTCAGTCTAGATGTATGGGAACAGCATTAATAAATTTTTGGAAGCGCTTATCGGAAAAGTATCGAGAAGAGGCTTCATAGTATACTATTTTTAATTTAAAGAGGGCTGTTTAACTCTTTGTTTGTTACAACCACGACATATTTTTAGTAATGCCTATCCTATAATAAATTACATCCAATAAATAAATAAAACTCGGATACTTTAAATATGCTGAAGTACTACAAAATATGCAAATAATATACAAAATGCATATATTATGCAAATATGCAAATTTATGCAAACTGCATATTATCCGGCCTTTATGCTTTACTCTTGTTATTATTGATTATATTCTACTACGTATTATATATATTTTATGAAGCACTAATGCATACCAACGAAATCAATTGTACATTTTAATATACAAACATATTCCCTCAAGAAAGCAGGGAATATAAACTTGATATATCTAAACTGCAGTTATTATGTTTCGTCATATTCTACTGCAATCTGTCGAGCGGTATCTATTATTATTTCTACGCAAGAATATTTCATAATTAGCTATGGCATTTCTCCAAGTTGTAAGTATAAAATTGAAATAACGAATCCACTTCTGTTACTGCGACAAGAAAGGGGCTTATCAATCGGCACTCGAATTGTATATGGAAAGATTAGGTCACAAGAATCGCTTCTATCGGACCATTGATATACATATCAAGACAACTGAGGGAGGAACCTCACAAATATTCAGAACAACTAGCAGAACGTCAGCTATTATGCCAGTCTACGAAAGAAGCTGCCACTTTAAAAGAAAGGGCAGCGTAATGAGGACAAAGGTACGTAAACTATTTAACCGGACAAAACGCACTGACTGATCTAAATAAATCTAAAATATAAAGAAGAAGAAAATCTAAAGAAAGAAGAAAAAATGCTACCGAGTAAAAGGTGCACCTTGTGTTTTATATACTACGCTGGAAATATACAAAATTATTTATGCTTCACAAAATGAAACCTTGATACTTTGTTAAACAGTAGGTACAACCACGCACCATACAAATGCAATCTGACTTCAACAGGCCTCTCAGGGTCTGATGAAACTACTTAAAAGGGAAGAAGACCATCTCATGTGAAATCAAGATTAGTATAGGATTGTTTAAGACACGAAGAGGTAGGGGTATAAGCAGAACTTTGTGGCTCAAACAATTGTATTGCAAGTCGAGGCTATAGCCATGTCTATTTGTGCAACATCCATCAAAAGTAGGAAGGTTTTATCATGACCGTGAGCCAGGCAACTATAAAGGTGGTTCACGATATGCAAATAGAATCTAGGACTCGAAATCAAACGAACAAATCTCAAGCATCTACGGAAAGTGCAATCAAGCTGATTAGTGGTCTTCTACAACAAGTAGCTAAAGCTGTGCGATCATTCAAAATGTCAACCGCATAGGTCAAACCGTAAACGCAAAACGTCATCTTCAGGTTAAGACTGAAGGCGCTGAACATTGCATGTGTCGGGTAAAATATTTACATTATAAATCTTACGCTCATATATTGTCGGAGAAAGCATTTTATGGATTAGAAACGGATCCACAAATATATCTGCGAACTTGACGGTATAGTACTTCGACACATTTGACAAACTAAAGTTCTTACGCCAAACTACTTGGCTCGTAACTTATAATAGAGCTCTGGACTTCTCTTAAGCTTCCTTCAAACGTAACTGAACATCCTTTTAAAGTGTATTGAGACATGAAGAGTGACTCCCCATCTTCAATACCAGATAACAATATTCCCTTACCAAACTTTACAAAATAAGGACTCAAACCGGAAGGTATTTGTCCAACTCCCAAAGAATATTTGAGACGTACGCTGTGAAAATGGTCGTAAGCACTCTATTCACTTTTCGTGGGCTAACCCGGGCATAGTAGGACGTATAGGTTGGGTTAGACTTAACTTGAACGTCGTAATTGATCACAGTAGAAACCGCAAACATAAGAAAAACGTCGTTTTCAAGATGTTCTATAATACGGCTAGCTACGGCCTTCCTTAAGTGATAACACAAGCTGAGTGAGCTAACGAGCAAATAACCAAAATATAATTGCAAATTTTGTGCAAATGTTTTTGTGTTGAGAATAATCAATGGTAAAACATTCATTGTGAAAGTCGTCTGGACATGGTTTTAAGCAGATGATTTACAGATTTCTGTGGCAGCTCATTTTAAGCAACTTGTAGAGCATTATGTAGCTGTTGTAAGTTCATTGGAAAGTTGGGAAATACACCAACCTTTCGATGTTGATGATGATCTTAGCCTCTTGTTACGTACCAATAATAGTATAGAATAATAATAACAATTATATATATATATATATATATATAGGAGAAAAACTTGAGTGAAAGCTCTGTCGGGGTGATCGGTCTGTAAGTTAATAATATCTCATTTGTTCATTGGATCTCTAAAGATTTTATTAACTTACAGACCGATCACCCCGACAGAGCTTTCACTCAACATTTTCTCATTTAAAAAGTACGGTCAAAAATATACGTTTACTATATATATATATATATATATGTATATATATATATATGTATATACTGTGTGTCTAGCTAAGTTCGCGACAAATGGAAAACTTTTTTATTCTTGGGTTTATGAAAAAAAGTTATTCTTTATAAAAAGTCCTCCTTCATCCAAAACTTAAATTCAAATTGTCAGATTTTAATATTTGTTAGTCATATACGAGATATGACAAAAAATATGAAATTAGTATAAGAGTAAAGTACCTTTATTTTCAATAATACCTAAAATGTTATAAGGAATAGTCGTTCAGAATTGGAAATTATACAATTTAAATACAGCATTTACACAAAAGAAAGCATTGAAAATGTTACACAAATGCTTCAACATATCCGCCTTCTCGTTCCATACATTTCACGGTTCTATCACAAAAATGCCTTAAAACCCTTCTAATTGTTTGTGGAGTTATGTTACGGATTTCTTCTCTAATAACACCTTCTAGATGGCCTACATCCGTAAACGGCGATTGAATATAAACATGTTCTTTTAAATAACCCCACAAGAACAAATCAAGTGGGGTCAGATCTGGAGACCGAGGTGGCTTTCGGAAATGTCGAAAACAGATTTAACAACAAACGCCAAAACCATGTTGCTGATAACGAAATGGAACTAGAAGTGATGCTATCAGCAATAGAGCAACCGAGGTCTTCGTTGCGGAAAAGAGCATTGTTGATGTCAAACACTATAAGCAAAGATTCGGTAGCTAAAATTCTAAAAAAACAAATTTCATCCCTACAAGCCTACATTTGTACACACTCTAAGACCAGGTGATAATGACAGACGATTGGAGTTTTGTGCCGACATTCAGGCAATATTAGCAGATAATCCTTTTGTGTCGAGACAAATTTTATTTTCCGATGAAGCAACATTTACATCGAACGGAACTGTATCGAGTCAAAACTGCCGTTGGTGGACCGATGCCAACCCACATTTTACAATAAAAACTCGAAGTCAATATGCGTTCAAGACAAATGTATGGTGCGGAATCTACAAAAGTTATGTAATTGGAACTTTCTTTTTCACCAATCTTTGAATGTCGACCGGTATCTAAATTTTTTGCAAAGTGAAATTAGTAATTTTATCGACAATCTTCCATTGCTGGAACGCCAACATATTTGGTTTCAACAGGATGGTGCACCTTGTAATAGCAGGTTGGACGTAAGGCAATATGGTGAAGATTGTTTTAACGAAAGGGTTATACACCGCTTTTCCACAATACGTTAGCCACCTCGGTCTCCAGATCTGACCCCACTTGATTCTTTCTTGTGGGGTTATTTAAAAGAACATGTTTATATTCAAGCGCCGTTTACGGATGTAGGCCATCTAGAACGTGTTATTAGAGAAGAAATCCGTAAAATAACTCCACAAACAATTAGAAGGGTTTTAAGGCATTTTTGTGATAGAACCGTTACATGTATGGAACGAGAAGGCGGATATGTTGAAGCATTTGTGTAACATTTTCAATGCTTTCTTTTGTGTAAATGCTGTATTTAAATTGTATAATTTCCAATTCTGAACGACTATTCCTTATAACATTTTAAGTATTATTGAAAATAAAGGTACTTTACTCATTTCATATTTTTTGTCATATCTCGTATATGACTAACAAATATTAAAGTCTGACAATTTGAATTTAAGTTTTGGATGAAGGAGGACTTTTTATAAAGAATAACTTTTTTCATAAACCCAAGAATAAAAAAGTTTTCCATTTGTCGCGAACTTAGCTAGACACACAGTATATATATTTATGTATAGAGTATCGTGGGACAATGCGACAGCAGTTTTGGAAGATTTGCTTAATTAGCTAAAGCATTTTGTGGTTTCTGACTGTATTTGGATATTGTCGAACTTGACTCGGACTAAGCTATTTGAGAAAAAATGGTGAAATCTGTAAAGTGGATATTCCTAGCGTAATAACTTACGGATTATATATATATTAAGAAATCTAATTTACATGAGTAATATTTCAAAATGGCGACTTTACTGTATAAGAACGACGCTTGATCAAAAAGTTCCCGGAATTTATTAAAAAAGAAACAATACCAGTTTATTGTTAAAAATCGATATTGTCCCCTTCAAAGTACTCCCCATTGACTGCAACACACTTATGCTCTCTTCTACTCTACTCTTCTACTATAGGCTCTCCGACTAACTTCATACCATTCGCTCACAAATTGTTCCTTTTCGTTTCTGATCCGGCAAGGCGATAACAGTTCTGGAAGATTTTCTCAATTAGCTGAAGCAGTTTGTGGTCTTGGAGTATATTTGGATATTGTCGAACTTTACACGGACTAAGCTATTTGAGAGAAATTGGAGAAATCTCAAAAGTGGATTTTCCTAGCGTAATAAGTTACGGATTATACATACTACCTTGATCAAAAAGTTCCCAGAATGATCGCCGTGTGGCGCTCGTAGTACTCGGCTGTCATCTTTTTTGTGTTATGTTGCTCAACTGTCACTGATATTCCCACAAAGCTCATTTCATTCATTTCATCATCAGTTGTGAAAGTTACGTCGAGTTGAGTACACGTGCCTCTGAGCGTGTTCACGATTTTTGAGAATATTTAAAATGGATTTGAATGAGCAACAACGAGTTTGCATTAAATTTTGTGTTAAAAACAATTTCAACGGTATGCAAACCTTGAAAATGTTGGGAAAGTGTGTCGGCAACGATGCTTTACAGAAAACAGCCGTTTTCGAGTGGTACGAGTGGTTCAGAAAAGGTCGTGAGTCCATCGCCGATGATGAGCGCAGCGGCAGGCCATCAATATCGAAAACCGAAGAAAACGTTGACAAAGTGAAGGAAATGTTGGCCAACAACCGCAAATTAACCATCAGAGAAAAATAGCAGAGGACTTGAGCATTGCTTTCGGGTCCGTTCAAAGCATGTTGGTGAACGATTTGGGTCTCCGTCGTGTTAGAGCCAAGTTGGTGCCGAAAGATTTGAATTTCATGCAAAAGAAGGACCGTGTTGACTTCGCCAAAGACATGATTTCCATAGCTGATTCTGACCCAACATTCATCAAACACATCATTACTGGAGACGAGACGTGGGTTTATGAGTACGACACGCAGTCGAGACATCAGGCGAGTGAATGGCGCGCGTCGGATGAGCCGAGACCGAAGAAACCGCGTCGTTTCTAGTCGAATAAGAAGGCTATGCTCACAGTTTTCATGGATTACCACGGTCTGGTGCATAGTGAATTCTTGCCACAAAGTAAGACTGTCAAGAAGGAGTACTATTTGGGTGTTTTGAGGCGTTTGCGTTAATCAATCCGTCAAAAACGCAAGGATTTGTGGGCAAAGAACACGTGGATCTTGCACCACGATAACGCACCATCGCACAATGCCATCGTTATCCGCGAGTTTTTGGCCAAAAACAACACGAATACCATCCAACAACCACCGAATTCACCTTATTTGCCCCCTGTGACTTCTTCCTGTTCTATCGAGTCAAAAAGTCACTGAGAGGAACGCGTTTCAGCAGCCGAGAGAAGATAATGGAAATATCGAAGATGGCCCTAATGGAGATACCTAACATCGAGTTTAAAAAATGTTTCGAGGACTGGACCAAGCGTTGGCATAAATGCGTTGCAGTCAATGGGGAGTACTTTGAAGGGGACAATATCGATTTTTAACAATAAACTGGTATTGTTTCTTTTTTAATAAATTCCGGGAACTTTTTGATCAAGGTAGTATATCTCTCGGTTCTCGTAATAACATTGTGACAAAGCGTCGTTCTTATACAGTAAAGTCACCATTTTCAAATATTACTCATCTAAATTAGATTTCTTAATATATATATAATCCGCAAGTTATTACGCTAGGAAAATCCACTTTACAGATTTCACCATTTTTTCTCAAATAGCTTAGTCCGAGTCAAGTTCGACAATATCCAAATACAGTCATAAACCACAAAATGCTTTAGCTAATTGAGCAAATCTTCCAAAACTGCTGTCGCATTGTCCCACGTTACTTCATACATACATACATATATATATATATATATATATATATATATATATATATATATAGTAAACGTGTATTTTTGGCCGTACTTTTAAATGAGAAAATGTTGAGTGAAAGCTCTGTCGGGGTGATCGGTCTGTAAGTTAATAAAATCTTTAGAGATTCAATGAACAAATGAGGTATTATTAACTTACAGACCGATCACCCCGACAGAGCGTTCACTCAAGCTTTTCTCCTATATATATATATATATATATATATATATATACTTATATATATGTATATATACATATAATTGTTAATATTATTCTATACTATTATTGAAACGTAACACTCTTGCAGAAATCGTAATGTGGCTGCGGCAACATGAGGTCGGGCATTGTCTTGCTGGAAAGTAGCATTATTTAACGGTTTTATATGTGGCAAAGCGAACTGTGGAAAAGATCCGTCTGAACAAACAATCTAAGCCACAATATCGGCTTTCATGTTCGGCCAGAAATATTATATGAATGACCACTGGTATGAATGTCATAAGTCATAACGCTAATGGATAAATATTTCACGGTTCCCTTTAGGAGGAATGATATTCCATCTGTCGGTATCGGGTGTGAAATTTAAATAATCAGCAGAACCTGAAAAACCTAATTAACATTCCCATCGTTTGTATCAATGACCTGTAACGTTGATGTCAACTTCAATTTCAGACGTGCTAATTTGAATGGTTTTGAAGATGAGAGCTAACTGTGAAAGACTTTTACGATGAATTATTAAACAATCATATTGCTGAAAACGAATAGACCAACCAGCAAATTTAACGAATTCGGTTCCCATTCATTCGGTCGATTCTACTTTTTGCATGGACTTTGTTTGCTCTGTTGCGGAGTACTTTACCCTACAGAACACATTATACGTCCAGAAGCACCTAACACATGCTGACGAAAATTTATATTTTTAATTTAACTGTAAGCATTTCTCAATTATCCTCAGTCCAACTTTTGCTCCTCCAACCATGGCACAACCTTATGGTCGTTCAAGTTTTGCCCAAATGTGTACTTGCGCTCTGTGCTAAGCATGTTATCTTTGAAGATCTAATCTGTGCTCTTCTTTTTAAAAGTTTTTTAAAATGTGAAATGGAACTATTAATCTTCTTAGATTGCCCACTATTGCCGAGAGACTGTTTTAATAAATTACAACAGTGTACAAATGTAAAGTTCATTTATCTACTTTAAATTTAATGAATGTTTTAAACAATACTTTAAGCAACTATATGTTACTGAAAAAAGCGTATAATAGTTTGCAATACATCTTCCTAAAGGAGGTTGATTTATTCATAGATCCAAAAATGGTGGTGTATACTTTCCCAAACTACACACAATTGTACACCTCCAGTAGAACCTTGACCACTCTGAATAATAAAGACACCACCGGGATAAGTAGAAATTAGGATATTTGAATTAAATTCATGATCGTTCAATTAGGACGCTCTATTACATGATTAATATGTTAAAATATGGTTAATTGTATTACCAAAAAGTACTGAAACGTATTTCCGTTTCCTGAGTGTCGTGAGGGGAATCCATCATGTCTCTATTAATTTTGGCAAAAGTCAGTCATCCGCTTCCATTCAGCGTAGAGATTTTGGGCTAGAGATAGTTTTAGCTTTTGAATTGAGTAAATCAATATATTACCAGTATAATTTACTATTGCCTTTTTAATATATGAAACATATAAATATGTGCAGCAGGTAAGCGGTAAGTCTTGATATATATATGACTGACATTTAACAATGACTGTCAAAATACATTTTGTTTTAACGTGTTATGGAAAGGTGCAGAATAGATAAAGTCAATCCTTAACACCCCCAGATATTCTGGTCTTTCCCATAATATGTCATTCCTAAGCTGTCTCTTAAATCTTCAAATTTACTTAAGGCTTTGTTAACACGTCAGCAATTTGATCAGAACTAGATACAAATTTTAAGTCAATATCATTGTTTTCATATTTCTTCTCTAACAAAGTTGTAGCGCACATCGATATCCTTTGTGCGCTTGTGATATATATATATATATGTATATATATATATTTAATGAGTTTTATTGCGCTTTGATTGTCACAGCACAGATATAGATTGCCACAGTTTTCGTTTAGTTCACTCAAAAGTTGCTTCAACCACATGGCTTCTTTAGTTGCTTCTGATGCAGCTACAAATTCGGCTTCAGTCGTTGACAACGCCACAGATTGTTGACGTCGACCGTTCCACGTAATGGCACTGTTGCACATTTTAAACATATATCCAGTTGTTGATCTTCTAGTGTCGGGATCATTTGCGTAGTCTGAGTCAGAGTAGGCATTTAAAGTATCCTCGTTGTAACAGTATCGTATTCCGAGCCTTGCAGTTGATTTCAGATACTTCATTATGCGTTTCACGGCATTTCAATGACACATATTCGGGCCGTTTTGGAATCTGCTCACAAAGTTTGTCGCGTATGCTATGTCAGGACGCGCAGTGATTGCTGCGAAGATTAACGAACCTACCGTTTCTCTATATGGAACATTATCGCTGCATTTTTGTGAATCGGCAGGGGATATTGTCATTTGATAATCCGCTGGGGTACTGGACGGATTAGCATCTTCAAGTTTGAAGCGTTGAATAACTCTGTTTATAAAGCTATTTACATGAACGAATATGGATTTGTCTCTTTCATTTCTTTAAATTTCAAGTCCTATAAACTGGTTAGGTTCAGTGACAGTCCCTGTCAAGCGTTTGCTTCATTTTGTCAACAATTTTTCTTAAAACGTCGTTGTTCTTGGTCATGATAAGACCATCATCTACGTATAATACAAGTATAACTGGATCACCGTTAATATTTCCTGTAAAAACGCATTTGTCAGCTTGGCATTGCTTGAGAACAAGGGTGTATAGAAAACCAGTGAATTTGCTATTCCAACATCTATGTGCTTGCTTCAATCCATACAGAGCTTTTCTCAGCTTGCATACCATGTTTGGTGGTATTATAGCACCAAGTGGTGGATCCATGTAGATAGTTTCATTTAATTCTCCATGTAAGAAAGCGGTTTTCATGTCGAATTTAAGAATTTGGTAGTCATTTTTCACTGCAATTGCGATTGTCATATCTAGTAGTGGGTGCAAAAGTTTCAGTAAGTCCACTCCTTTGGTTTGCGCAAAGCCCTTGGCAATAATCTTGCTTTGTACCTATTGATCTCACCGTTGGGAAATCGTTTTACTTTAAATACCTATTTTGAACCTATTGTTCTTCTATCTGCTGGTAATGGTTTTAATTCCCATGTCTTATTCTTTTCTAATGCTTCTAGCTCTTCTTTTAACGCTTCTTTCCACTTAATGACGTCTGCGCTGTTGATTGCTTCTTCAAATGTAGTAGGTACATCCGTCTCGACTAAATTTAATTCGTAACGTGTCGGAGTTTTAATATTTTCTCGTGGACGTAAGTTGTGGCTTCCTTTAGTGCTTTTATCTTGATTATGTCTAATATCTTTTTATTTTTTATTACTTTTTACTTTTATATTTAATTATTACTCCTTTGGTATATAATAATTAATTATGTTTCACACTATTGTCCTGTAATTGGATCGTTATCTGTTGGGCAATAAATACATTATTATTATTATTATTATTATTATTATTATTATTATTGTTATTATTATTATATCTTCTATTTCGTGTTCCATAATTTCTTCAGGTTTATCCTCGCTATCGTCTATTCCTGTACTTTCAATTTCTATTGGTGCATAGTTGTTGCGAAGATGATTGTCGTTAAAATTATTTTCGTTGAAGATTACATTTCTTGATATTGTAATTTTCTTTGTTCTTGTGTTGTATAACGTATAGTTTGTGCAGTATCCATCGTAACCAGTGAGTAGTAGTTTCTCACTTTTTGGTTCCCATTTCGATCGTTTTTGTTTAGGTATATGCATATAGGCCTCGCATCCAAAAGTTCTAATGTGGTCTAGTTGGGGTTTCTTTCCGGTCCAACCTTCATATGGAGTTTTCCCTTCAATTTGAGTGTTTGCGGTTCGGTTAAGAATATAAACAGCACAATTTACTGCTTCAGCCCATAAGTCTTGAGCTATATCTTTGTGATACATCATTGAACGAGCTTTCAACAATAGTCCGAATTACTCTCTCAGAACGTGCGTTTTGCTCAGGAATATATGGAACTGTCTTTTCAAAGACAATACCATTCCTCTCCAAGAAGCTTTGAAGATGTTCATTACAATATTCTGTCCCTCTATCAGTATGGAAGGTTTTTATTGAATAATCAAATTTGTTCTTTAATAAGTAATAAAATTTCTGAAAACATTCGTAAACATCACTTTTGTGTTTGAGAAAATATACTGTACGATAAGTTGTGTGACCATCTTTGAATAAAACAAAGTATCGTGCACCACCTATAGATTCTGTTTGCATTGGTCCACAAACATCACTGTAAATTAGTTCTCCAGGACCTTGTTTTATATGTTTGCCTATGCTTTTGAAGGGTAGTTTGTGTAGCTTGCCATAGGTGCATGCTTCACAAAAGAAATTGTCTGCATTACTAATACTTATACCTGTTACGTTTGCTACCATGTCAGAAAGGGTTTTTATGTTCAAATGTCCTAAACGTTCGTGCCAGGTTTTTAGGTTGTCACTGGCAATGACACCGTTTACTGCTGCACGTACAGTTTTAAAGAGCATTTTATGCAAATTGTTTGATTCAAGAACACCACAAGCTACTAATTTATTATTGTGATAAACTTTTGCATATTTATTTTCTTTTATGATTTTCATTCCTATTTTTGTGATAGCTCCTTCGGAGAACAGGTTTCTTCTTAACTGAGGAACGTATAGAACATTATTTATTGTTCCATTCTCCCATGTATTATTAACTAATTTCTTAATATTTACAGTTCCATTACCTTGTACCAATAAATTCTTATTATTTCCTAAAGTGACATAATTCTCGTCATTTGTACTTTCTAATGTAGAGAAGTATTCTTTAACATAGCACATATGTGCGGAGGCTCCGCTATCCATAATCCAGACTGTTTCATCTATAGCCAGGGAATCATCTGTAGTGAACGCTGTGTAATTGTTTTTAACTGAATTGTTGGATTTATTTCCGAAACGGTTTGGTTGATTTTTGCGTGGTGCTCAACAATCCTTGGAAATGTGTCCTTTTTTGACAGTTGAAACAAGTTGTTACGTATTGCTGATTCCAATTTCGGAATCGGCTGGCGTTGTCACGAAAATAAAGCCGCAATACGAGACCAACAAACAAAAAAATAACAAAAAGAAAACAAAAGTACAATCACTTGTCTCTTGGCGTATTACCCAAAATTACCTCGGTCCGAATACGTCTCCGGATACAGTTCGTGCTCCACCTGCGGGAGGCCGTTAGCTCGCGGTGCTGTGAGTGCGGGTTCAATCAAACCTTCTGGTGAATAAAAAGAGAGGACGCCACCTGCTCAAACTTTATCTCCCTTCGGAGCGTTCGGTAAGCAGGAACCTGGTTGACCGGTAAGGGGCGGGTATCGGAACCGAGAGGTTCTTCAAATAATCCCAATGAGAACACAAAGATTCGAGACGAGAATACGTATATTAACAAATAGATAAAGTGAAATGTTTACAGGATTTAAATTTAAAAAAAAAAAGTGATATTCAATTTTCTAAAATACTGATCTGAACACTTCTAGCGTCTAGACGCCGAGAATGTTGCGTCGCGAACCAAAAGAAAAAAATATTATTGAGCTACTTACGTCGGACGAATGGCATCAAGCGACCGAACGCGAAATAGTTCTCAAAAGGTAAAACTCAAATTTAGAAAAAATTAATGAGGCGCGAACAGACTTCGGGTCTTTACAAAAAAGGAAAATCTAAATATTTGATCTCTGTAAGAACTATAAAAATTATTTCGTTATTGAAAATGACATGTAATTACACCCAAGAGAGGGGTGTCACGTGGTTACGCATAAGAGATCTAAAGATTAATACAATGACAACCTCGGTACACACAATTAAATAAACCATAGAAATAAAAAAAAAAAACTACAACAAGTTCGTACTGACTTGAATTACGCACTCTCGAATACGTGTAATTTTCCCAGAATTCCCTCGCTCCGGGTTTGCTTCTGCGCATGTCCTCAATTCCAATGTGGCGTTCCCTCGTTCTTCCGGTGGGAAAAATGTGTGCCTTAGTAAGGAGGTAACCACAAAAAAAAAAGAGAAAGCACCAGAAATCTACCTCTCAGCGGGAAATCCTCGTAAATCGACGTATATCCAATAAAACTCTGTAAACTGTATCAAAAAATTACGTGTATCCACTCTAAATACGATAGGTCAACTTAGACTTGCGAATCCGCCGAGACGACGTAATTAAAATCCAAAATCAATTCAAGTCTTGTCGACACCCACCTTCCTGCTACTGGACCTTAAAAGAAGATCTTACCAACTCAACTGCACAATCGGACTAACTGATAAGCCACTATCAAATTTTTGGGCGTGGGCTTCACGAAAATTCGTAAGAAGAAAAAAAACGTTCGAGTGCTACCATATGCGTTTAACAAATAAAGCTCGCTAAAATGGAAATATACAGGGATCAAAAAACCTAACAAAGTAACACGCGACTTTCCATTCGTTTCATGTTTCTGATATCTAGAAAGACTACCTTTGATATTATTTAATGTTGATGTTGTAGCTAATGCATTTTGTAATAGTTCCGTCGAGGTTAAATTTGACTCTTCATCTATTAGACGGGCAGTGAGATTTGCAAGCGTTTGTTTGGTTTCATCGACTGATAACCATGCTTGTCTGAAATTTGCGAATTTCCTTGGCAATGTACCTATAACTTTCGTCATGATTGCTGTGTCACTCATAGTGTCTCCAGCTTCCTTGATTTCTCTTGCTAGATTTTCTATCTTGGCAATATGTTCTATTCGAATCCATTTTAAATTGGTGGAATTTTTCATGTACAATCATTTTATTGGTTTCTGTTTTGAAGGAATATATACTTTGTAATTTGTCCATGATTGCTTTTGAGCTTTCACGGTTTTCAATTAAGGTGATCTGTAATAATTCCATTGCTGAGGTGATGATACACATTGCTAGAGCATCCTTTTTGTTGTATTCGTCTAGCTCCGTCCCTTTATCTATTGATGATTTATTTATAATAATAATAATAATAATAATAATAATAATAATAATAATATTTATTTATTACCCAACAGAATAAATCCAACAAGGGGCAATACAAAAAAGAAATATGGATAATACGGATAATACGGAAAATTAATACAGTGCAAAAATATAATGTATTATAAGGTGGTGATAGTATCAATTACAAATCAATATCAAAAATAGAATACAATGAAAAAATAAAACATCTCAAAACAGAGATTACAGGATTATGTATATTGAATATTGAAGTTCTTAGCGGAATGAAATAAAGGAGCTTTAAGAAGAATATTTGTTCTTGGCGTAGGAACCATGATTAAGTCACCCGATCTTGATTCAAGGCGTGGCACCAGAAAATTGACCTTTGACAGTAATTCCGGGGCATCCAGCTTACCATAAATCAAATTCACCATAAAGGAGACACTGATGTGGATTCTACGCTGAGCCAGTGATTGAAAACCGTGTCTTTCTAATAGATCATTATAATCAGTATTTTGAATCAGGTAAAAACCGTCCTGCTTGTACGACAGATACTTCAAAAATCGTCTCTGTATTCATTCTATTGCTTTGGAATGAACACTGTATATCGGAAACCAGACCGTAGACGCATATTCCAATCTGCTGATAACCAGAGCGTAGAACAGTGAACATATTGTATTCAAATTGGTAAAATCTTTACATGTTCGAATAATGAAACCCAGTGTTTTATAGGCAGAAACAGTAACGGCAGATATATGCCCAGAAAATGTCAACGCCGAATCAAAAGTGACACCCAAATCTCTGACGGATGACAAGCAAGAGATAGGTATATTGTCGATATGGTAAGCTGAGTTAATTATGCTTAATTTCCTAGTATATCTAACGAAGGGCTAAATATGAGGACGAGTCCCGGTCGATTTTCGCAAAAAATTATAGCGCCGTAAAGGTGACCTAGAAAGTGATAAATTATCTTAATAAAAGTTTTGCGAGACGTGTCTACCAGAGTCACAATTTCAGAAAAACGGTCTTACCTTGAAGTGTTTACGTTACGTTCAAACGAAATCTTCTTATGTATTTAATCCCATAAGTATAATTTATAATACATTTATAATAACTTTTATCCTTTTTCTACAAATATGCCTTCCATTATTAATATAATTTTCAGTTATTTACCAATAATTTTACATTTTCTGAGATGTTAAAATGTACGACTTTCTAAATGACATTTGACTAGTAGCAACCAGTACCAACTTAAATAGATGTATAATCATGTAATTCTTCTTATTCTTCTTCGAAGCGGTCTATTATTGAAGTTAAACGTTGGTTAAACGAATCGTTGCCGTACACACAAAAATTGAATGTTGCACGAACTTGCGTATTCTTATGATTTTTCCTGTACATATTTATTAATTCTTTTTGTCGCGAGGTTGTTTTGGATGCGTATATCATACATAAAGAAAAGTTAAGAGGGCCAAGTAAAATCGTAGAAATAGACGAATCCAAATTTGGAAAAGAAAGTATCATCCTGGATATTTTGTAGAGGGGCAACAGCTGGTGTGGTGTGGGTTTGGGTCTGGTGGTGTGGGATAGTTTGGGCCGGGTGGTGTAGTGTGGGTTTGGGTTTGGGTTTGGGTTTGGTGGTGTGGTATAGTTAGGGCCGGATGGTGTGGGTGGGTTTCGGTCTGGTGGTGTCGTATAGTTAGGGCCGAATGGTGTGGGGTGGGTTTCAGTCTGGTGGTGTGATTGGGTTTGGGTCTGGTCGTATGGTGTGGATTTGAGTCTGGTGTTGTGGGATAGTTTGGGCCGGGTGGTGTGGTGTAGGTTTGGGTTTCGTGGTGTGGTATAATTAGTGCCGGATGATGTAGAGTGGGTTTCGGTCTGGTGATGTGATTGGGATTGGGTCTGGTGGTATGGTGTGGGTTTGAGTCTGGTGATATGCTGTGGGTTTGAGTCTGGTGGTAATGATGTGGATTTGGGTCTGGTTGTGTGGGATGATTTGGGCCGGATGGTGTGGGGGTGTTTGGGTCTGGTGGTGTGGCGTGTGTTTGGGTCTGTTGGAGTGGTATGGGTTTGGGTCTAGTGGTGTGGGATAGTTATGGCCGGATGTTGTGGGGTGGGTTTCGGTCTGGTGGTGTGATTGGCTTTGGGTCTGGTGGTATGGTGTGGATTTGAGTCTGGTGGTAGCGGTGTGGGATGGGTCTGGTGGTGTGGGATAGTTTGGGCCGGGTGGTGTGGTGTGGGTTCGAGTTTCGTGGTGTGGTATAATTAGTGCCGGATGGTGTGGAGTGGGTTTCGGTCTGGTGGTGTGGTATAGTTAGGGCCGGATGGTGTGGCGTGGGTTTCGGTCTGGTGGTGTGATTGGGATTGGGTCTGGTGGTATGGTGTGGGTTTGAGTCTGGTGGTATGGTGTGGGTTTGAGTCTGGTGGTATTGGTGTGGATTTGGCTCCGGTGGTGTGGGATGATTTGGGCCGGATGGTGTGGGGGTGTTTGGGTCTGGTGGTGTGGCGTGTGTTTGGATCTGTTGGTGTGGTATGAGTTTGGGTCTAGTGGTGTGGGATAGTTATGGCCGGATGTTGTGGGGTGGGTTTCGGTCTGGTGGTGTGATTAGATTTGGGTCTGGTGGTATGTGTGAGTTTGAGTCTAGTGGTAGTGGTGTGGATTTGGGTCTGGTTGTGTGGGATTTTGTTGGGTGTGTTTGGGTCTGGTTGTGGGGGTGTGTTTGGGTCTGGTGTTGTGGTATGGGTTTGGGTCTAGTGGTGTGGGATAGTTAAACTTTTCTTTCTGTATGATATACGTATCCAAAACAACCTCGCGACAAAAAGACATAAATATGTTCAGAAGAAATCGTAAGAATACCCTAGTTCGTGTATGAATCAATTTTTCCATATATGGCAATTATTCATTTACAAACGTAAACAAGCAAGTAAACGAACCAAGAATATATATATATATATATATATACGCACATCTGATAGTCAATGATCTAAATCAGTAAAATAGCAGATAAATTAACACAAAAATTTGCTTAAATTATCGACTAGCAAATACAGAAAAAATCATAAGAATACGCAAGTTGGTCATTCAATTTTTGCGTGTACGGCAACGATTCGTTTAACCAACGTTTAATTTCAATAATAGACCGCTTCGAAGAAGAATAAGAATTACATAAATATACATCTATTTAAGTTGGTACTGGTTGCTACTAGTCAAATGTCATTTAGAAAGTCATACATTTTAACATCTCAGGAAATATAAAATTATTGGTAAATTACTGAAAACTATATTGATATTTGAACGTATATTTGTAGAAAAAGGATAAAAGTTATTATAAATGTATTATAAATTATACTTATGGGATTAAATACATAAGAAGACTTCGTTTGAACGTAACGTAAACACTTCAAGGTAAGACCGTTTTTCTGAAATTGTGACTCTGGTAGGCACGTCTCGCAAAACTTTTATTAAGATAATTTATCACTTTTTAGGTCACCTTTACGGCGCTATAATTTTTTTGCGAAAATCGACCGGGACTCGTCCTCATATTACTCCTAACGAAGCAACATTTTTCGATATTTAGAGTGAGCTTGTTATCAGAACACCAAGAAAAATTAAGTTTAAATTTTGCTGTAGAAGATCAACATCCGAATAAGAAAGTATGTTATGATAGATTTTGAGATCGTCGGCGTAAGCCAAGACAGGACATTGAATCGATATAATGAGATCATTTATGAACAGGTTAAACAAAAGTGGACCAAGGTTCGAACCCTGAGGGACTCCTGAGGCTGATACGTAATATTTAGATTTGAATCCATTGTAATAAACGTAATTCTGGCGGTTTGTTAGGTATGATTCAAACAAGGCTAACAATGCGTTATCGAAGTTAAACGAGCTTAGTTTGTGAAGTAATATTTTGTGGTCAATACTGTCAAAACCTCTAGAGAAGTCAGTATATATTACGTCCAGTTGCCCACCCAAATCCAATGTCTCAGCTATAACCTGCGATATAGTGCACAAGTTGGTGACGGTTGATCTACGTGAGGTAAATCCATGCTGACAGAAGGACATAGAGGATTTAGTGAGAAATGCGACTTGTTCATAAATCAACGACTCGAATACCTTCGCAAATGCAGAAATAATTGCGATGGGACGGTAGTTTTTAGGATTGCTGGCATCACCTCTCTTAAACACCGGACAAATTCTTGCTATCTTCCAGCCATCTGGAAAGACGCACGTGTGCAAAGCTTTGTTGAAAATCACGCATAACGGTTCAGCAAAAATCGAGGCACAATCTCTCACCACAAAACAAGGTATGTTGTCATGACCAGCAGGGAATTTATTTTTCAGTCTCTTAATATGGCGTATTACATCGTCAGTAGTGATGGAGCGGATGTGCACCAATGGATGGTTAGATGGCACGTCAGATAAACCATTAATTGTGTCACTCTGCAAAAAGGCATCCGAGAAAACAGACGCGAAAGCATCTACAATGCTTTCCGGTGTATTATATTCCTGGTTAGAATCACAAAGTTTGCTAGGAATTCTACTCGAACATTTCTTCGATCTAATGTAATTCCAGAAGGAACGGGGGTCAAGCGATAATCTATGTTGTATATTTTGATTGTAGATATGGTAAGCTGTGGAGATCTTAGTCTTGACGGATTTCCGTAGCCTCTGAAACTCACGCCTAAAATGCATGCTACCAGTTGTTTTCCATTTTCTATAATAGGATTTCTTTATTGATAATTCGTTCTTTTTATCTGCCGTAAACCATAAAGGATACCTCGAAGAATTTTCAGCTGCCGTCAAAGGCACAGACAGCTCGAGGATTTTGAATAGTTTTACATAGAATTCATAAACTAGTTCATTTATATCAGTATAGTTATGCAAAAAGACCAATCAACAAGCAACAAATCCGAATAAAGTTTATTATAATTTGCTTTGTAGAAATTATATCTTTTGTTTACATTGGAAGGAAAGGGTAGAGATGTACACGTTGGCATAAAAGTGAAAGACATCCTCAAGGCTGGATGATGTAAATCCTCCAAAACCAGTGGAACCGAATCGTGTTCAATTTTAAACAAATAATCACAATTAGACAAAATCAAATCAAGCATCCGACCATTATTATTTAAAATGTGATTGAATTGTGTAAGATTTAGGGATGTTTGAAATAGTAGAAAAGAATTTAGTTTAGGATCAATGATCGTAGGGTCAATAAAGTTTGGTAAATTAAAGTCGCCTATTAACAGTACAGATTTGTCTGAGACAAATATCTCTAGTAATTCAAAGAATTCTTCAAATAAAGATACGTCAAGATCTGGAGGTATATAGAGAAGAATAATATAAATATGTGCAAGATTCAAGGTAATGTTAAAAATTAATAAATCGATAAGAGGTACAAGCTCTTTAAACATTGTGGCGTCAACATAAGAACAAGCAAGAGAACTTGAGATAGCAGCAACTACTCCACCACCCAGTGATCTACCGGTGGTACGGGGATCACGATCACATCTAAACACATTGTAGTACATTGGAAAAAGTTCATTGTTGAAAAAGAATCAGAGAGCCAAGTTTCAGTTAAAAGTATGATGTCAAATGGAGAAGAATAGCTAGCATTAAGAACATGGTGGGATTTTGTACGTAGGCCTCGAACATTCTGATAATATAGCCCCAAGTGTGAGACTCTGTTGGGCTGTGTTAGTTTTCCGACGAGACGATTTTTGGTATTCTATTTACATATCTAATTCTAAGATTATCCTCCCCATTAGATCTTCGCTCCGTGAGTTCAGCTTTGATCACATTAAACAACTTTTGTTGAAAGGGAGTCCGATCAGCAGAAATAAATATTCCCGGATGTTCGACACAGTCTTTTAGGAGCTTGGATTTTTGAGAAGGCTAGGAACAACAGCCGCTGATGAAAAAGAAATCTTGATAGGTCTTTTAGAAACAGCCTTAGTGGGATCAAATTTACTTAGTCTAACTAGCTTCATGTCTTCCGGAACACCAGCACCTATGTAGTTAAACACCTCACGCACAACCGATGTATCAGCAGCCATCCGCTCATCTTTGGAACTAGACTTCAGTTCGGAAATTCCGTAAATAATAATATTCTTTCGTCGACGTTTACGCTCAAGAGCTTCCTGAATGATTTCTTCGGTTTTAATTAGGGATTCAGTGGTTGAAGCAACAGGAGCCGTGGTTGTCGATTTTAAGTTTTTTATATCTTCTTGCAATGTTAAAATTAGGGACCGCAAATCAAGATCCCTACAATTCTTGCAAGACCAAAATATACCAGTAGGCGAACCAAATCTTTTTAAATCTGATCTAGTAGCCTCAGTACAAGTAGCTTTAAAAATCTTGTTGCAAACATTACAATTAATTGAGGGGTCATCCCTACTTATTACCAAATTACAGCAAGAGCAATTCATTATATAGTAAATAAGAATAAGGATTTGCACAGGGACACTTTTCTGCGTCAACGGGGTCTGTCGTGACGACTTTAAAACAAACAAGACAAGACCAACGGTAAACAAGAAATATGTGATTACAAAGGTTATATAAGAAACCAACAGTACAAAAATATTGATATTTTGTAGAATTAAATCGGGAAAAGAACAAGGAAAAAAAGTATGTTGTAAGAGTAAATGCAATTAAAATAAGGAAACTTTGCAAATATAAGGAAAACTACTAAGTAAAGTAGAGACAAAAATATATCAATAGAAAGAGAATGATATATGCTACAAATTGATACTAAATTTACCTTACTTGTAATTTAAAACACCACCAAAATCACAACTCAAAGAAGGAGCACCAAAACTCGTATATTATCTCTACGAAACTCAGATCAGTTTATCAGTTACTTTATTTGTAACACCCGTGGTAATTTAGTAATTCGTTTGGCTCTGAAGGCGCATTGAACTTGAAATTTCCATTGTTGGAAGTTCTTCCCATCGAATTTATTTATGAAAGTTACGTTTGAATCGCTCATTTTTCTTCTATGTTTTTCGTTTTCTTAACTTCTTCGTATCTTACTCACTTCCCGCTTTGCAACACTTAACCTTACTTTTACTTTTCTTCTTATATTCCTGTTATGCTCGAACTACGACGTGTTCTGGGCCCATAACCTTTTAGCTTTTGAATTGAATAAATCAATATACTACCAGTATAATAATAAGTCTTTTTGATATGTGAAACATATAAATATGTACAGCAGGTAAGCGGTAAGTCTTGACATATATATGACTGACATTTAACAACTACTGTAAAAATACATTTTGTTTTAACGTGTTATGGAAAGGCGCAGAATAGATAAAGTCAATCCTTAACAGATAGATTACGCACAGACAAATACCAAATTCACATAAGCTTGTGTTAAATGACTTTACCTCGTATAAATTCCACCAACATTCATTTTACTACAGGAGATCTTGTAACAGGTAAATTCTAAACCTACAAATTTATTGTGAGAGATAAAACACTTAACCCAGTAGTCGCTCTTGTACATGCCTTTAGATAGATCAAAGTCGTATACTTATTGTCAGCTAGTAGTACATTTCCAGTAGGTAAGTCACTGTGCAAAACCCTGAATATTTTTTAAACAAATTTTCAAAATACTATATATTGTCTGTACTTCGTTTCTGAAAGCAAGATATTCTATTGCGCTCGACCTAACAGATCGTCCTTTATAGCTTGATCTCTATCGGATTGAAAATTGTTCGTACTCAAATATACCATCACCTCAGACTATTAGCTATAGTGAATAATGGAATTCAAGAAAAGTGACCAGAATTGGTAAAGCATAAAGATATTGGGTTTCATAATAAAAATGCATAGCCAAACACATTGCCCTTCACACGGCAAAATTATCATACTACGTATATATTCTTGACCCGACCCCATAAAAATCTCACTCATTTACTTCAAAAAATTCATCAATGGTGATGGTGTCAAATCGCATTTGGTTTGCTCTCTTTGCTGATAAAGAATTGAAAGCTTTATGGACATGGAAAAAGGTCATTGCTAGGAATGGACAATACACTACTAAGTCATGTTATTTCGTTTCTCGAGAAATGGTTTTTCCTTATAAGGAAATACAAATTAGTAGCCAAACCAATAAATGCTTTTCAGCGCCAGCAACTTTGGACACATAAGGTGCTCGACTTTTAAAAAGGAAAATATAAAAATTTACAATATGAAAAATGATAGCCGCCTATAGAAAAGGTAATAAATATATTAAATGTTTGTTAAATGTGTTACAAAATATTTAAACACCTTTAATTTGTATTTTCTATGAAACAACCAGTGGAGTTTTTGATAGATATATGTACAATAGTATTGAATATGTATTATCTAAGTGCATATTATATTAAGATCCTTTTGTCATTTGTATAATCGTCAATTATATTAATTAGAGTCCATTCCCATGAAAGTATGGTATTTATGTATTTTGAAGTGGGGAATATGTAACAACGTAATTAGCCTAAACTAGAGTTAAGAGCAATAGCGGCGCGTTTATTTCGTTATATAACTGCCTAACATACGTCATGCAGTTCTTACCCAAAGGTGGTAGTATCCAAATATCAATAACCTTATTGAAATTTATAGGAGAAAATGTGGAATATACGTCTTGGAAAACCGTTTTATTCCGGATAATAAATTCATCTACGCTAATCTTTTGTGCTATTTTTATTGGTGCAAATTTTATAAATGCCCATGGTTCAATGGTTGTAAACACGCTTGAGTCCTTTATATCTGTCCTTCATGTAAGACGTTTTTTTATTTATTTATTAAAATTAAGTTAGCTCTTACAGATACAGTTTAAACACTTACTTCTTATGTATTATAAAAGTGATCTAAGGAAAGTACTGAATGAAAGAGCAACCAAATATTGGGACTATCAACAGTTTGATAAAAAATTGACACTTCAGATTGAGCACCTATATAGAACAGTATCTCTACTACAAATAGCTGTAATTCTTGCATGGCTATTTTGTTTAGAATTGTACTTTTTGAGACCGCTATTCAACGAACAATTCGTGTACCTTTTCTACAGCAATATATTTATCAAATCTTTCCGTTTGGAAACGGCTGTATTAATGTGCCAATATTATCTAGTGTGTGGGGCAATCTCAATTGTTTTTGCCTACGACGCAATTTACTTATCACTTTGTGTTGATATTATGGTACAAGTCAGACTATTGAAATGCAAGTTGAAACACGCTTCAATGCAGTTAACTAACCAAGATGCAATGAAGCAGCTAATTATTTGCATAGAACACCATTTGTTCTTGCTTGGGTAAGTTTGTTAAGTAAATAGTTTGTAATCGTGCGTAGATACATAGCATACATGTAGCTAATTGGTTTACTACCAATATTTAGCTAACCAGCATTTTTTTAACTTTGTCTTTAACGAAGTTCTATTAACCACATGGATTCGTTGATTTTTTAAATAATCAATGAATCTTTTCACTGGTGATTTTTAAATCTGGACTTATGACAAAAATTAAAGGTTGTCATGTTTTTGAATTTATGCCTTATTGTGGAAAATAATTGCGTAATAGGAATATGATCGCCGAAATCATGAATTTATTATCAATGCAGTGCAAACTCTACTCTAAGAAACCTTAGTTGCCTGAAATAATATCAAAACAGATATCTAACATTTTCTAACGTCAGGTTCTTTCTTATATATTTATGTTACTAGAATTTAAAAATATTTTTATATGGGGCAATTTCGAACAGAACTAAAGTAAATGATAGTAAACAATGAAATACATAAATAAATTGGATTTCGGCTAAATTTTCAATTTACTTTTGGTTGACTGGAAAAGTATCTCTGTGTTGTAGTTCTTTCCGCGTAAGATAATTAAATAGACCGTGGTTATTTATTTTGAATTGGGATGTTTCAGGATAAACGATTATCTTTTTATGACAGTTGTTAATATTGCGAGCATAGCTATCATCAAAAATTATATTCAATCACTTTTCATGAAAGCTTGATAATAGTTGAGTGCTTTCGCCTTCGAGAAGAAATGTTTGTAGTATGAAGGTTCATGGGTTTCGACTCGTACAACAGAAGAGAATCTAACAATAAATAATCCAAGATTTTAACGTTACACAAATCAGCGTCCCCTAAAGTAAGGTTATTTTTAGAGAAATATGTATATATAATCAACATACTCGTATGAACATAATTTGCAAACACTGTTAGAACTTAGTACACATTTGCCATTTCCTTTCTATTTCGCTTCATCTAACTTGACTGCGTTTGGAATTATTCCAAGTAATTTTGTTAATGAATTGAGGATAATTTCTTAATTACTGTAACACTATTTTGTAACACTAGGGTCTTCTCCCGTATGCGGAATATTTACTCAGTTATGCTGCTGTTCCATTACTTCATCTCACTATTTACAGCTTGTACTGATATGTACGAATCATTTACTGGGTGAGTATATTTGTGAATGATTATATATTGTATTTCGGCGCACTTAGATATGGAGGATATATTAAATTTTCCAACTTTAAACTCTGTTTTCATAAAGGTCATTAAACTGCGTGTTCTTGGTTATAGTTCGGCCATACCAATTTAAAGCGGAGAATTTTTGCTTGAATCGTAAATCATAAATACATTGACAAGTATTGCTTGTAAGTCAAGTGATTATAGGCATAACTTTTAATGATCCTGTTTTGATTATTTATATACACAATAAACAGGTTCTTACAATCGATTCGCTAGTGGTTAATGTCTTTTCGAGTTACCGGAATCTATGTAAGGCTATTAAGAGCTGTATATAGTGGTGGGCCGATTCTCGTAATTAACGTCAGTCAAGTGGTCTACAGATCGTTATGAGGCCAAAATTGGAGAAAATTGGGTTCCCATTTGACATTGGAGATCTAACACCATCGATATGTAACGTGTTCACTAGATCTGTATAATGTTGCATGGACTTCTACGCGGTTGACTCCGAATGTCTTCGAAAAATTGCGTCAAATGAAATTCAACAAAATCAGCAAGGAACATGCAACCTTTTGAGACAGTATTCACAGTTTCGTCGGGCATGGCACGCACACTATGGGGACTGGCAACTCATTCTCAAGTCTTTAGCCTTTAGAATATCAAAGCAAGTTGTATAGGTGTCTATAGGTCTTCCCTTGCTGCGTTCCTTTTCAAGCATCTTTTGTAATTTGGACTACTAACGTTGGCATGTTGACGAAGCGTTCATCATTGAGTTAGGATGGTCATTGATCTAGCTACGGTAAATAGTCCACGATTACGTAGTATTACCTAAAATTATTCCAGGTTTCCCATTGCAGATGGGGAACAAATCTGTAAGGTTGGTCTCCGAATGTTCCCTAGACCAGTTGCCTACGGATAATCAAACCCAGTCTCTCAGGCCAAAATCACAAAGCTTGCTATAGCAGTGTATACTATCCTTGAAAAATCAATGTAGAAAAAACGGTCGACGCGATCTATTACGCTGATTGACCACATCTAACGTTTTGCCGTTGTGCCGGCACTGTCACTTTACAAATTAAATATTGGGCACATCTTTCTCTGTTCCAAGCAATAGCTCGACTGTTGTTTTAAACAAAGACAGATGTATGCGCCGTGTCAGAGGATGTGCGAATATTAAAGTGCGGCAACTTACATGCAAGCCCTTAGGACTGACTGTTCGTGCGTACAGCGAATCCATGCGTAAACAAGTAAAAATCATCATCTCATGAATAACATTACATTTATTTATTTTATTATATAGTCAGTAAGTAGCTGTTCCTTCAAATCTCTTAGCAAAGTATTGTAAAATATGAAAAATATAAAATTTATTGGGAAACAAAGCGAGTTTATACCTATATAAAAAAATTATGTGTGTTTAATCAAAATTACACGTTCATTCTTTCTAGTGATTCCAGTCTTACAAACCAGATTTTGAAATGTATATCAGTTGGTGTAGTGTTCGGGCAGTTTGCGTTTTATACTGTTCCTGCTGAAATTGTAACTTCGTCAGTAAGTTACTAATGTGCTATAAAAGTTTGCTTATACAAAGGTAATTACTTCAAGTTTGCAGATATATCACGCACTATTTATAATACAAAATGGTACGAGAATAGCTTACCACTTCAAAGAATGATGCTATTCACAATGATGAGATCTCAGCGCGAAGTATGCTTCACTGCAGCTGGTGTACTAAATATAAATATAGATACGTTTGGTTCTGTAAGTACCAACTTAGGTTGTTATTCACTGATATTAATCATTTCTGACTTCAGGTTATCAGAAAAACTTTCTCATTTTACGCAGTCATAAGGAATTTAATTGAGAAATAATGTTTATCACATACAGGACTTCAAAATTGTTAGTTATTATTAATCATACTGTATAAATATATATTAAATGTGTTGTTAATTTTACCTTTAATGTGTAAACCTAATCAGCGGTGATAACTTGTGAACACTATAACACTAATATACCTAAAATTACAGGTTTATATTAGTTACCTTTTGGTTCAGTGTTTTCCGTTCAACCCTCAAGAAGCAAAATTTGGGGAAGGAGATAACGTCCATAGAGTGACTAAAGTTAACTTTACATAGTATTATGATTAAAGTTGGCACTGTGAGCGTTCGACCTGTGGCTTGTGCTTCGAGAAAGCACAAGAAATGTAGGAGATGTTATAATCAGGGAAGCGTCAGGCTATCGTTCTTTGGGCCTAGCATAAACCTTGTTTGTACGATTGTATTTAAAAAGTGGGACTGTCTATGCACTAGTAGACTGATTTTCAAGAAAATTTTGCTCCCAATATTCATAGTATGTACAGTAAACAACCAACACCGTCACGTCACTGCCGAAATTGTTGCAAAGAAAGTGCTAAATACAATGCCAATATTTTAAGAAGCCAACTTTGACTGTTTATGACTGGTGGTGCTGTAAACATAGTATCCATAGGTCGGTCACTTAGGCAAGACCTGTTACGTGTAAAATTCATGCTGTACATCTTGTGGCAGGGACTATTCGTTGGTGTTATCTAGATTTAGGTGGTCTAATAGAGCATGCAAAAGCAGTGCTTTGCAAATCAACCAAAACGAATTTCATAGACAATATGCCTAAACCCCCACAACCGATCTTTGCACGCTGGGGAATATGGTTAAAAGCAGGGTTTTATTACTTTCCCCATTTTCAGCAAGCAAGTAGTATGTAGTAGGAAAATTGAAACAAATTCCAAGATGCTTTAGTTATACCAGATTTAAAGGTTCTTTAAAATGGTTAGAATAGACTAGTTGAAGCACTTGAAAAATTACAAAATTCCTTGTTGTCATTAGCCGTGTTACTGCAGATACTGGATACTATAGAAGCAGAGCTATATGCAAAAAGCGACGCCAAATATATGGGTGTTATTGCTAAAGTAAATACTGTGTTAACGAAAGATCCAAATTTTACCAAATTAAGACTAGGATTTTGTGAGAGTGGGTGTACATACCAGTTAAGCAGTTAAATTCTCTGCTTATAATGATATTTATTTCTCACGGCAAACACGGTTACATGAGGAATCTTGTGAAACATACCTGATGCTGCAAATATTTAACTGATTTTCTGCACTTTCTGCATCTGCATACCAAACACGTTGCTTAAAAAGGTAAGTGTTTGTTTACATTTAATACCTACTAAACTCCTTACAATTCATCGAAGTGTGCGATACCGACTGAACGCTCGCAGTACCCATTTTAGTTATATCTCTTATTTAATTTCAAAAACTTTTGCTAATCGATGTTGATATAAGGTTGAGAGTTTGAGATGTTTTATTTATAGAAAATAGAGGATTCTATCGGGAATTTTTTAAGACTATTTCTAAAGAAATTACATATTCAAGCAGTGAATGGTGAGTAGTGTGACGCTCCATCTAACTTGTTCAGTTAGGTTTCCACTATAAGTTAGAGTGTTTGAAACTAAATATAAATTCTATTGGAATTCGAATGCAAATTATCTTGAGATTTCTTCTCCAGCATAATAGACGTAAATGAAGTAGAGCCAAAAATGTAACGTATTTAAATATATCGATAATTATCCCGACTGATATAGAATTGTAATAAATAGAAAAAGCACATTTCAATTTTATTACCAATAAGTTAGTAGTTAATTCAGGAAAACTCATAAAAGTTTTACTTCAAAATATTTTAATTGAATCACAATAAATTTTAAAAGGGGAATCAGGACACAGAAAGTAAGAGAAATCACAATAATAACAACACTTATAAACACTTTCTATGCGTAATATATCCAACATATGGATATTTACATCAATGCTTACGATTAGCGGTTATAAGTTTGGCGACACTCTTTTGTTGTAAAAATTATATGTTGAAACCAAAATTTAATTGTTGAAGCAATTAGTATTCTTTTAATAATTAATATTTTCTTTTATTACTTTTGCTTATAATATTCTCCATACTTAGCTTTTAAGCTTCGGCGTGCGTGTAGTTAGGCTGGACGCGTTCCATCTTCAATAATTAGCGCGGACTTTCTCGACAGTAGCAGAAAAAGGAGAAGTTCGATATGTCTGGAGATCAGGTGTTAACGCAGCCATTCAACAGCCATTGAAAAAGGGAAGACAAATCCACACATTGCAAACACAAAAGAAGGAAAACGAACAGCTACCTGTTACTGCATCTTATATAATTTTCCCCCTTTTACTTAATTGGTATAGAGATATGGGAGATTGAGCTTCAACACAGTCTTTCCGCCTACCTCCGATGTACATTCTTTTTAGCACCTTTCCCCGTGCCCCATTTCATCTTCTTTCTAGTCTGACCCTTGTACGTTTCTTATCGATTCCCATTTTACACATCTGTTTCACTAGTAGTCAGTAATCCATTCGGATCCTGCGCTCAAACCACTTTAGCTGTCTTTTCTTCAATTTGCACATATCAGCGATCTCTTTTGTTTGCTCTCATTACATGCATTACAATTCTGAGGTATCATTTCATATGCTTGGATTCTGCTCCTCTCTCTGTTATTTTACGCCCACGCTTGACACCCATGCGTTATCAACGGCAGACATACAATATTGTAGACACAGAATAGCAGAGGCGACAAGGCGTGTCGGCAGCTTTGATGTTCATGTGGTCGATTCGAGTGTCCTCGAAATAGCTCAGAAGTTAGCTAACGCCATTTTGAAAATACGAAATAAAAAATATACATTTGTTCGTATTAATTGAAAAATATTAGGGTTTTGCATATGTTAAAAAGTTAAATCAGTGATACACAACAATAATCGTATATTTTAATTTTAATATGCACACACCATCCCAGAATAACAACATTAATGAAGTTAGCCAAATATAACAGTGTCGTCGTATTTAGAACATGGTTCCCGGCCAGGCGCATACAGAATTTACCACAAGATTTTCTAACTTTGTCGCTTCTGTCTATTCTGTATTGTAGATGTATATTTTTGTATGTTTATCCAGATCATTTTTTCTAAAAATTCCTTATTTACCGGCTCTACTCTGCCTTCGGTGTCTAGAATCCATTCAAGATACTTTAAATGATCTGATTGGCTTAGTGTACGTATACATAATGGTACTGTATTAATTCTCAGTGAACACATCAAACGCGATGCAATGGTGTGCTTTTCAAAAAAACGAAGTATGCTTGCAACTTTGTTATTAACAAGTGAAAAAATTCCATTTTTACGTAGCAACAGCCAGTTCAAACGAAAAATTCTTAATAAAGAGAACGTGTGAGTGAATGAAACAAATGCTGAAAGTGATATATATATAGAATTTTATGCATACATGAGGATGTCAGAAGCATTCGATCCTCTATTAAATACAATCGAGCCGCAAAGTAACAAAGCAAGCAATTAATTGGGTTGTTAATGATTTTGTAAATTTATTTAGTAGTAATCAAAACTAAAATCCCTTTTAGCATAGAAGATGTTGTATTGAATATAATGTCTTCATTTTCGTCTGGATTTACTGCTGGAGATGATTCACTCCCTAGTTTTTTGATACGTGACGCTCGACACGTATTGGCGAATGCTTTGTCCAGTATCATTAATTTATGTATTAAATCGGCAACTTTTCCTGATTTGTGGAAGCGTTCTAGAATTATTCCAGTGTATAAAAAGGGTGATGGAACACAATTGAAAAATTATAGGCCTATGTCGATACTTTCAAATCTTGTTAGTGTTTGAGCACTTCATATACTGGAAGATTTTAACGAACATAGGACAGCGTCTGTCACTTTTTTAACATGGATTTATTCCTGGGGGGTCAACTATTACTAGTCTGATCACTAGAGGCCGCATTATATGCAAAGAAAGTGGAAATATGTGCATAAATATGCAGATGTTTTGACCTAAATATGCACTTTCTTATGAAAAATATGCAGATAAAAAAATAGGAATAATGCTAGAAAATATAATATATACAGTGGTTAAAACACCCCATCGGGGCTTCACCACTTTAAAAGCTTTTTAAATCCATAATTTCCGGGGTGGATCGGTCCCCATCCTATGTTTTCATATCTTCTGGCTTATTTCTTTCCAGATTCTTCTGTCCGTCGTTTTTTTCTGCCAGTTGTTAACGCCTGCGCCCCTTAGATCCTCCAACACCTCTTCCAGCCATCTGGACCTCGGTCTTCCTCTTCTCATCTTGCCCCCGGCTTCCATTCCAGCAACATCCTGATTATGGATTCCTCCCCTGCCCTCCATACATGCCCCAACCATTTTATTCTTTGCCGCTTTATTTTTTTACCACATCTTCTCCCCCAATTTCCTCTTGTAGTTCTTCATTCGTTCTTATTCTGAGTTCATTGTCTGTTAGTTTAATTGGCCCCATTATGGTTCTTAATATTTTCCGCTCGAGTATTCTTAGATTTTCTTCATCTCTCTTAGTCATTGTCATCGTTTCCGCTGAATACATAAGCACCGGCCTTATTATTGTGTTGTATATTTTTATTTTATTTTTTTAGAGAGATTTACGTTTTTTAACAATTTCCTGTTGGCATAAAAGGCTCTGTTTGTTGCCATAATTTTTTCTTTTATTTCGGCTTCTCTACTTCCATCATTTGATACCATAATACCCAGGTATTTGAATTTATCAACGTCTTCAAATGTAAGGTTTTCTACTTAAAATTTTTTGTTTTCTTTGCCCTTTTTTCCAACTCTCATCAATTTCGTTTTTGTTTCATTGATTTTCAGACCCAGTTTCTCCCCTTCTTTAATTATTTCTTGCAGTATTTTAACCATTATCTTTCTTCTTTTCGTTATGACCACTACGTCATCCGCATATGCTACTGTTTGGCTTCCTCTTGTTCTCAATGTGCCTTTGTTTATATTTTTTGTCACATGTTCCAATACTAAATTGAATAACGTCGCAGATAGTGAGTCACCCTGCCTAACACCCTTATTTGTTTCGAATTCGTTCGTTTCTCCTTTCGATATTTTCACACTAACCTTTGTTGTTTTTAATGTCATTACTATAAGTCTTCTTAGTTTCGCTGGCACTTTGAGTTCTCTCATTGCCGAGATAAGCTCTCTCCTTCTAATACTGTCAAATGCTTGCTGAAACTCTATAAACAAGAATTCCAATTCCATATTGTATTGGTATGCCTTTTCCAGTATTTGTTTTATGTTATGCACCGCATCCGTAGTGGACTTTCCGCTTCTGAAACCATATTGATATTGCCCCGTAAAGTTTTCCATTGTACTTGCTAATCTTCTCTGTATTATTGATGATAGGATTTTATATGTTGTGCTTAAAAGCGTGATTCCTCTATAGTTTTTGCAACTTGGTTGGTCTCCTTTCTTGTGTAATGTCACTATTTGCCCCGATTCCCATTCTTTTGGCATCGTTTCTTCATTCCATACTTTCCGTATCAATTCGTATATGTATTTTTGCAGACCCTCTCCCCCGCATTTGAATAATTTGTTATTTATACCATCTTTTCCTGATGCTTTTCCATTTCTACTAGCTTTTATAATTTCTTTCACTTCTTTCAGTGTTAGCTCTTGCACTACAATTTCATCATCCTCCTCCTCAAATGGTTCTTCATTATATCGGCTATTTGTAAGCAGGCCTTTGAAATGCTCCACCCATACTTCTTTATATTGCTCCTCCCCTTCGACTACCCTGCCTCCATTATCCCTTATGCCACTCATTATATGTTTATATGGTTTGTTATGTTTGTGGATTTTTGATAATACCTTTTAGTATTTGTTTTCTTATTTTCTTTCTCTATACTTTTCATCTCGTTTTCTATCCATTCCCTCTTACATTTTCGCATTGTTTTTTTACAATCTTTTCTCGCGTTTTCATATTCTTCTCTGTCCTCATTTCTTCTCGATCTTATCCATTTGTTTCTCATTTCCACCTTTGCTACTAGCTTTTTCTGACACGATCCATTATACCATTCATTGCGTTTTTTCTTTCCCTTTTTTCCAACACACTTTTCTGCTGCTTTATTGATACATTCCTTAATAGTATTCCATCTTGTTTCTAAATCATTCCCATCACTGCTCTCCCTTAACTATCTCTCTATTTCGTGTTTGTACTTTTCCCTCGTTCTCTCGCTATTTAATTCCTCTATATTCCATTTATTTTCCCTCCTTTTCATATTCATTCTTCCTTTTATTTTCAATTTTACTGTCGCTGTCACCATAAAATGATCCGAGTCCGCACAAGCTCCTCTATATGTTCTTACATCTAATATGGATGACTGTTTCCTTTTGTTAACCAATACATGGTCTATTTGCGTTTGAGTTTTCTGATCTGGTGAAATCCAGGTTATTTTATGCACTTTTTTATGTTCGTGTTTAGTACTACTAATGACCAAATTTGCTCTTTCCGCTAGATTGCACAATCGATGTCCGTTATCATTTGTCTTATTGTGTATTGTATGCTTTCCTGCTACTTGTTTGATATATTCCTCTTTTCCTATCTGTGCATTAAAATCGCCTAAGACAATAACAGTATCTTCTTTCGGTATTTTTTCAATTTCCTCCTCCACCCTTTCGTAAAACTTAACCTTTACTTCCTCGTCTGTTGGTTCAGTCGGCGCGTATACATTCAGCAATGACAATTTAAGTGGCTTTGTATCTAGTCTAGTGTAAGCTAGGTTCTCATTTATTGGTTTGAATTCCATTACCTTTTGTCTTAGTTTTCCCAGTATCATAAATGCTACTCCCTTATGGCCTTGCCTTTCATCTCCTGAATATAATATTGTAAAGCCCTCTTTATCTAATCTTCCTTGTCCCTCCCATCGCACCTCTTGTATTGCGGCTATGTCTATTCTATATCTTTCCAGTTCTTTTGCTACTTCTTGCACTTTTCCTACTACTAACATGGTTCTTACGTTCCACGTACTAACTCTGAGTTTTGTATTTCTGACTGTTTTCCTCATATTACTCATACGATTCCTCTCAAATTTGTTATTCGTCTCTTGAACTTCCATACCTATTTGATTTGACGGCTCATGTCCATTTCCTTGCCAAGTCTCCTTCCGTTCACATTTTTTATTTTCTAGTTTTTTGTAGGTCTTTCTGTTATTCTTCTCTCTTTCATTCCATAACATCTCCTTTCCATCAACTATCAACCTCATATGTCCCATCTTAACGGATTTTCCTTCTTCTCTCATTGTCCTTGCTATTTGTCTTAAGTTCCTTTGAACGTTTCTTTCCTGCGCCGTCAGATCACTATTAATATATATATTTCTTCCTTTCAATTTCATTTTGCTTCTTAGTATTCCTAACTTTTCATCAAAATTTTCCATCACCACGATAATTTTATTCTGCGTAATCTTTCTCACTTCTTTAACCTTACTCTCCACTCCTAGCTCCGCGTTCATCCATTCCCCATCTGTTTTTTCAGATCTCCATTTCTTTCTTCTATCTCTATTCCGGTTACAATTATATTGTTTTTACGTTTCTCTTTTTCCATATTTTCCACTTTTCTTTCTAAGCTCATATAATTGTTTTCCAATTCATTATATTTTTGCTCCCATTTCTGGTTCATCACTTTCATTTCATCTCTTAATGCTCTCATCGTTGTTGCTGCTTTCCAATTCTTTACTCATTTTGTTCTGTTCTCTTCTGATTTGCCTAATTTCTTCTAATACTTGTTTGCAAATTTCTGTAACATTCTCCACACTTTTCTCTTTGTCTTGACTTGGAGGTGATCTATATATTTTTTTACTTCTATCAAATATGTCCTTGCCTTCTCCTCTTAGCATCGGAGCTAGCACTCTCGGAATCTGACATTTTAAATTTTAAAATTTTTACTTCTGCCTTTAATGCGGCCCTGCTTATTGTTTTGATACCATATACCGCGGCAAGGTCAACGCAGTCGACCCGTCGAAGTTAACCTTGCTTGTCGATTTATTTATTATTTATTGAAAGATCTATTTCAGATTTTATTTATGCTTTATGAATTATTTAATTCTGACTCACCGTTTACTTTTCTTGTTTATTTATCACTCTTCGGAAATTATTCAACTTGTATACTTATCTTTTTTGGTTTTAATTCACTGACAAAATTAATTAATTTATGTAGTGGAATATATGCCGACACAAACATTAGGCACAGATCTTCATTAAATTGTTCTTGTTCCGATTTTTGAGGTTGATGGCAAACATTGCGGTAATGTTTGCTGATCCTTCTTCGCGAATTTCATCTTTGATTCTTTGCAGCATGTGATGGAGTTTTAATATGCTGGTCGACTTGAAACTTTCTCTCACTTGTAACCTGCATAAAAATATCACATCATCAGTTGTTTTCTTATAAAATAAATGTTAGTGAAAGATAAAGGAGTAATAAAAACTAATGTGTAAAGACTGTGCGAAGCAATCGGAATAAAGGACATTTAATAAAATAACCAACACAACGCTTCGACAAATAATTTTATTTTAAAATGATTTTTATTTAAAAATCATCAGCAGAATACGGAATATCAGATATTCCGTATTGTGCTGATGATATGAGAAAAATACGCATGAAATATACATCTCATTTTACTCATTTTAAAATAAAATTTTAAAATAAAATTATTTGTGGAAGCGTTGTATTGGTGATTTTGTTAAACATCGTTTAAAAACTATAGATCAATAATAGGAAATAAACTTAAATTTTACTTCCAATCTTGCTGCATGCTACGCAAAATGCTTTTTCTCCATCCATACGCAATTCTGAATAAGGTGCAATCCATCCAGACACAGTCGCTATTTTCGGCATTTTTGCTATTATAATTAATAACAACCCACAAGTTTACACTTCGAAAAACCAACGTAAAATGACGTTTAAAATAAATAAGATTGCTTTCGAATATGGGAATAAATTTCTCCGAATAACAAAGAAACACCTGTGCTCCTAATTTTCTGGTAAAATGTATTTTTGTATTTATTTAGAAGTTTCAGAGAATTAGCTTTTCCTTGAATTCTGTTCCGGTCTAGATGTATGGGAACAGCATTAATAAATTTTTGAAAGTGCTTATCGGAAAAGTATCGAGAAGAGGCTTCATAGAATGTTATTTTTAATTTAAAGAAGGCTGTTTAACTCTTCGTTTGTTACAACCACGACATATTTTTAGTAATGCCTATCCTATAATAAATTACATCCAATAAATAAACAAAACTCGGATACTTCAAATATGCTGAATTACTACAAAATATGCAAAAAATATACAAAATGCGTATATTATGCAAATATGCATATTTAGGCAAACTGCATATTATCCGGCCTTTACTCTTTCCCAGTTTATCTCTGAACAATTAGATAATCATAAGCAGATTGATGTGATCTACACTGATCTATCTTGTGTCTTCGATACCATAAATCATGGGGTCTTACTCCACAGGTTGAGTGCTTTAGGAATGAGTCCTCCTTTAAATAAGTTACTAGCATCTTATTTGGATGGAAGAGCAAATTATGTATGCTTTAATGGATTCAACTCACAGGAATTCGCCTCTGTATCTGATATTCCACAACGGTCAAACTTGGGACCTTTGCTATTTGTGGTTTACATTATTGATCTTCAGACTCTAGAATGTCCTATTCTTGCGTATGCGGATGACATAAAACTCTATTCGTTTATTAACTCTGTAGCTGACATTAGTCTACTTCAGTCTAGTTTGGATGTTTTTGTTGGCTGGTGTTCTGTTAATTCTTTGTCTTTCTCTGTGACGTTTTCATTAAAAACAGCTAAAACTAATGTTTTGAGAAATGCATCGATGAACCGGATGCTCAATATTGCAAATTCATACTTTGAGGATATTTTTGTTTAGTTCTTAAGTTCTGTATTTTTGTATATATTTCTTATTATATTTTTTGGATTTAGTTTTTGTTTCAAATAATTCTTTCTCTATTTACAATAATATAATTCATTTCTTTAGGTTATTTTTTCTATTTGTATAATTATGTTAATACATGTAATCATTTCTGTAAAATTATCCTGTAATTGGTTTCCGTTGGGTAATAAAGTTCATTATTATTGTTATTATTATTATTGTTATGATACTATTATTATTATTGTTATTGTTATGATACTATTATTATTAATTCGAGCCGACCTGTTTTGGGCGCTAAGGGACTAATATTTAATGTAAGATGATGTTAAAAAGTGATAGGTCTATGAATCTAATAAATTTAGAATTAAATTTTATTAAATTCGAATTGAAATTAAAAAGAAAAAAACAAAAATATCAATTAATTTGAGTAGACAGATAAAGTTTCCATGACGAAGGAACTTGTTGGCTAATACTGTCTACTGGGTGAAGATAATTCATACATGATGGTTATTTACATTTTATCACGCTCACGCAATTTTTTGGCTCGGAGAAAAAGTTTTCATAAATCGCTTTTGAAAAAGTAAGTCTGACATATTTTTTAAATGTTCTGGGCCAGAAGTGCAGCACTCTCTCTTCAAGTTTCAAATGACATTTTACGTTTTTTTGGCGGCTTTTTTAGTCTGCATTGATGACTTTAGCGATTAATGTTTCTTCCAAATCCGCGACTTACTTCGTGACCGTAATTTTGAGTTTCAGTATTTTCTGCCTCAGTTGTCAGTTGGGAGACAGTATCATAATCATATAAATTTTCTGTGCCCTTACAATCGACGATTTGTTTTTTAGAAACAGCATTTGATTAAAGTCGCACCATGAACTGTTGGCTTCGCTCGGTTCTAAGCCAAATTTTGGGACAGAATGCTTCTTAAGCTCGAAACGAAAAATCTCGTAAAGATTTCCGTTTCCTCTTATATTCGTTAGCTTCAAATAAAAAAACGTTTTCTGTAGATCAACGTGTCAATAATAGCAATAACTTCTTATTGAACGTTAGAATCTTTCCGTCAACTGCTGTGCTGTGATTCTACGATAACATTAAGTTTAATTAAGGCACCAGCAAACAGATGGAAAACGTTCGTCGCCAATCATGTAGGCGACATACAAGCATTGTCAGGGCCACAAGACTGGAATCACGTCAAATCAGCGGACAACACAGCTGATCTTCTCTCAAGAGGCCTGAGTGCTGATACAACATTGCAAACTTTAGTGAAAAGGACCATCTTGGTTGGCACAGAGCAAGACTCTATGGAATATAACTCACACTGAAACAACTACAACTAACAAGAATAGTGACGTTTATTCTACGTTTTTTCTTTAATACTAAGACTTCCAAACAAGAACGAAAGACAGAGGTATTATCTACTAAGGAGCTACATTATTCGCGATTTCGATTAATCAAACTAGCTCAAATACAATCGTATCCAGAAAATATAAGAAACTTCAGAAGAAATTGCCTATTAATAAGACAAGTAGTTTATTATCCCTTAATCCGTATTTAAACGGTCTAGTGCGTGTGAATGGGAAAATCGGTAATAGCAGTTTTTTAATTCGGGCGTTGATTTTGCAGGACCGATTCTAATCGAAGATCGTAAAACATTTGCAGCAAAATTCAGAAAGGCATACGTATGTACTTTTATTTGTTAGAGCACCAAGGCAATGCATTTAGAAGTAGTAACAGATCTATCGTCTGAGGCATTCTTAGGTATGCTTAAGCGATTCATTGCTAGGAGAGGGAAACCAACAGCTATTTTTTCGGACATTGGTACCAAATTTGTGGGAGCCTATTCCAAATTAAGAGATCTGGAGTCATTCTTCAACTCCAAGAATACTAAATCAGTTATTGATGATTTAGCTAATGATGGCATCACTTGGCATTTCATCCCGCCTAGAGTTCCAAATTTCGGTGGTCCCTGGGAAGCTGGTATTAAACTCCCGACCGACTCCATTGTCATCTGATCCCTCCGATAACAATCCTTTAACGCCTGCTCACGGCAACACCTGAGGTTGGACAAATACCAGAAATTGCACCAACTGATCGAGCATTTTTGAAGTTGCTGGCACAAGGAGTATCTATCTGAGTTGCAGACCAGGACTAAGTGGAAGAGTTCGACCCAGCCACCATTAAAGGAACGAACTCTTGTAGTTGTCAAGGAAGACAGCCAACCTTCTTTGGAATGCGCATTAGGGCGGATCACTGCACTTCATCCAGGACACGATGGAATAGTGCGGGTAGTGACAGTAAAGTTAACGGACAGTGTTGCTAAACCTGCTGTAAATAACATCTGTGTATTGCCCATCAAAGACAATATGTAAGGATAAACTTGTCAAGATTGTAATCCTTTTTGTTTGTTGGCTATTGTAATCCTTTATAGCATGTGTCACTATCTATATTGTTTACTTTTTGTATTTTATTGACCTACTTAGGTAGGTTCAAGGCCGATAGTATGTGCAGTCGGTTTAAATCTCCCGCGGAAATAGTGTCGCAAGAGAAACAGTGAAAATCAAGTTGTCACCTAGGGCAGACGTGTTTTCCTTAATTCGAGTAATCTAGTCATCTAGTTATCCAGTATACAAGAAAAAGCAAGACTACAGTCCACAATCGAAAAAGCATATTCGCCAAGGATTATGCACGCGTAACAACTGCCTCATCCTGCACATTAAATCCGAGCCGGCATGGATCCACACCGGTTATCACTAGACTGGGCAAATATGCGGTATGGTGAGTCATCTGTCCTTTATCCTGTGTAATGCAACATTACATTGTCAAAAGGACAAATGACTCATCATACCGCATATTCGCCCAGTCTAGTTATCACTCAGCATTGACTTTAACATTTCCCATAATCTATTTTTTGAACCTATTCGTACACTATGCTAGTTAGACACATTATCGATGTTACCCGTAACTAGAATATTTCCTCTTATCAGCCGTCCTAGTATATCTTGTTGTATTGTATTCTTTCTTCCTGGTTTTTGAACTCAATGACTAGCCCTGCTCTAGCCAGTATGCATAGTTTCCTTAGAAAATGTTTTCATGTTCTTTTATCACTACATGATCTATTGTGCCTTTTGCTTCTCTATCCTCAACCACGAAGGCTTTTTATGTAAAGGTTGTTGCCAAAAAGAGTTACCGACAATGATGTTATTTTTTGCGCAGAACTCCAACATTCTAGTGCCGTTCCCGTTTATAGTTTCTTTTTCGTGTCTTCCTAAATGTCCCAGTTCCCTGTCTGTATTATTTCCCATCCTAGAATTTCAGTCTCCCATGACAATTATGTTTCTACATTTTCTTAATATTTTTTGTACAAAACCATTTCTTCTTATTTCCAGTTCTCTTCCATTTAATGAATTTATGTTCCATACGCCTATTTTCACCTGTATTTCCGTATTTTGTGTGTTGTTAGCTAGGTTCCTATTTTCCATATCCTTTCTGTTACTATTTCGTTTATTATTTACTATTTTTGGTATAGATATATAATAAGAATATGTTACTGTTTGTGTTCTTGTGTTGTACTTATTGTTAGTATTTCTATGTTTTCTGTTACATATGTTTTTTATTTGTGTTCTACTTGTTCCAGTTCGCATGTTTCTCAATTTATCATTAGTAGAGATGGGACGAATCCAAATTTTCTCGAATCCGAATCCGAATCCGAATCCTAAAGAATTCTCGAATCTCTCGAATCCTTCGAATCTCGAATCTCTCGAATCCATCATATATATAAAACTTGACTGAACTGACTTAACATGATATAGTCTTAGCTAGTTATTAGAACTAAATGTACATAAGTTAATAAGTTTTCATAATTTTTGTAATTAGATTAGTTATATTATTTGCTGTCTGTATTTGACATGTTCCATACCTTTTCTGGTCTCAGGAATAAAGATATTTATTTATTAAAATACCACAAACATTACGAAAGCATGCCAGCTTATAAATACTTTGCGGCTGAAAGAACGAGAACCGAAGAGAATCGTCGAGATCTTTCTAGTCAGTGATTCATATGTGTCGTGATTACATGAGTCATCATTATTATTATTTTTTTTTTTTGGATTCGAAAGATTCGAATTACGAAAATCGTGCGAAGATTCGAGTTTTCGAATCTCGAATCTTTTCAGGATTCGATGGATTCGAGGATTCGCGGATTCGAATGTCCCATCTCTAATCATTAGCGTATTGTACTCTACTTTTAGTTTATATCCTTTATTTCTGGCTTCCCTCATGTGCCCCTCTAACTGTTTCGGGTGTTCTAGGGCGTATTTTGGGTAATCTTCATTGATAAATGTATTCGTGCTTTTTAGTTTTTAGTCTCTCTTAAAGTCAGCATTTTTCCCCATGTTGCAAATTCCAGAAGTATTAGCCTAGTTTTCTTCATGTTTAGAGTTCTTAACCTTCTCGTATCCGTTATCTCTGTCTGGGTATTTATCTCTAACTCTGACCTTTAAAATAATTTCTGTATTTCCTGCATTCTATCTTCTACTTTTTATTTTCTCCATCCTGTGTACAATTATTTTCCACGTTCTCACTTCTCTCTCCAGTAACTTTGATCCTTTTTCCTTGTGTATTGATGGTGCTTTTTTAATTTATAGTTGACCCTTTTATTTCTTATTTTCCTTTCTTATTTTTGCTATTTTCATTTGCAATGTATCGATCGTTTTCTCTATGTGTTCATTTCTTCCACCCATTTCTACAAGTTTTGCCTTGATTTGCTCTATCTTTCACTGTTCTCTGTTAGTATATTAATTGCTTCTTTCGAAGGGTTATTGTTCACGATTATTAATGAATTTTATATCAGATCATAGTGCTAATTGCACTCTTTTTGACTGTGTAATTTTTATGTTGGTTTGGGGATTGCTTTGACCACTATCTAGTACTTAAAGTATCATTATATCTTTTTCTCCCTAACGTGTTTTGCACGGTTGTTTCTTTTGCTGTATTTACAAAGCAGTGATAGTATATTACTCAATACTTAACTAATTACTTAACACGGAAAGAATTATTCCGTAGGCTTCTGATCGGGAAAAGACTAAACTTAATATCATTGTATTTGGAATTGAAGAATCTAAGTGCAACTCGAATCGCGAACAAATTGAACAGGACATTCTGGTTATCACTAAATTGATGTCTTCTTTTGATGTTACTTTACCCGACCTGCATCCGATTAGACTGGACAAATTTGGAAAAACGAAATTGAATCGCCAGCGCCCAATAAAGAGTCAGCTGTCCTAGCTGTTTTCGAGATGCAAAAAGACTAAGGTTCTCAATAGAAGAGTGTCTCTCGTGATCGCACACCCTTCCAGATGAAGATCCAAAATGAGATGAAATAAAAAATTAAACAAGCGGCTATCTAATGGCGATACTAATTAATAAAGTTAACCTATAAGAACGGCATTCCGAGTATCGATCCTTTAAATTAACTGTGCCTAACAGTTCTTCTGATGTTTTACTATTTGTTATCAAGATTCTATTCAAATGTTTGTAGCTTGAGTCATGATATTATTGTTACGGAATTCTGGTTATACGTGTTCCTTCATAGACAGGAACTTTTTCCTAACTCTTATTCTATATAACGAAGTGACTGTAACTCCAATGTTGTTAATCGTAGTTTGGGTGGTGGCGTTCTCATTCCCTTTGCAAATAAAAACGAAATACTTGACACCACGTCTGTTACTGCTGAAGTTGCCCTTATTGATCTTATTTGCAATTGTCTCATTCATAAATTTACTTTCTATATTAATAATAATAATAATAATAATAATAATAATAATAGTCTTTATTGTCCAACAGAAAAACCAGTTAAAGGACAAAACAAAAAACGAAAATACCAGAAAAAGAAAAAGAAATGTGCAGTGCATACAGTCAAGTAAACTAAAAGCTTATGCTATGTACAAAATACTCATCGCCAAATTATAACGAATCTTAAATCTAAGTCAAACAAAAGAAAGTAATGCGACAGTAATCAGTTGAACATTAAGGATAAAATCAAACTTAGCCAAAGTTATAAAGTAACAATAATCGGTATACTATCAATATAAAACAAAAGACAAAACATTAAAAAAATATTACAAAAAGAAATTATTCTTAAAAATAAGCAGAATAATAATAATAATAATAATAATCAGCAAAACTGATTACTTAGGTGTAAAAGGGATCTACATGTAGATCATTAGCATTTCTACACATAGAGTTAACGGCGCCTTTACAAGAATATTAGTTCTAGCTCTAGGCATACAGAAAGTATTGGTAGAACGCGTGGTGCAGCAGGGGATGGTAAAATTGACCAAGGACAATAATGTCGGGGAGTCAACAGCATTATTCACCAAGAACATCGCACTAGCCCGATTTCTACGAAGCGATAAAGCAGATATATTATGTCGAAAAAGTAACGGTTTGTAATCTGTACCTCATTCGGGGTAAAAGCCATCAAGCTTAAATGACAGATACTTCAAAAATCTCTTCTGGACCCTCTCTAACGTAAGCTGTAGAAAGAGATAACAGGGAAAACCAGACCACCGACGCATACTCCAGCCTAGAACGAACCAAGGAATAGAACAATATTTTAATGGTAGACAAATTGGTAAAACCTGTGCAAGACCGAATCACAAAACCGAGAATGCGAGAAGCAGAGTTCGTAATAAATGTTATATGATCCAGTAAATTGAAGGCGTATATCAAACAAAACACCAAGGTCAAAAATTTTAGACAATCTTGGAATATGAACCCCCTCGATCACGTAATTGTTGACAACGGGGCTATTAGATCTAGAATAGCTAACAATAGAACACTTACTGATATTCAACGATATTTTGTTAAGCTGGCACCAATTACGAATAATGTCTAAATTTACTTCAAGGCAAATGCAATCAGTAATGGTCGTTACTCTGGCAAATATTTTCAAATCGTCAGCGTAGGCTAAAGCATTGCACTTCAACAGAAGTAACAGGTCGTTCACGTAAATTAGAAATAAAAGCGGTCCAAGTTGGAACCTTGCGGTACTCCAGAAAGAGCAAAATAGGAGGACGAAATATACCCATTATAAGAGACATAAGAGACCTGCCACTAAGGTATGGGGCCAACAACTTAGTAATAGCAGTAGAGAAACTAAAAGCAGACACTTTGGACACAAGTATGTTGTGGTCGAGAGTATCGAACGCTTTGGCAAAATCAGTATAAATAACGTTAGCCTGCTTTCACTCATCCAGGCACTCACTAATAAATTGTGTTATTTCTACGAAATTAGTAGTGGTTAATCTCCCAGCTACGAACCCATGCTGTTTAGTTGATAAATATGGCTTCGCATACCAGTACAACTGAGAGTATAGCACAGATTCAAACACTTTAGCGCATCCAGACAATATACTAATGGGATGATAATTACAAACCATTGAACGGTCACCCTTTTTGAGAATGGGCGTAATTCTGCTTATTTTCCAGAATTCAGGAAAGACAGAAGTTTGAAGGATCAGGTTATAAATCCGTAACAATGGATCACATAAAGTGGAAGCACAGTTTTTAAGAAAGATGTTAGGAAGCCCATCATCCCCAGTAGTTGAATCAGAACTAAGCGCAGAAAGGTTCCTGAGGACTTCACCAAGAGTAAACGGTGTAATGTTGAAATTATTATTATTATTATTGTGGCTATACACCCCCGAAGGGGTTGAGCCTCCTATTCGGATCTCTAGGTCATTACAATTTGGGAGATCAGCCCCTTCTTCTAATTATATGCTTTCACATAATTTCTTCCATAGTTTTCTGTTTTCCGTTTTTTGTTTCCAATTGATATGTCCGGTCCTTCGTATATACTGCTCCACTTCCTTCAGCCATGTACTCTTCGGTCTTCCTCTCCTTCTTCTGCATCCCGGCTTCCACTCTGTCACATCATATATTATTGCTCCTGGACCCGCTCTCCATACATGTCCGAGCTACCTTGCTCTTGATTGCTTAATTTTTCTCACTACATCCATTTCTATTTCTTGTGCCAATTCCTCGTTCGTCCTTCTTCTGTATTCATTCTCGTTTAGTCTAATTGGTCCCAGGATAGTTCTCATTACTTTTCTCTCCACTATTCTTAGGTCGTCCTCATCCTTCTTTGTCATGGACAGCGTTTCTGTGGCATACAGCAGTGTTGGTTTAATAAGTGTTTTATAAATCTTCAGTTTGCTGTTTTTGCTTAATGTCTTACTTTTTAATAGCTTTTTATTTGCGTAGAAAATCCTGTTTGTTGTGATTATCTTCTCTTTGATTTCTGCTTCACGCTCACACTTATTGGTGATTGTCACTCCCACGTATTTGAATCTTTCCAGCTCCTCAGAAGCATACTTTCTTATTTGGATTTTCTTGTTTTCGCATTCTCTATCTAGTTTCATTATTTTGGTTTTTTCTTCATTGATTTTCAATCTCATTTTTGCTCCCTCTGTAACTACTTCTTCCAGCACCTCCCTCATTTTACTCCTGTTTTTTGTTATTAAGGCAATGTCATCAGCGTACGCAACTATCTGCTCTCCTCTTAATGTCCTTAATGTGCCCTTCTTTATCCTTCGGAGTACATATTGTAGAGCCAGGTTAAATGGGGTTGCTGACAGTGCGTCTCCTTGCCTTACTCCTTTATTGAAATCCAACTCTTCTGTCTCCCCTTTCTGCGTTAAGACACTCGCTGTTGTTTTTTTCATTGTCATCATTATTAGCCTCCTCAATTTTGCGCCTATACCCAGCTCCTTTAACGCTCTTTTTAGTTCATTTCTATTAATGCTATCGAAAGCTTGCTGGAAATCTATGAAAAGCAATTCTATTTCTATTTTGTAATGCTGAGCCTTTCCATTAATTGTTTTATTGTGTGTATTGCATCTATCGTTGATTTTCCTTGTGTAAATCCGTTCTGATATAGCTCCACTGTGTCTTTTGTTACTTCTGCCAATCTCCTTGGCAGCAGTGTGGATAGCAGCTTGTACGCTGTGTTTAGAAGGGCGATTCCTCTATAGTTGTTACATAGCCTCTGGTCCCCTTTTTTATGAATTGCTATTATTTGTCCGGATTCCCAATCTTGTGGCATTCTTTCCTGCTGCCATATTTTTATCAGCTGGTATAGTTTTTCTTTAATTTCTTGTTCTCCATATTTGAACATTTCCATTTTTATCCCGTCTTTCCCCGGAGACTTTCCATTTCGGCTTTTGTTTATAATTTCTTCTATTTCTGCTCTTGTTGGAATGTCCAACTCCTCTGCTATTTCGTCCACATCTTGCTCTTGCACATTTTCTACTGGAGTCCGTATTTCCTGCTCCGTTGGAAGGTGGTTGAAGTGTTCTTTCCATATTTGCTTTTGTATTCGCGTTCAAGGTCTGTAACTCTTCCTTCTTTGTTTCTTACTCCCTTTACTTTTCCCTTGTATACTTTATTGTTTTCTCCTATTTTCTGGTAAAATAACTTCGTATTATTTTTCTATTTTCTACTTCAATTTCCTTCATTCTGTCATCCATCCAGTTCCTTTTTGTTTTTCTTACTAACTTTTTGCATTCCGTTCTGATTTTTTCATATCCTTTTCTGTCCTCTTCTCTCCCGCTGTTTAACCAGATCAATTTCCTTTTGTTTCTTCTTTGCGTAAGATTTTTACATTCATCATTATACCACTCATTTGACGTCCTGCTCTTTTCTTCTCCCAGGATTTCTTTTGCTCCTTCGCTGACACAGTGTTTTATTCCGTCCCATTCCGCCTCTATGTCATCTTCATCCTCCAAATTTACTTTGTTTTGCACACTTTTTCATAGTTACGTCTTACTTGTTCTATAATCAATTTAGACGTATCCCATCTACACCTTGGGCGTCTGCTTGTACTATTTCTCTTTATTTTCAGTCTGACTATTGCTATTACTATGAAGTGATCAGAGTCAACATCGGGTCCTCTGTATGATCTTACATCTGTTACTGAGGATTGCGTTCTTCTATTTACTAGGACGTGGTCTATTTGCGTGTATGTGTGGCGCTTTTCAGGTTACTTTGTGCCATTTTTTGTGCTTGAACTTTGTACTACTGATCACTAAATCCATACTTGCTGCTACGTTGAATAGTCTTTGCCCATTGTCATTTGTCTTCTCATGTAAAGTGAATTGACCCGCTATTTTCTGTATAGTCGCTTCTCTTCCTATTTGTGCACTAAAATCCCCCATTATCAGCCACGTGTCTTCTTTTGGCATCTTCTCTATTTCGTCTTCTAACCACTCATAGAATTTTTCTTTCTCTTCCTTTTCTGATACTTCCGTTGACGCATATATATTTAGGATTGATATGTTTAAAGGTTTGGCTTGAATTCTCCAGTATGCCAATCTTTCATTAATTGCATTAAATTCCATTATGCTTTCTTTTAGTTTCCCCATTATTATGAAACCTACTCCTTGTTGACCCTGCTTTTCTGCTCCTGAATATTTTAACGTGAAGTTTGCCTTGTTTATTTCACCTTGTCCTTTCCATCTCACCTCCTGGATTGCTACAAGGTCTATCCCATATTTTTTGATTTCTTCTACCACTTCTTGCATCTTCCCTGGCTTTAGCATCGTTCGTACATTCCTTGTTGCTATCTTCATTTTGTGCTTTTGTTTCTTTTGATGCGTGCCTGCCCTTCTCATTTTCCCCTTGGCCATTGCTACATTTTTCATCTCCCGTTTCTTTTCCGTTTGCGTGTTCTTTGTCATTGGTGTATTCGTCATCCGGCCCTTGGTTACGCCATTGCTTGTTTCTTTGCTGTCCTCTTCAGTCTTCCCTTTTATGGCTCTTTTATATCTCGTTACATGCCCATTTGCTTCGTTTTTCCACTCGTATTCCCTTTTCATTGCCACTGTCATTATGTCTGTAGCCCTGTCTTCGTTTCCTTTTAGTTTCTTGAACTGTAAGTAGTTCTTGTGACTGCACGTATTTTCTCTCTACCTCTATAATTTTCCTCTTCGGCTGGCGACCTTTGGCTGAATGTCCTAGTTTTTATTGTGTTCGGTTCCGGTGTATTATGTTGTTTCGATTGTCTAATCTCTCTTCTCACCTCTTCTAGCGTGTATATTTTCCCGTTTATTAGAATTTTGTTGTATCTCAGGTATGCTTGATTACCATCTTCTCTCTCCCTTTTCGCAATCTCTATCAATTGTTTTCTCTGCTTCATCACTTCCTTGAAATAACACTCATTTATCCATATTCGCTTCTGCGCATCTTTTAGCCTTTTCTTTATGCTCAGTATTTGGTTACGCAACTTTTTGTTCTTGTTTCTATTTGCACCGGTCTCACTCCCTCTTCCAATCTCCCGCCCAATCTCTCCACCTCCACCAAATCCATTCTCGTATCCATCTCCATACCTATTTCACCTATTATCTTTGCTATTTTCTTCTTTAAGTTCTCTTCTGTCTCGTTATCCTCTTCCTGCACTCCAAAAATAATCAACTCTTTATCTCTCGCATCTCTTTCCAATATGTTAATTCGCTCGTCCTGCTCTTTAACCTTTTTCTTAAGTTCTTGGTTTTCCGCCTCCAACTTCAGCATTGAATTCAATGTTTTGTCAAGTTTTTGCTCTACACTGTCCAACTTGCTTAGTCCCTCATTGATCTCTCCCAACTTCTTCAATATTTCTTCCATTTTGTTGTGTATGGTTTATAAATCCTCTTTAGTCCGTCTCTGTTGTGTTTATTTCTGCGGCGTGAATATCTTGCACTAAGGCGCATGCGCCAATCGACCCCTCGTTACCGTGATCTCCCTTTACTATGCCGTTTTCTTGAGGTTATGTTCCGCGAAAGTATAGCCAAGTATTACCTCCAATTCTGCTGTTTTACACTTTGTTACACTTAACCACCTTTATACATTCACTGATTCTACTTTGCTGCTATATTTGTTCGTACTTATTCAATAATTTAGAGTTTATTCCGGAGCGACAAACGTTCCAACCTTACTATCTCTTGCCAGGACCGGCTCTCAATGTTGAAAGTAGTGCCTGTAAAGTCGCGGGAAAGTGGTACACCTATAGGATCACCAACTACCCGAGGAACAAAAACGTTATGAAACACTTCTGCAAAATCATTAACTATATCGGTAGGACTCGATAAATCAATACCATCGGAAGTCATACAACCCGGAATTCTAGATCCACCCCTTCTCTGATTAATGAAACGCCAGAAGCATCTGGGGTCATCCACAATATCATCATCAACAGATGATAAGTAGTTATTGTATTGGTCAAACGCCGTTTATGCGGCGTTTGACCATGTCCCACAGCCTGACAAAATCCACATGAAACGAGATAGAACAAGTACGTCTCCATTTCCTCAAATAATATTCATTGAGCTTTATCAGTTGTCTCAGTTCCTTCGAATACCATGAAGGAAAACGGGACCTAAAGAGTGGTAATTTAGGAACATGCTTTTCAATGATGGTGTACAGATTATTGTAGAATATATTTACAGCCATATCAACATTTGAGGTTCTCGCCAAGTCAGACCAGTCCATAGTAGAGAGTTCCCTATTAATTGCAGTAAAGTTCGCTTTATTAAAGTTATATATAGTGTTATTATTAGAGGGAAAAGCAAACCTATGAAAGATATGAGAACGTTCTAGTGTTATATTAAGAACTGGATGGTAACGGTCCTCTGGAAGCAGTGGTTCGTCAGCATGGAAAACTGTTATACAACAATTTAAGTTAGACAAAACTAAATCCAATATGTTATCATTACAGTTCACAGTGTTATTGTATGCGACCAGCTTCAACGTATTCATTAAGTTTTGCAAAGTTACTGCTTTACGATCTCTAGAGGTAGCATCGGAGGTAATTTCTTATCAATAAAGTTTAAAGCGAGATTATCAAGAAATAATTCATAATCGTCACATGCGACATCAGGAGGTATATACATGACAATTATATAAACAGATTGAGACTACATCCCACACTTACAAATTCTAATATCAATTAATGGCACTAAACTACATAACTCATGAGCATTTAACGAATCAAGGCGCATTTCACTTGAGGCAGCCAAAAGCACCCCACCACCAGATGACCGATCCACAGCCACATGATCTCTATCCTTCCTAAACGTAACAAAGCAGTTTCCAAAGAGCTTCGAATCGCTTATATCCGGAGAAAGCCAGGTTTCGGTCAACAACAACACGTCAGCCTCAGTTTGAAGACAAGAACAATAAAACTCGTCGATTTTGGTCCTAAGTTCGCGCACATTTTGATAGTAAAACCGAAGGTGATTAGATCCGTTGGACTGATCTAGTTTTCCGAATTGTTCAAAACATTTGCACTCGGTGATCCAGCCTTCACTATTCTTGGCACATCCCGGACATATTTAATTCTTATACCTGTTTCACCACTGGCAATACGTTGATCAAGTTCACGTTTGAGCGATCAGTATAAATTAGATCAGTTATAGCCGTAACAACTACATCGGACGATGGCGAAGAAGCCCTAAGAGGTCGCTTGCGGTGCTGAACGGTCGGATTGTATTTACCTAATCTAGTCGGCGTCGCGCTATCAACTGGCACATCCAATACAGAGAAAATCTCAGTAACAACGGCACAGTCAGCAGCATTCTGATCAGCCCTTGAGCCATCACTCAACTCGGGCAAACCAAATACAATCAAATTAGATCTACGTCTATCGCGCTCAGTGATCTCCTGAATAATCTCCTCCACATGACAAGGATCCAACTTCCGCTGAACAGGTGAGACAGAAGCAAGACTAGTTTTCAGAGACTGAATATCAGCCTGCATGGAGCTGACCAACGCCACCAAGTCCTGTATCTTTCCGCAGTGCAGCTTCATATCACCAGAAGGAGGACAAAGATAAGATATTTTGCGATTCTTAGTCTTAATACATTGTATCTCGCCCCTAGACAAACCAGTACAAGTGGTATGAATGTAGCCCTTACACAAATCACACGAAAGTTCACTGTCTGGTACCAGAGTACCTGAGCAAAATATGCAAGTTGACACCATGATATATACGCGAAGAAATCAATAAAAGAAATAATAGTAATAATGAAACACAAAGGGCACACGGAATAGACAGGGACACTTTACACCGAGGGGGCCTGTCCTAGTGATTAACAAAAACGTACACGAAGGCCGCGGAAAAGTAAAGGAAGTAGAAAACAAAATAAGTAAATTCAAAAAATTAAGCGACTAACAAACCCGTCCCGGTATATGGAGCTTTTCCTTCAGAACCTCGAAATACTTTTATTGGACAAACCTATTTTGTTTATTGCAGAGTTTAATCTCCCTGAATTTGCTAACACGTTCACTACCTGCAGGAAAGTCTGTCAATTCAATAATTTTTGCAAGTTGCTTGATCTCAAGCAATTTCGTAATGCTATGAACTCTAACTACAGACTACTGGATCAACTTCGTTCGAATTTACCCTGCTTTCTATCTACTGAGCATGCCCCGTTCCCTTTGGTTCCTGAGGATGTTCACCATCCTAGCCTCTGTATTGATCTAGAATGCTCTCGATCGACTGGTCTTCATAACTTTTCTTCAGCCAATAACCTACATTACTGTTCTCGCAAAGCTGATTTTGATACCCTATATCGCGATCTGCAATGTATGGACTGGACGTTTTTATCTAATTATGTTAATCTTGTTCTCCATGCTTTTTATGCCACTCTGTATGAAGCCGTCAATTGCTCCGTGCCTAAAATCTATGGGTCTTACTCATTTTCAGATTATCTACCATGATTCTTTCTACATCTGATTTCAAATTTGAAACTTAAACAGCATTACAGGCATAAATGGAAAGCATCGAAGAATGTTTTGTTCTTGGGTGAATTTAGGCGTATGCGCGCACCTTACAAATAACATATATCTCGGGTCTACAAGTCTTTTCTGTACAGAGCAGAAAACTCCATTGAGTCTAACCCTAAAGAAATTTTTAAATTCATCCGCTCTAGGAAGGGTGAGCCCAGACTGCCGGGCAAAATGTATCATAACGACCTTCTGCTTGCCTCCTCAGGATATAATTGAGGCCTTTGCTCAATACTTTTCTAATACTTACACACCTTCTGCGTCAACTGTTTTCAGTAATACGTCAGTAATAATTCTCGAATCGTCTCATTCTCGCTATACATTACCTCTGAAGAGGAGTTTATTAGCATCATCAGTTCTCTTCCAAACAAGTTGACTTGCGGTGATGATCTTGTTCCCAATTTTTGGGTACGTGACTCTAGATTTGTATTGGCTGCACCCTTAGCCATTTCAATTAATTTATCTATTGCAACTTCTATTTTTCCTGTTATTTGGAAAAGAGCTAGAATTATTCCCATTTTCAAAAAGGGTTATAAATCTTTTGTCAAAAACTATGGTCCAATAGCAATTTTATCTAACTTCACTAAGATCCATGAAAACATTATTCATAGCTATATTTCAGTTAACACTAACTGTATAGTGTCTCTGCTTCAACATGGTTTCATGCTTGGCCGTTCCACTATAACCAATATTTTGTGTATTACTCAATCTATCAGTGAAACTCTGGATGCTCGTGGGAGGCTTGACGTTACCTACACTGATTTTTGTAGTGCTTGTGATACTGTTGACCATAGGTTGGTTCTCCATGAGCTCAAACTGTTTGCTTGTACTCCTATGCTGCTTTTTTTATTAAGTTACTGCATTTGTTCGAAGACATTCTGATGGAAACTAAATTCGTTTTAAAATTGTAGTTTTCAAATAAGGATTCGATTAATATGTCTTTGTTAAAAATTGTCTAAGCCGTTTAAATTCCATAGCAGCAGAAATTGAATTAAAAAAATCACGTACCTTGTACGTATCTATAAGCTCGCTCTGAGAGGCAGCAGTGTAGATTAACGCTACGAAAAATGGAATGAAAGTCAATAGCCCTTGTCAGTCTGACTGCCAATTTGCTATGTAGCTAGCGTCAGCGTAAGAGCGTTAGCATAAGATCCTAAGCGTAAGAGCCTAAGCGTAAGAGCATAAGCATAAAATCGTAAGCGTTAGATTCAAGCGTTAAATTTCGGACACACCAGGTGCTCGCTTCGTGTGAGAGACAAAGAAAATAGGAGTATGATGTGCGAGCGAAAAGCGACGGATCAGGCGGACGATTTCATTTCCTTTACCTATCATCCTAATTTAACGTATAAGAACGAATAAAATAAAACATTATACATAAAACATACGAGAAAGATTTTCCTACATCCTAATCCCACTGATTTCCACATCATCAAAAAACACGTGGAACGGAAAGGCGGTGACTTTATAATTATTACTGTATGTCTTCGTGATTATTTGTATTGCTCTTTTCGGTGTTTCAAAACTTCAATTACTTTGTTTCTTTCTTTTGAATCATATTTTTCTAGAACAAATCTAGCGGAATTTAAGTCTTAATTTAAGAATATCTCATCATTTGTTTAATATTTGTATTTATACGACTTTATAATACATATGTATATACTATTAGAGATTTTTATTGTTATCAATGATAAAAATTAAAACAAATTGTCATCGAAAGCATGTACATGTATATTTCTTCAGAAATTTTAAAATACGTTTGTTAAAAATATGTATGAAGCTTACAACGAAGCCCTGATAAGTTTGCCTCCCTGATTTAAAAGAAACTCTGTGGGTTTATAGACCGATGTAGTGTATAAACAACGGTAACTTTATTAGCTGCTAAATCTTATATTCTAATAAGATATTTCGTTCCATAAAATACAAATGTGTACAGCAAGTCAGATGCGCATATTTCATGCAAGAGAAGTGTATATACAGTCACAATGAAATAAACACTACGATAAATGCACACGTGGTCAAAACAAAATACACTAAAACACCATCATACACGCTCATTCGCAATCTCCCTAAATGAGCATGCAAAGATGTCACCAGTTCTATATAGTGTTATATTAACCAAGAAATGAAGTTTGTGCTTGAATTTTACGAGAGGTACTGTCTTTATGGCGTCTGGTAAGCGATTATAGATTTTTATACTTTGGTGCAGAACGTGCCTTAGTAAGAACTAAGGCACGCTACAAGTGGCAACAGATGACCATGCAATATAGGCCTGGTGCTATGATCGTGCACAAGTTTGGTTTTTTAAAATAAACCATTCTAACTGTATTTTACAAATAACGCACATTCCAAGCCGTAAATGGCGTTCAATGTAAGTAAATTAAAGTTATTGAAGGTATTTCTACATGTATCTCGTCGTTTAATATTAAAAATGGATCTTATACAAGATGAAAACTCTCTACACATCTACTGAGCCAGAAGATGATTCCATATTTTAGATGGGAGACCACATTTGCATAGTATACCATAAGAGATGCGTGAACACTTACACTTCAAGAGATAACTCTTAAATCATAACACGCATTGCATAATTTACCCAACATATGTTCGATGTGGGATCTTTACGATAGTTTGGAATCTAACTTCCATCCGAGAAAAAGTGCATCCACGGAACATGTGAGTATATCTTCTTTATATTTCACACTGATGTCTTGTAATTTTTTTTTCTGAACTTTAATAGTTTTTTTTTTAAATTTAGGTCTAGGTTGTTCAAACCAGCTGTGTAGAAAAGTAAAGTTGTTTTGCAGCATTCTGACAATATGTGATTCACTCTCTGTACACGTTACTATTGTCGTGTCACCCGCCACTATGACCACCAAATCAAGCATTTGCCTTGGTAAATCATTTACATACAACAAAAACAAACAACGGACTCAGAATAAATCCTGAGGAACTCCTTAAAATGCTGTGAGCCATTTCAACCGATATTACTCTCCTTTCTCGTCATGTCCCACAACACACTCATGTCTGTTAGACAGATAGGAGTCTATTTAACTGAGAGGCACCCACTTTATTCCAATCCACTCCAGTTTTTCAAGTAGAACCTCATGGCGGACACAGTCGAAAACCTTTGATAAATTTATCAACATACAAACCGCCATCTTACCCTTTGCCAAACCCAAAATTATTTCCTCTAATAGCTGAAACATTGTTTGCGCTGCAGACCTTTCTTTCACATGACATCTACATCTGATTCAGAATTTCATGATCTTCCAATAAGTTTTCTATTCTTTTGTATATTATTCGTTCAAAATATTGGTCTATATTTCTCAAACTCTGATTTTTTTCTTTTTATATATTGTCTTTACTAGTAAAAACTTCAAGTATTTCGAAAATATTACCGTTGCAAATGACAAGCTTATATTATGCGTTAATGATACGGCCAAACTCCGACTACAGTATTTCAGATCATCAACAGGCACGCCATCAGGTCCAGTCTCTGATAAGTATAGACACTTTCACATCTTCTTCCATGCTATTCACCTTAAATAAGTGCTCCACTCGTTCGATACACATTTCGAATTCTTCTGCATCGCCGTGGAACGGTTGGATTGCTCCGACCATTGCCACCTTCCGGTAAAATACTTACGTTCTACCTCGTCGGTACTGTTGTGAACTCAAATATAGTGCGAATCCCTTTCGAGGTTTTTATTTAACGCCTTAAATTACACAATTATGACACAATACCTCTTTTTAAAACAAGTGCCTTTCTATTTATTTATATTGCATGACCATTTCACATAAGATGTAGATACATTCTTAACAAACTTGTACTGTGTTTAGTAAGAAGTCTTGCTATTTTGAGGTTTGAGGCGAACTGGGTGGACTAACACGATTAAATGAAAATGGTCTACCTCTTTCCCTGTTTTCTTCAGGGCATACTTGTAGAAGACGGATATCTGAATGAGAAATTGACGAAAATAGCGGTGGATGCTCGGACTAGATGATATTGGCGAATTCTGTTTTCCCAGTGACAAATTGAGACAAGAGAAACACAAAATAATTACAACGTAGATTTGCTACTTCAAATTCGTAGTAGGTAGCTCCGGGTAAGTAAATTAGGGCAGTGAAACTAATATACATACAAACACGTTTATTACGTTTATTACAGACTTTTATTGCAGTAAAAGAAAGAAGATCTAGAAAAGACGGCCGAAGTAAATTACACTGCCCCAAAGGAATTTAATTCAGGCTGTGAGAAGAACAATGGAAAATAGAAATAAATATACACTTCACAAAAGCAATCTCAAAATAGCACTATTAAGTAAAAGCTACTATACAGCCGCTGCGATATTTGTTGAGTCGGAATTCTTAGAAAGCCGTTACGTCATTTCTTGGAATAGCCCGCGCTCAACATCCGAATAGGATACACATTGACAGCCTGACATTTACTGTAGGAGGTTGCAGTGTCTTTGCATATAAGTGCATCTTCGGCGACGTTTTTGCCTTTCTTCAATCCATCCTCGATAAACTTAGTTATTATAGCATAATTTCTGTTTAAGCGGCTTGCGGATTTATCTGAATGAGTAACCGCCATTGCGCAAACCACCTCATTTGAATACAATGTGCACGTCATTTTACTGGAGAGATTGTAATAAATTAAAGATACATTAGATTGAACCAGCAGACAAAGAAATATAAAAAGGATTCATAATGAACGACATAATGTCACAAAAATGACTAAGACTTGGACTATGGATACTGCATCAAATGTGTCTAAATTTCTAATATTATTTTTTCAATAAACAATCATATGAAGAAAAGCTGGAAGATGATCAGGGAATGAAACCTAATAAGAGGCCAGTGTCACAACAAAAAATAGTGGAGGAAAAGTTTGGAGATCAGAAAGCGCCGACAGTCGCTATAAACCGATGCATATACACATATGCTTTCCAATAGTTAAACGGTCAAATCTAATCAATTTAAATTTTCATTTGATTTAATTCAACGAATTAGTTACTATAATTAATAAACGTCCAAAGGACAGGGTTTGTTTTATTTATCAATCAAACAAATAAGCGTTTTCTTTTGGTTTCATTCAAACCCTTTACATAAAGGACGGTGTCTGGCCGGTCAATGAATTAACCAATTTTTATTTTACAACCACTCCTAATTAATCACCACACCCCCTCGTAATTCAAAATACCAATGTTAATTTTATCTGTTGATAAGTTAAATGCTTATTTGTGATATTTATTTATTATGGTATTTACTTCTCATACTATATGGATGTCAAAAGCTATTTATACACTTGAAATGTATTTGCTCCGTGATCAATTCAATATGAGAAAACAGGAGCTGAACGACATAGGTACTGTCTGCCTTTTCATAGTTTGTACTTATGTAAAAGCCTGGTTTGGATGCACCAACGCAATTAAAGTACCAAATTGAGACCTAAATTGAATTAAAAATATAATTGCTTACCCTGAACGAAATATATCTTTTTCTTTGCTACAAAAAGTTAGCAATCACTTATGCTATTTGACCGAAGAATCAATCGGCCTTTGATTCTTCGATCCTAATGTTAGTGTTGATATTAAGAGAAAAATTGAAGCAATTAATGTTCAAGCAAATAAAAAAAAATGCAAGCGAATCATAGCTAATCCAGTAAATATCCTTGAAACATATTCACAAAAAGATTTAAGCGATTTCGTAAATTCAAACAGACACGCATTCTTTGATTGCTTACAAATTTCCAAAGAACAAGTCGATGCATCGAATTGGAATGAAAGATTTGACTACGTTTAAGATTCTCAAATTTGTCAAAACTTATCTGTTTCTTTGCTCCTGTTGAAATTCAAATGGGTGTACCATCTACTCACATTTAATAGTTTGATAATTTTATTGCTAGCAGTATCATCCCCACTTTACGTAGCATTAATACAAAGAATACGATTCACTGAACCATTTGCGCTTGTAGTTGAGAATGTAATAGAGCAAGGCAATATTTGCTACATGGTTAACATGGTGTGCAAGTTCCTCTAATCCTTTTTGTTGTGGTTCATCCCGCTTTGGACATTTAATGTCAAGTTTAGAAGACCACATGTTTGACGTTCTATCGTGTTTGAGGTAAGGTTTATTTTTGAATATAATCGTGAATTTCTCAACTTTTTTGTAGCATGTTTATAGTTTGTTTGCGCTTTTCAAGTACTTTAGTGGAAACTATTTAAGCTTGGGCGATTTTCAATTTGGATGTAAGTTGATACGGATGCATCAGTTATGTTTCTATTAGATATGGCTTTATGAATTATAATCTGTTAATGTTAGAATATACTGTCTGGCGAATCGGTTATAAATTTCTAACTACGAGTCTCGCCGTTCAATCAATTGAAGTATATTGAACGGCCCCTGTTTTATTAGGAATATTTGCACTCCATTTGCTTCGGTATGGTATTTTAAAATTAATGTGTTTAATTTTATAAAGTCCGTAGTAGTTCTTCTTTATTTTATTTAGCATTTTAGTACAAGGAGAAGTCTTGCCTGTGGTGGAGCTTCGTTTAGTTTTTTATTTATTGTTAGTAGTGGTATAATGTTATTTTTCATCTGTTGTGTTCCCCATTTAAAAAACTCTGTTGTTGAGTATCGAACATCATAAATAGTGAAACGGCAATACAAAAACAAAATACGCTTCAAGAAAAGAAATTGATCACAGGACTAGAAACAAGTTATCATATGGAAAAACACTGCTGCGGCGAACAGAGTTGCTCTGCCAGAATTGATAATCAATGTACATCACAGGTAATAAGCTTGTCATACACTAAATACAAATACACGAGAAGACACGTATATCCTCATCTACGCTACTGCCACAACTACCACTATGTATTAAATACAAATAAATTTTAGCATATTGAACTAGAAAACAAGATAGAGGTTAATAGAGAAAAACTATAGAAAGGTGAAAGCAATTTATTACACAAAATAAGTCAAAACCAAATTATATAACTATGGCAAGACTAAACTGGTAAGAATCCAATAAAGGAAAACTACAAAACATGTAATGATATACAAATGGGAATTAATTTTGTATATAAGACCTAAAAGAAAGAAATACAAATTATCCCTACTAGTAAAAACAAAATCAAAATTTTTTGCAAAAATATGATGACAACCAATACAACACTGTCACTGCTACTTGGATAACTAAAAGAAGACAGGTACAAAAATATCCTAGAATGGACGGGTTATTTAAAAACTGCAAACAAACTTACAAAGAATATCGAAAAAGCTTGCCGCCGAAACGCATCGCAAAGAAATAATCTACATAATTTCTGGTACAAAAGGTTTACTACATTAGATAAACTACTTAAATAAATAATCATAATAGGACCAAGAAAACTTAGATAAAGTCGAACAATATATATACACAGAGCAACTATAGGCCAAAAGCATACTTTCCAATATTACACAAAATAATAACATCGATAATAACACAAAAGACGGATAAGTACATTAGGCAGCATAACATCTTAATTAAAGAACAAAAAGGACGCCGGAAAACACTAAAGAATGAAAAGAACAAGTTATTGGGAACAATGTTATCATGAAATAAACAAAATCTGGTTTTCTATTATATTGGTTATAAAAGGTTTTCGACTTTATATCAAATAGCTGACTACTTAAAGTACTGGGCATATATAAATTCGATGAACACATATAATGAATTCTAGCTAAAACATTGGAAAACTACAGAACAGCAGGTAACACCCATATAGAAACAGATCAGATACGGAACAAAAGAGGGATTTTCTTTCCAACGTTTTCAACAGTACAGTTTATAGATTTAAAATCAACATTATGTAGAACAAGAAGTGAAAAATAATCTGCTCTATATCGACGATATTAAAAGAATTGCATCAAATAAAACATAACTGCAGGCAGTCATAAAAATAACTGAAAAATTCACAAAGGATATCAGTATGGAATTTGGCATCGATAAATGGAAATTGCTCCATATAGAGCATGCATACTCTGAAATTCTCGCCCACAGTACTCTGTGAAGGAAACGAACAGAGATACGAACAGAATATATCATTCAAACTTGTTTAGTTTGTACTGTGGAAAGCGTCTGTCGAATCACAAAAGAAGAAATCGCCCCCTTCCCCCACGTACATACTCTGAAATTCTCGCCCACAGTACCCTGTGAAGGAAACGAACAGAGATACGAACAGAATCTATCATTCAAACTTGTTTAGTTTGCACTGTGGAAAGCGCCTGTCGAATCACGAAAGAAGATTTCGCCCCCTTCTCCCACGCACATACTCTGAAATTCTCGCCCACACTACTCTGGGAAGAAAACCAACAGAGATTCGAAAAGAATCTATTATTGAAACTTGTTTACCTAGCACTGGGAAAAGCGTCTGTCGAATCCCGAATGAGGATTTCGCTTCCTTCCCCCACGTACATACTCTGAAATTCTCGCCCACAGTCCTCTGGGAAGGAAAGTAGCAAAGATATAGCAGAATCAACGACTAGCACCTATACTTAATAATGAAGTACTTCTGCATATGGAACCAGAGGAAATATATACATATCTGGGTTATGGACAAGGTACAAGTAAATAAGCAACCAAGAGACAAATATAAGAATAGACTCACACTCGTCCTGAAGTTCAAAGTCAAATCAATGAATATGGTAAATCTATTAGCACGTGCACCATCTCAATGTTAATATACCCTTTTGCAATAAAAAGATGGGCTAACATACATCTATAAGTACATGTACCTACTGAGGGAGTCACGATTAGCAGAAGAGAAGGAGGATAACGAAACATACGGATACTATGCAACACACAACTTGGAAATTTAGGAAGATATGTCTAAAGTAAAACTACTCCTTTTATGTAGTAATTCAAAGAAACAACAATTTTGCAGCAGCAGCACAAAATCGTAATTCACACAAACACAAGCCACGCACAATAAATAAAAGTGTCCCGGCTATCACACTGAATAATTAACAATACAAGCTTTACTGGGAATGAACACTACAAATGAATACATAAATAGACCAGATATAATATCATATTTAAAATAAAAGTAAAGCAAACCCTACTTAGAAAATACAAATGTTGTGCTGAAAGAATAAGGAATAAGGTTTGACCATTTTCAAGACAGGAATGAACTTACATATACATACATAGCTACATACATATATGATTGAACTCAAACTGGCCATATATCCCCTATACCACATCAAGCGAGAGAACGAGAAATAGCAACAAGAATAATAATAACAACAATAGTAATAATAATAGTTTTATAATGAATGATGTAACATCACGACGATAAAAACGATTTAAATTAAATTGCAGTCATTAGGCTCATTAACGCAGCGATATGACAAATTTAAACAAGGCAAAGGGAGTATAGATATAGGTTATAAGTGTAAATTAATTTTGATCAAATCAATGATATGCACGTAATGTATCTTCAAAGTACATACAGGTACTCCCAAAATTGAGCATTGATAGCGAACGTGTATATATGTACATACATATAAAACTGTGAAATAAACCTCAACACCTCTAACAATCCAAAAAAATGTCAGAACCTGAATTTGGATGATCTATTCCTCTCATTCCTTCACGACAGCCAATAATATTATCCCCTTTAACATTGGTAGGCGTATTGAGGTAGTTAAATGAAATTATATATACGGTTGTGTAGTAATGGATATGTTCATATCAAGTGAAATAATAAAAGGTACTTACAATTAATTAAAAAATAATCAAGGGGCAGCATTAAAGGTGGAAATTTATGCAATAGAGCCATAACTGGATCAGCTAAATAATTCTTTTCTCTCATAGTAGGCTAATTTAAAAGAAAATAAAATAAAGACTAGTATATAAAAGAATCGGTACTCGGTAGAAGGAAGCAGCAGCACGTGATAATCGGGTTTTACGCCACAGAAGTAACAACAACTACTAATTTCTATTTTCCATAAAACATTCTGGTTATAAAGTATAGCAGTTCATTTTCACGGTACTGTGTATTCCTATGTTTATGTTAGAGAACCCGCCCCTGTGTTTTGTGGTGACAATTAAGTCTCTCCCATGGAGTGTTATACCAAATTCCTTTTGCGCCAAGTAAATCGTACCACTGTTGGTAAAGAAAACAACCAATGAAATTTGAAATATTTCCTTTTATTCTCTTCCCTACTTCTATCCAAAAATCGTGGTGCGGGTTTATCCGAATGCCCTCGTATCTAAATTTATTCATAGTGTCTTGTACTGTGGAGTGTGTTACACTTACTACTTCATTGAATTTTCTTAAACAACATGCTTGTCAACGTAATAAAACTACTAACATATTGTAGAAATACCCGATTAGTTTGCTTTAATTTGCGCATGCATTTTGATGCATGTTTGTTTCTTGCTGCAACTGTAATTATAGTCAATGAGAGATATGATTGATATGAAACACTTCAAAGTTAAGACATTTTCCGTTGTTTAAAAAAGATTCCACTATCTACACGCGCATACATGGGGGAATAATACCTCCGCTTAATTAATATTTAGTATTATTTCGGGTGACGTAACACTTTTTATTTAAATTTCCTCATGAAATTGCAAACATATGATTCATATTATACCATTTAACATTTTTCCGTATAAAAATAGGTGGTAAAATTGAATTGCATTGAAGGTGTACGATTAATTCTGCAAGTAATTGTAGATGTGTATATATGTATATGTAAACCAAATAGTAGAGTGCTTAAATAAATTACATACTTTTATAGAACTCGCATGGATCGAGCGATTAATGCAGCTGCATACAGTTAATTACATAATTGCCTGTATTCAATGTAACTACCAAAATTTCAGCGCAGCTTTCATTTTAGTCGAGAGTTCGATTTGGAACACATCATGACGTCTCCTAATCGTGATATTTTTGAAGTGGGAATTACTCTCCTAAAATTCATAGGTGAGGATGTGTATTTTACGTCCAAGAAAGTTATTTTATGTCGCATCCTGAATTGCGCCATACAAGTACTCATTGGTATTTTTATATTTGCAACCTTCTTAAATGCGGAGGGTGGCGCCTATGTAAATACTTTGGAAAATATGGCAACCATAATGCACGTAAGGTGTTTTCTTTTAACTTTACTAGAATTTGCTGCTAATAAAAATGGTTTCAGACATGTTTGAAGTACATACTTTTTATGTATTACAAGACCAGTATTCAACGTCTATTGAAAGAACGACTTTTCAGATTTTGGGATTATAAACAATGTGATCAACATTTCATTTCACAAATAGAAACATTGTATAAAACAGTTAAGACTATACAAATAAGTATAGTCCTGGGTGTGTTATTTTGCCTGCATATGTACTTTCTAAAGCCACTTTTTAACGAACGTACAGTCTTTCTTTTGATTCCGAGATATTCATTAATTCCGTAGTTTTGGAAGCTTTTGTATTAATGTGCCAATATTACTTTCCATGCACCGTTATTCCAATTGTTTTGGGATTTGATGCTCTTTATTTGTCGCTTTGTTGTGAGGTTATCGTACAAGTCAAATTACTGAAATATAAATTAAAGCAACTATCAACTAATCGAACAAAAAACCCAATGAAGGATGTGATTGTCTGTATAGAACACCATCTATTTCTATTATCGTAAGTATTGCATTTTTACAAGTTTCTGGTAGCATTTCAAAACACATCTTGGACATACATATGCTTTAACCCGTATTTCTATTTCGATCTAGTTCAGCTTCTATGTAAGCTAAATCGAATCAGTTAAATATTTTATGTTCCCAAGAAGTTAGTTCCTTTTTTCCGACAGTTTTCATAATTATCTGTGAATGTGGCTGGAAAGTTGTTAACACTGCTACTATGAATAAAAATAGATTTCTTAAAAAAATTATTACTGATAGTACAACGAACTTTCAGATTTCTCCGTTCTATGTAATCTTATAAATTCTGCCATGGTAGCTGCTACCCGAACTTAGTCAACAATTGATAAGCACTACTTAAATTTGTTATTCATTTTGCGAGTCTCAAAATGTGAGAGAAAATTGTATCCTTTTAAGAATACCTAAGTACTAAGTAATTAATTTGTTTTTGGGTTTTCATCCAAAGATAAACTGCTGATTCGCATGAACAGAAAATTCGTTTCTCTTAATTGAAAGGTACACATCTGAATTGACTAGTCCTTATAGCCCGCATATTTGACATATTTTGTGGAAATTATGTCGTTATTTCTTCGGGTATATATTTTCAGTGATTGGAAAATCTTTAATCCGAAGATAAGTTAATATGGGGACGAAGTTTTCGTTGCCTCATAATGTAAACGAATAGCACATCGAGGAATGGTGTAAAAATTTAGCAGCAACAAACACAGTTTAATAACCTACATATTTATACATATTCGTCAAAATCCAAAGCTCTATCACGTTTTCGTCGCCTCCTATTGTGTTTCAACAAATATGAAATGCCTTGATATGTAAACCAAGACTTCTTGAATTTATAATGTGGGATTTGTATTTGATTTTTACTAATAATTTTGCAATGCTTTTTCGAAGTAACCATTGCATCCATGCTACTACTTTTATAATATATTCTAACCCTTGTTTTGATCTGCTCTTCTAAGAGGGAAGTTGATTAACCTACTGAGCAAGAAGTTGGTAAATGACATACTTGTGTAGACACAATTGTTCAAATCCGCCATTATGCATCTGTTTGAATCTGCGGTTTATCTATAGACTTCGACTTTCAGTTTATTATTACTTTTGTTCTTAACTATTAAACTGTCTAAAAACAGAAGATCCCTTCTCATTCAACAAAGCATTAATTACATGGAATGTTGAATTTAATTATTTAAGACAGTCCTGGATCGAGCATTACTGGTGCCGATAATCGTAAAAATATCATTTTCGGATCTAACCGACACTATCCTTCTTTGCAACATGTGTGGTGATAGAATCTATGTATCATCAGTAAATATAATTGGTTTATTTTCTTTCCTTGATGATTTAATTTACGTGCTATATACGCCGTACATAAATCTCCCATCAACTTTCTCTTGTCTGTCGACTAGAATGTCATTGTCCATGTGTATGTGTAATTAGACAGGATGATACAGTTTCATCAGAATTGTTAATAAAACCTAATATAATATGTTCTTAAACAACTGAAATAACACACAGAAAGCATGGCCATTGGTGAAGTATTGCCTCAAGGGCTCACTGTTAACAAGTTTAACAAGTGAGTTCGGGAATTTAGCGCTCCCAAGGTACCCGAGCTAAAACCCAAACAAAGGTGTAAGGTAACGTGCCGAGAGTTGCGTGGCCGCAGGGGTGTGCGGTATTTAACGTTCCCCTGGGGGCACCAGATGAAACCCCTTGTAATTAGCCTTACCCGATCAAGCGGGGCTCTGATCGGGCCGACAGACGCTTCCCTGGCTACTCCTCGTATAGTTACGCTATCTAGAATTTCCAAGGCTAAAGTGCAAAAGCTTGTGAAACAGGGCCAAGATTTCATACAGGCTAAAAGAGCCATAATCAAGGCCAACTTCACTAAGCATTCACAAAGGGCCAAGTTAGTCTAGATAACGAAGTTAGGCCTCAACAGACGGCGGAGGCTACTAAACGTAAAGACGGAAGTCCAAAAAGGCGAGGTCGGAGGGCAGTACTCCCGCAGGTCTTCCAAAAGCAAGGGGCCAGAAGGTTTTACCTTCAAAGAGGCTGCTTTGGAGAGGATCGCGGTAGTATGCAACGACTATCCAGCCACCCAGATGGAACTCTCAAAGCTTAAGGCAGGCCAGGACTCTATTATGGAGGCATATAACAGCATTACGGAGCAAGGGCTTCAAGTCCGCTTTAAAAATATATGTATATGCGGAAGAACCACTCTCAAAGCTGTCAAGTCTAATTAAAGGAATAAAGCCAGAGAACGTATTCTAAGGAGGCATTAGGACCACAATAGACCTGAAAAGGTCGCAGTGGAACAGGCATCAGTGCCACCTCAAGTAATCTAATCTAATCTAATCTAATCTAATCTAATTGGTGAAGTATGAATATTGAAATAACTACGGCACAACGCACAAAAAGTTTGATTGAAAATAAATTACTAGGAAACTAAAATAATGGCACAGTGAATAAATGTTATACAAAAGTTGACAATACACTAATCGAAATTGTTGAGAAATATGTATTTGGAACATAAAATAAAATAGTTAGAGATAATAAAATATCTAAACTGTTGAAAAGGACACCACTAGGCTGAACAGCATTCGGTAAACTCCGCGATGTATTCAAAACACCTATACACTTAAAAAGCAATGTATAGGAAACACTGACCCTTGCCAAAATAATTGCAGAGAAGCTAAGATGGATAGAATGGAGTTAGGTAATTTACAGAGACTAAGGGACTCTCGCAAGAAACCTGGTCCGGGGATGCTAGTCCCCCGGATCACGACGGACACTCTAGGGTGCTGCAGACTATAAGATTGTGTCTGCGTGGCCAAGAGCGAACAGTAAACTTTTGGAAGTGAAGCGGATACAGACGTCTGCCACGGCGCTCAACCTGTTAATAATGCGAAAATGAGGTTATATCGATGGGAATAAAATTTTTAAATTTAAATCTGAAATATTTGTATTTACCTAGATTTTCAAGACACAAGTGATCGAAAGAATATTAATACTTTCATTTAGAAAAAAACAAACGTTGAAAAGAAAAAACAAACGATGCAAAAGAATTGGGCGTCAATGATTTACAACCTTGGTTAGTACGGGTAATAGACGAAATAACGTAGCGGCCTTCTAGGAATTCTGGGTCAACAAATGCGACTCCAAAAAGTGTTCATTCTTCTTCCGGTTGAAATTATATAATACAATTAAATGTATATTTCCTAGTCTTATACTTATCTTATATGATAGTTTTCCACCACAATTATATGTGATTGAAATAATAGTTATATTTTCAAAACGTTTACAAACGTTTTCGGAACACCTTTATCAGTCAAAATATAACTGGATAAATTTATATACAACTTTTGTTTTCTATTAATAATAAAATAAATAAATGAGTGTTTGGTTATACATTTATCTTGTTATGTTTTTACTGATGACGATGTTCCGGAAATGTTGGAAACGTTCTGCGAATATAACTATTATTTCAATCACTCTTGTTTAGTTGACCTAATTGTGGTAGAAAACTCATCATAAAAGATATGTATTATATCATACATAGAAGCCTTTTGGAAATACCGCGAACCTTTAACTAGGTACATTCATACCATGGATTCCTTGCACAAATTCATATTTTATGTCGTCCGAAAATCACGGCAGGTATCAGCTATGAAAACTTATTAGTAAATACTGTCTATTGATGTAGCCGTAGGTGCTCAAAATTATTAGTAAATAATACATTAGAAATTTATAAACACAGCACTAATACATACGTACTTATGCATTATTTAGTAATGTCGTTAAATTAATAAATAGTGAATAGTAGTACATTTTGTAACATCTATTGCACTTACTATTATACTTACTTTTAATTACAGGGTTTATGCACGCATGAGACGTATATATTCTGCTATGCTTCTATTCCACTATTTCATTTCGTTGGTGACAGCTTGTACTGATATGTACGAATCTTTTGTTGGGTAAGAGCATACTCTAGTGTAAGTGCTTACGCATCTTATATGTGTAAAATTTGTGATTATATTTGATATTCAATTTTTAATAAGAAGTTGAGGAAGATAGTTACAATAAGAAGGTCAACTTCAATATACTCATTTCTATAACCATTCATTCTTCAGTAATAAAATTACTAGGAACTAAGCGGACTTGAGAGTGCTAAATATGGTAAAGCATTCCTAATATTTGCAGAATGTCTTTACTTATAATGAAATATATATCTGTACTATTACAGAAATGGATGACTTGCAGTCCTATTGCTGTTATTAAATGATGTCTATAGAATTTCAGCATTAGTTTCTTTTGTCCTTGCTATATAGGCGGTATACTTTCACGTTGCATCATCAATCGATATGTAGCATGTAGTAACTGCAACACAGTTATGTCGTCTTTATTACATTGCACTAGACAACCGCGAAGTATATTACAATCCATATGCGCATATAAGCGTTAAAAGTCCAAGATTTCTCTTTTCGCAATCGATGCCTTCCACTATTTCCTATTCTCACTACTTTCCTAGGTCTGTTTTCACTGCCGCCAACCATCCTCCTGTTGGTCTATCTTTTCTTTGCTGGTCACATTATTAGCTTGTAATACCTTCAACGGAAGTCTTCCTTCGAGAAACGTGTCCGAGCAATTGTGCTCTTCTTACTGCACTATGTTACGTTATCGATGGTTGTTGGTGTAGCTGTTGTATTTCTTTATCCGTTTTTTGACTCCAACTCCCATTATTCTTTTTTATACCACAATAATCCTTTAGTAAAAAATATATCGGATGTTTTCTTTAGAGCTATAGAACTATAGAACTAAAATGAAATGAAAGGCATAAAAATCCTGGTAATGGCCATGGTATTGGTTTCATTGAAAAATAATTTTATGCAATTAGTGTTTGCATAGAGATGCCGTTGACGGGGGAGCTAGGGCCGTATATGAGCAATAATGCGGCGTATGTTGGCGCCCAAGTCCTCAATCATCTCTGCCTTATTGGTGTAGAGTAGCCATGTCACATATGCTCACCGAAAATAGTCCAAAGGTATTCATCACACTATCATGGGGGCCATTTAACAGGGCTATTACGCGAAATTATGAGCTCGTCAAATGTTTCCTTCAATAAATTGATTGTGGCGCTCTCTGCGTGACATATTGTCCCGTCTTATTGAAACCACAGCTCTTCCACATTCATGTCATTCAATTGGGGAACGAAGAAGTTACTAATCATGGATTCATATCGCTCTCCATTGACTAACGTTCTGGTCGGCATAATTGTCGACTGCTGGTCCTCTTGAGATGTGCTCAAATATGATAGTCATGATCCGTGCCGAGAAACTTGTGTTTATGTTTCACAGGAAGCCGTGGCTATTTTCTTTTTCTTTTTGATAACCAGGAAAAATTCATCATTACCATTCAATATTTTGGCAGATTAAAGAAAACTGTTTTACTTTAATGTTGGATACTACAGTTACGAAAAATACTTATGGTGGTCCCCTGGTGAACATTAGCAAAATTGGTTGGGCAGTCAATGTGTTAAGGACTATAAATTATTAGGAGGAAGGCATGGATAATTGCCTCTTGAAATCTTATACTTTGAAAAAATACAATGCGAAAGAAATCATGGATTAATATTTACCATATGAATATTGGGTTTTAAGTGAACACTTTTAGCCATAAGTGGATATTACGTAATACACACTCGTATAAAGCTTCATAGGTACATTTAATTTTAGGGAGGTAGATCTTCCAAATCAGGTCTTAAAATTTCTATCGGTTGCCATAATATTTGCACAATTTGCATTTTATGCTCTACCCGCCGAGTTGGTAGCTTTCGAGGTATGTAGAAAGTATTCCATCATTTTGAATATATTGTACTAAGCTACTTTAAGTTCTCAGATATATCGTATGCCATTTATACTTCGAAATGGTATCAGAATAAGTTGCCAATACAAAAGATGATGTTCTTTATAATGCTTAGATCTCAACGGGAAGAATACTTTTCAGGAGCTGGATTACTACATATAAACATAGATGCTTTCGGATCTGTAAGTAGCGACAAGCTTATATTTGTCTTTTCCTTACTAATTGATGTCTTTTAGGTTATTAGAAAGACATTCTCATTCTATGCAATTATAAGAAATTTACTGAGTAATTAGATTTTACACGAACTACATAGAGTTGATGATTACGTCTATTTGCATTCCTACTGCCTTAAAATGATTTGAACAAAAATCTTGTACCGTGTTTATGTACTTGAGAACACTGTATAACTGTGCGAAGCTTTAACCTTAGTTTTCCCATAAAATTGGACAATTCCTGTAGATTACAATAACCACTACATTACAAAACTACGGACGGTTTGCTTGGCGTATTTATTCACTTCCTTGGAAGCTAAATTGAGTTTTGCAAAGGTGATTTCGCATTATACTTGCTGTTCTATTCTATCACTATCCTAATTAACTATCGCACATATGTGTAATTTAGTAAACGACCCCAGTAATACTTCCAAGAATGATATAAATAACTCTATGCTAAAACAATGAAATATATTACGATTATTAGGCAATTCCTCCAGGAAAGCCGTACAATAGCCTCGAGGTCCGTAGGTATATTGCATGTGTCCGTAATTATCATGGAATGATGGTTTACCTAATCCGCACCGCAATCGTAGATTGTAGTTTCCTATTTACTAGGAGTTATGAGTACAGTATAGTTCATTCGCGATTAACAAAGGAATTTCCCTCGTCGTAATATGAAAAGTTTATGACAACAGATCCGACGAAACAAATGACTCGATGTTTTGCACTAAGGATTTAATTATTTGTTTGGCACAAAATAAAATTCAAGTTGAAAAGAAAAATTGATCAAGTACAAAATATTAACCTATATTAAAAGCAGTAAAGTTGTAAGTAACAAATTAATCATTAAATAAATTAAACCTAAAGTTCTTGTAATAGAGCATAAAAACCATAATGTCAGCAGGAGCGAGCTAAGATAAACAATTTTTGATAATACTAAAACGTGTCAAGGTATAAATAGCTTGTATTTTCAAATCATGTGCAATAGAGGAGATTTCAACATAATATTGGACCTAGCAGAAGGAAGAAAAGCTAATGACAGAATGTCAGATGAATATGATGCTGAATATTGTAGTACAATAAGTGAAATTTTGGAAAATGAGTAGGGTGCATCAAAGGTATTGTTAACTAAATTTAAGAGGAATTAGGCACTACATCGTCTCTTCGAAGAGAAACTAAGAAACCTGGTAATCACTTAACCAAAACTGGGCAATAATTATAATATATGGTATCTATATTATACTTGTTCTCGGTTGCACAGGTCTGTCGTTTAGAAAGAATCTGCCTTATGCAGTGAATGGTATTTGTCCTCCTCGTGGGGCCGACTGCAACTGTTATAGAATTACACCTCAATATCGAAAGAACAAGAACACAATGTAACAGCACTAGGGCTTGGAGGCTGCTAAGACAGCTGTGGGAACCAACAAGAAATCCGAATAGTTTGGATAAAAATAGGAATATAGGAGTAATATGTTTAGCAAAAAGTAAGTGCAAGCCAAATAATATTCCGAAATTATATATTTCAGTCTTCAGGGGAATAGTAGGTATGATACATTATATTGAAATAAATGAGGATTACGACAAATATAACATACAACACATTTACCTGTATTAATAACCCAAATTACAGTGTAGACGTGACAAAAGATCATTAATATATATCTGAAAAATTACCCTTGCTTGAACCCCCGCGGAACTCCAGATTTGGCAATGAACGTGCTAGCCTTTATAGTAGGCATAATAAGATCTGTTAGGCAAGTAGGAAGATATAATGGTGACTATTCTACGACAGAAACCAATATATTAAATCTTGGATATCAATAATGTGTATAATCTACAGCATCAAAACCTTGAGTGGTGTCAGTATATATGACGTCTATATGTTTATATTTACTAAACAACTCCCTAATAAACTGCGTAATTCAGCCAAGTTAGTAATGGTAGACCGTTTTGTTATTAGAGAATAAAGCTTTGATGCAATTATTCGAAGGCTTCGGGGTAATTAAATAAAATGCTGATCGATTGTAGACGCTGATATTAGTACGATCACGTACATTTAAAACGAGCGTTATTAATTACTCCAGATTTCGTTTCTTATCTTTTAAATATCTCTTTTTACCATTTTCAGGTCAACCATATAATCAATCGGCAGTTAATAGCAGCAGAGGGAGATAATAGGCTCAGCGACCGCCTCCCGAAAGGTAGGCAACATACCGTGCGTTTATGCTGGAAGGTAGTTAACCGCAAAATTCGCACCAATCCCTCGCTGTTAGCATCGGTAAATCAGATAGCTGTGGGTTGTGACGGTAAATCACATAACTGTGGTGACGGTAAATCAGTTTATCCTGAGTGGTGTCTGAAAATATCGCTTTTAAAAAAGGTGTCGTTGTTGATGTCGGCAAATAGATAACTAGGTAGTGTCTCAAGGTACTGCTGTTGGTCCGTAAACAGATAACTGTAGGTGGCACTTAATAAGATATTATGCAATACCATGACGGACGAATGTTAGATGAGAAGAGCGCTCTGTTTACTAGTCTTGTATAATATGCCGCGTTCTCATTGGCAGTATCGCAAAATATGTCACATTTTGTTTCGATTCAATTCAAAATCTCCACTAGACATGGGAAAGTAGCTCACCCAACTACATCCTTGATATTGACTAAGGCAATGACGTCACTGCACATGCATATGTTAGTCCTGGTACATACTATAGGATTTGGATCGCTTCTCAATAAGGTGAAGAATCGGGGATATGTTAGCACGTAAAATTGAGGAGGGAATTAGAAGATGGCGCGAGCTTCATCCGATTGATCGACCACCAATCACAGTACGATATATTATTACACATCATAAACAGGGTTTGATACTATATTCGAATATGAATAGTATGAATGTTAAATGAAAAAGAGCGTTCGGATTGGTCGTTTCGTATAAAATGGCACGTTCTGATTGGTTATCAGGCCGAAATTCAAAATTTCCAGCCATGTGTAGGAAAGTACTTTACCCGGCATACTTAATATTAAAGAGGACATTTTAATCATAAAAATCAGTCGAAACGATAATGTAAAATAATGGAGAAACAGGCACAGCATGAAGCATTACAACTTACAACATAAAAATCACATCAATATGTAATGATATGTTATCAGTACTATTCGACGTGAAGATCATATCGATGGAGCGACGCTCTTCCAAGAGAAACTGTTGCGGGTGATACATTTTTGGAAAATAGAATGATTTTATACATATCATACTGAACAAAATACGTTGCCACTCGTTTTACGAATTTTATTTATACAATAGAATGGACAATATTTACAATCAATATGCAGTACTAGAATAATGCGGTATTACTAATAACTAAATGCAACAAAAGAGAGGAAGAATGTTTCACACACTATTTTTGTTTATCCAACTGTTGTAGAAGTTATCAAATCCCAATAATTTGACATAAACTTGGTCCTCTGTTCTGCGTAAAACTTTTTCGGTAAAGTAAAGGTTTTCATATTTGGCTTTGTGCAATTCCTGTTGATATGAACTCCCCAGAGTAAACAGCATTAACCTAAAGTTTAAACCTATAACAAGCACAATTACATCATACAACACCGCAACCTAAATCAGATCATATCCATATCAACGGTATAGAACTCCTATTCGTCCATTGAGTACTAGGATTCAACCAATTCACATGGCTGAAATATTATGTCGATTAGAACATGGCTGTGGGCAGCAAGCCGAGAATAAATTCCACGGATTTGTTTTTAAATTAATGACCAATAAAAATTAATAGAACGCTTGGTATTGTTTGACTAAAGTATCGACAGTAAATTCAAAGGGAAATGAAGGAGAACGTCGATAAGCAAGTATATGTTAATGTGGTAACGTATTCGAAGGATTTGGGACGAAGACGAAACGCTGGATCTTTGATTGGTAAATATGTACCTCTTATCGTCCAGGGGTGACAGACTCAGTTTCCTTTATGCCATTGTATAGATATCGTGGACAGCTGATCTAAATATATGTTGCGTTCTGTACAATAAACTGTGATTGGTCAGACTTATTGGAAATCATCGCTGTTGATTTCTTCCTCTACCGCACACTTCTTAACCCTTTTGCATGTTTAATTTTTCGGTTATCTACTTGAAGTATGGGCGTCCTTGATCGAAGATCGAGAAATTCCTCCATTTAATCAGTTCTAACATGGCCTTGTTTCGGGCATATATTATATCGTATTCATAATTAATGTGTTAAATTTTTGCAATTTCGAATAATAACGGCATATACGTTATCAGTTTCAATTTATAGTATGAAGCTATCCGTATTTGTATTGCCCAAAATTATTTTATTTTAGTGCAGTCGTTTCAGGTGGTCGTAGTGAAAATTCACTTCAACAGGTTAGACAATTCCAAGGCGGTGAATCCGGTATATATGGATTTAGAGTACACGACTTTCCTCATTTGAATAACCGCAAAATTCTGGGTAAATATGTCGATACCTTGCAAATTCTTTTAGCGATCAAAAATCTAAAATGTGTGTTCTAATCAATGTAATATTTCAGCCATGTGAACAGGTGCAATCATATTACTCGCTGGATAAATAGCAGTTATAGACAAGCTGGAACAAGTAAACGTATTCCAGATCATTATAGCGTGTTTCTAGTTTTGATGGCTAACGCTTTTAATTATCAAGTGTTGTGGAAGCTCTTCGTGGGCAGTAAAGTCAGTTCATTTAATTTTCGTACTTATTCATATTGTACGAGAACACGTTTGTTTGTTATGGACCTAAGTTGTAAGTCGTCGACGTACGCTTAGACATATTTAAACTGATTTTGAGTACCTTTTTAAACCGTAAATATTGCTTTATCTACATTATGATCCACTTTAAACTTCTTGGTGATGCCGATATCTTTTTCTTCGTTAAGTGGAATAACGTCGATATCTTCACCATTGTCGGCCAGCTGACGTATCAAAAGATGGTTGTCATGTCTACTTAAATTCTGCAAGAAAATTGGAACCACTGTAGGAATTTAATAATTGATAGCAATGCGCTGTAATATTGAATGGTTAAGTCAAATAGCAATACTTCTGCTACTTTATCCCCGTCTAATACCTTTTGACATGCATATGTATATGTGATTTCTCGATTTCAATGTATGTTCTACGCCCGTTGTCAGTGAGGCGGTACATGCGTTTGGGAAATTTCACGTTGTATAGTTGTTTGATGTTTTGCCTTCAATCGTTGCAGGAAAACATTGGCGTAATCAATTCTGGTGTATGTTGTTATGTTTATACATAATACTATACTATAGCAGGTACTATGTTGTAGATGCGACTGTGTGCTTGATAGATGTGCATTCTATATATGTTTGTTGTTTGAGACTAGGACTAGTAGGATTCTGATAGAACACACACAAGGTCGGCGTAGACCATAAAGCTTGCAATCTTTCTCCTTTCATGTTTTACAAATGTCATGATATTTCCTGATATCAACAAACTTATCTTGTTTCTCTGCGTCTTATTCATTTCATTAAGATGAAACCGAGTATTGTTACATGTTAAAGTGAAGGCGAAGTACCAAAGTATATTTAATTGAATACGTAAACAGCAAAACGATTCTGGGGAGTTTCTATAAACAGGAATTGCACAAAGCCAAACATGAAAACCTTTACTTTACCGAAAAAGTTTTATGCAGAACAGAGGACCAAGCTTATGTCAAATCGTTGGGATTTGATAATTTCCACAACAGTTGGATGAACAAAGAAATGTGTTCTAAACTCTCTTCCGCTCGTTTGATACACTTTCTTATTAGTATATAACATTATTCTAATAGTACATACTGATTGTACATATTTTTCATTCTATTGTATAAATAAAATTCCTAAAGTGTATGTATAAATGTATCACTCGCAACACTTTCTCTTGGGGGCTCAATCCATCGATATCATGTCGAAGAGTATTGGTAGCATTTATTTATATGATTTCTTATGTTGTAAGTTGTAATTCATCATGGCTGCCTACTTTACATTATCGTTCCGATTGATTCCGATGATAAAAATATCCTCTTCTAGTTTAAGAGCATCGCTGGTCAGATGCGCTTGGAAATAAAGGTGTTCATAGTTTAACGTAGCCGTTGGAAAGATTTGGCCGCGACATCGAAAATCCTGTTCCGACTTATTGCCCGGATTGATCATTTTACTTCGTGGCTTCTTCTCTTCTGACATCTCTCGTTTCTTGTTAGTGGGATCGATATTGTGCGTTGTCACATATCGAGGCAAACTATCCGATCTCGAAGATGTTTCTTCACATACGGAGCATGTGTAGGATTTCTTATTTAGGCAAGGATGCCTATTCAAGATGTCTTTTCTTGCAAACGTTTTGTGGCATATCTGACACTCCATCTTAAACTATAATATTGCAGCCTATTATGGAAAGCATGCGGTAAACAACAATTAAAGTAATTATATATATATATATATATATATATATATATATATATATATATACATATATATATATATTGGAACCTTTTTAATTATACTTATCTTATATTACAGTTCCCTACCACAATTAGGCAATTAAACAAGTATGATTGAATTAATAGTTATATTCTCAGAACGTTTACAAGCTCCGATGAAGGTGCTCCGAAAACGTTTGTAAACGTTCTGAAAATATAACTATTATTGCAATCAGTCGTTTTCGGAACACCTTCATCAGTGAAAATATAACTGGCTAAATGTACGACAGACATTTGTTCTTTTTATTTCTTTTATTCGGGACCTATCAACGAAATGACTAATGCCTAGGATTTCTTGATATATAGAATCTGTAATTTTGTCTTTTATATTATAAATAACTGATTTAATGTGCAAACACATACATGCAGACTATGGAAACCTCAACAGACCCTTATATCAAAAATCTTTGTCGAAACCTTAACAATTTTGTTCAAGGAGTAGGGAAAACCCAAATCAAAAACCTAGCCAAAGGTTTCCTCCTTAAGAAATATAAATGTCATTTTACAAATTGCTATATACATTACTTAAATTTTGAACATCGGTTCTGAAATAAATAGTTTTAGTGTCTTTCTGTATATTTATCATTTCATGTATTAGTATTCTTTTATAATTATTTTCTGTTTTTAATATAATTGTGTTTTCAAAACCAAAGTAATGTCCCAGATCTTTGTAATGTTCTGTTACAGCTGTCATTGCACCAAAATCATTATTTAAAGAATACTTATGGTTATACAATCTTTTCTTTAAATATACGTAGTTTTATCTGACCAATGTAACAACCTGTAACGGGTGTTTTGGCACCCCTCCCCTCGTTCCTGAATACCGAAATCCGAAGCCCTAACTTCCCCTACGCCACCAATTACACCCCAGGCTCAATCGCACACAGGCGCCAACTAGCTCGTCGGCGAGGGTGTGAATAAAAAAATAAATGAACAAAAAAGCTGTGTGAGGGCGCCACCTGCTTCACCTCTCCCTGTGTGCTCCTTGGTAAGCAGGAATCCGGGTGTTCAAAATCAAAAGGGTTAAAAATTGGTGGGCTGCCGTAAGGAGAACTTTGACAACAACAATTGAAACACACACATAGCATCGATGAGCCTTTAATACTTGGCACAACGAATTTACAAATAAAACACGAATGACTTAACAGAAAAACAAAACCGAATATGTGAATGCGAAATTGAAAAGTAATATTTAAATAAAATAAAGACCGCTGCCTCTGGCCAGATGTTTCCTTTACATACAACTACAAAAGAATAACTAAATAACTATTAATCTGCCTACGTAAATATGTTCGACTCGTTTCTAATTTTTTTTTGTGACTCTAAGTAAATTTTTAATATAAAAAGAAAAAACAAAAAAGGTAATAAATAAAAAGAGGAGAAGGATGGGAATTTTAAACTTAGCCTTGGCGGCGATTCCCACGGCGACTGACGGCAGCGGTTACTGTTCCTCCCTTGTCCGAACTTTAATATTGATGAACTTGATACGCCCAGGCTACTGTTGAAGCCGGATTAAAATGGAAAACTCGTATCCTAGGCCTGATACGAAATCGGCCACGTACGAGAAAAACCAGTACGAAACCAAAGGCCATAGACAAAAAAAAGAAAAAAACAAACCCTACGAAAAAGAAACTTGAAACATGATTAGGATGGAGAACATCGGTTACCGTTCTTCGAACAGGGTTAATTTCACCCAGAATGGCGACAGTACCACGTGCTACGACGAATCCAGTTCTTCCGTCCCTTTCTCCACAATCTACGATATCAAACAACAATGGGTGACGGAATACGAACTATTTCCCCGTATATCCAACACAAGATTGCAGTTCCTCTGAACTAAACTTGAAGGAAATTTTACTTCCCGCGCAACGTGATTAACTTTTCCACGGTCAACGATCTACTCGGAGTAGACTACTCCCCGTCTCGAATAAAACGGATACGGATATTAATTCGGCATGGAGACCGCTATCAAAAAGAGTATTGAAAGGATATCGGCCGTAAGATGACTCTCAAGGTCTCAAATAAGGAATAAATAAAATTTAAAACGATGATTGATTAAATCAAATCGATTGTAATGATCGACATTATTTGAAGAGAAAAGAAAGCATTAAGAAAACGTAACAAACCATCACAGTCCTTACAGTTTATTTTATAAACTACATTACTTTGATTTTGTTTAATTATTTTAGATTTAGTGTTAGTAAAAAGAGACATGTTAATATAATTTGGAATGAAAGTTATGTTTGTATTGTTAGTATTACATTCTTTTGTTATTTGTTCGCTTAAACCTTTTGTATAAGGAATAGTGTTATAACTTTTATTGTTATTATTTTTAATACCTCTATTATATATTGTTAATTCTATTTTTATTATTATTTTCGTAAAAGCTATTTGGATAATTATTCTTATCTAAAATTGCTTTAACTTTATTTAAATTCTTTACCCTAAACTGGGTATTAGCTAATCTAACCGTTTGATCAACTAATCCGGTAACTACATTAATTTTAGATAATTTTGATGTTTCCGGAAAATAATTTAGATGTTTTCCTGTATTGGTAGACTTTATATGCAAATTCGTTTTTACAATGCCGTTATTGTGCATGACTGTCACGTTCAAGAAATTTAATTAGCTATTAAATTCCCTCTCAAATGTAAATTGTTATCTATTACTATTACGATAACTGTTGAACAAATTTTCCTAGTCCTTGAACAGAAAGATAATAGTGTTGAAGCCAATTTGTGATGTCTAATAATGTAACGTGTTGTGCTTGATGGTCAATCAGTCACGTGAAGCCAGCATTATCTTCAGATTCCTCAGTTTGGTCTATTTTACGCATGACCGTATCACTGATTCCTCGGCTTATTGACCAGCGGGTGATTTCTATAGCATACACCAAGGCGAACTTGCACATGCACAGCGACGTAATCCCTTACTCAATTACGTAAAACGCATTGAACAATGTTGGGTTGTTAGGTGAGCTAGTTTCCTGTACATGGCGCGGATTTTGTGTTTGGGTTGGTAACCAAGAACCAGTACATCCTTACCCATCTAACAGTTATCCTGTTTGTGACATTGCGACATTAGGCAATACCATAGCCTAATATCTTATTAGGCGCGATCTACAATTATCTGTCGTATCGACGCATTCTGACTGAGAGCAACATCACCTGATCAAGAGCGACATCCTAAATGTTATATTCTAATAAATTAATAAATAAACAGTTAGCGTTTCATTAGCTTACACCTAACATTCTCGTCGAAATCTGTTTGGGACGTTATGGTATTGCGTAATGTGATGTATCTTACTAGACGCGCTCTATAGGTACCTCGCTTACTGACATCTTCCGAAGAAGAGCGACAACCTCAGATTAACAACAACATCTTCTGATCAAGAGCAACATCTTCGAGTTACGTCATGGTATTGCGCAATATCTTATTAGGTGCCACCTACAGTTATCGGCTTACCGACCAACAGCGACATTCTGTAACATCATGACTAATTTTCCCTAGGTGCTATTTACAGTTATCTACTTCCAACCAAAAGCTACATATTCTAATTTACTCCGAATCAATCCATAATGAAGAGTTTTAATAGCAGCGCAATCAGTAAATGTTCGTATGTTACGAAGAATAAAACCGAGAGTTTGTACGCACTATTGTACACCGATGTAACTTGTTGACCAAATCAAAGCTTATCCTCAAACAATACTCCAAGATCTCTTACAGTATCCGATGAGGACAGGAGTTGACAATGGAGACTGTAGTTAAAGATAATCTTCGATACCTTCCGGGTATACCTGACGACGCAGCATTTATCAACATTAAGGTGACGTTTATTGTGAATACACCAACCGCTTATATTGTTAATTACAGGGGGTGTGATTAGGGTGATTGATTGGTTGATTAAAGGGTGAGAGGGTGAGGGTGTGTTTTGATTGCAAGGTGTTTGATTTGTTGTAAAAAAATGATTGTTGTTGATTATTAATTGATAGATAATTGATTGAGTGGCTAGCTTGACACCTCCCTTACATAATAACATTAATGATTTTGGTGAAGTTGAACGTGGAGAAGTGCAAAGGGTTAAAAAAATAAAACACTTATTTATTTGCTTGGTAAATAAAACGAGCACTGTCCTTTGAGAACGTATATTAATTGTATTAATTAAATCGTTAAATAATTAAAGCAAAAAAGCGATAATCAAATGCGGTTTAAATTTGGAAAATGCGTAGTCGTACGTTTGTGCGTGACTGGGTAAATGAGTGGTGTTGAGTAATAATATGAACGATAATTAGGTAAATTAGAACGATAGGGCTAACTTACGGCGTGATGCCTGAGTTCGAAGAATGGCGGAGACGGGGGCTCCGATGGTAGTCGTGTGTGTGAGTGTATGAGCACTTACTTAGAGGCACTAAGTGAAGCGTTGAGTGTGTGGGTGTCAGCGAGTGACTGCAAGTGACTTCCGAAAGATTCGCGCGATTTGTATTTAAACGTCGCTGAAGGTGTGAGGGGTTACTAACGGTAAGCGACGAAATTAGAAAGTTGGGGTGGTCAGTTTACGAAGAATATGCAGGCCTTCTTTTACCTACTAGTTGACCGAGGGTTGGAAAAGAGGACACGAACGCATACTCGCAAACAAAAAATTGCAAAAATAATTTTAAATAACTTTCCTTCAACTGAATGCACACAGATATTGGCTAAAATATTAAGAAAGAAATAATTTAATCGCGTATTTAAAATGACGAGGAAATTATTTAGTTAACGAAGTGTAACAATATGTAGTTTCTAGATTCTCTTGTAGAAGCCTGGCGTCATGAAGGGATTCAATTTTATGAAATATTTTTAAATCATCTCCAAACGCCATATAACGGCACGTCAATGTTTACAAGATGTCATCCATAAATACCAAAAACAGCAGCGGCCCTAAATTGGAGCCCTGTGGGACGCCAGATGTTAAATATTGCTTGTAGGAAAAACCGTTGTAAGTTACATAATTGATTCTACTAGTAAGGTAAGATGCCATTAATTGCAGCAATGAAGCGGAAAAGCCGATAGCACTCAACTTCTGAATCAATAAGGAAAAGTCAATAGAATCAAAGGTTCTCGTGAAGTCGGTATAGATGACGTCCAATTGTGAGCGCTGATAAATAGTCTCGTAAATCGTTTGTGTTATGCAAGCTACAATAGTAACCGTTGATCTACCCTTCATATAACCATGCTGGTGCCAAGATAATTTGATTTTGATATTACTGTAGATAGAATCATATAAAATTTGTTAAAAAACCTTTGACAAATTACTCAGTTTAGAAATAGGTCGATAATTCGTGATCATCTCTGGTTTGCCTTTTGTGTAAACTGGCGTAATTCTAACAATCTTCCAAACCATTGGAAAGACACCGGATTTTATTCATAAGTTATAGATAGCAGATAGTGGGATAGCTAGAACCATACAACAGCCTTTTAGGCAGAATGAAGGAATTTGATCCTCACCGACAGTGGAACCACTTTTAAGCTTAACTATGCTGTTAACGACCTCTGTCTCAGTAATAGTTTGTATACGAAAAAATCATGAGAGAAGCAAGTGTCAGAAATACGGATCTCGTTGCTAGGTATAAAATTTTTAGTAAATGCATCAACTATAGTTTGTGATTCGTTGAACTTTGTGTCACCATAAAAAATTGCCCTGAAATGCGCGACTAATTCTTTTGTATTGATATATTGCCAAAATGCTTTAGAGTCAGAAATTAGATTAGTTTGAATTTTATTGAGGTAGGCTGCGTGAGAGATGCTTATTTCTTGTTTAGTAAGTTTACGTAATCGCGAAAAATCTTCATAAAACTTAGGACTGCCAGTATATCCCACTTTCGGTGATAGTAACTCTTCATTTTAAGTTTATTAAGTAAAGGTTTGCTGAACCAAGGAGGTTGTTTGCAGCTTACGAGACCTGGTGAGTCATGTGTCCTGCTTAAGGGTTGTGTTACAGATGACGGCATATTATACTGTTCCCTGTCCTTAAACTCTGGGGTCAGTGAAAGAGTTTATAAGTAGATCTACAAGTTTCTGTCTGCCTGTCATGAATGTGAAAGTGGTTCAATGCCACCATTATGTCTGTGAGAAGGTTATCCCCTTTCCATAGTAGGTAGATTGCCTTCCGATCCGGCCGTACGGAACGCACTGTCAATCCTTACAGTTTTGGACTAAGCATTCAACTGTCTTAGAGGCTACATTCTGCTCAATAGCAATATTGTGCTCCTGACAGACATTCCCAGTACACTTGCCACCCTCTAAAGTTATTTTGTTTGCCGAAGCCAGACTGCCACCCTCTTAGGTTTCTCCCGACGATGGTCTGTCCCCCACAAGTAAGCTTCGATATCAGGATCCTACTTACCAAGATGTTTCTAGATAGTAGCTCTGTTATCCGGTAAGCTGTTAACGATAACTACTACTCTAACTACCCTCGGGGTGTCCACTTGAATTTTAGGGCAGCCCTCCCGTCCTCGCGATTCACTCTAATGATTCCTTGTGAAGCTAACCGAAGGTCCCCTAACCTGGGAAAGGATTTACTCCCTATACCGTCAACGGCGGTTTCTAATGCCTAATACTGTGACTCTGAGATCGCAACGCCCAGAGGGATTTCCGCAACGACTTCTACTCTAACATCAACGGCTGATGTCTGCCGACAGAAGATAGTTTTAATCATTTTAGCTCCCTCCTTGGCATGGTCTTCAGAATCTGCTGCTTTTCCCAATATATTTAGGCCTAGTGTTGGTGTCTTGCTAGCCACAGAGTAGTCTCTTTTAAGATTCCCATCGTAACTTTGTATAAATCCAGCCACTTGAATCCTCCTTCCAGAGGGGTCATAACCAATAGGCTAGAGTCTGAGGCCATATACCTTCCTTTGCTGAAAACGTTACTCAACGACCTTGGGTGCGGATGGATATTCTTGGGTTCTATACCGTGACCGTGCACCATGTCTGACCTAGCCACTTATAGGATAAATACTTCTAAGATTGTCAATATGGCATCATTATAGAGGACTTTGTTCCTTACATACCATTAACAGCGCGCGATCGACTGCGTACTGTACATACCGGTCTCTCATTAGTCAGGCGTCCAAGATATTTGAGCTCAAAGTGCTAAGGAGCAAGGTCCCTTAAGACGTTCAGATCACCTGGTTTCTCATTTATATACTCTTTGTCGACTTCCCGGTGTTGACAACAGCTCCGCCGTGTTCCTCTCTGGATTAGTCCCTGCATTCTTGTACGCCGGCTCTAACAATCCCCGAGCTTTTGGAGCGGGTGACAATGCATTTACAAGGGAACACCGACAACTCGCATTTCCAGATTTTGATGTAACTACACAGACCGGAAAAGTACCTTGGAATAGGAACAACGCTATTTTCTTTTCCTGCAGAGGGGGGGAGGGGAGAACGGGGATCCGGGTATCCCATACCGCACTTTTTAACGTCTCCTATTTTTATTTTTCGCAAAGAAAGTATATCGCATACTCTCAAGAATGACGTGAATTATTTTCGGAAGAAATTAAAAACAGGGGACCGGGTATCACATACGCCCATTTTTTATTTTCTTAAATTTTTATTCACAAATAAAGTCGGTTCTATGTAGAAAACGGTGATGTATACCAAATTTAGACAGTTAATAATAAAGATATAAATAAGCGATAATGAAACTTTACTTGCCATTGATGCTCGTTATAAATATATGTTTATCTAGAAATTATTTACTATTTCTATAATTTTTGTAACCTCACCAATTTCTCGTAATCATTCAAAGTTCATGCGAGTCTGTATTCGTCACTAGTTATTTTGATTGGCTCTAGTGTAGTCCTTAATACTTATTTCTTGTTTTCAAAACCTTGTCTTCTTCTTGTTTTTTTAATTAGTGTTATTGTTTCTGCACAGTACAACGACTGGTCTTCTATATCTTTATTTCCGTATTTTTCCGGATATTTTTATACTTTAGTAGTTTATTGTTAGTATAAAAAACATTCTTGCATTTATTTCAATGTCTCTGTATCAATCGTTTGCTGTCCAAAATGCTTAAATCAGTGTACAAATGCAAAATTTCCTAGCTTAATTTTATCGCTCTTCATTTTCATTTGTTTATCAAATCTCATTCATTTCGTTTTTTGCTCACTGATTTTTAGTCTGACTTTTTTTCGTTCAGAATAATTATCTTGACCATCTTTATCATCATTTTCTGTTTTACCTTATAACCACTATATCGTCTACGTATGTAATTATTGGACTTCCTCTCTGTTCTGAGTGGCTCCTTGACATCTCATCTCATTACCTATTCTAGTGCAAAATCGAACAATGTTGTGTATAGAGCGCCACCTTGTGTTAACCCCATACTGATTTCAATTTTCTTCTGCTTGTTGTAGTTGTTATCGTCTATATTGCAACAATCGCCTTAATGGGTAACACCACTGTAGCAGCCTAAAAAAGGCGCTTCTTTGACAATTTATTTTTGATGGAAGGGAAGGCAATATGATAATAATATTCGAGAAAGTTATTAGGTGTTGGATGTTCGTACATATGAGAGTTCAATTACGAAATTCGGTCATAATGTACTAATTGCGCATTTTGCAGCTATTTGATTCTACAGAAGTAGACAACTTGTTTTGCCACAAACTCCTGTAGTAGCTACAATCGCGCACTCGGCTAGCCCGCCGTGGGAAAATTGTGCGTAATTAGGAAACTACTTTCACAATTCGCAGAGTCGCGTTTCGCGGTCGTACCGCTCATCAGTGCGACTGTGTGAAGTAGTTTTCATTTCTATAGAAGCTCTATATAAGCCAGTGCGTTGGATGTTTGTACATATGGGAGTTCAATTACGAAATTTGGCAGTTACACCTCCAATTCCTTGAATGCGTTCATAAGTTTCTTTTTATAACAGCACGAAAGGTTTGCTGTATATCTATATACAATTACCCAATTTACATTTTATGTTCATGGGAATTTTCCTTTATTAGTTATGTCATTGTTCCTAGTCTTCTGTACTATAGTTGGTATAATCTTATAGACCATAGATTCCAACTTTCTTGCCCACCGCTCCATTCCGGGAAAAAATACTCACCGCGGGTGAGAAAAAGAAAAACGCCGACTACCGTTCTTGAAGTCAATAACGTAACTCATAGTTTTTCTACATTTTTAGTCATATCCCACTTCTTCAAAGAGTGATTCAATGGCACTCCTCTGGGGGAGAAGTATACTATATATATATATACATATATATATACATATATATATATACATATATATATATACATTTATATATATATATATATATATGTATAGGGGCCTAAAGTATGGAATAAATTTAGAAATGCGAAATAAATTTTTTTTTGGAAGAAGTCCTGGAATAGGAGGATTTTGTTTAATAAGAATACACATTTTTGCATGATAGTCGATTTTCAACCATCACCTGCTTTTAGTGATAACGTCATATATCTCTTTAAATAAACCCCCATTTTTTCCTAATTTTGGGGGTTCCTTTCATTACCGAACTAGCAGTATCAAAATATTGCCACATAAGAAATTCTTCGAGTAAATAACAACCCCTCTATTTATCTCATTGTGAAAATCAAGTCCCACATTCTTCTGTTTTCTAAAGCCGCACTGTGTGTTTTTCTGATGGATATATTCTTTCTTTGATCCCTTTGTGGAGCATAATATAATTTAATATAATTTCCCGGTATACTTCATCAAGGATATTCAGCGGTGATTATCGCAATTAGTACCGCTGCCCTTTTTATATATCTCTACAATAATTCCAGTTTGTCAGTCATCAATTACTTCACTTTATCTTTACTCGTTGCAATGTCCAAGGTTCTATTTGTCCATTGAATTTTAACACTTATGGTCTTCGATCCCTGTTAATCCCCCTAACTTTAAACTTTTGACTGTTTCTTCCGTTGAAGATGTAGGCACTGCTTATCTTTATTTCTTTCTTATTATCTAAGTTTACTACTTGTAAATGTTTCCATGTTTCCATATTTTCTAGCTTTTCATCTGACAGCATTCTACCTTCTTCATGGGAAGGTGTAGCTTTGCTTATTTCTGGTATCCTTCATATTGTTAAAGAATTGCTTCCCATTTTAATCATAAAAGTCCAGAAGTCTTTCCCCAAATTCCTCCCGTTCTATTTTTTTGTCTACTTTATTTTAACCGATACTTCCTTCCTTATTGATTACTATTTCTCGTATTCAACTCTATTTTTGGTACTCAGGATTTTTTTCTGTTTTTTTATATTTTACTACGGCCGTATTCACCATTCTATATTTAACAGTATGTTATTTAACTCTCAGTTAAATAGAACAAGACAGTAAAATTTATTTGGTATTCACCAACCCAAAATGTAAAGTAGTTAACAAACCGAAGATTCCGGTGTATTTTTGTAAAGTTGGTACTAGAAGATAGTGGAGTCATGAACGCAGCCTAATATTCAAGTTAACCTTCTTACTTTCTTTACGTTTGTTATAGTGATAATCACCAAAGTTTTAATTCAAGAAGAAGACAATAAAGTTTAAAATGTAAGGGAAGCATAATATATGAATATAATAATAATTATTGTTTAAAGTATTTTATCGCCCTTATTATTGAACGTACGCAATTTATTTATTATAGATGGACAAGAAAATTCGAGGAAAGAATTATAGTGAAGCAGAAAAGGAATATTTATTACAAATTATTGATCAATATATTAAAATATTAGAAAATAAAGCGACAAATGCGGGGACGAATAAAATGAAAACTGAAACATGGGAAGAGGTTGCTGCACAGTTTAATGCCATACAGACAACTGGCATTCCGAATGCAGCTGAATTAAAAAGTCTGTATGAGCAGATGAAAAAAACTGCAAGAAAAAACAAGGCAGATGACAAAATTGAACAGTATAAAACAGGTGGTGGTCAATTTTCACAGAAGTTGACATCAATTGACGAAAAGGTTAGTATAATAACAAGACAGTCACATAATTCATATTGAAATAAAATCTTTTATGGTAGCAATTTTCTGCATATTATTTACTAGATATACCAATATATATTTTTTATGTTAACTAAATTAACAAGTTAGCAACATGACAGTATGTTAATTTTATTGATACTATATAAATATTTGGTGAGAGTTGTTCTAAGTAATAGATGTACATAGTATAATAACAATTCACACTTTCTGTATGAATACGAGGGAACTTGAAAGGATAGGATTATTTAACATTAACATATATGTACGTGTAAACCATCATAAATTTAATAAAAACTTGATTGCCGAAAATATATATTTATGCATTATTCCAATTTGCAGGTAATGGCACTAAAACCACAGCAATATGACACATTGGAAATTACTGTGGAATCTGATGCCAATGTGCGTATATTATCCACAGAAATAAAGCTGCCAACTACACAAGTAATAGTTGAGGAAACTTAGGAAGTGCAAGGCGATTTTGGGGAACAACAAAATATGGTTGAAATGGAGCAACCGCAGTCTTCATCCTCCTATGTACCCAAAAAGAGGAAGGTAGAAATGGAGAAGGATATAAATGCAAAAAAATAGAAATTCTTAATGTAATATTGGGAACAGAGAAAGAGAAATTAAGAGGCGTTGTAATAGACAACGAAATTAAAGAACTACAAGAGAAAGTGCGAGGGTTGATTTGCTAATAGCAGAAAACCCTCGCACAATTGAATTAGTAGTTTAGAAATATTCTTCTAGAACACCATTTTTATTTATATGCAATACAGTTTTTAATTAAAATGAATATTTACATATGTATATATAGTTTTTATTACTGTTCCTTGTTACCAATATAAATGTTAATATATAGAGTGAGTGCTCTTTTATTAAATATCCTGAGTAAAAAATTGAAACAACAAAAAAATAAGTTAATTGTTTTCATGTGAAAAAAAAAATACTAATTATTAAAAACAGACTAAATGACTGTATTTGTTAACTAAATTATCTAGAGGTTGAGGTATTTCAACATCGGCTTGTGGAAGTCCATCCCTCATGCTTATACACATATTGTGCAGAACAGCAGTAGCTACTATTACTTCACATGCCTTAACTGGAGCAAGGTTTATTTCTAAAGATAAACATGGGAAACGCCTTTTCCATATTCCAAGCAACCTTTCTACTGAATTTCGTGTTCTTATATGTGCATTACTATATCTTTCTTCTCTATTGTTGTGAGGTCCAAGCACTGGTCTCAGGAGATAAGGCTTACAGGCATAGCTACTTTCGCCCAATAAATATTTTCAGCCAAAATCACCATTTTCACAACATGCTCTGATATTGGAATTATTAAATATAGTGCTATCATGTACTGATCTCGCCCATCTTGCAACTATGTTGCATATCTTAAGTTCGGCATTTCCAATAACTTGGGTATTAATGCTGAACCACCCTTTTCTATTACGAAATTGTTCAGAATATTCTCCACCGGGTGACTTTAATCTTATATGGGTGCAATCAGTGCATCCGATTACATTTGACTGTACAGCTATAGTATAAACTGATTGAACAGTTGCTAGTTGTTCATTTTCGTTTCCCGGCATTCTAATAAATTATGACCGTAATTCCGCAATAGCCCTGGTAATTCTATGGATGACACGCCAAACCATAGGCTCTGACACATCAAATAAATCTACAATATTCAATTGGAAAGAACCTGTTGCAAAATACCGCAAACGAATTAAAACTTGATGAGATTTCTATTATTTTCAGATTCAGTATTGTCTGGTAACAACTGAATTAACTGCCTCACTCTTTCTTTACTCAATCTGAATCGTTTCTTAAATTCAACATCATCTAACTCACCACTTAAATGCACTCTTTCTTTAATATTACGTGGTCTGTGGAATTCTTCCTCTGAATCACTGGATGAAGATAGATTCGCAAAAACATCAACCGGAAAATTTATTCTTTCCATAATTCTGAAAATATATACGTACTTCGTGAGAAAGCCATTCCATATATATTGTGTTAAAAGACACAAAACATATATATTTTCTAATTTCATATCTACATTACCATGTACAGACTTACTTTTTCAATTATCAATGAGAAACACTATTTTAAAGTGAGGTTATGATTTTAAAGTTAAACGTGTTAACCGTCCGATTAAATAATTAATTAATAAATTATGTTCTTCTTTTGTCTATTTATTTTTCCCGTTTTGGAACCGATAGGTTTTAGGATTATGGGCTACGGCCTTACGCCTACCCTGTCCTCAACCATGTGACAGGTAAAGGGATGGTGCATGCGGAATGTTTATCATACATTCAACATTTACGCGACATTCGGATCTCAAAGACGTCGCAGATAGAAGAACAAATATCTTCGGGGGCACCAGGCTGGTGGTACTGTAACAATAAAGTAGAGGAGGGACGGTAAACACGAGCCTAATAAAAGCGAAGTATACCACCACTAAGAGCGGATCCAAAATTAACAGTATCAAGCAATGTTGGAGACTAGTTCCAAGGTCCAACAACACTAAGTAAAACTAGCCAAAAGAGGAAAAGGAAAAAATTGAAAAAGAATGGGTAGGATGGCACGTTGCATAGGGATGGGACATTTATTTGCGGAGGTAAGGGGAAATAGGTCGAATTAGGAAAGCGGACTCAAAGAGGCAACGTCGCTTTCGAGGGCGACCTAAGGTTTTGGACGATACTAAACAGCACAGCAGTAGCTCCGAACTCAAAAACGCAAAAGAATGAGTCAAAAATTAGTTTGGTTATTTCGTATGTTTTATTTGCAATCAATTTACTTTTTTAAATAACATGTATTCTTACAATCAACAAGGGTCTAAATCTTTATAATGCTTTGTTACAACTGTCATTGAAGCAAAATTATCACCTAAAGAATATTTATGATAATACGGCCCTTTCTCCAATTTTCTTCTATTGCTTTGTCCGACCGATACAATATCCAACTCAATCCCAATTGCGTTGAGTTATCGTAATGGAACGAAAGTTATATTGACATTATTTTGCCACAAAGACTAGAATTTCCTGTCTTATATAATTTACAAATTCTAAAACTACGCAAACCAAATCACGGAAAAATATTTTAATTAATAAATTAATTGGCTTTGTTTAAAATGTCTCGGGCTTTGCTTAAATTGCTTTCTGTAAATTCTGGATTAGCTAGTCTAATCTTGTTAATCTAATAGCTTGACCAGCTAATCCAGTAACTATATTTATACGTTATATGAATTGTTAAACTTAAACAATTTTTGCATTCGTTCAATGTTCTCTTTCTTGTATTGAAACATTATACCTACAATTTCTATGCATCTACATACGTATCATATATATTTAGAAAAAATTAATATCGACAGAAAAACTAACACATGCATATTTTTTTGTCACCGGAATCTGTTGTACCTACTCGGCGTGTAAAGTTACTATGAAAATAAATATAAATAAAACAAAAAGTTATATATATCTAATTGTAAGTGACAATAAAGCTTTACAGGATTTCAGTTGCGCAGTGATTAGTGGTCTTTATTCGTGTATAACTCGTGGGGCCTTGAAAAATACACACGAAAATTAGTTATAATTTATGAGGCAAATTGTGGTAGCTTTCGTGTAAAATGATGGGTTATTATCGAAACATGAGCGTAGCGGTTCCAAAATTAGTTGTGGTACTAATTGACTGAAATACCCCACAACATTTGTTTTACATGTAACATTCGTTACCTTTTTGACTACGCTTCAATACTTATTGTTTATCCATGGAGACAACAAAACCAGCCAGTGAGGTTACATATGAGAAATATAATAAGAGACCAGTAAGCGCATGTTGTTCCCATATAACCTCTATAGCGCACTAACGATGTTATAAAACGGGGGACATTGTATCTAGCAATCTATTATAAAATTGATAGAAAACTGGTCTCAAAAAGATACTTAGAAGGGTCAAAAGTACAAATGAATACCGTATAATATGTTATGTAGAACATTTACATAACTCTCCAATGAGTAGGTCATCCATTGGAGAGTTATGTACATACAGTACCATCACAAAGTTTGGAAGCAACTACGAATTTCTTCGAAACATGAGTAATAGTAAATGTAGACTAAAACTGTTAATGCTTATTCTAAATAAATGTATATGAAAACATATTTAATAAGTATTTCTTACAAATTCTAAGTATTACAAATGAAATTAGATTTAAATCGGTTTATTGCTTTACAATGTTAAAATAATGAGGTTGCCTATGTTAACAGATGAGGTGGTATAATAATGGGGGTGCGTCAGATACAATTGAGAGGTATTTAGATAATAGTTAGATTGTACTGCTAACTATTTCTATCGTTATTCCTGGCAAGTGTTCCCTGGAAATATTTTTAACTTGAAATCAGTGTGCAAGTTTTAAATTTGTGTGAAAATTAAATAAAATATTGGAAAAAATGACGAAGCGCAACCAAATAACTTTAGAAAAACATTTAGCTATTTGTACTCTTCGAGATGAAGGATATTCAGAAAGGGCTATCGCTACTAGAGTGGGAATTTCACCGAAAAGTGTATATTATGCCTTAGCGAGAAGAAGAGAAACGGGTCAGTTTTATGATCGAAGAAGAAGTGGACGACCACGGACAACAACAGCAATCGAGGATAGATTCATTGTAACGTCAGCTAAACGGGATCGACGACTTACGGCACCATCTTAATGCTAGGAGGGAAGAGAAGATATCTGTCGCTACTGTAAAAAAGCGCTTGGTCGTCGCGGGTTTGAGAGGGTGCATTGCCGCTAAGGAGCCCTTATTGAAACGTCAACATAAATATAAAAGATTAGCATAAGCAAGGGAACATGCAAACTTGACAGTAGATGAGTGGAAAACCGTGTTATGAAATCACGCGACGAGTCGAAATTCAAACTATGGTACTAACGCAAAGTTTTCGTTCGCCGTGGAGCGGGTGAACACCTTAATGAAACTTGCTTAATACCTTCTGTGAAACATGGTGGTTTGGCTTTGTTAAGAACGGGCGATTTGGTGAAAAGAAACGGAGTAATGCGGAAAGAACAGTACTTAGATATTTGAAATACTATTGCTTTGCCATCTGGAAGTCATATTATTGGGTCAATCGTTCATTTTTCAATACGACAATGACCCAAAACACACAGTTAGGGTACGTAAAAACTATCTAGAAGAGAAAGAAGCAGCAGATGAGATAATAACGATGATCGCCTCCTCAGAGTCCTGCCTTGTCACCTATCGAGCTTTGGTGGGTTCAACTTGGCCGGAAAGCTAAACAAAGACACCCGAAAAATGCTCAGCAGTTGCGGGCTTATTTACAGGACACATGGCATCAATTTCAGACTAGTATTTAGAAAAGTTAGTTGGCAGAATGCCCAGAATTTGCTGAACTGTAATACGGGCTAATGGAGGACATATCGATGAAAGTAATTTATAAATCAATTGACATGTATCACGTTATTATTTTTGAAATATTACTTGTATTTCTTATTGCTCTTTGATATTCTTTATAAATTTCAATGAAAAATTCGACAAAAACGTGATATATATATATATATGTTCTTTTTTGTAAAACTGCTTACTGCTTCCAAACTTTGTGACGGTACTGTAAATGTTCTACTTTTTTATTCATTTACTATAAAATAAATAAAAAGCCCTATCAGAGATTCACTATTTATATTTAGTACAAAGTGCAAATTACTTGATTAGTTGGTGCTTCGCCTCAAACTATTGTATTTACATACTAGTAGCGTTAGAATATATGTTTTTACGTTATATAAGTCTACATGAATTTTCTCTTTCTAATTCTGGTATATGTATATTAATGATATTACACAATATCAAGTGGTATTAAATGCAGTCATTAAGAAAGTTTGCCGCATAGATTGATATTGAATGAATACCTTAGACCCCTTTAATTGTCGGCTGATTACCGAATGTGTAGGGGTGCAATTTATTTCTTCGAATGCGGCACTTATTTCAATATTAGCTCCTCGCATTGACAGACAATGAAGAAGTTACTAGATGGTGATATCTTTCAGATAGGTATCACGTTATTGCAACTAATCGGCGAACGTATTCACAGTACATCACGGATAATAATTATATACCGTTTCGTAAATTGTATTGTACTGGTGGCAATTGCAGTATTTATTGCTGCAAATTTCTCTGGTGTGAATGGAGATAAATTTGTGAATGTGTTCGAAGAACTAACAACAGCAATTCATGTAAGATTACTAATATTTTACACTTAACTTTTCAGGCGATCTAAACTCATCTTTCTTTGCAGGCACTACTCAAATACTTTCTTTTTATGCATTATAAAGCCGATATCAACAAAATACTAAAGGACAGGTTGAAATGGTTTTGGAATTACAGGAGCTTTGACGAGAAGCTTGTTAGGAAAATTGAAAACCTCTATGAAATAACTAAATTATTACAATTAATATTGATGTCCGTGATGGTAGTTTGTATCTATTTATACTTGCTGAAACCATTCTTCAACAAAAATACGGCATTTCTATTTGAATCTAAAATATTCATCGATTTCTTCGCTTTGGAAGTCCTAGTTTTAGTTTTTCATTACTATTTCTTAGTAATTATTCTACCTATTGTTTATGGATTTGATGTTTTATATTTATCATTATGCATCGATCTTATTGTACAAGTTAAATTGCTTAAATTCAAATTGAAATCTGTGTTATCGAAATCAGACTGTCCCACAAATATGGCAGAAGCAATAACCTGTATACAGTATCATCTATTACTCTTATCGTAAGTAGGTAAATTACTTATTATTAATCTTTTAAATTTTTATCAGTTTGAAGAAATTTAAAGTAAATAACGAAAATACATTTATTATTATTTATTGTCAACTTCCAGTGTTAATATTAAATTTGGTAACAGAAGCTCGGATTTTGTTCAATTCTGGAATAAAAACTCTTAGTATTTGGTTTACAGTCAGTAGTTGTCATCATAACTAATGCGTCAAACTTATTTACAAGAATGACGTAAATGAAAGTCAATGAGTGTAAAAAATGATAAAGAAATGGGCAAATAAAAGCATTGTTTTACAAACACTGAATTATGTATCGTCGGAAACATAATTAAAAATATAGATAAATTAAATATAATTAAAAACAGGCGGTCATCGAACTTTCCGTTAGAGACAATCACATGATCCGGTCGTGAAAGTAAACAAAACCCGCACTGTAAAAGCAAGCACTTGACCGTGCTTGACTATGTCCCATATTTTACTAGCGTTTATATATCTTTCTCTAAATGGAAAACATTTGCTTCTATTTTTCAATCGCAAGTTTGAAGAGTGTGGATGTAATTTACAGCCGGTATGGTGAAAAGAATATGAACCGCCTGACATTGCTCCAGATATGATGCGAATTTCACTAGCGCTTGCGTTTCTACTTCTAAAAAATAAACGTCGTACTTTAACTCATACGAGATCAGGAGTTTTAGAAATCTTCCATGGGAACCTTTATACTAAAAAAAAAGTTATTACAGCTTTCCTGTGGTAGGAAGATAATACTTTCTCTTACCGTTTTTGTTTTATTTGTTTGAAATTTCTCCATTTTTAATTTGATGTATAAGTTGTAAAAAACAGTGTATAGAGTCTGAGTTAATGTAATTATAGTTTGACATGGATATAATAATTTTTGAACTAAAATTTTTAGATGAATATATACATATGTGCTATTAAGTATGCTAAGTCTGCAAGCACATGGGTAATGAGAGTATCTTTTGATTATGCGTATTTGAGGGCCATTGTAACTAGAATCAGTCTCGTTGATATTCGTAACCACTACTTGTACGACTTAGTGAGAAAAATCAACAATTTGCATTACTAGATATGTATTGTAAGTTCTCTTCTTGTTTTAGGGTATACAACCGTATGCGAAAAATGTATTCCATTATGCTACTATTTCATTATTTCATCTCTCTAGTTACGGCTTGTGGTGATATGTATCAATCATTTATTGGGTAAGATTTTGTTTTACATTAGTAGTATATATACGGTCTCGAACACATATAAAATAAGCAACTAAGTAACTTTAACAGCAAATGTGTAAGAATGTAGGAAACTAACTTTTAAAATAGTCTATCTATACCACACTTAAATAATGATTGAAAAACCATATTTACATATTTAAAAAAAAAAAAAAACATATCATTGAAAAACATTTTAGATAATATGTAAAATACTTTACTAATGTTTGAATTCAGAAAGTTAAGCAAATCTCGTTAAAATATAGAAAGGTCAGCACTTTCCATTTCTTCCTGGAATTGATACTTCCCCAACCTTTGTTAATAGAATTAAGTATTAGTATACTTTATGTAAAGGTAGCATCCCTGAACTGCAAAACAGAATGCAGCTAAAGATTCACAGTGATGACTTCAAATAGCAAACTGTCAATACGTGTAGAGAGAAGCAACTCGAAAGCATATCTGCGAACAATTTAACAGCAGTAAGTCAGGTGTATGCCGAATTATTAAGTACATTATGCATCTCATATATACATTGTATATATGAGAATTCAATTAAGAAATTCCCTTAATATGTATTTCAATGCGCATTTGTGTAGCTATTTAATTCTACAGGAGTGGACAACTAAGTTACCACATATTCCTGCGGTAGCTGTAGTCGCGCTTCTAGGCGAACGCACCGTGGGAAAATCTGTGACTAGAAAAATACTTTCACTATCCCTAGATGCGTTTCGCGGTTATACCGCACATTAATGCGACTTTGTGAGAAGTAGTTTTCAGTTCCAGACAAGCACTATACATTTACATGAATTCTCATATGTACAAATATCAAACGTACTAGCATATATAGTGCCTATCTGGAAATGAAAAGTACTTCTCACAAAGTCGCCCTGATGGGCGGTATAACCGTGGAACGCGTCTAGTAGCGAATAGTGAAAGTAGATTTCTAATTACAAATCATGCAAGAGGTTTAGTAAGCATCCTTTATCGTTCTTCGTGTCCCAGAAAGACTACCGGAAGGGAGGATATCAGATTGTCCGATCCAATTGTGCCACCTACTGCCCTGGATTTGAACACTAGCATCTATGCCGTAAAGAGTCGTCTGGTAGAAACAAACTGTTTCTTTAGATATACTAATAAACAACAAGTAAAGTACAACTAGAACTACGTGAACACATGCACTGGAGCAATAAAAAGCGGAATAAAGTATCTACTGTATGGTGGCATAGGTATCGACGTTTAATTTAATAGATTTAGTAGATGACGTAAATGAAAGATGAAATCCACGATACTACACAACTACTGTGAAACATCGGGTAGCAATATAAGAAGGGATGGCTTTCCTGTGTCGGTGCGGGACCCTTACATTAAATAATATGCATTACGGATCGTTTCATGTATCGAGACATACTACAAAATGTTACGGACACATAAAGCCAGTAGAATGAGTTTATCAACACAACAACGACCCGAAGAGCCCGGTGAAATTAGTCAAATCATTGCATACATATAACATAGTGTTCAAGTATTACACTAGAGCATTGATGGGTCTTTTTTGCTTGTGAGGAACTGTAATGATTCTTCGCACTTGTGGCACTGTGGAATGACTGCTCCGCACTAAATTAAATTTCGAAGGACCAGCGCGGTTGGGGATTAAATAAAAACGCGTTCACGCATTTAAACTAGACTTTAATTAATTTGTACTTCGGTGAATTTTGCGTTTTGTATTGCGCTTATGTATGTTTCGAAATTTGTTAGAGTGACCTGGACGCGACCCTTTTCAGACTTGAGTTCTTTTAGCGATCTTAGCTCTTCGGAGGACCTTGTGTGTGAATAGACAAGAAAGGCGGGAGAACTTAACTTGGAGACTCACCTTTTGCGGATTGTTGTCCGTTCACTTCCTTGCTGATTTTTGGCCCTTGTTGAATGTGGGATGCACTTTCCCGAGATCCGTTCAGTCGCTGCACGTCCGGTTCGAAGGCCAATGTGTTGACTCCATAGTGAGGTATACCTACTTAGAAAGTTATATTTAAAGTAATAATAAACTTAAGCTAAATTTACAAATAGAAGAAGAAGAAGATGTTTTTATATTTTTGAATGCATATGTGTTTTTAATGCACCAAACAATTAGTTTACTAGGAATAATTTAAACTGATTTAAATCTGATTGAAAAGCTATGAGAGCTGGCCAATTGCAGAATTAGAAACAAATAATAATATTGAAACAAATAAGATTATCACTCATATCAAAAGTATTTCCCAGGAAACAGCAAGCACTTTTGTAACCTCAATATTCAAACGTAGAACTATCATTCCAAATAAAGGACATGCTATAAAGTATTAATTTATAAAATCATTTGCTTAGTTGCTTAATTTCTGTCTGATCATCTCAAAGTTTATTATAATAAATTACTTTTAGTTGTTCAATGATGTTTTTATGTATTCTGTGTTAACTTTCTCTTAAGGTAACTTAAGCTGTTTAACTTGGCCCCAACACTTTATATTCACATAAGAATATGCAGACAAGTTGGAGATAAGTTAAGCGACACAACTCCTGTGGTACTCCATAGGTGTGTTTCATTTATTGCATTTCTTGGATGTTCATCTATTGTAGTTTGTATTCCATTTTTTCTACGGGCGATTGCCGTTAAAAATGATCATTGTGCTAACGCGTATAACCATTCGCGGAGCACGTGCAGATAATGCGTCTTTCTCTAAAACGATTACTAATGGAAAATATGAAACTCAAACATTTATTGAAATTTAAGGATTTAACTTAATCCTCAAATGTTGATGACTTGTTTATATTTTAATGTAATGCGATGCGATTAAAATTTAGGGTGTTGTAACCATTAGGTTTGGAAGAGGTTGCAAACTTGTTGAGTAAGTATCGTTTAATTGCATTGAACGGCTACTGATTATTATTAACGAACGCCGTACCTACCGTATTGCCATGCTCGGAAAAGTCCTGAGTGGACATGGCTACATGTCTACTAATTGTAAGTGCACTCACATCCAAAAATTTGTATGTCAATTTTAAATTGAAGTAAATAGCATTTTCGATAAGCAAAAGATGAATAACACAAACTTAAGAATTGAAGAAAAGTAAAAAATCGTTAATATATAAATTATATAGTGTCATTTTAATTTCATTTCAAATAAAATTGCAATTTTTTACGATATCTATGTATACAATGGTCGTAATTGTAGGTAGTATTTTAATGAATAATTATACATAGTTTATTACCCTTGGATTATTCACTACTTTTAAAATACAAATCGAAAATTAAATGTCAGTTCCCAAGAATTAAAAGTATACAGAAAATTTTAATTCTATTCACTAAATACAATATGTGAAATAAAATTTCATGTAATAGTACAGGAAGAGCTAGAAAGATTAAGAACGAAAACTATTTCCCGCATTAGTTAGCCCTATAAGAAAATCACTAAAATATTTACTATTTTCTGTCAAATTTGTGTATGAATGTAGATTCTGCTTTCACTTTGTTTGCTGCCACTTTTTTTTAATATTCTTTATTAGGTTCTTCTTCGTATTGTCTTTTTCAAAGAAATTATTATAGACGAGCGATATATATATAAATATTCAAATTATTTGTAAACGAATTTTAAAAGAACGAATTGCAAGAATGGTATCTCCCACTTGACAGTGCTAGTGTTTACACCAGTACACTGACGCGTTAATATTTAACATACACTTTTGGTAATAGAGTCACCGGTTTCCAACGCTAGCCCACACGAGCACTTGTTGTTTGTAAATATGAAAAGAAATAATGGTGGTCCTTATTTCGAGTATCTTTGTAACTTCCTCAACCGAAGTGCATCAAAATAATTCTCAGAAATGTTTTTTGTACCATTTTATTTTATCTTACTTATTTTAGCGTACCAATAATCATCTCCGTTCATCAGATGGAGTCACCATTATGGTGTCAGAATCTTAAATGATGAACTTGTGTATAACATCTCGCTGTAGGGAGTTTTGTTTGTCGCGGAAGTGCTATACCGTACTGATGAGCCCCTAATAGAGCGAAACCGGTCTGCTGTTTCAGTCCGCAACAGACGAAGCATAATTCCCTCCGTGATAATTATTGGTATACGCAATGTAGGCTGCAGTGGTTATTATATTACTTGTTTTCAATATCTGAAATTATTAAAGATAATAGAACATTGTTTGTTCACTGCAGAATTTATAATTGAATCACTGAACTTGTATTCAAAAATGAATCATAAGCATCAACTTCCAATTTACTCCAAAAAGGACGTAATTAATGTAATATACAAGCAAATTAATTTCACTTTTCTTCTTCTACCGTTTGATATATTCGTACCCAACATCTATTGTTTATCATTTGACACCCAGATTGTATTCACACCAATAAGACAATGGTATAATCCGGCTGCTTGTGTCGAATAAGCGGTAAAACTTCAAAATTATAGTCCCGCTAGAGAGCGGCAGTGTCAGTTATTCTGGCTTTCACAGTAATGCATCTACAGTATTACACATTTTAGATCCATCAGAACCTCCCACATGTGCAGTAACATAAATATTTCCAACCAGTTCGATTACATTTAAAAATTCCTAGTTTTTGTTTTGATTGGCAACGTCTGTAAATTTCTTATGTTGGGTGAATATAGATTTCATCTAAATATAATATTAGTACTTCTTAAACATTTATTTTGCTATACACCAAGGCATTTTATTGCTTCTTTCCATTGTTTTCTTTTATTGTATTTATTACATTGGAGACCAAGTTGTTATAAATATTTTTATATTTTTGTCCTCCTATGTATTTAAAATTATTTGTTTGTATATAATGTATGGCGTATATTCTAAGGTAACTACTGTCCTTGCACGGTGCTCAATGCATCTTCAGACATGTGACCGAAACAAAAAAAAAATATATACGTGCAGCCACTATGATATTTGTTGAGGCAGAATTCCTAGAAAGAATTTCTTGGAATAAACTGCACTCGAAGTAAAGGTCTGCAGCGACTAGATATTTCCAAGCAGTGCAGGAATTCTAGCTCAACAAATATCTTACTGGCTGTACTTGTAACCTCTTTCAAATAAACTGTTACAAGAGTTTCTTATGCTGTCTTCACATTTCATTACCATTCTATTGATGCATTTTTAGGGAAGCAAACTTTGCTGGTCACGTTCTTAAATTTCTTTCGATAGGAATAATATTGGGACAATTTGCCTTTTACGCATTCCCCGCCGAACTAATTTCGTCCGAGGTAAGCTGTACCCAGCAAAAACCCTAAACAAATATTGAAAGCAAATTTTTTAAGTTTTCGAATATATCATCCGCTGCTTATATGTCAGAATGGTACAATAATACTGTAGCAATACAGAAAACAATGCTACTTATTATGATGAAATCTCAAGAAACAAAATATTTTTCTGGTGCAGGTTTTATCGAAATGAACATTAATGCATTTGGATCGGTAAGTAAACTATATATTTTTGTGAGAAATATATTAGTGGTATTCCTTTACAGGTTGTAAGAAAATCATTTTCTTTTACGCTATTATAAGAAAAGTTCTAGGTAAATAATCCAAGGAGGAGTGTAAGCTGGAAGGAAAGTTATATGAAATATGTAAAATCTATTTTCTGTTACTGTATACAAATAAAGTGGTTCACATTTACACTACTGCCAACATTATTTATTTATTTAGGACTTGTTCTTAATACCTTCGCTCTCATTTATCTTCGACAGTAAGAAGCAGATTATTTATCGGAGTACCATTAGGTGCCTGTCTAGTCTGTTAATTTTCAAGACTTTCTACTTAGAACACTACCGGTAATAATGATACTTCTGACATACCTAAATACATACATCGCTTCAACACAGGCGTATCTTATATTTAGTGTCGACTATAGAAGTCTAAACCTTGGCAATAGTTGAAAATGATGTATAACATATGCGCTTACCTTAAATACATATCTCTGCTATTTCAACATATAGGAAGTGTTTCCTTCAGATTTGGAATTAATGCATAGCGAATATATTTCCAGCAGGTTATCAGATTTCGGGAGCAATGTGCTTTATATGTTTTTAAACGCATGTGTAGAGGACTCTTTAAAATGAATGTATTTTATACGTTTGAGTTAAGCACACCCTCCTAATAGTAATAATAATAATAATAATAATAATAATGAAATCAAAGATAGTACAATCGCAAACGACAAATGTAGGAAACGTGGCAAACAAATTGAACCTATTTATCATATACTAAATTTATTGTACATCTCTACCTTAAGCAAATTATAAAAGGCTACAATATCGTAGGATAATCATGTCAAGCAACTGTATCATAAATCTGAAACTGCATTCGGATAGAACAATTATTTCAGACATTCTTCTAGGTGACAACAAAACAAAAACTATCTTAAACAAACGAAAAGGATCGGGTTACATAAAGTTCGTTCCAACACACCATAAAACCAGTTAGTTAATCGTTAGGTACATTTGCAAACCAAATTTGGGACGCCAAATTTGCTCTGCGCATGTACTCGACGATCCACAAATTGGTGTGTTTAAATGAATCTATAATGTAGTTGCCCTAGCTCCGAACTTGCAAAAACCCACGAAAAAAATTTATAAACACAAAATTTTGGCAATACATCTGAGGAGAGTTAATGATCTAGGAAAAATTCAAATCCAAATTTCTATCCTAGGTTTAGTGCCGAGGAACACCATAGAATCGACAAGGGTAATAAGATTGGATATAAAAGAACAGATGTCTTATTTAGAATATATTTATTATTATTTAATAGAGAAATATCACATGATTAATCTTAGCACAGGATAAGTAAACATAATAATAATATCGTCTCTATTTCCAAAATTAATCATGCAAGAAGAAGCAACAAGCTATATACATATCACCTACTCCTTTTAAACCTTCCCATACACTCTTTCTCAGGGACGTAACAATTATAAGATAAACGACAAAAAAGTCATTTTTAACCATTTATATTGATGAATTTATAAAATCGTTATAATTAACCATTTTTATAAGATATATGTATATTATTTTGGTTATCGTAACCATTTAAAGTATGGAATATTTTTTGATTGGTTATAAGTAACAATTATATCAACCAAAAAATGTTTGGTTTCAGATAAACATTATATCAACCAAGAAGATTTTTTGGTTTGAAATAACCATTACAAAAAAAGAATTTGTTTTTTTGTTGTCAGGGATGAAATTGATAATAAAAAATTAATTCATAAAGTTTTAGTGAGAATATTTCTCTCATTTAAAATGTTGAATAGGGATTTCTAAATCCATTAAAATCGTTATTAAAATTGCAACTGACTGTATGTAACCTTTATTAGGTTTTATGTAATGATTTTTAAAATATAAAAAAACATACACCGCCTTCAGCTGTGCTTAGTTTTGCTACTACCGCCACAGATTTGTTGTGTTATCTTGTTCATGTGTTGTTGTTGCATTAAATTTAATGCTCATTTGTTGCTCTGTTTGTTAAAATTTTTGCTTTTTTGTGAAGATTCTTGATATTTTTTGATATATTTTGTTTTTTCATAAATTTTTTTTTTTCATCCCTGATAACCAAAAAACAATTTTTTTTTTTGTAATGGTTATTTCTAACCAAAAAATCTTTTTGGTTGATATAAAGGTTATCTGAAACCAACAAATTATTTTGGTTGATATAATTGTTACCTATCTTATATGATAGATCTCTACCACTAATAGGTCAATAAAACAAGGCTGGTTTGAACGATAGTTATATTTTCAGAACGTTTACAAACGTTTTCGGAACACCTTCGTCAGTGAAAATATAACTAGATAAATATATAAACAAACTTTTGTTTTTTATTTGGGACTATCAACAAAATAACTAATGACTAGGATTTCTTGATATAGAGGATGTGTAACCAACTTTTATATATATATATATTATAAAAACTAAATTAATGTGTAAACATACATGCAAATTAAGTAAAACCTTATATCAAAAAATCTTTGTCGAAACCTTAACAATTCTGTTCAAGGACTAGGGAAAACCAAATTTAAAAACCTAGCCAAAGGTTTCCTTCTTAAGAAATGCAAATGTCATTTTAACAAATTGCTATATACATTACTTAAATTTTGAATATCGGTCCTGAAATTAATAGTTTTAGTGTCTTTCTGTATATTTATCATTTCATATATTAGTCTTTTTTTTTATAATTATTCTCTGTTTTTAATATAATTGTGTTTTCAAAATCAAAGTAATGCCCAAGATCTTTGTAATGCTTTGTTACAGCGGTCATTGCATCAAAATCATTATTTAAAGAATACTTATGGCTATACAACCTTTTCTTTAAATATTGTTTCGTCTGACCGATGTAACAACCATCACAGTCTTTACAGTTTATTTTATAAACTACATTACTCTGATTTTGTTTAATTATTTTGGATTTAGTATTAGTAAAAAGAGATCTGTTACTATAATTTGGAATGAAAGTAATGTTTATGTTGTTTTTATTAACGTTTGTAAACGTTCTGAAAATATAACTATCGTTCAAACCAGCCTTGTTTTATTGACCTATTAGTGGTAGAGATCTATCATATAAGATAAGTATAAAAAGGTCACGAAATATATATATATATATATACATATATATATATATATACATTTAATAATTGTTACCTATAACAAAAAAATATCTCTCACTTTAATTGGTTACGATAACCAAAATAATATATTTGCAATGCTAATGGTAAAAAATTCCCAATATTAAGTAAAATGAATTTTCTTGTAACCTTTTTATCTGAAATAGAAAAATAACAATTATATTTGGTCCCTGCTCTTTCTTCGTATTTTATCGAACGCTTTTTCCCAATTTACAAAACATATGTATAGATAGATAGATAGATATCTTTATTCCATTGTGCAGGGCGTGTAACATGTCAATTACAAATTTAAAATGTATCAATAAAAACATTATGTACATACACATATATGCAACAATAAAAAATGGTATATATAGACCATCACAATGGATATAATAAATATAACGCACATATAACTTCCGGCATTAATCACCCAATGTAATATTCTTTGAAAAAAAAGTCATCAACATTGTATAGTGCTTCTTTTATTAAGAATTTTTAAATATTAATTTATATTTGTCAAAATTAAGATTTATTATTGTAGGGGGTATGTGATTAAATATCTTAATACATTGATATACATACTACATTCTTTTTGTATTTTTGTCGAATCTAATTTTGATGGAACTAATGTACAATTTGTGAATCCTCTGGTTTCATGAGTATGTTTAATTTCATATTTTTTGAAGAAGTCTTGATATGAGTGTTTCACGAATATTGTGCATTCTAATAAAAAGATTGACGGCAAGGTAAGTATATTATTATTCACAAACATTGTCTTACACGAGTCTCTGGGGTTCAAATGGAACAATACTCTTATACAGGCCTTTTGTTGAAAAAACCAGGAATTCAGTTTTCTAAGATTGTCCTGAATCCTAGTTATAACGGACTGAATACTGATTTCACTAGCCACTGATGACGTGTCATCTGCATATAAGATAGTAAGATTGCTAATAATGATAGGCAGATCATTCACATACAATAGGAACAACTGTGGCCCAAGTACAGATCCCTGCGGAACACCCATACTCACTCGTTTCCACTGCGATTTGATTTCTTTTCCATCGTCATCATGCAGTAAACACTGTAATATATTCCAGTACAATACCTCTAGAACCCATCCGTTCCACTTTATTGAGTAATGTTGGATGATGCACCCTATCAAACGCTTTTGATAGGTCAACAAAAATGGAACAGTCATTCATGCCATTAATTATATTTTCCGGAAGTTGAAATGTAGCTCTAGAAGTTGGTCGCCCGGAAATATATGTGTTTTGGCTGAAGGCCAATATTTCACATTTTGTAAAGAAATCAACTATTCTTTTGCTAATGATTTTCTCAATCATTTTAGATACGTTCGAGATTAATGCAATGGGTCGATAATTCTTAAACTCATCTTTTTCTCCCTTCTTATACACAGGCTTTACTACAGTATATTTCAGTCTAGCGGAAAAAACCCCAGTAGTAAATGAAGCATTTATTATGTGTTTCAATGGTACAACCAGACTGGAAAAGCATTCCTTCAAGACAGAAACTGGTATCTGATCTTCCCCAACAGCTCGTATATTGCTCAGAGTTTTAATTGCATTTAGAATTTCCTGTTCTTCAACTAAAAAAATAGCAAATGCTTTTTCATTAACAGAAACTTTACTTACGTAGGAATTATTATTTGGCTCTTCATTTATGCAGCTTATCTATGAATTTGTTTTTGTTAAATATTGTTAAAAATTGCTGCGATTGTTGTTTCACCAGCATTTTTGTGTTTTAACTAATTTAAATTTAAATTTGATATTTTTTCTTTCCCTGGATCTGATTAACTATTTCCCAGGTTGCCTTTACCTTGTTTGTTGAGTTCAGAATATAGTTAGAATAAGCTTTTGTTTCCTTTCATCAAAGAAAAAATTGTTCACACTTATAGCTACTTCCGAACATTGACAGGATTTTACAGGCAAATTTTCTTATTTCTTGGTATTAAACAGGCAAGTACTTATAAAATTCGAACGTACCAACACCAACAATTTTTTTAAATAGGTCTGACACTAAATTTCAATTACTTCCATCTGCAAGTGAGGAGGAACTTTATCAATATAGAAAACATGTTTTCTTGGTACCTAAAATCTTTTCAAATTCTGCTGGAAGGCTTCCCATTTTCTCTGTATACATCTTGTATGTTATTGGGATACTCGTACTTTCGTGGTACGCCTTACAAGTCGGAAAATGTGACACATTATTCACTACTTACTGTTTTTTCCACAGCATCATCTTATACTTGAAAGCTTTCACATGATCATGCATATCTGTTATAATTTGGTGTGGTCCTTGCAATTTCGTATTTAAGTCCGGCAAGTGTTTTGTGATATCTACCATAAATGAAAGATCTTGTAAAAAGGGTACGTCGGATAATAAGCTGACATTTTTTCCTTTCACTTCCATGAAAAAGCGTATTTCTTCTTTAAGTTTCCAAAACCAATGGAGAACCATAGAATACGAAAGCCATCGCACCTCTACATAATAAGGTAAACCAGTGTACTCACCTTCTAAATCACGTAAAACCGTAAACTGTCGCTGATTCAATCCACGTGCCCTTATGAAGTTTATAACTTTTTCACTGATTTTAAAATGCTTCCAAGTTGATCACTTTTGAGCATAAAACTTCTTGGTGGATTATACACTGTACATGATGAAAATGTGGTTTGATATTTGTTCGTAATATTTTTATGAAGTCGTTATTTACTCCAGTCATGGAAGGAGCGCCGTCTGCTGTAACGAAACACAGTTTTGACAAATCCAAGTTGTACTTTTGCAGAAGTCCGTAAACAGCATTGAAAATATCAGTTGTTGTATCATGCAATGGTACTAATTCCAGTAATTCTTTATAAACGTTGATATCTCTACCAACAGTACGAAGAAAAACAGCGAGTTGCGATACACCACGACTTACGATTTCTGCGGCCTTTAAAAGACACTCTTTTATAAATTCACCTTCAACAAATGATTTTGAGTGTTTTGCGATCAACTCCGACAGTGAGTAACTCGCTCAAACAGTAGATTCATTCTCTTGTTTCGGCGATGTAAACATAAGCTGTTGATTTTTAAGCGTGATTTTCACTCATTTAACCTTTCGTTCTGACTGAACTCAAGCGAACGGTCTTGACTTATATACAGGTGTCCCAGACTTCACTCCCCAGGCTTGTAACTTCGTTATTGTTAACAATACATAAAACAAAGTATATATATTCTTAAATGGGAGGAAATTCTCTATACCATAGGAAAAACCAATCTACAAAAAGTGCGTTAGTGTAATGACAGCTATATTGAACTTTTTTTCAAATAGCACAGTATACTTTTTTTTAATATTCAGATGGTACCTTTTACTCTCTTTACAGCCACATAAATTAATATGGGCCTTACATGGGAAAATTTTCGAAAAAACTTGACCTAAAGTTTGCCATGCAAAAAATTATGGTTTATAGTGTTTGTCTAGTAGGCGATGAAATCAACAGCTTTCTACAAACAAAAATGTGTTTTTATTCGAATAGTAATTAAATGTATGCTATCAATTACATCTAATTAATACAAAGGTTTATTTTTAATGTATCCACATTTATAAAAGGCATTTATTAAAAAAACGCATCTTTGAATAAATTTTCACGTGAAGTTATATTCAGTTCAAATCAAGTTATTTAACAATGGCACTTATAAAATTATCGAGATACAAGCTATTAAATATTTTATCAACTGTCGTTAACAAAGAAAGTATCAAGTAGGTAGGTACATGTGCTATTCGGACGAATAGCATGCTGATTTTCAATTGTTTTCTAAACAAAATTCTGTCACTTTATGTTGTTAAATTCATTGAAGTTATTATTATTCTTTGTATTTTGATAGAATGTGAATTATTCGAATTCCGAAAAGTGCGATATGATGTTAGTGTATGGTTTGTGTGGAAGTAATTCGAGGGAGGCAGCTAGAAGGTATTGCGAGCAATATCCTGAGAGAAGACATCCTGATCATAAAACGTTTCAAAATTTGGAAAACAATCTTAGGGAGCATAGATCTTTTGTAATAAATAAAAGTATACCGCTTCCTAGGAACATACATGCTGCTGATGAAGGACATACGGTAGCGGTTCTTGCTTATACGGAGGTCAATCCTACATCTTCCTTAAGAGAAATAGCCGCAAAGTGTAATATTTCAAAATCGTCAGTGCAACGCATTTTAAAACGAAATCATTATAAAGCATACAAATTTAAGCGCATACATAAGCTTTACCCCGGAGATTCAGAGAGGAGACTTGAATTTATTGCATGGGTTCTAGTGCAGTATGATCACCAACCTGATTTTTTGAGACAAATAATATGGTCTGACGAAAGTAGATTCCATAACAATGGATTGGCTTCAACACAAAATTGCAGATACTGGTCCACAGAACAGCCACACTGGCTGAGAGAAACGAATAATCAATGCGTTTTTTCAATAAATGTTTGGTGTGGAATTCTTGATGGGCGTTTAATAGGGCCACATTTTTACGATGGGACACTAACTGGCAATCGCTATTTACATTTTCTAGAAGAGATATTGCCAGAACTTATGGCAAATGTACCTCTTCATATAAGACAAAATATGTTCTACCAACAAGATGGTGCTCCAGCACACAACAGTGCGATCGTACGAAATTATTTGGACACTAATTTTCCTCAACGATGGATGGGAACACATGGCCCGGTGGCATGGCCAGCTCGCTCTCCCGACCTCACGCCGTTGGACTATTTTCTGTGGGGTTACTTGAAGGAACGTGTTTATAAGGTAGCCGTCATAAATGTGGATGACCTAAAAGGCAGAATAAGAGAGGAGTGTGCAAACATTTTCATGCACACTTTATTAGAAGCGACAAACAAACATTTTCAGCATTGTTTAGAGATACGCTCTAATAATAATCGAAGCAATTTTGAACAATTTTTATAATAATTTGTAATTATTGCTCATTAGTTTTGTAATTATTAGTTAATTAATTGCTATTCGAATAAAAACACATTTTAAAAATGCGTAATACGTGCATTCTGGAGAGAATTCATATCGAATCCCTCTCACATGTACAAACATCAATTTTAAGAATATATATACTTTGTTTTATGTATTGTTAACAGTAACGAAGTTACAAGCCTGGGGAGTGAAGTCTGGGACACCCTGTATACAGAAATGTAATTTCTTAACAGTTCTTTTTAGAATGTTCAGAGGCGTTAGTTTCGGGCGATAGAACTTTCTGGAACAAGCCAGAAGAAAACTCACGGCACGGTGGGCGTAAAAGACGAGTGCGGCCGATCACAGCCGAGATAGACCGAATCGATCGTCGGGATACGTGTGTGTACAGTGTACACTCTACACGCGACTTGTTGCAACGCACTCAAATATAGTTTTTAACACGCTCGCCTCACGTTTGACATGCTAGCTCTATAGTCCATTCCAAATAAGAATGGAGCAGATGGCGTTACAATCTCAGCACATATCACACATGAGCAATTTTGCGATGAGCAAAAACCGTGGTAAATTCAAAAATTTATATTTCTAAATTTACTGTACTCTGATTGAATAATCTCTTTGTGCAAACTAATAAAGCACATAAAGCATATACAAATTAGGAAATGGTTAGTCAATAGGGAGATTGCTTAGATTATCGAGCAATTTCAGTAAGTATATGAGGCAATTTGTTATAAAACAAAAGCTGAATAAATTGGAGAAGGGTCCTCCTTGTTCAAAGTTACTATTTAATGCTTTATGAATGTTTAGATTCTTTTCGAATTATATTTTATTCCTTCAGGCTTATTGTAATGAAAATAATAGAACAAACGGTATTTATTTATTTAATCAGTTTACAAAAAGATGTGAACGACAGCTTCATAAAATTTTTTTCGTAAGATACATATAATACCTACTTATAATACATAAATATCATTATAAACATAATGCAGTATATGTTCTTTAAATATTTACATTTACCATTACATGCCATTAACAGGTACTAAAAATTAGTCACATTATACTTTTTATAAGAACATCTTAAATTAATACATATTTAGTAAAACTCACTCAAAATTAAGATCAGAATTTGAATCGAATGAAAATTCTAATGGTGATCCAGTATTAACATTAAAAATTAAATTGTATACAATTTCAACAATGTTATCCACATCGTACATTTTGTTCTCTTCCTTTATGGCATGCTGGACATTATTTTTCCATGCATCACTATCGACAAGATTTATTCCTTCCAACAGTAAATTTCTCACCTCGGCTAATTTAAATGTTGTGTTATTTGCAGCTACATGGTGTTTAACTTGAGCCAAGTTCTATGGGATTCAGGTTACAATGATAAGGTGGTAAACGTAAAATTGTACGACCACTTTCTCTTACTATTTCATCCACAATATATTGAACTAGATGATTAATGGTATATTGTTTTACAAGTTCCAGTAATGGGACCTTGAGTAAATTATCTTCAACACTAATTCCTTTTGTTAGAAGCCATTCAATCTACGCATTTTTCTTCCAAGATAAAGTAGGAGATCTTTTTGTTTTAGTTAAATGATAAGGTGCATTGTCCATGACTATCACACAACCAGACTCTAGGAGAGGTAATGTATTTTGAATCCAGCCTGTAAATACAGTACTATTCATCTCTTCATGATAGTCTCCAGTTTTCTTGGACTCAAATAATAAGAGCCCACCTTCAACTAATCCAGTATCACTGCCAATGTGAAGCATGCTTTCCTTTCCCGATAGATCCTTTAAACCTGTCGAGAGACCTTCAACAAAGGCTTGTCTTCGACTAATTATTACAGTGGTATCTTTCCATATCTTACTTTTGGTATGACCTGCATTCACCCAGGTTTCGTCTTGATAATGTATTTTTTACCCTCTTCGCGAAACTTTCTCATATTACTTAAATATCGGCGCCTCCATAAAACAATATCATCTCGTTCAATTAAAATATTGTTCCGTGTTCGCTTTTCCCATTTGAATCCTAGTTTCTTGAGGATTCTCTAAAGTGAAGTTCGTTTTATAATAGGTACACTATCATCAGCACGAATCGCCTATAAAAAATAAGTTAGAAGAGCACAAATATGAACAATTGAAATGTATCTCGAGTATTTTTGTACAGGTTGGTAACTTTTTTCTCAAAAAGAAAGAATGCACATGTCTGGACGCTGGTTACATTCGGCCATACTGCAAAATTAATGTCCTCATTAATTGGGGTGCATCTTGGTGTCTCACTTACGCCAGTTCACACCACATCACAACACCAATCCGCACCACTTTCAATACCAATTCACACCACATCTGAAAATCTGTTCACACCATCTGAACATCTGTTCACACCACCTCTCAATCACGCCTTTTCCATGGTCGGTAGCTCTGATGAGATGATCAGTCTCAACAGGAATATCGTTATCACCGAGCTCGAATTAGCTAGATACTCAGTGGTCACCAACGTCAGACTCCTCGTGGGCATCGCCATTTGACCAGTCATGGCTACCGTCTTTCCTGCCTTAGCTAAAACTACCCTCGCCTCGGGCACAATTCCCATATCGCCTTAGAGAGTCACCGGCAACAACCGCCGTAAACTTCTTATACCCTCTAACGCCTTTAATGGTAGTGATCTTGTAGCGATCGTTGTTAATTCTATAGGGACCGTCATATCTATTTGCCAATTTTCGGTTAACACCTTTCTCTCCAGCCGTCGTGCCCGCATTTCGCCATAATATCAGATCACCGTTCTGGTAGTTGCAACTTTCCGCCTCTTATTGTAATGTGCATGCATAGTCTCAGCCACCTTGTCGAGGTTTGCCTTCGCTTTCTGCCTTCTACAAACCAATTGCTTTTGATGAGTTTCGTGTAGTGGTGCAGCCAGCGTTTGGTTTGCCAATTGTACGCCTTTGGACAGGTGTGCCATCATGGGGTGAGATTAAGGCCCCAAATGATTTCCGGAAGCCTCTCGTCCCAGTTCAACTCGTCTGTAGTGGTTGCCAAGGCATCCAGAATAGTTCGGTTTTGCCTGTCTACCTGTCCATTTGCCCTGAGTGTGGCTATCGCATTTGACACATGCTCTTTCCGTCATGAAGTTAGCAAATGCTTTACTTGTAAACGCCAAACCTCGATCGGATATCAAACATCTTGGGTACCCATATGCGCCAAAGACTTCCCTCAACTTTTGGATAGCCTCAGCTGCATTGCAGCGCAGCGACCAAAGGTAACGCGCACTGTAGCGACCGTTTGCGACCGGAAGGGAACATTTGACGTCAGTCTTAAACCTGAAGTCTGTAATTATAATAACCGCTACAATTTGGTAACCCAATTTCATAAAGGTTAACTATTTTCACGAAACAAAACACGCATAAAAATATGATACACTAATTCAATTGAATCATGCGGATTAAAATGGCACTCGATATCACAAAAATGAAAAAAAAAGTATGTAGGTTATTAAAGACTGTACATCGTTGTATCACGGTTCCCGCAGTAACGATAGCGTGGCCCAGAATATTCGTATGTGAACTGACCGAGACGATTATTAAAAACAAACGAAAAAATCGTCGCTCGCTGGCGCTACCTAACGCGCACTTAAGCGCGGCGATGCGCAGAGCAGGTAGCGTCGCGACCAGAATTCCCTGCCGAGAAGTCGCTCCCGGTCGCGGCGCTGCTCCGGGCTACGCTGTTCTCAAGTGCGCGTTACCCCATTTGAATACATGTATTTGATTCTGGTGACGGCTCTGGCCTGCTCTGCGCATCGCTCTAATGCGCGTTGGCCTTAAATCGTAGGGCCGCCTCTATTACCACCAAAGTTTCAAGCTCATAATTATGATAAACCTGTTTAGATGGGCTTGTCACCCTACTGAAATACATTACGGGTCGCCATTGTCTATCTTCATGTTAGCAGTAAACCGCCGGAAATAGCTTATGAGGTCAACAAACTGCCGTACACTATGTACGTGTTCTGGTACAAGGAAGTTAGCCACCGCCTGTATTTCATGTCGCCCCGGTTGCACACCGCCTCCACAAATCTCATGGCCCAAGTATTCCAGCTTAGTCTTTAAGAAGGAACACTTTGCCAGATTTAGTTTAAGACCAGCCCGCCCAACTAATGGTAGTACTTCCGCCAGGACTTTATCATACTGTAATCCGCCAAGCATGTTATTTGTGATTCTCTGAAAGACCGACGGACTGTTTGCTAACCCGAAAGGTACCCGTAGGTATTCGTGTTGGCCGTCTGGTGTGACGAACGCCGTTTTATTGATCGAGTCAGGGTTCATCGGCACCTGATGGTACCCTTGCGCCAAATCTAAAATAATGAAATGCCGTTTACTCGCCAACCTGTCAACCTGGTCCTCTATTCGTTGCAACAGGTACCTATCTTTGACGGTCATCTTATTTATCGCCCTATAATCCACGCATAACCGCCATTCGCCGATTTTCTTGGGGGTATAATGGGACTTGCGCATGCCGAATTTGATTCCCTTATTATCCCGCCCTTCTTAAGTTGATCAATTTTCGCCCTAAGTCGATAATACACCAGTTTGTTTGTGACCAGATCAATGCTCATTTCGCCTAGACGAGTCAACCCTAAGTCGGTTTCCCCCTTAGAAAATCCGTCTGCGTTTGCTTGAAAGCGGTCGATTAGCTCCCGTCTACTTTCCTCATTCACCTATTCAACTGTTGTGTTCTCAAAATCTTACTCGCCAGTTTCTAATGCATTTATAAGACTCACCTTGGTTGTGCTTGTGCTGATTTCCCTTGAGTATTTTGTTAGTACACGCCCCGTCCGAAGCGTGATTGGTTGTCCGCCAGTGTTGCTGGTCTCGTTTGTTCCAGCACCGCAAATGTCACCCTTGTAAACGATCACAGTGGCGCCATTCTCTAAGAACGCCTTCGCCTTGGACGAGAATAACCTTTGTTTCGCCCGCCTCTAAGAGCATAGATTCCGCCACCCGTATAACACATTGACGAGGCATCTCCGCCTCGTCTCCCAAGGTAAGGCTACGGAGTGCCTCTACGATTTCGCCTTTACAGAGAGTTGCAGATCCCTCCCTGACTATTAAGGTTACGCCTTGCAAAGCCCATACTGGTTGCCTTAAAAGTACGTCAGCGCCCATGATATAAGAAGGACAGGTATGCTCTTGCGCATCTATTTGTGTGTCACTTCTGCCGAGTACAACCAATTCAATAGGGTCGTATAATTGAACATAGTTGGACCATCTTAATAAAGCCGTACGAAAAATAATAACGTTGAGAAAATATGTTTTCTAATATTATCTATAAATTGTAATGAGCAAATGATGAGGAAATGCCCATATTACTCATAAATTTATTAGATACATATTACATATTCTGCAAATATTGCTGGCAGTGTACTTATTGCACACATAGTGCACAATACAACAAAAGTACGAAAGTAAATGTTTATTTAAACATATTCTTCAATAAAATAATGTTTTGGCAATAGGAATATATAGAAAATATAGCTATAAGCCTGTCAAATTATTTCGTCCATTATCTTTATTTATATATTCTAGTGTTTTAGAAAGTTGTTTCATTATGATTGAATTTTTAATGAAAACTTTAACAACATAATAAGACACACATAAACAGATAAGTCAAACACAATCAGATGTTCCTATCGTGACGACACTTGGGCCAAGCCACGCCCATGTGCGTTAAAGACGACTTTAGGAAAATGTACGAGCATACCTATTCTTCTTATATCATGGTCAGCGCCTGCCAAATCGCATGATGTCAGCAACGCCTTGACACGTAGATCTACGCCATCTACGGTTAGGTCTAAGTGAACCTCACTATGTGCTTTGGTGCAAAAACCACCGGACACCTATAGTTTTACATCGTTGGTTTCTGTGGTCACAGCTGACGCCAGTTACAATTTTACTATTTCCGATTACTTAGATATTTAATGAAATTTTATTCTATAAATATCATATTGTTACCATGTCTCTATTGTACCAATTTGTGACCTGCGGATGTGACCAGTTTAGTGTATTTTATATTAGATGAAGTGCATTTTGGGCTAAAATAACCAAATTTTAGGAGTTATTGCAAATTTTAGTTATAAACTCGAAGGTTTTTCTAAAATTTTCTAGCTCCCTATACTGCGTTCGACAGTGCTTGACATTTAAACAAGCAATTTTTAAGTAGACGAACGTATTCTATCTTTCTCTAAATTTTATTGTCGATTAATGGTGGTATATCTTTAAAGCACAAAATAGTGGGTATAAACTACAAATTTCCTTCAGCCGATTTTTTTTTCGCGCAAATGCTTTGAGCTTAAAAGGGAATACCAGATAGTAAAAACAAAAACAAAATAATATTCGTAAACTGATTTGTGTATTTTTTCTATAGGGTACAGAATAGTTCTCGTGCCCATCATTCTTCTAAATTTGATGGTGCACCCCTTAAACTGTATTAAATGACAATATTTGCCAATGATGTATATTTGGAATGCCTATAAGAATATTGTAACTATATTATTAATCCGTTGATAGAATGTCAATTGCTGGCGAGGCTTGTTCTGGCCGCCGAAATAATTTGTCTGGATTGAAGTTGGAACCAGAAATTATGATATGACAAAATTTGTGTTATATATAGTTGCTTGTTAAGTATAGATTTTGCATTTAAAAATATACAAAAAATTATATCATATTTGAATTATTTTAAGACTCGCAGATCTTACCAATATCGTATTTAAATTCGCAGAGGTTACCAAAAGAAACGCTAACACAGGGTTTGTGCAAATACTTTTGATTGCTTGTTGTAAAGTACATTGTACTATTGGGTATCTTGTACGAGTGTGTGGGATTGTGTTGGCTTGATTTTTGGATAGCCACTCACACATGAACATTGTTGTTTATTAATTTTTTTTTGTAGCCAATCAAATCGGTTTTACATGGCAGCCTACTACTATCCTTCTTGCGCTTATATGTTATAAGTACGACTGCAACCGCGTCGCAACAATATGTAGCACCTAATCCATTTCGTTAATGTGCCATCAACCAAATGTTTTTCTTTCATTCAATATTTTTTTAACATACGTTTTTTTCTCGAACTTTTATTGAATTGTTATTTGAAGTAATAATTGGCATCTTCTTCGGTTTAAATATTTTCTCCTACATTATACCATCTAAAGTTCCTGCTCGACTTCTGCTCTGAAGGAAGTTCTTTATATACGAGCAAATGACTTCGTCAATACCACCGGTTTAATTTTAATTAAATCCACACCCACAGCACCGCGAGCTAGAGGCATCCCACATGTAGAGCTAATTCTACAAACGGTAGGTGTATTTAGACTAGATGTTATTAGGGAACCTGACAACGCTAAATATTCATAAGGGTTGAAAAGACACTTAGCAATTTCCACCCCAATTCTCTTACCATAAAGTTCTCCATTTGAGATTTTAACTCCTCTTTTGTCTCTACTATCTATCTTTAGGCCCGTAATTACTATGCTATTTCTTATGTTCTTTCCCTCTAATCTGTCCATTCGGTTTTTCAGTACACTCAATTCCTTCTTAATTTGTTCGCTTCCTTCTTTTTCCTGTCGATTTTCCAACTGAAGTTTTCTTCACTTTCCTTACTGTCCTCTTTTTACCATACATTTTTGTATCGGTGAGGTTTAAGTTTTTATTCATACACTTTACACCTACCCTTTAGGATCACCCCGTACATGGTCTGAAGTAGGAACGGTGAATGGTTGAGTTAAATTAGTGCTGCCAGCTACGGCGGTTGATATCCGACCGTGACGAGCGCTAGCCTCCAACATTTTGAAGGGCTTTTTCGAACTTCCAGGAAAGTCCGCTGAAAACAAAGAAAATTGTAACAATGTCGGCCGAACACGTCCAATGGGTACCCTGAGCCCACCATTTCTGCTGGAGGACCATGTATGCTGTAAAAAATATGGGCCGGTAACGTGACCGAGAAATGATAGTAAACCTGACGATTTTTAAATTCGTGAAGAAGTTTCTTGGACATTTACGATTCATAGAAATTTCAAAAGGCTACATAACTTTATTACATGGTTTGGACAGTGAACAATGAAAGCAGATGTTTGTCGTTTTCTAGCTACTATAAAGAAAAGTAAATTTTGATTAGTAAATGTATTGACAGTTAAAGGAAAGAAGTACGTGAAGTGTAACATTCTGGATAGGTACAAGTAATACAGAAGTAAAACAATGAGGTAGGTAGTTAACAGTGGTAGAGGAGGGATATTCATTTGAGAGTGTATAAGTTTGGAGCTTTTCATTATACGGTTAGACATCTAGAAGCCGTATTTATTATTACAAAGGTAGGAAGCGAATGGTAAAAAGCGGTTACATATAAGTATCACTCAAGAATGTGTAAGACAAGTTTGAAACTATAAATTAATATTAAAAGTCTCCATAAACAAAGTAAGCAGCAGTGGGAAACATCAGAATGCATTGTGGTGTAAATAATTTCCCTCCCATGTAACTGACAAGGAAAAATTCCCAACCCGCACATAACGATTTGAATGAAATTTGGTAATTATAAAAGCTGATAGGACTCTGTAAGACGCCGCTTTCTGTTTCTGCGATAAAGCCATCAAAGGGGTGGGGTATTGAAGCTGGTCTGAATCGGTAACCTTTATTCTTAAAAATATTACCCTCTCCCACACCAACGATTTTCGGAAAGACCGATCTCGACGAAATTTGGTAATTATGTAGAGCTGATTGTACTATGTAAAAGGCCAGTATCTGTTTCTGCCAGTAATGTTTATGAAGGGGTGAAAGGCTTCCCCAAGGATTGTACCGTTTCTAGCCAATTACTCTGGAATTGTTTCAAATCCAAATATATGAGCATATAGCACTTCTAGAGCGCTATTGAAACATGTTTGGATTGGTAACTCTTTATCTTAAATATATTAGCTCCCTCCTCCCTGCCCCACGCCCTCAAAAATTTGCGCAAACACGGGTTTCGATGAAACTTGGTAATTATATAGGGCTGATTGAAGTATGTAAACGGCCGGTTTCTGTTTCTGCCAGTAACGCCCATGGAGGAATGAAAGGCTTCCCCAAGGATGGGACCGTTTTTGGTCAATTACTCTGCAATTCTTGCAGGAAGAAAATATTCAAAATATGGATATATAGCGCATCAAGAGGGTTATTAAAACATTTTGTTGTTGTTTGAATTAGTAACCCTTAGTCTTAAAAAAGTTACTCTCTCTCGCCCTCATTGTTTTGCGAAGACACTTGGCAGTTATGTGGAACTGCACCATGTAGAAACCGGTTTCTGTTACAAAAGCCTTTGAAATGGTTAAAACTGGCTAAATAAATGTTTAGTCATCTGGATGTATGAGCTTCAACAGGGCTGTCGGAACATATCCTATATGAATCCGTTATACTTATGTTAGTTATATACACATCCTATTCCATTCCTATTCTTCCCGATATCCATAAGTAATAATTAACAAATTAATTACATTTTGTGGGTTTATGTACACCATGCTGCATTACAAAAACACGATACAATTTACAGTATGGTTGGAGACTATGTATTAATCATACCGGGAAATATATAGTTTTTATACCTACGCATTATCAAGTGTTAAAATAGAAAACGATAACCATTTCATCCAAAATACAAAGACATTGAGACAAGAACATATTTTGTTTCGATATTTGTGTGGGTTAAAATGACAAAATATTTATTTTGATGTAAACAGAGCTATTTAAAAGCGGTTACACTTATCGCAATCAATTAACATGTATATAGCACGTATAATAAACAACTGTGACTTTCTTTATGCGCAAAACAAAAGCGGAGAAATATTTTTGTTATGATGTTCGCTTTGACCACCGGCGTCAGCCCTGGGTCCATTGATAGCATAAAGGCGTAGGTTCTAACTTTTGCTAAAATCCATTGTCGGTTAGTAAATTTCCTTTTCTTGCAATAATTGTAATTGGCAAAAGAAACGAAAAACAGCCCTATATCCAACCATCAGATGCTGTTAGATCAGAGAGGGAAGCCAGATTTCATATAGTGCTACCAACTCTGGGGGTAATATTTTTAAGTATATGGGTTACTAATTCAAACATGTCTTAATAACCCTCTTGATGCGCTACATGTCCATACTTTGAATATTTTCTTCGTGCAAAAATAGTAGAGTAATTTACAAAAAACGGTACCATTCTTGGGGAGCCTTTCTCCCCTTCATAGACGTTACTGGCAGAAACAGAAAGCGGCCTTTTACATACTTCAATCAGCCCTACATAATTACCAAATTTCATCGAAATCGGTCTTTCCGAAAATCGTTGGGGGTAGGAGGGGGTAAAATTTTTGAGAATAAGGGTTACCAATGCAGACATACTTCAATAGCCCTCTTGCTATGCTTATGGGTTTGGATATTTTTGTCGTGAAACAATTGCAGAGTAATTGGCAAAAACCGAAAAGCAGGCCACTATTCAGGGGCGCTTTTCACCCCTTCAATGACTCTAATTGCAGAAGCAGAAAGCGGTATCTTACATAGTCCTATCAGCACTACATAATTACCAAATTTCTTTCAAATCGGTGTGTGCGGGGTGCGGAACCTTTTCTTGTGAAATTTATTAACCCAGATATGCCCACTGCACCAACTAATTTGAAATTTTATGCCAGATTTAATTTGTTTCATCTTATTTCACTCTAACGTTCTATAATATAGTTTTTGGTGAATATCCTTATTTTGCCGTTTCTTTTTCTAAGTAATTTACTTTTGCGATTGCGAGTGCCATTGTGTCCTCCTTTGTATCCCGTAAATGTTTAAAAGTTTAGTTCCATCACTATGATCTAGCACCTTATGACGCGTTACCCATACCCCCACCCCGATCTCTTAGCTGGAGAAGCTTGGTAAACAATTCGTACTTGTTTCTCGTTCCTCTTTCGCACTCGTTAAATTAATGTTTTTGGAATCTCCAAAGTTAGGGTCATGTTTACCCGCTATTAAATTAACTGTTTGTGAAACGAAACACAATTCACCGTATTATTTAGCCGTAATTGCGCCCATTAGCATAACAGTTGGTTGCCAACTCACATATCGCGACTGTGGTGCCGTTCGCCGGTTGTTTTCGATGGTCCTGATAAAGCGTGCGACAATACCATCGGACTGTGGGTGTTGTGGAGTTGTTCTAGTCTTGGTTATTCCGAACAACTTACAAACTTCTCGGAATACAACGGATTTAAGGTACCCGTCTTGATCCGAATGTATTTTGCGTGGTAGCTTTCTGGTTTGGTATGGCGTAGACCTTCGGCTAATTAGAGAAATAGTCCATAACCAACAGGACATATCGGCTTCCGAATTGGGTGACCGGAAGGGGTCCAGCAACATCAATAGGGTTCCTTTCGAATGAAGCGCTACCAGATACTGCTTCATTACTCCTCTCTTTCGAGTCTTTGGCCCTTTGCTCTTCGAAACCTTATACCTCGCGTATGGATTCACACGTTCGTAACAGCGTATGCTGGGCATAGCTATTGAAGTTGGCCGTTCTAATAAGTATTGATTGGCCATTAACTTTAAATAAGGTCTTCGCTAGTAACATTCCCTGCCTAACATCCGCTCCCGATTGAAACACCAGCCGTTTCATACTCCAGCGCATGAACTAGAGCATCTGTCAGGATTTTATGCCGACCGAGACGGAAAGCCCTTTGAGTCTCTTGATCGCTGACACCGTCGATGAAGTCTTGTACGGCTAGTTCTTCCAGAATATCTTCAGGAGCAGACGAAATTGCCAGGCAAACAAGTCGTGCTATGTCCACTTGGAAGTCCTGTAAGTGTTCAATATTTCTTTGGGTCCTTGCTTTCAACTACACCTGGTATACCTGGTGAAGGCTTTTATCACTATAACCGATTTTTATGACCGATTTTAACGCTTCGCAATCATGGTGTTGACATTCTGGAATGGTTTGCAAGATATTAATTGCATTTCCACGTAGTGCAACAATTATTGCCGTAGTCTTGTCTCCATTGAACCAATCATTAGCAGACGCGGTAGTTTCAAATTATGTTAGATATGTTGAACAATAAACTTTCCCGTCAAACGTCGGCGGCTTCACATTTATTGCAGAATGCCCTTTGCTAAGGATGAAGCCCTTACTTCTTAAGTTTGTCATTTGTTCTTGCACTCGCTTGTCCATCCCCTCCTCAAACTTTTTCTGCTGTTCCTCTAATGTAATCCGTAAGCATTCCTGGACATCCTAGACATCTTCGAATTTCCTGTGGGCATGCTGATTTGGTGTTGAACGTCCCCGAACTTTCTGTTGACATGCTTTCGAACGGCTTCCATTTGATTATGAACATCTTTGAAATTTTGCCTCATTCCTTGTCTTCCATTTTCAATCTTCGTTCCATGTTACCTGGCTTTTATTTCCTGTTGGTTAGTTTTTCACTCCTTGAGCTAATTGCTGTCATCCCGTTGCCATTTTCTGTATAGTGATCACCAACGCTGTCATAGGGTCGGCTTCTGGAGTCATTGACTCACTCATTAGCCACACCTTCGTCCTGGCCCTCCCTTTCGGTTCTCCGGTTCATATTTTTGGGTCAATTTTTCTGCACTCTTCAACCATTCTACCGTTTTTGTAGATCACCCGATAACTAGTCACACGCACTCTTTTTGACCCTTTACAACACCAAACGTCACTCGCCTGTCATCGGGATCCCTTTGGTACAATATTAATAATAATAATAATAAAATACAGAAACTAAAATCAAATTCTAGAAGAAATATGAAAAACAAAAATTATTATGTGTATTAATTTACAATAGGGGAGGCAAATTTAAATGAAACACATGTTGACACAACACGTATTTCATTCTATTTGACAGAATTTATTTTTATATAGGTAGGGGAATATCGTCCGAGTCGGACTGTCGTCATAATCGGACCATTGCGATATTTCATATAAGACTAGCGGATACCCGGCGTGTGCTACTACGCTAAAAAGGAAATACATTTTGTTTATTTGTTGGAGAAAAGGGAATTGTGTTTGTTTATTAACTTTTTTATCTTAATGCTAGCCGATAAACAATATTTTTAGTTTTTTCGGTAGGTGTGTAAACAGAAAGATTTTTCGAAAATCGAAATTCTCAAAATTTCAAAATTCGGGAAAATTTTTGTATAGCAAAACACGAGGCTAAATATGAGGACGAGTCCCGGTCGATTTTCGCAAAAAAATTATAGCGCCGTAAAGGTGACCTAAAAAAGTGATAAATTATCTTAATAAAAGTTTTGCGAGACGTGCCTACCAGAGTCACAATTTCAGAAAAACGGTCTTACCTTGAAGTGTTTACGTTACGTTCAAACGAAATCTTCTTATGTATTTAATCCCATAAGTATAATTTATAATACATTTATAATAACTTTTATCCTTTTTCTACAAATATGCCTTCCATTATTAATATAATTTTCAGTTATTTACCAATAATTTCACATTTTCTGAAATGTTAAAATGTATGACTTTCTAAATGAGATTTGACTAGTAGCAACCAGTACCAACTTAAATAGATGTATATTCATGTAATTCTTCTTATTCTTCTTCGAAGCGGTCTATTATTGAAGTTAAACGTTGGTTAAACGAATCGTTGCCGTACACACAAAATTTGAATGATGCACGAACTTGCGTATTCTTATGATTTTTCCTGTACATATTTATTTATTCTTTTTGTCGCGAGGTTGTTTTGGATGCGTATATCATACATAAAGAAAAGTTAAGGGGGCCAAGTCAAATCGTAGAGATAGACGAATCCAAATTTGGAAAAGAAAGTATCATCCTGGATATTTTGTAGAGGGGCAACAGCTGGTGTGGTGTGGGTTTGGGTCTGGTGGTGTGGGATAGTTTGGGCCGGGTGGTGTAGTGTTTGTTTGGGTTTGGGTTTGGTGGTGTGGTATAGTTAGGGCAGGATGGTGTCGGTGGGTTTCGGTCTGGTGGTGTCGTATAGTTAGGGCCGAATGGTGTGGGGTGGGTTTCGGTCTGGTGGTGTGATTGGGTTTGGGTCTGGTGGTATGGTGTGGATTTGAGTCTGGTGTTGTGGGATAGTTTGGGCCGGGTAGTGTGGTGTAGGTTTGGGTTTCGTGGTGTGGTATAATTAGTGCCGGATGATGTGGAGTGGGTTTCTGTCTGGTGATGTGATTGGGATTGGGTCTGGTGGTATGGTGTGGGTTTGAGTCTGGTGATATGCTGTGGGTTTGAGTCTGGTGGTAATGATGTGGATTTGGGTCTGGTTGTGTGGGATGATTTGGGCCGGATGGTGTGGGGGTGTTTGGGTCTGGTGGTGTGGCGTGTGTTTGGGTCTGTTGGTGTGGTATGGGTTTGGGTCTAGTGGTGTGGGATAGCTATGGCCGGATGTTGTGGGGTGGATTTAGATCTGGTGGTGTGATTGGATTTGGGTCTGGTGGTATGGTGTGGATTTGAGTTTGGTGGTAGCGGTGTGGGTTTGGGCCTGGTGGTGTGGCATAGTTTGGCCCGGGTGGTGTGGTGTGGGTTTGGGTTTGGGTTTCGTGGTGTGGTATAATTAGTGCCGGATGGTGTGGAGTGGGTGTCGGTCTGGTGGTGTGGTATAATCAGGACCGGATGGTGTGGCGTGGGTTTCGGTCTGGTGGTGTGATTGGGATTGGGTCTGGTGGTATGGTGTGGGTTTGAGTCTGGTGGTAATGGTGTAGATTTGGCTCCGGTGGTGTGGGATGATTTGGGCCGGATGGTGTGGGGGTGTTTGGGTCTGGTGGTGTGGCGTGTGTTTGGGTCTGTTGGTGTGGTATGGGTTTGGGTCTAGTGGTGTGGGATAGCTATGGCCGGATGTTGTGGGGTGGATTTCGATCTGGTGGTGTGATTGGATTTGGGTCTGGTGGTATGTGTGAGTTTGAGTCTGGTGGTAGTGGTGTGGATTTGGGTCTGGTTGTGTGGGATGGTGTTGGGTGTGTTTGGGTCTGGTTGTGTGGGATGGTGTTGGGTGTGTTTGGGTCTGGTTGTGTGGGGTGTGTTTGGGTCTGGCAGTGTGGTATGGGTTTGGGCCAGATGGTGTGGGGTTGGTTTGGGTCTGCTGGTGTGGGATACTTTAACTTTTCTTTCTGTATGATATACGTATCCAAAACAATCTCGCGACAAAAAGACATAAATATGTTCAGAAGAAATCGTAAGAATACTCTAGTTCGTGTATGAATCATTTTTTCCATATATGGCAATTATTCATTTACAAACGTAAACAAGCAACTAAACGAACCAAGAATATATATATATATTTACGCACATTTGATAGTCAATGATCTAAATCAGTAAAATAGCAGATAAATTAACACAAAAATTTGCTTAAATTGTCGACTAGTAAATACAGAAAAAATCATAAGAATACGCAAGTTCGTGCATCATTCAATTTTTGCGTGTACGGCAATGATTCGTTTAACCAACGTTTAACTTCAATAATGGACCGCTTCGAAGGAGAATAAGAAGAATTACATGAACATACATCTATTTAAGTTGGTACTGGTTGCTACTAGTCAAATGTCATTTAGAAAGTCATACATTTTAACATCTCAGAAAATGTAAAATTATTGGTAAATGACTCAAAATTATAATAATAATGGAACGTATATTTGTAGAAAAAGGATAAAAGTTATATTAAATGTATTATAAATTATACTTATGGGATTAAATACATAAGAAGATTTCGTTTGAACGTAACGTAAACACTTTAAGGTAAGACCGTTTTTCTGAAATTGTGACTCTGGTAGGCACGTCTCGCAAAACTTTTATTAAGATAATTTATCACTTTTTAGGTCACCTTTACGGCGCTATAACTTTTTTGCGAAAATCGACCGGGACTCGTCCTCATATTACTCCAAAACACGAAAATCGACTTTATGAATGGACCGAATGTACCTAATGCATTATTTTGGGGGTCTAAAACCATCTTCGCATTATTGCCTTTCTAATAAAGCCGGTTTGGGGCACATCGGTTGTATGGTTTCAAAGTCTATAACGGACATAAATAGAAACAAGTTTTGTGTTTTTATAGATAAACTAGCAGATACCCGTCGTGTTTTGAGTTTCTTCGGGAGGTGTATAAACATAAAGATTTTTCGACGTTCCAACTCTGGAGCAAGCAACATATAATTGGCCGTGCGACAAACAGGAATTTTCTAAATTCAAACCAGCAACATTTACCATCTTGTTCCGTTGCAAAATTTCGGTGGGTCTAATAATAAGTTGCGAATGAGCATCAACGGTGAACCAACTTTTAAAGTTAAGATACATATGTGGTGGCATTCCAGATGGTTCCAAAGAGTTAAGAAACTCTATTAGAAAGTTGACAGCTTGTTCCTCATCTATAACTGTATTAATTGATTTGTACGTGACAACTTCACCGGGTAGCTTGAATTAAATTTGATGATTTATTTTGTTTACGTCATAATTCTTCGGAACCAAAATTACTAGTTTTTACTGTCTATGAGATTTTTAATATTTTCTAATTCGATTATTTGACATGGTCGACGCGATAACCATAAATGATAAAACTTTCTGATGACAGTGACAGATCAATGTTTTTGTGTTGACAGTCTGTATTCGGAACAATTATTGTACGGGAAAAGTCGAAAATCCACTTCATGAATGGACCGAATGCATTTTTAGTGGTCTAAAGTCATCCTCGCGTTATTGCCTTTCTAATGAAACCGGTTTGGGGCATATCGGTTGGATAATTTCGAAGTCTATAACGGACATAGAAACATTTTTGTATTTTATATACATATATAGACTAGGAGATACCCGTCGTGTTTTGAGTTTTTTCGGTAGGTGTGTAAACATAAACATTTTTCGACGTTCCAACTCTGGAGCAAGCAACATATAATTGGCCGCGCAAAAGACAGGAATTTTCCAAGTTCAAACCAGCAACACTTACCATCTTGTTCCGTTGCGAATGAGCATCAACGGTGAACCAACTTTTAAAGTTAAGATATGTGGTGGCATTCCAGATGGTTCCAAAGAGTTAAGAAACTCTATTAGAAAGTTGACAGCTTGTTCCTCATCTATAACTGTGTCAATTGATTTGTACGTGACAACTTCACCGGGTAGCTTGAATTAAATTTGATGATTTATTTTGTTGACGTCATCATTCTTCGGAGCCAAAATTACTAGTTTTTACTGTCTATGAGATTTTTAATATTTTCTAATTCGATTATTTGACATGGTCGACGCGATAACCACAAATGATAAAACTTTCTGATGACAGTGACTGATCAATGTTTTTGTGTTGACAGTCTGTATTCGGAAAAATTATTGTATGGGAAAAGTCGAAAATCCACTTCATGAATGGACCGAATGGATTTTTTTAGTGGTCTAAAGTCATCTTCGCGTTATTGCCTTTCTAATGAAACCGGTTTGGAGCACATCGGTAGGATAGTTTCGAGGTCTATAACGGACATAGAAACATTTTTTGTATTTTATATATACATACATACATATATATATATGTAGATTACTAGCGCGATCTGCATGGACGCGTAGCGAAATGTTTTTCGGTGGCAACAAATTTTTCGTGCTATTGTTTACTTCTGAGTGTGGAGATTGGAGGTTTTGTTGATACAGTGGCTTGTCGTTGACGTGGAAAGTTTTGTGGTATCTATAGAAATCGTACCAGAACTTGGAGCTAAAGTATGCCGTCTGCGAGGAAAGCATATGAATACGTTAAGGAGTTCATAAGTAAGTAAATACCAGAGGGGTTTCCGATTATGTTATGAGTTTTGCTGTGGCGTGCGACGATGCGGTTGTGGCACTCGTCGTCAGAGTTAGGCCGTTTGTGTAGTCAGGGTTGATCCACTTTAAGTTTTGTCTTTAATCGAGATAATAGCAACTCTATTTCAGTTACTCATTTCACGTCTGTTGAGTCCAGCCTTCCTTCCCTTTCGACCTTAATTGGACCTGTGCAAGCTGCTCTGCCAACGACAAAGAAGTCGAATCGAGGACGGCGCCCTATGAGCGCAGCGTTTAACTATGCTAGAACACCTCGATACATTACGCGAAAAGCAAAAAAGCGAACCACTTAAAGAGACGTGAAAAAACGCTGGGCAACAACCCCAAAGGAGTCAGACACAAAAACACCAGCGAAACGAGGTGGCCCACCAAAAAGAGTAAAAAAGTTCTCTTCGGATGAAAAGGAAGATGAGGACTTCTGTATTATTTGTTTAGAAGCGATGCCACAACACTTTGAACCGCAACTGTGCGAAACTCACCAAAAATTATTTCGTATGAATCCAAATAATTTTATTTGCAGAATTTCATTATGGCGTTGTATTCGATGCAATAAACAAACAAAATCAGTCCTAGTTTGATTCATTTAATATTTCCAGGTCATATCAGCATATGTTTTGCCGATTCTCTAAGGTGATCCAACCCTAACAGCAAGGGCCAAGCCCTGACAGCAAATTTTTCCGTTTTTCATTTCATTAGTTTTCAACCCAGCGCAAAAGTTTCCTTTTGCTTCGACCGTTCCAACGATATGCAACAATAATCTCAATACTCATTTGTCACATATTTGTGGACAAAAATCAAAAAAGGTCGAACCCTGACGACATTCCTCTACCTATCTACATATTTGCATATTTTTCAATGCCTTCAGAAATATACATATGAATATTGGGATGTGAGTAACCACAATATATATGAAATTATGGATGAAACGCTTCAGAAGCATTTGTGGTTCAGGAGAAACATATTGTATTTGCAGCCCATATGGAAGGCGGAAAAGTGGAATCTTCGGCGATGTAGATTTCAACTAAATGATCGGAACATTTTGTTATCCGAAGATCTTTTGGTTGCTCATTTGCAAAGTTGAATGCAAAACAATCTTCCATTTCTGCAGTTTTTAAAAAGCTAATCCGAACAAGTTTCGCATCCAATTTGTAAAGCTTCTTGTGAATATATTTTAATGGCCTTCCACAAATATATTCTTCAACTGTCCTTTCAACACTGTTACTGATTTTCTGTGTATATATTTATTACCTTTTTAGTAGTAGCCATGCGATTATGTTCATCACATATTTTGGAAAAATATACATTGGTTGACGCGTATATCATTTCCTGCTACATGATCTTTCTCTGCAGCACCAACATATCTGACCCGTAGTTTTAAGCTTCCGATAATGGTAAAATTTAAAACTATCACAAAGTAATAGAATTTTGCCTTTCTCACTGTATGTTTCTGGTTAACGAAAAGCTAAATGCTCCACCATATGGCAACTTATACTATTTGAGAGGAGAAATTTCATAATTGTAGGATTATTCCTTTTTCTGTACCATCTTACCAGTCTTAACATAGTTGACCAGCATGATTTATGACCGATCTGAAGGAACTTCGTAAGTCGATGACTATTTGCATCAATAAACTGGGCAAATATGCGGTATGAAGAGTCGTGACATACATGAATATACCAGGAAAGAGTTTGCAGGATCGCTAATATAGAAAATATTTTTGAAAGCTCCACAAGGAGCATTATTATCTAATGAAAAGTATCCGTCTCTTCCATTGGCTCCCACCATTAGACGTTGCGTTGGGACACTTGCATAGAGGCGAGTTTATTTTATTCTAAACACGTGTCGTCGTTTAAGGAACTATCCCTCTACTAAATCACAATTTTTGTTGTATGGTCGAGTGTAAGAAGTATCTAAGAACACTTGAGTTATTGAACCAGTTGAAACATATTGGAACACATTTCGAAGATTTCCCGGCGGGAAATATTTAGGAAATCAAAATATATCTTAATCAGAAAGATTAGTAAAATTCAATTCTAGTAAACAAATTAGAAAGTAGATTAGATTTATTTTGCTATCCACTTAAACAATAGATATAACTAGAAATCAAGATGGATATGTATATGAAGCCAAATCAGTTTATGAAAATTTTCCAACGCAATAACAGAAATAAAATGTGTTCAATTTATAAATTACTTTGGTTACTTTCCTTGACCCAACTGCGACGTAGAATCGGCATTTTACCTTTTAAAAAATTTGCTAACTCAGTGGCGAAATCCGATGCCCGGAGCACACTTAGAAAAGCTAAACAAAAAACAAACGCAATGTTTTCTTTATTCGTATAATTAATTTCTTCGGATGTTGGACAATATATAGAGGTGCGTATTAATTAAAATCAACAGCACATATTCGTAACATTTCGCTTTTAATTAAATAGCATCATTAGGCCGAAAATAAAAACAAAGTAAACTAAAAACTAAAAATTATCACAGTAATAATTTGTAGGAAGTTGAATTTAGTTAGAACATGTACCAGTAATAACGCCACATTACTTGTAAAATTAAAAATTCTATTTAAAAGAGAATTGTAATATGTACACAAGTATTAGATGGCTAATTCGCCGCTGCTCTGTATTACGACCCAAAATACACTCAAATATTCAAAAAACATGTAGGACTAACGCAAAAACTCGAAACTTTGTTTTCTATAAGGAACAGAAAGAAAGAAAACGGTTTGTGTGACTATATGTATATTTTATATCTCGTATATAAATAACTATTTTATTAAATCACACATCCCTACATACGTATTAGACAATACAAAATTGATTGAATTTATAGTTAAACATAAGTTACACAACGGCCACACGTCAACTAAACAAAATAGATTCTTCAATCTTCTTGGTAAATATGACAGGTTCATAGGTACCTTACGTTTCGCGAATATGGTAATGCAAGAATTAAGAGGGTTCATAAATTGGACTCCAGATCGAGGATAACCCGTCTCGGCCCGGGAACAGAATAATTTACCTCGATACCCATCGTTAGGGATTCCAAAAGGGGAAATATAAATAATTAAAATTGTAAATAAGTTTACTGAGTATCCTAACCGAATTTTAATAGAAAAAGAGACTTATAATCTAGGAAAGGGGCCAAAACAGCTTGCATGAAATTTTGAGACTCACTTATCATTTGATTTAGAAATGCTGCAATGCAAGACATGGAATACTTTAGATCTCTGTGAAGCTATACATACATGTATACATTCGAGAACTCTAAATATGACTGCCTATGACACCTACCTGAAATGTACTTCATTTTACAGATAACATAATGTAAAACTGTACTTGAAACTACAGTTCCGCGTACAAAATTATAATATCAAATCATATCAAATCTTGGGAAAAAATGACCATAAGTGGCAAGGTGTTTATGAAAAAATTCAACAAATTTACGACGCAATAAACAGCTATTTGGCGTAAATTTTTTGCAGCAACTGGAACTCGTAAGGATGTGCACCAAGATCTTTTCGCAAAGTACGCTATGTGGAGATTACAGACAGGTAGGTTCCACTGTTATGAACGGCTGGAATTGACAAATTCGGATTTTCACGGACGCACTTCAAGAGCAACAGTATTTTCGATATTAGGTGATGTTTTTCGCATTAGTATTGTGTAAATTATTTTCCGATTCAAACTTTAATAATAAATAATAAAAACATACCTGCAAGTTTCACGCCAAAAATCATTTATAACATACATTTTCACTATCTGTAAACGTCGTTCTATCGGATTAAGATCCATTATAGCAAATGGTAAATACTAATGAAAACTAACGTTGGTTTAATGGAAGACGAATTGGTACGGCTGCGACAGACGTTCAAAGTTAGTAATAATACTATGATACTTGACATGTTTAGGTTAAAAAACAGCACGCGTATTAACAGTATTGAATACAGAGTCAATCAACAACATTGAAACCCGTTTCAAATCGTGTCCCTCAGCTCGCTGCAACATTACATTGAAATGCTCAGCAAGTGATATGTTTAGTGTATAATTTGACTTTTCACGTCCACAAGTGTGGCTCAATGAACAATAAACAAAAATAAAGTAACGTCTATAACCATGAAATCATTTCGGAAAAAGTACTCTATACACTGCGACCTTATGGTAAATGGCATTATTGAGAGAAACCACATTAGGGACACATTAGGGACGATTTTAATGATACTTGGAAAGATATAACATACATAAATGTTTTGACAACTGGTTTACAATTTTTGTTGTGTTGCTAAGTCGTTGTTGTGTTTTCTTTTAGGTAGCAACTACAAAGTATTTAAAAAACTAGTGGACTGTTGTCATTTCGCTCCAACGTTCTCCCCGGCCTTGAAATGCCCAATTTCAATACCCTTTGGCAATGGGCAAAGTTGAGCCATGGAATGTATCACTTTCTTTCCTCTTCCTACCACCGTGACCACTCGATTCTTGCCGTTGGCTCCAGGGTGAAGCTTTAAGATTCTACCTACTGGCCAATGTTGTGGTGGAGCTGCAACTTCCATAGTTAAGAACAAATCGCCTCCATTTAACTCTTGTTTGAAGATGGTTGATGTAATTTCTACACCACTGCCTCCAAAAATGCTGATACATTTGCGTTAGTTGTTCGTATTGCTTCAGGGAGTTCGGTTGAACCTTGGTGACGTCTACTTGTGGAACAGCAGTCTTAGGACTCCCAATCAAAAAGTATCCCGGTATAAGAATCACGAAATTGTTGGGGTCATCAGAGAGGGGGTATAGAGGGCGGGAATTTAGGATGGACTCTATTTGACAAAGTAACGTCAGGAAATTTTCAACTGTTAACACGTGATTGGATATAAAGTTCTTCAAATGCATTTTGAAAGATTTTACTGCAGCTTCGTGCAATCTACCAAAATGCGGTGCTCGAGGGGGCATAGACTTCCACGTTATAACAGATTCTGTTAGAACATTTACAACTGAAGGATCCTTAAAATAATTCAAGACGACTGTGTGAGCGTTTACCAAATCTTTGTTAGCCGCAACGAAAGTCTTCGCATTACCAGTATATAATTGGACGGGCAAGCCGCGTCTAGAAACTAATCATTTTAAATAGTTAAGAAAACTGGCATAAGTCTAATCCGAAACTAACTCCAAAAGAACAGCTCTAGAACTAAAACATACAAATACGCAAACATACGATTTTATTATTTTCTTATTTCGAAGTTTAGACTCCTTTATTGAGAATGGACCAGCAAAGTCAAGTGCTGTATAAAGAAATGGACGCAAAGGAGTAGTGCGATATCTCGGTAAATTAGACGTTTGTAATTGAACAGGTTTCGATGAATACTTAAAGCATACGATGCATGAACGCAAAATCCTCTTAACAGTGGATTTGCCAGAAACGCTGTCTTACAGCCGATAATGTAGCTTGTGCACCCGCATGAAAGTGTTTTTAATGCTCATAATGAATGATTAGCCGTGTTAAAGGATGGTCCTTTGGTAATATAATTTGATGTTTAGAATCGTATAATATTTCAGCATTCTTAAGCCTATCTCCTACTCGAAGTAAACCTAGCTCATCAATGAACGGTGATAGACATTTTCGATTGCTTGTGTTAGATACTCTATTATAACGCTGTAATGTGTTTTTAATTTCCTGCTGAAAGACTTGATGTTGAGCCACTCTTATGTGTGTGATAATAGCCTCTTCGGTTTCTTCAGAAGTAACAAACCCAAAGATTCTATTCCCCGAAGAACATGTTAAATTTTTCTGAACCGCAATATATAGGCAGTAATTCGTTTAAGATTTTCTAAACTAGAATACTATAGAATGATGCCAATCATTAACTTCACTTAGACGTTGAATGTTGGCTCTTCTATTAGCCACAAAATTTTTCCACTTGGTGTGTTCCGCGCTTAGCCAACTGATAACAATAGATGAATCCGTAAAATAGAATACTCTATCGATAGGCACATTGAGACATTTAACGACTACGTCTGCTAATTCTGATATTAGAAGAGCTCGGCACAGCTCTAACCGCGGCAATGATAACTTTTTTATTGGTGCCACGCGCGCTTTGGAGCATAAAAGTCTTGACGTTACATTGTTATGTTCATCCATACTTCGCATGTAAATCGCGGCTGCATATGCCATTTCGCAACTATCGCAAAATGCACACAGCTGTATATTCGTTGGGGAAGCGCACGAAACTTGGCGCAGTATAGTCACTTGGTTAAGTGAATCTAATTGCTGCTCAAGTCGAAACCATGATCCTCGAATTTCGCTGGGTACAACATCGTTCCAGTCTAATTTGAATGTCCATAGCTGTTGTATGAACGACTTTGCTTGAAATACAAGAGGAGTTAGTAGACCCAAAGGACCAAAAGCTTTCGATATTGTGGATAATATAGTTCCCTTCGTTAACGGCTTAATGACTTCGCTACCTTCGAAAGAAAATTTAAGCGTGTCATCGTTGGTAGTCCAAATTAGTCCTGGCGTGCGATTATCACCTTTGTCCCTAATCATGTGTTCACTTTTACTTCCACTGCGCCTACATTCGTCAAGTACTTCATTTGAGTTGCTTCCCCACTTTCTCAAGTTGAAACCACCGTCAGCAAGTATTTTGCTGACTTCGTTTTTTAGTGTAATTGTACCTTCTACACTATTGCTACCGGTTATTAAATCATCAACGTACGTATCCTTGATTATGGTACGAGAAGCAAGTGGGTATCGATTTGAGTGACTTTCGGCAATATGTTTTAAGCATCGCGCGGTTAGGAATTTGGCGGGAGCTGTACCGTACGTAACTGTGCATAACTGATATATGCCAATAAGATCGTTTCTATCATTTCTCCAAAGTATGCGTTGAAAATCCCGATGTTCTTTGCTTACGTTCACTTACCTGAACATCTTCTCAATATCCGCTATAAGGGCTACATTGTGTTTTCTAAATCTCAGTAGGATTGAAAATAATTCACTTTGAATGATGGGACCAACTAAAAGTACGTTGTTTAAGGACAAGCCACTAGTAGTTGGTGAGGACGAGTCGAAAACTACTCTGAGTTTCGTTGTAGAGCTAGACGCCTTAAATATCGGGTGATGTGGAATATAGTATTCCGATTTGTTTGTGCGTTCGTTAATTTCCGCTGTTAAGTTCGTATTCTGACATAAAATTCGAATAATCGTCTTTTAAGTTTTCGTTTCGATCAAATCTTAACTCGAGTCGTTGAAACCGTGATAAGGCATCTTTCAAATTATTTCCTAGTAGCTCTTTGTTATCGACAAAGGGAAGAGCCACCGTATATCGTCCTGTTTCATCGCGAATAGTACTTTGTATGAAATGCTGTTCACATCGTGCCTTGTTTGTACTGAATATTTTATCTTCCGGGTAATCATCACATTTCCAAAATCGCTCTTTATGCAACTGTAAATTATCTTCAATACACAAATGGCAAAATGACTTTGTCAAACCTTTCGAATTCAATCGTCCAGTGACTAACCATCCAAGTTTGGACTCGCGGTTTATTCCTACCTAATATGATTTTTCCGTTATCGATTAATTCAAAAATATTTCTGCGCCGATTAACATATCAATATCTTCGGGTTTATAAAATTCTGGGTCCGCTAAATTAATATCTAGAGGTATATTTGTGTAACATTCTAAGCGATCGTAGATATTCGTTAAGTAATTCCGTCTACGATTAAGAAAGTTAAAAACGCGTGATAATCTTTATGAATAGAATTAATAGTCAAATCTCTTTGTTTATTCACCGTTGAAGTTGTACCGTTTACTCCAGCTATCGTTATTGGGTCTATACTGTGATATCTGCTACCTAGTTTGTGGAATAGTTTAGTCGTAATATAATTGCTATCACTACCACTATCGATCAGAGCCCGGGCTTGGATTAATTCTCCGCGACGATTTTTTATGTGAACTACTGCTATAGACAAAAGTACGTAATTTCCCTTCCCAAATGAATGTGAAGTAACAGTTGTAGACTACTGCGCATCACTGACATGTAAAAAGGTATGATGGCGTTTTTGGCATTTAAAACAACTACGAGTAGATTTGCACTGTTGTGCTGCGTACCGTGGACCCAAACAATTAGTACACGCCCTAAGATCATTGATTATCTTTAACTGTTCTTCTGGGGTTTTCTTTAAAAGGTTCTGACATTGAATATAATTTATAACAATGAATACAATTTAATTTTTGAGAAGCGAGGTTAGCGACAGTTTTTGGTTTTTTAGTCGACTTCAGAATTGTGTTATTATTTGTAATCGATTCCAGTACTTAACATCTATCTTTTAAGAAGCCTGAAATAGTTGGTAACTTACTTCCCTTAGAATATTGTTCCCACAACTTTCTCTAGTGTTATGGTCAAATTTGCTCGTTAATATACATGTATATTAATGGAATGTCCCAGTGTTCAACTGGCAAGCCTAATGCCTCTAAAGATCTAAAATGTTTTAAGAACTCGTCTTATAAGTGCCGTAAAGCTCCAGAAGACTCACGTGATAAGTTTTCTAATTCAAACATTGATCGCATATGTGAATTAACTATGATTTTCTTATTCTCAAACCGCTCTTTCAATAACTCTAAAGCTACCTTGTAATTATGCGAAGAAATTTCTAATGCTTTAATAACTTCAGCGGCGGGGCCCTTTAACGACAATATAAATACATACATTTTTGAAGGTCTTTTAATTTTGAGTTGCTGTCGACTAACGTGTTAAAACTTGAAACGAATTCTCATAGTTGCCATCGAATTTCGGCAAATTTATTGTAGGGAGTCGCACATTATTTATATCTGTAATATTATTTAAATCCAATATTTGGAGATTACTCACGTCGCTAAGTTGTACGTTTCTATCCGAGAATGACGCACTATCGCTAATGTTAATCGATTTTAATAATTGTTTACCTGAGGTTACTGCCTTATAATACATATCTTCAAATTCTTCACGTACCGTTTCATCATGTACGTTTTCTAAATCCGAATTTTTTATTTTATTTTGAACCGTTTCGAATTCGCTAAGTACCAGCTTGAGATTTTCTAATCTAAATTCTAGTTCCGTTATTTGCGATTCATCGAATTTCGCAACGCAATTCATAAATTTTGTTACCGACGCTTTCAAGGTTCCATGCTCACGTACTAAATGTTGAGAAGACATCGTTGAAAGACTAACACACCACAATGGTTACTCGCACAATGCGTAAATAAGTAGTTAAGGTTTTAGTCACCAAAATAATTCGAAAAAGTCAAACTGACGTTACAGTATCGGGTAAGAATGGGGATAATAAAGGTACTCACGATGTGCTCACGATTTGCGTATGTTGCACTAACCTTAAACTTCTGCAGCGTTCGTTTTCATAAGACCATGGGTGCCATTTTCGTTCTTCGTACTCATTGATTCGACAAAAATATGTGACTCGAAGGACCAGATGTTGAGAGAAACCACAATAGCATTAGGGAAGATTCTAATGATACTTGGAAACATATAACAGACATAAACGTTTTGACAACCGGTTTACCATTTCTGTTGTGTTACTAAGTTGTTGTTTTGTTTTATTTTAGATAGCAACTACAAAGTATTTAAAAAACTAGTGGACTGTTGTCATTTCGCTTCAACAGGCATCATTTTCTGAATAGATGTACTTACATATGTATATGTTCTTGTAAGATTTCGATATATATAGGTATCTGATATATCTGAAAGCTGAAACCATACGTTTCAAAACTAGCTGATAAAATAAAACACCTTTTGTTGCAACAAATGAAAGAATATTCAGAATACGGTGGCAGAGTAAAATAATAATAATAATAATAAACAATTGGTGTGTGTGGTTTACGCACGTCTGAAGAGAATACCCATTGAGAGATAGATGTATTAGTAATGTAATAAAACAGTGGTTGGTGCTGCAGACATTAGGCTGGGTACGTTAAGTATAATTAAGACCATAGCAGAGCGAATGAGAAATGGAACTCATCGTTCTGAATAATTCACGTCAGTATACGACTTATCTCATTTTGGCACTAGCGAAATGAAGTAGAAATGGTTCTCGCACTTGCCTAATTTAAAATTACCAACAAAAGGTCGGTGCTGTTGGTTTTGTTGGATGGGACTCAATAGAAGTGGTATACTTACAATAACAAAAATTAGTGATGATTTACACTAATAGCCATTTCAGAGATACAGTACAACTACCTGATATTACAGTTATTTTGCAGTTTATAAATTATGTTTCAGAATTTTTACTTGCACAGTTATAAATATGTAGGTATAAATAGTACTATTATTTCCTTATCGATAGAGTTGCTAATGCGAGCCAAAATTATCAAGATCGGAGTTATTCGCAGGCGATCGAAATATACTCGAGAATATATACATTCGATCCATCTTTGCAACTTGCGACCCCTCCGATTAAACTCTGATCTTGACCAAGAAACCACGTTTTATGGCTCGCATGAGCACCTCTACTTATTGACAAAAATTTTGTTGTCAATAAAGCATAAGATGTCTCGTGCAAGCAATGGTTTAAGAAAAGCTTGATTGCGCATTGAATTTCTATCTGCACTAATTTTCCAAGCATATTAATATGTTAATTCTCATCATAGGGTCCTTTTTATAATTCCAATATCTCTTTAATCTGTCATTCAATATTTTGCGTATATCGTCCTTGTAATATAAGAAGAGTAGGTATTTGGAGAAAGTCTACAATAAACACCAAGCTAAAACATATTTGAAAGGCACCGAATAAATAATAATACTTACGAGTAGCATTATAAGTAAGTCATGTAGCCTATTTACGTATATTCCATCTTTTGCACAGAAAAATTGGCACAAATAAATTTGGCAACAAACATTTGGATAACTAAGCGACTAAAAAATGCCTTCCATGAGTTCCGGCACATATCTTCCCTTATAAATTTTGTTAAAGCTATATTTGGTTCGAAAATAACTTCAGGCAAATATCTCATACTGTTGATGACTGTGTCCACTACAGGTTGAAGTTATAATAAAACTTAAATCTGAAACAACTCGATACAGACGACCTAATTGAATGATTAGGTTGGAAATGTTTCTGTGGCCTCTTAATGAAATCGAGTTCCTGAAGTATGTACGATTACATTACGTACTGGCATAATTAACGTAAAAAGTTACGTTCAACTACCTATTGTACACAAAACTACTTATAAACTTGTTCTATGCATGTGTATGCATAGATGCCTTGACTACAATATCTACATAGGTGTAACTTCCATTTACATCTGAATAGATGCTCGGAGGTTATAAACGTTGTTAATATTAACAAATTAACTAAAACTTTTAAAAATACCGTGAACTAATATTCGTGTAAGTAAAATTATCTTATTCAATTTCCATTATTTTGAATTTTCAGCTACACATACCTTTTTAAAATAAACTGTACGATTTATTTCGGTCGACTACGTTTTTATTTTTACCGACAATATGATGTGGCTCTATCATTGTTTTTTTCTCTCAGTATCTCGAAATCAAAGTCTATATGCCGCTACTTACAATCTATGAAATTATAAATGCGGTGAAACTCATAAGACTAGCGAGAAAGTTTGAAACCGACACACCACAGCCCGTAGCCCATATTATTATAATGGCTAGCACTCCATGGGGAGTAACACTACTTAGAAGAGTTCTTTAGATCTATACTAGAGGGAAGATCAATCATATTGTCTCGTGTTTCAAATTCGTTTACATACACATATCATTTCAGTTTTCTCTATCTTTGCACTTCTACGGGTAAATACCGGCCCCGGTGAGGTATGTCATGACTATTTGTAACCACGGTAACTGCGTTCTACTTCTTCTTCTTTTACCTTCTACTACACATCCTGCCATCGAGTATATTGCTGTTCTCTCTTCAGTCCTCCAAATATGCCCAAACTATATGTAACTATATCATCGCCAATTTCTCATAATCTAAAGTTCATGCGCGTTCTGTATCAACATTTATTTTCATTGGCCTAGTATGGTCCTTGATATTTTTCGATCTAAAATCCTTAACTTCTCTTCTTGTTTTCTGGCGATTGTCATGGTTTCTTCACAATATAAAGTAGGTGGCGTTATGATATTCTTGCATATCATCATTTTCGTATTTTTGCCGTTATTTCTATGATTCAATAGCTTCGGAACAGCTCTGTTTGTTGTGATTGTCTTTCTTCCATTTACTTCTGTCTCTTTATCTCCATAGTTTGCTAACCATACTCCCGAATACTTTAATCTGTTTACCTCTCCAAATACATCTCTGACTTTAATTTTCTGGTTTTCTGCTTTTATTTGTTTATCTAATCTCATTATTTTTGTACTTTCTTCACTGATTTTTTGTCCTATTTTCTCTCTCCGCCACAATTTCCTTGAGCGTCTGTATCATCGTTAGAATCACTATATCATCCGCGTATGTAATTATTTGAATTGCATTTGTTCTGAACTGGCGATAGAGCCTCACCCTGGCTTACTCCTTTATTGACTTCCATTTCCTCTTCGTCTTTACGCTAACTGTTGCTTTTCATCGTCATTTACACCAATCGTCTTAATTTGGCAGTTATTCACCGTTCTTTTGAAGCGTCTATAAGATTCTTTTTTTTTAATGGTATCAAAAACTTGGTGGAAATTTATAAACAAAACCTCAATTTCCATTGGCTGCTCATGGGCTTCTTCCATGAATTACTTGATCCGTACTCGATGTCCACATTAGTGCTGCTCTATTAAATTTTCCGTCAATGTGCATAATCTTCTCTGTATTACAGTTAATATTATCTTATAAGCGGTATTTAATAGCGTGATACCCCTGTACTTCTTACAGCTTCGTTGATCTTCTTCTTTATGGATGGCGATATGAAAATTTGGCCACTCTCACATTCTTTCGTCAATTTTTGTTTATCCCAACTATTTTTTATGAGTAAATATAGTTTCCTCCTGCACCTTTTCTCCATCGCCGTTTATTAGCTCCAAATTGATACTATTATTTCAAGGCACTTTTCCACTAGGACTAGTATTTATTATTTGATCACCTCTCTTGTTGGTTGCAATGGCATGTTTTCTTCCTGTATCCCTCCGGTGTTTTCATTCTGTTTACCTTAAAAAGTTCCCATCTGCTTGAGCACTTCTTTAAAACGAGTTACCCATATTTCCTTATATTGCTCGTTGCTTAATACTATTCTTCTACCTTTGTGTTTTATTCGAGCAACTTTTTCTTTACATACCTTATCTTCCTCACTGATCTTATTCTAGAACAATTTGGTATTTCTATTTGAACCTGCATTTCGATCTCCAACCTTTCATCTTCCATCTTCTCTTGACTTGTGTTATTGTTTTCTTAGCTTCTTTCCTCAATTTCTCGTGTTCTGTCTTGTCTTGCCCGTTGTTTATCCACAGTAATCGTGCATTGGCTTTGATATATATGTTATATTTCGTTCAGTTAATCATACCATTCTCTATTGTTCTTCCTCTATACACTGTTTTATGCTTGTCCATTCTGCTTGTACGTCGTTTTTATTGTGAGATTGTCATGTCACTTTCGTTTTATTTCGCCGTTGCTGAATTTGCCTAGGTTCCATTTACTCAGTGTATTCTTTGCCTTTCTTCTTATTACTTAATTTACGCATTACGTTGCGGTTACCCTGAAGTGATTATTCATCACCACCGACTTACTATTGATTATCGGCACACGATCAATCTGAGAGAAAGTATTTTGATCTTAGGACATATGTACATATGATCTTGTGCTATGTTGGGTGATCGAAGTTAGTACTTGTTATCATATTTGCTCTCGTAGTCAATTTAAATAATCTTTGCCCATTATTGCTTGCATTTTCATGTACCATATTTTCCTGTAACTTGCTTTAACCGTTTCTTCCTCGACAACTTCTCTTCTTCTCCTTTCTCTTTTTCTTCTTTTTGGCACAATTCATCTTTCTTTTCTTGATTGGTATCTTCAGTTGGTGCGCATACGTAGATTTAAAGATAACATGTTAAATTTTTGCTACTAATCTGAAGTAGGCCACTCTATCATCTATTGGTTTTAATTCCAATTTTATCCTTTAAGTACTTCATAATCACGAACCCCACGCCACATTGTCCCTGTTTCTAATTTTCTGAGTAATGGAATTTATAGTCGTTCTTATGTATTGTTCATTGTTATTTCCATTTAATCTTTTGCACAATAGTGAAATTTGCTCTATATTTATCTAGTTCTATTGCTACTTGATTAAGTTTTAGTGATATCAAAATTGTTCGTACATTCCATGTGCCAATTCTAAGTTTGTTATCTGCTTTTCTGCATTTAGTTAAGTAATCTTATTTTAGAACTTGATGACTGAATTTCATCTCCGTTTTTATATTATTTCACTGTAATTTTACAATAATTACTAGGTGTTTGCACAAAAATACGCTACTTATCCTACCACCACCATAACCAATATCCCCGTCATCTGCTTTTATACTATAGATAAATACAAAAATACGGCACGTGGCTATTGGAAAAATCATACTTCACGAAGGAACGGAACATAAGTTTAGATTTACCCCATACATTAAATTCTGAGTTCCATTTTAGCACAACCTTGAGTTACACACACGTTCGCAAAAGAAAAGTAGAATACGTTTATAGGAAAAACGAAGAACTATTATGACTAACTGCTGTAAAAAGATATTTACGTAGTGCAATTCCATATTTTTGACAACTAAGGAGTATTCATGAATGGCGTAATGGTTGAACATCGTTTAGTAGGGGCATGATGTAACTGTTATGGTGCCAGAAAAATGGAAATCAATTACACCCAAGGCAGTTTTGAGCGCACCACATATTCATTTTCGTACAGGCAGCTTGATGATTCGTAAACCCTCAACAAACTAGCAATAACCCTACTGCAGTTTTAATCACCAATCACGTTTTTATTTTGAGTAAACTGTCTGTTTCTATAATTTTCTAAACATTTTCACACCTAAAATTAGTTGGCTTCGCTGTACTTTTTACTATATTCTCTACAGTAGATAGACAGTAAAGTATTGATTAAACTTGTGCATTATAGTCTTATCTTCACTTATTTTGTGACTACTGAATAAGACCACATGTTGTTTAGGAGAACTGTCTGTCATTAATATTTTCAGATTTTTCCACATTTCTTGAGGGCTTGTCTTGTGACCATCAATTATCATTCTAAAGTAATCCCCCTTTTCTTATTAATGTGATTACTGTATTTTTACACTTTTTATATTCTTCGCAAGTTTCTTTCGAGTTGATGATAGCAACTGCTAGATATTTATCATTTCTAATTTTAATTTTTTGTATAATTTTGAAATGCCCTGTATTTCACATCTATCGGTATGGATCTTATTGCTCCCAAATATGTTCTTATATTTTGTATAACGTAAAGTAATATTCGTAACCTATTTTAATCAGAACAACCAGAAGTAACAAACAGTACCTAACTAGTAATTTTAAAATTAACATTATAGTAAACCCTGTGGGTTAAACAGGGACAGTGGAAGAGCGAAAAGAAAGTGTAGAAATTTCTAATCTATTGTTAATTCGTCAAATTTTCGCTTAAAGTCTTACTATAGCTAATTACCTAAATTTGAATAAATCAAGTGGAGTCGTACGGATTAGAAGTATATACGTAAATAGATAACACAGATGCATAGCACATCATGGTAGGTGCAGCAATGGACATTCAAAGAAAATTGATTTAAGCCTAAATTAGAGTCTTATTCCCTGATCATAAGAGGCAGTTGAGTACTTATAATTCCGACGCATCACTGTGGTTATTGCCATTATTACATTGTACTACCACTGTCGATGTCATCATCGCGTCATTATCCGTAGCATGTAGTTTCTTATAGTGCCTAACGTTCGACTTTAAATGCAAGTGCAAGTCCAAAACTAAGGGATTAAGACTAGTGAGAGAAAAACCATTTACGCCATTCTAGCACATCAAGATTCGTATTAATTATCCAAGCGTGTAAACACTTTTTAATTTCTTTGTCATGTATTCAGCTCACCACTTGCTTATTTCGCTAATAATCACCATACGACAAGTATATAGACATATATATGTTAATTCTGTGCATTTTAGTGTTCTAAAATCTATCTACACTGTCTTAAAATATGGAATACTTACGAAATGGTGACGTTATCGACATGGGCATATTTTTCTTGGATGTTATGGGGGAAAATTCTATCAATGTACCATTAAAGGTTGTCGCATTTCGAATAGTTAACTGTACTATCCTTCTCATTTTCGGTGGATCCATTGCAACAAATCTCTGGTATGCAAAAGGTGAAGAGTTCGTGGATACACTGGAGGACATGTGCTCAGTTTTACAAGTAACATTAAATAACTCCTTTTTCCTAAAAATGAATGCTAAATATTTTAGAAATATTTATTTAAATCAAACTAATACACAGATAAACCTATCCTTTTCCTTTAGAAAGTAACGATTTATTTTGATGTTTTTGCAGACAGTGTTTAAATACGTTCTTATTATATACTACAAGGATAAAATTAAAGAAGTATTGGATATCCGAGCTAGAAAGTATTGTAACTACCAGTCTTGCCCTGATAGAAAGCTTGTGACAAAAATTGAAAGTGCATATAAGACAACAAAGATTATAGCAATCATGTTGATACAAACGTTGGTGTCCGCTTTGTTGTTAATTCTTCTTAAACCGTTATTTAACACGAGCGGAATATTTCTGGCAAAATGTAAAGTACTAATAGATTCTCTGATCGTCGAAATTCTTATTTTAGTAGTAAATTACTATTTCTTTGGGACTGTCCTTCTGATTATTCTCATTTGTGACATTATGTATTTAGTATTGTGTATTGATCTTACAATGCAAGTAAAGCTTTTAAAATTTGATATCAAAACTACTAATTCTAAATCAACTAGCTTACGTAGAAGCATAGCAAAGTGTGTAAACCATCACTTACTACTGCTGCAGTAAGTATATTTATTATAATTATGTTTGTGTGTTTCTGGCTTACAAGGGGAACGTCAAGGTTGTGAATAATGGATTTTGATGGGTCTCGAATATATTATAGAGAAACCTCTCCCGAGTACCTGGCCACCAGCTTTTGTAGCCATTCGTCCTAATTTTTGAGAAAATTGCAAAAGTTTTCCTGACGTACTTTGTATACTGTTAATGTTAATAATTTTCTAAATAAACGACTATAGTGCAGTGGGTAAGGACCAGGCCTACTACAATCTGATTACATATGATATTAACAAATATATTTAATTTCATGCAAAATTGTTCAAAAATATTTTTCGCACTAGTGATAATAATTTTAAATACGCACCATGATGCTTCCGATTAATTTTATTAATAAAATTACCATGGCGAAAAATATTTTTGAACAATTTTGCATAAAATTAAATATATTTGTTAATATCATATGGAATGAGATTGAGAAGAAAAAAAGTACAAGAGCAAAACTTGAACACGAATCTCCAGCGCAGTAGGCCTAGATCTTACCGACTACACTATACTCACTTATTTAGAAAATCATTAACATTAACGGTATACAAAGTACGTTAGGAAAACTTTTGCAACTTTCTCGAGAACAAAGGCAAATTGCTATAAAAGCTGCTAACAAGGTACTCGGTGGAGGTCCCTCTATAACATATTCCAGACCCATCAAAATCCGTCACAACCTTGACGGTCCTCTTGTTAGAACTACTGCCGAAAATCAGAGAAACGCCCACTCATCACAGGCTTCTACATACACCGCACACACTTCATTCGCTTCAACTAATCCCTCTCCTGGCTACCGCCGGTATCTTTCAAACGTTTTATAGTACATATTGAAAATGTTTTGACAAAATTTAACGTTACAACATACATTCGTAGAAGTGCAATACATAAATTAGTGTTACATTCAATTTACTTACGTGTACATAAAATAATTAAATTGGTATCTCGGATATTCTGCGCATTGGTTTTGTTTTGAGACGGACCCTTGCTTCGAGGACATTGTGTTCATCTTTGTCAGGGTGGTAGACTGATAGGTAGGGAGATGTCGCCTGACCGATTGCGTCATCGGTCCATTTTGTACAGTTCGTTCCTTCGTGGGCGCAGGACGTGTGCGCTCGCACACTATCGTATCAATTCGTCTGTTAGTTTTAATACTTTCTGTGCCCGGCAATACATGTTAATTTTCTGTTTGCACTAGTGCTTATCCGTTGTCAAACTTTCATTTGTTTGTTCATGGAGTGTTCACATTTGGTTCCTTTGGACACAGCCAAGAAACAATTGCCTGCATCTCGGACTCGGTTTAAATTGGCGAAATGGAAACTGAATCACTCCTCATCGACCTGTCCCCAGGAGGAAGATTCATCGTCCTGCAACGAAAATAATGAGTTCACAGTCATCAAGCAACGTCGTCTTCTGCGAAAGAGCTTACTGAAGGAGCTAGGGCAACTGGCAGTACCGGTCTCAAACCTCGCTCGCCCACCAAGTTCAACGCTGGACCGCCGTCCGTTCTCTGTGGTAAACGGTGAAGGGGGCCATTTCAGATCAGAGATTTCACGGCGAGGCATCAACACGAGTGTTAGTATCCGGAGCCAGCGGAAGACTACCGCACACTGAAAACCACTATGAGTACGTTACGGATACTCTTCACATTCATTTGCTTTCGCGAAGACGGGACTATTCAAAGTTGTGCTATTGATCATCTTTGAATATATCTGCGGCGAAGAAAACGCCGAAGATCTCCAGCAACAGAAATTCGAACGCAGCTGGTGCAAGCGCATTGCGAAAAGTAAGAATAGAACACCTATTCCTGCCCAGGAAACGGCGGAATCCAAGAAAATTTATTCCAGAAAAAAACATCTACCCACTCGATACAACTGTCGAGTCAACGATAGCTAGATAACTATACGAGCATTAACAACTGTTTACGGAGTGCACCAAGCCGAGGCATTAATGTACTACCTGCGTTCGTCGTGCCGACGTATTCGGTGAACTACAAGGGGTGATCCAAGGCGTCACATAACAAGCTCGTATCCATCAACATCAAGGCGAAGAGAAATATTACCCATACTTACTTTCCCCAAAAAGGTAGCTGCGGAAAATAGGGAACCGGTAGTACCTAAGCCTTTCTCCACAGAAATCTAACCACAACAAGAGCCAGTGAAGGTATAACTTCAGAAATTTTCTCGGTCGTTAAGGGCAAGAACTTCATCCAGATCCCATTGGCAGAAGGCGAAATCAATAAGACAAATAAGGGGAAACAGTCCAATCCTCCCGGGCAAAAGCAAGAAGCGAAGGAACGATGGTAAGAAATTCATACAACCCAGACTATCTCACAGCTCAAAAACTCAAGGTCGGTAGCGCCAGAAAGGCATCTTCGGACATCGAGTTGGCATCCCAACTTAACCAAAACAAACCTTTCGAAGTGGAGAAGAATATCATTTTCAAACTTCTAGCATGTCAGTTGGTAGCAGAAGCTGACTTGATGTTAGCCAGAAACATAACGGTGCTTCTTTCGATCTTTTATTCATAGATGGAATAGGTGTCTGAAATCACCACACGGATGTGGGAATGTGTGGGAATTGTAAATACATTGTTTGCAAACGTATATGGGCTGATCGTCGCAGGACCAGATGAACTCATTAGCTACCCGACCTATGATAGACCGAATTTACTCCATAACGCCGTGACGAAGAATATCACCATGCCTTTTGTGAGATCTCCTTAAAGGAGTAGTTTCAGATTTTCCCAGATTCGGTTAGCTAGCTAACAGTGGAGACGGAGTGCGTGTATCTCGAATACCATAGTAAAATAAATGGGCGCCATTTGATCTCTTAACATCCGCAAACATACCCTTTTCCCTAGCAACGATAAGATCAAGAGAGTTCGCTACAGGTGCAACCACTAATTGGTGAGGGGGGTATTAACAGAAGCACAGAACATTCAATTAACGCCCAGTTTAATAAAAAAATAATAAAATAAATTTATCGGCATGCAGCCACTAATAACACCCTGTATATAAAAAAAGGAAAGAGGATTTAAGCCGAGAAGTATATTACAAGTTTCAATGTTTAATCTAAAATGAATACTCAAATAGGATTTCAAAATCTTTAGGAACTTTTGTACCTAACCATGTATATGATCACTAATATTATATTTGCGAAACCACAATGCTTAGACTATCATAAAATTGAAACTAAGCACAGCAAATAAATGAAACGATTGATACAATATACTAAATCCTGAAGGTAAGAATAAAGTGTTTGCTAGTATATATGGCTAATACGGTAAATTACTAAATTATTAGCGGCGTTATGACTTAGGTGTACACCCACTCATGATTCATGTATAACAAGTTGCTTTAATCACTAAGCAATAACTATCGGTTTAGCCTTATTTAACACCAATTTAGCCACCGACCAATACACTGCACTTGTGTGCTCGAATTGAAGGGCTCACTGTCTTATTTTGCTCGCTTTGAGAACGATTGAGGTGTATTATACCTCACAGGAAATAATAGTAAGCCAAAGAGTGTACATTACGGTCTCGTTCTTTAAGTATGGGCGATGATGTCTCGTCTTATAAATCCTAATTCTGGTCCGTAGATGTTGTTCTGTAACGCATTAGTTTACATGTACCTAAATAGATGATTTTCTTTAAATAAATTTACAAAATAATAATTTATATCAGTATAATTCAAAATGGGACCCACCGTTTAAAACGCGGCTATGTCATCGAATTACGACAAAAGTGGTGTAGAGAACCGGAAGATATATAATCCGTAAGTTATTACGTTAGAAAAATTTACTATTCAGATTTCTCCAACTGTTCTCAATTGGCTAGTCCGATATCAAGCTCGATAAAAACCAAATTCACTCAGGAACAACAAAATGCTTCAGTTAATTGAGGAAATCTTCTAGAACTCGTGTCGCCTTACAGGATTGAAAAAGAAAAGAACAATTCGTAAACGAATGATATGAAATCAGCGGGAGAACCCGTAGTACGAAAGTTCTATCTTTTACCGAACAATGAACTTAACCTATGGGATAATAGATAGCACAATGTCTTTTGGAATTGACAATATTGATATTAATGATCAAATAAAAGTTGTTAAAGATTTTTGAATTCACAACACTAAACTAACTGCCTGAAATCACAACCTAGGTCTCCTTCAACGGGAGGAAGAAGTACGAGACCCGCTCTTGTTGAATACAAAATGATTTTCATTCTCCAAAATATCCAGGACGCCATATGGGCAAGGAATCGGTTGATAGCAAGATGGAAGCCGACGCCCAATTCTGCCCATGTCATTAAATCCCTCATAAAATTCCGTTTCAGCCCATGGGATAACTTTAGGGCATCCCGATAGCCCAACGAATTCTAAAGAGCAGCAAGGATTATTCAAAGGCGAAGAACACCTATCGCTATGTACGGGCTAAACGGACCGATCCTCACCAACAAGCAAAAACAAAGGCTTTTACCGACTGCTTTTAGACGCAGTAAAAGCCATATCCACATCGAAAGTTACCATAACTTAAGGGACTTTTTCCTGAGAAACAAGATCACGTCGAGATTTCTTCAACTTCACTTCCCGATACAGGCACTAAAACTTCTACCCATAAAAGCGGTGTTCGCCATCACTGTCATCGTGAACGTCATAATCAGACATTGCTATCCTTTTTTCCAATGGATGTGCGCGTACATGGTTGTCACCTCAAAACGCGTAGTCTCCCATCTGGTCCTAGAGTTGCAGGTTATTAGTCTTCTTCCTGTCTTAGAAAAGGTTCTCTTCCTTGGTGTATCCAAAGCTTTCGACAAGGTATATCACCTCTCTCACCTATAGGATGCATCGGTTTGTATACGTGTATCATTCGTTTGATTCGGTAGTTCCTCCTCCAATGAAGTTTCCCGGTTATACTTCAAAACCATCGCTCCAGCATCAGGACTATGTCGGCAGGCATCCCACAAGTTTCTGCTCTTTCCGCGCTGCTCTCTAATACTTATATCAGTGACAACTCCGGTACAGCGCACGTTAACCTGGTGATGAATGCGAACGGGATATGGATTATTCTCCCACTCCAGAAATCTAAGGACTATTAAAACTCTCTTTTAAAAATTACGCGACTAATAGGTTATGTAGTGTAGCATCTGAAGAATCTTTATCAATCCGGAAGACGTCCGCTGTCTTGTACAGTATAATAAACTGTCGAAGTAAGCTGGAATATACTTGCAAGATTCAGTTCTACAAGATGATCATTAGATCTATATTGGCTGACGCAACAGCTTAAGCGATGGTTACTAGTTGCCATCTGCGACAACTCAAAATCGTTCAGAACAGGAGACTTCGTGTGACTCAAAATAAATCTAGATAAACTTTTGTTGTTCGCCAGGAACGAAACCTTCCACAATCCAGGAATGAAACCTTCCACAATCCAGGAACGAAACCTTCAACAATCACGCCGGACTGGAAGCACTCAAAACTTCACTCAAAAAATTACCGCCTCGACTTTCAATAGGGTCCTGCAATAGCAGGACAGGGTTAGTCACGGAAACCATTGTATACGATCCCGCCCTCCCTTGGTAATACCGACTGCAAGAGCAACGGCTACCAACTGTATTTGAAATAGATTACATATTTGCATGTATAACTTCTTCTTCGGAGCTTATTTTTATATTCTACAAAATGTTCTTTTGCCATGGAGCACCTTAACTCTAGTTTATAGTTTGCTACTGCATCTTCTAAGTACAATACAATACAATGCTTCGGGTTGCAATTTATTTTGTGTTGATTTTAGGGTTTATGAACGAATTCAAGAAATATTTTCTATGGCTTTGCTCTTTCACTATTTTGTGTCTATGTTAACCGCTTTCTGCGATATGTACCAAACCATAGTTGAGTAAGTATGAAATTATAAATTATTTTATTATAACGGTGTATCCTTAAGTTACTTAGATTTGGATGAAAGTATAAAGTTATATGAGAGCGGAACCCTTTCATACTCTCTTACTCCAATATTATTTATTGTGTACTATATCTTGCAGTTCCGTCCTCATCTATCTTCCTCACTTGTGTTTCAATATTCGTCTGTCCAGACCTTATATCATATTTTTACTTATTTATTACAACTTTTGCACCGTCAATCCGCCTCAGGTTTACGTCTCTGCATCATAAGTACTGAAAGCTATGGAATAGTCAAAATGATGGCCCTCATAACATCGTAAGCATATTACATTATTTGCTTCTCTAAGGAGTTATACCTCACACCTATAACAATTTTCATGGATCATTAAATGAATATCAATATCTTGAAGAAATTGTATACATGAATACACCCAAGTTAAAGACCGTTGACAAATTATATACGCATGAATACACAAATATCAAGAGCATACTTGTTTATCAAATCGAAGTGCAAGCCCGTTTTACATTATCATATTAAATTGTACCAAACAATTGAATACTATTTTATAATACAATATAAAACGCTTTACCAGTCTTTTGCACAAGATTATTGTATGAATTTAGACTGCATGATTCGTCAGGGCTATTACATATGTGTTATGAACTAGTACAAAAATTCTATTTATGATTCTGTGCCATACTACATCCAAAAAGATTAATTTTATGCCTAACTAAAACTTTCAGTAAAACGCTCAATAAAAACATTTGCTGACACGACCACAGTATAATGTATAAACCCACGTTTATTTTATACTATAACAGGACCGCACAAGAGGTAAATATAAAAAGTGAGGTTAGATTGGAATACGTATAATGCAGACTAGTGAGCAGGCGCAAGTCAAAACATATAGTATGAAAATAGGAAAGGTTCTAATGTCATACAATGATTTTGGACAGAAAAATAGTACAGTGCTTTATAATCTCAGGTGTAGGCTTCCGCGGTCGAAATCACAATGTCTCATTTGGTTTCCGGGTTGGAACCGCGTCTGGTTTGGCGTGGACCAGACGCGGTTCCAACCCCGAAGTTAGATACAGTGTTTCATATTGTACTATAAAGTAGTATTCGATTTTTACGTACAATTTAATATAATAATGTAAAACGGGCTTTAGTCAAAGGAAAAGCAAATTTTTGATACAGTTCGAGGCACACACGAGCAAAATAGAAAAAGAAAACTCGGATACTTTTCCAGTACTTATCTTTAGAATAACAAGAATGTTTCGTTATTCTCATATATATAATGATATAAAAATTTAGATGGCATTAACTTTTTAGAGAAACTAATCTGTGGAATGAACTTCTCAAGTTTCTGTCTTTGGCTGCCATAGTTTCCCAGTTTGCTTTCTATGCCATACCAGCAGAAATTTTGACTTCAGAAGTAAGTATTACTGTGCAATATAACTGACAAAACCGAAGAAACATGTATTTACAGTTCGTAAGCATAGCACATGCCGTTTATATGTCAGACTGGTACAAGAATGATGTATCGATTCAGAAATTGATGTTGCCTATAATGGTAAGGGCCCAGCGTACAAAATACTTTTCCGGTGCGGGATTCTTAGATATAAACGTTCAAGCTTTTGCATCAGTAGGTGTGGTACAATGCTCCTAAATACATTATTATAACGTCTTCTTCCAGGTTATCAACAAAACGGTTTCCTTTTATGCAATTGCTAGGAACCTCTTGGGTACTTAGATTCATCTCAATACAATGATTAATTTATACGCACTGTTAAGTCTCCTTCAATGTTATATATTAACAACACTATATAATACCTGAAGAAAATCGCTTATTGTTTAGTGTAATAAATGCAGTCCAAAAACGAATTGCTTTTTCTGAAAACAACTTCTATAGCTACATATAAATATAATCTATCTACTGCAATCCTGATGATCTTCCACATCGGCAACATTATTTGTTTATTGACAAATATGTGCTCCCACTGTTTTCCTTTGATTTCAATAGATTATCATAAAATTTTTAGCGTAAAGTTTTACATAAACTGGTGTTGCATTAGGAGGAAATTTATCACGACTGAAGTTGGCTAAAACGCAAGAGACTGTAACGAAAGGTAAGTAGGTTGAGTACTTAGCGATACCGTAGCACAAAAGAACATAAAAATGAAAGGATAGGAAGTTATTACTAGAGTTGCTAAAATCGGTTCAATTTCGTCTGTTGCTCTGGTCCGTACGAGATTGCTGATGACGCCGCTAAACACACGGTGCCTGTAAGCTGCTTTCTCTTCTAGTTGGTCTTCTAGTCTAGTCTTCTAGTTCATATTTCGAAAATTTACCGATGTCGCGTAAGAAATATGTACCCTTTATTGCCCAATCCTATGGTTAGAGTATACTAGATGTAATAGTTTTCATAATGCGGAACTGTGTAATAATCATCGAAGTAAATAACGTGTCTATGTAAACAATGCAAAACAAAAATAATAATAATAAAAAAATTATGTGTGCAGTTCACACGCGGTAGAAGTGAAACCTTCAGAAAAGTAAACTACGAGAGAATGAGACGGATACAGTATCAGGAGTGGGAAAATTATAGGGTTTATTTATTATAGTATTGGTATCCCAGCTTCGTAATACACAGGCGCACACACGTACTAACACACGCACAAACATACACACAGAACGCGTTGACCAAAGGAAGTCGTGTTGGGAAAAGTCGTTCAGTTTCGACGGTTATTGTTATTTTGAAATAACTGTTGCAAAATAACAGGTGTTATCGTATTCAACAGTTCTACACGATAACAACATTGTCGTTTCTGAAGAATAATTCATATTATAGGCTGAGTTTTATTTTTATTTATTTCTTTCTATGAAAATTATATTATTTTGTTCCATATTATATATTTTTGTAAATATCTTTTTACATTTGATAATTGCAATGCATATAATTATTTAGAAAATATTTCTATAATAAACGTTCGATTTGATGTTACTTGCGCTATAATTACCGTCTGCAAGGTATTTTGCTACGGGAGTTGTAGCTGTGGTGTCGATCAGACGGTCGTAACTTAAGCAAGTATTAGGCAGTGAAATATAGCTACTATACTCACTATACGACGTCTTTTCTCAAGGTTCGGCTCGACAATACCCAGGCGCACACATGCACACATATACGCAAAGCTTGGTAGACAAGAGTGGAGAGGCTATTCTATCTCATTCTCTCGCAGGATTAATCCTGTAGATGTATATGTTTGTTTCCTTTTAATGTCGCTTTTTCGTTTCATTGAGTTTCAAATCACTCACAACGGTGTTAAGGAAGTTTTCACTTCAAAAGGCGCTTTACCGTATTCGAAATTTTAACACGATATAATTTTTTTGTTAAGTGTGTATAACATTATACAACGTGTAAAAGACAACGAACATTTTATAGTGTTTTGGAAGACGTATGTATATCTGTCTGGAAGTCACCAATCCGAAACATCTTACGATATCATTTACGACGCAGAGAAGATAATATAAGCAAATTCAATTTTGAATTGAAAAATGAAATAACATGTTTCATATTTTAGTACAAATATTGAAAACAAATGGACCTTCTGTGACGTCCTTTAAAGCAGCACTAGAATTTCCGGAAGTTAATGCACAAACAATAGTACCCCATTTCATAGCCCCCGCAAAAATTTGTAGTGAAATCCAACCCAGTGCGTATTGTAGTGATGGATATTCATATAAATACCTATATTAAACGTAGGCATAAAAAAATGTCCTAAACTCCTCCGTATAACATGCTTACTGCATGTTGTGCACCTTGTGGCCGAAACTGTTAACGTCATCCTGCACTTAACGCACTAGTCAATAAAACAAAAGTTTTTCTGAAAGCTCGTAAGCGAATTCGGGAATTGTACGTCCAGAAGATTTTATACTATTATAGCTTATTATAACGAAATGGGCAACATGATTTGATGCAGTTTTATTTTACAGCAAGTATTTCCCTAGTTGCAACAGATGTACAACTTCAACAGTATGCACTTATTTTTAATTACATTAGCAATTTGCAGAATATCTCTTTGTCATTCTAATGATCAATAACTTTTATACGGACGCTCAAACCCCACGTTAGGGAACTGATCGATTCTACAAATAGCTGAAAAATTACGTTCGGTTTTGCGGAAAAATCCTCAAATTTCAGGCATTTCCGAGTGACATTGATACGTATTAAAATTTGCAAGTCTTACCTGGTCGGATGATGATAATTGTGCTTCTACTTATTATATTTTTCGTGAATAAGCCGACATTTGTTAATTTCATGTTATTATTAAGAAGGCTTCAAAAGTTATAGCTATAAATCTATTATACATCAATATAATGTTTATGTATTATTTGGAATTAAATGTTTTAAGTGGAATAATATCAGGGGAGAGTAAGTAATCCAAGAAAGATTTGTATATCTCTCTTTCTCGCTTCCATGTGTATTCGTCTTGTAGATTTATATAATACGTTCTCATTCTAACGATAACCAACTGATTTAATATACATGTCGATCGTATGCAGTATCCCCAAAAATATTCACCTACTCAGTGTCTCTTAAAAGAATTGATACTTTTTGAAAACTCCAAACATGCCGCACTCTTTCACTCCTGTTTCCACTAGCTAATTTTATCACTCCTATGAATCTTCTCGCCCAATTTAAACCGGTTGAACCCTTCTGATTTAAGGGATACTGCACTTCATTTATCAATCTATATGCGCATTTGATTTTTGTATTTTTCAAATATACTATCTAGCAACTTCGACGGACTATTTAATTGACATACATCTTGTTTTTTATTCTTTCCATACTCACCTCTTAATCTTCACCGCACCACTTCTACAGCTGTAAATAATTTTTATATATCGTGTCTACCGTCTCACACCCCCCATCGCACCTCACCATAGAGCCCGCGACTCACTTGCAACGCACGACACTTCACAATAGCTATCCCCATCTTCTAATGCTACCTGTTCTCGGAACAAGATATAAACTAAACTGATTTTCCACATAAAATTATCTTTCGGCATCGATATTGCGATTACTATTATGGAAAAGTTGCAAACAAAAATTGAAGAATGAGGAGAAGAGAAAAATCAAACACTATAGCCAGTTAAAATCGGCGTGTAAGGATTGGATCCATCCTCTCCTAGGAGGAGGATTCGAAACAATGGCTAAGATAGGGAGACTAATGGATTGGTAATCAGTAACCTATGTAAATGACTTGTAAATTTCCCGTAGAGGTTCTAACAGGCGCTTGAAGATTTTCGCCATTCGCGTTATTGTTAGACCAATGTTGGACATCAAATGCTGAGCGGGAAAACTCCTGTGGTGATTCATTTTATATGACCCTGCCCAACCATTTGACGGGATAATTTTTCAAAGTACATATGAATTACAACAACTATTAGTAACTTTACTTTTTCAATCTTAATCTATTATTGAAGGCAGACATTTTAATATTTCCGTTATTTACTTATTTAATTGTTTACTTTCTTACGTGGCTTATCCTGAAGCTTCTATAATACGCTAGAAGTAAGTTGCAGCTATCCCATTGCGCAATACATTACTCAGATACTTCCTCTATGTTGCGATTCTTTTTTATGGATCAACCAGAAATATTTGCAGCATTTCAAAGCAAGTTTTGCAGTAAGCACCGTGGCGCGTACTGAGAACTATTTACCTTCAACACTGTAATACACATATCTACACTAGCATAAGCAATTTCTACCGTGTCCAATGGTGGTTAACTAAATTTTTAAAAAGTTTATCACATATGACATACTTACATTAAGTGAAAATTTTATACTCGACACCCGAAAGAGTATAAGAATTAACAGCAAATAGAAATTATTTGGGACATAGAAAAATAAGTAAAGAAGACCTAGAAGGAAGTGTATAGACCAGATCGAGTAGTACGGGAAGGGAAAAGGAAAAATCTTAAAGGGCCCAACGAGACTAGCATGGGGTGGAAGAAATGGTCGCGAGAGGAACCGCAACTCTAATCCGGCGCCTGAAAAGACACTAAGGATCTAACAAAGAAGATGAAGAATATAAAATTACCTTTACCACACTTTTTCCAAATAATTTCAGATACGTATTTGGGGAACTAATTGCCATCCTCAGTGAAAAACGGAATTAATTGTCGCACAAGGTATGCTGTGCATCGAATAGTGCAAAACAACTTTAACGCACTGCACAATAAACTTGACACATTAAGATTTTACGTACGTTATCAACAACACTATCCACGTTGCTAAAGTTGCTGAAATCTGTATCTGAAATTATTTCCGAAACGGGTGTTCAATCAATCCATTCATTAATTACTCGATTCAGTCGTCTACTGTCTTTTTTCATCAAACTTTCCCCCTCGTTCCCTTTGTCTGTTCTGCGCGTATCCACATTTGAGAAACTAATTAAAGTGCATTAACATGTTCCCCCTCTTGAAAGCACCGGCTTTCAACAATGGCCCAAGCGCAAAGCACTGATACAATTCTTCATTTGTCTTCAAGCGGTAGCAAACATAGCTTGCTGAAGTCTCGTTTAATGATGTTACTTTGCATTTTCACACTCGCTACTCGCGCAATGTTGTCCTTGCCTGGGTGTAGGTGAACTATACGCCCCAATTTCCATGGCATCGGCGGTAGGTTGTCTTCTTTTATCAGCACTAGAGCCCCCACCTTAAGGACTGATGGGTCCTGCCACAGCCATTTGTTCCGCTGCTGCAGAGAGTGAATGTATTCCATGTAGAATCGCTTCCAAAAATGCTGCGTCATTTACTGTATTCGTTGGTAATGGTTGAGCCGATTGTACGCTACATGTCGAACATCTTCTTCTGGAATGTTGTTAAGTGGTTCACCAATAAGGAAATGGCGTTATGGGGTTCAAGATCGGTAGGGTCTGAGGACAAAGGACTTAAAGGTCTTGAATTTAGAATAGCTTCAATTAGTGTTAGGATAGTGTAGAGGGCTACGTAGGTCAGGTGAGCATTTCCGATTACTCGCGTCCAATGAAATTTTGCGGGTGCTTCCCAGAGACCCCCAAAATGTGGCGCTCGTGGTGGCGGTATAAATTGCCAATCAATTCGGTTCTGTGTAATGAAAGTTTGTATTGCAGTATCTTTGCTATTTGTTCTTAATCTTTGATAAACGTCACTTAAAATGTGATTTGCCCCTCTGAAATTTGAACCATTATCTGAACATATACATGAAGGTACACCTCTTCGCGCTGCGAAGCGTTTTAATGCGTTCAAAAATGCTTCGGAAGTCATGTCCCCTACCAGCTATGTGTACAGCCTTTGTAGGAGTGCAAATAAATAAGCAAATGTAAGCCTTTATTAATCATTTACTACGAAGACCACCTTCCTTTATTAGAAGTGGCCCAGCGAAGTCTACACCAGTGGTATGAAACGGACGCGGAATATCGTCAATTCGAAAAGCTGGAAGATCCCCCATTAGTGGGGTGGTAGTCTTAACACTTGCTCTAAAGCATAAAACACATTGCCTAATAACGTGCTTAATTCGATTTTTGACTGACATGGAGTGGCCAATATTTAGCTCTAATTGATGCTAAGGTGCCTTGAGCTCCACTGTGAAAGTTGCAAATGTCGGTCGGCTTCCTACTCGCAAAATTCTATTTTCATCAAGAAAGGGATTGAGGCATAATAATTAACTTGACCTTGATATTGGTCTACTTTGCTCTAATTCAGCAATTTCCTTCGCCAAATGTTGCGCTTGAATTAGTTTAATTAATGCATTTTCTGCTCTAATAATTTCTTGAGTGATCAAATTACCAACTTTGTTCCTTTGGCCGTTTGCAATTGAAATAAAATCGTAAGCAAAATGCTACAGAATTTAATAACCGTGTCAACGACGAATATTTTGTAAACACATCAAAACAATTTGTACTGACAAAGTTTATATTGGTAGATTTTTGCTTACCTCCGGCATATCCAGGGGATCTGTAGGTACAACTACTGCATCAGCCCAGCACTCTCTGCTATGACCTAACTAACCCGGTCCAGACTACCATAACGAGTTGTTTTTCAATCGAGTAGCGCAACAACCACGCGAAATTAAATCTGCGGGATTGTCTGCTGATATCACATGACCCTAATTCGCTGCTCGTTCTAAGATTTCGCTAACTTGGTTCTTTAATTGCATAACTTTATTTAAATTATCACTTCCGGAAATGAGGTCGTCCATATATAAATCTGCTTGATGTAAGCATCTTACCGCTAAAAATGAGGCAGGTGCTGTACCGTAAATCACGGTATTGAGTACGTAATGTTTTAATAGCAGATCGGGGTGTTCACGCCGAACAATTCTTTGTAAATCCCTCTGCGATGGTGAAATGTTCATCTGACGATACATTTTTGTAATATCGGCCTTTATAACGTAATTATGTTTTCTGAAACGTAATAAACCTGAAAATAGATCTTCTTGAATCACCGGCCCTACATGAGAGACGTCATTCAAGGATACATTTGTTGAGCTCTTACAAGATGCATCAAAGACAACTCGTAGTTTTGTAGTCGCACTGGATTGTTTACAAACACCATGATGAGGTAAATAATATGTAGCCTCGTTTGTTACAATCTGTAATTCGTCCAATAGAGACATATGATTCAGTTCCTCATATTCTCGCATAAATTTAGTATAAGCTTCTAATAGATTTATGTTTTTACGTAGTTTAGATTCTAAATTGATAAATCTTTTTGTGGCAGTTTCTAAAGTGCTACCTAGGTCAATAGAATTGGGCTTAAGAGGTAGTGCTACGACAAATCTACCCGTTTCATCGCGATAATGTGTTTGCTTAAAGTGTTTTTCGCAATGATAAACAGTTTTGGTTTTAAGGGGAGCAGATGTCACCTCCTCGATTAACTAAAATTTTTCTATTTGTAACCGAAGCTTATCATTTGCGCTGTGAGTGATGTTATTTGAAGAAAAACATGTTTGTTTATTTTCGGTTCTGAGTTGCAAAGGACCTGAAATAATCCAACCGAGTTTCGATCTCTGCAACGGCGGTTGATTCGTTCCTAATTTTATTTGCCCTATAGACAAGAGTTCAAAAAAGATTGATGCTCCTAGAAGGACGTCCACATCTTGAGATTGACTGAAATTGACCAGTAATTAATTCTCTTGAAAATCCGTTGTATTTAGATTTAATTTTGGGTTTTACAGTGTGGCAAACTTGTAATGATTTCTGGCTTATACCTACTTATTGGCAAGTTGATCTTATTACGATCCAAATTAAGCTTATTCGCTAATTTAGTACTAACGAAATTACTTTGGGAACCCGAATCCAACAGACAACGGCATTCAACCCATTGATTGTTTTTGTCGTAAATATATATTAATGCTGTGGATGACAACACTATACTCTCTGTATATTGGCTGCAATGCGTATTAATACTTAAACATTTTGCTTGGTCTTCGTTGAATTCAGTTAACACTGGACTTGACTGAATTGTGTTGGTACTTTGAGCGGATCTTTTGACTGTCCCTGTATTCTTTTCAACGTGCAAGAGTGTATTGTGAGATTTATTACATATTCTACACCAAGATTCCGAGCAGCTGGTAGACAATTGGTACACAAATTCAATTTTTTAATTTCTGATAATCTATCAGATGTAGAAAGTTTTAGAAACCTTTTACAATAATATATTACATGACTTTCTTTGCAAAAGCGACATACGGGCCCTTGTAAGGATGTACTAGCTTTTGAAACATTATTAAACGATTTTTATTGGGTTGTAATTGCTTATGAGCGTTGTTGCTCGGGCTATGATTATTCGAGATGTTTTGATTTAAATATACTGATTCTAGCATAACACACCTAGCATTCAAGAATTCAGAAAAATCTTGAATGCTGGGTAGTAAACCGGGCTTTATGGAAGATTCCCATTGACGCTTGCTAAAAGGATCTAATTTGTTACACAATAAATATATTAATATAGAGTCCCAATATTCAATTTTTTCTCCCAAATTTTTTAAGGCTCTTATTTCACTTTAAAAGCCGTCCGATAATTTGCGTAAACTAACCGCATTCTCTTTACCGATTAGCGGGAAATCAAACAGTGCTTTTAAATGATTGTTGATAATGACACGCCTATTTTCATGACGCTTACGAATTAATTCTAAAGCATCATCGTAATTCGTGTCAGTAATCTCTAATGATTCTATTACCTTAGCCGCTTCTCCTTCAAGACATGATTTCAAAAAACTAGATTTTTCAAATTTGGATAATGAGGTGTTCTTATCGATGATGGCGGTAAAGACACTGTGAAAATGCATATATTCGTGATACCTTTAAATTTAGGTAGATTTATACCGGGTAAATTCAATTTTTGGTATACGCTTTGGATCGACCCACAATCGGCATTCATAGTGCTGGCGGGATTGATATTTGACGCTACAATCGTGTTTTTATATTTATCAATTAAATCTTGAGAATGACTAATCAATGAAAAATATGTATCTTCGAATACGCATCTTGGATCTTCTTCCATATCTTCTGTATCATCCAATAGTTCAATTTGTGTTTGACATTTGTCGAATAAATCTAATAGCGGTTCAATGGTTGATACCCTCTTTTCTAATTCTGATACTCCGTTTGATATATTGAATTTGTCTAAAAATGTATTGAATCTTGTGAGTTTACTTTTAATTTGACCTCTTTCTAATTTAAGTAATTTGAGTGTTTGTTCTACTGTCGCCATTGTGAGCGTGAATGTATGTATGCAATTTTGAATAGACTTGAATATTAATCAGAAATCTACACCAAATCGTAACGTAACGGACTTGTTCACATAAACCTTACTGAAAGGAGATGGTATATGAATTGAAAAGGATGGACTCACCGGAAGTTTTTACGTCTAACCTCTAAAACCACGTTTCTCGATTTGGCGGGAACAAAACTTGGATTTCTTATATTCTGGTTGTTTCTTCGGCCGGAATTTGTCTCCAACGTCGGACTTAGATCCCTTGGGTCTTAGGTACTCCAATCTACACTATATATTCAATCAATCGATAGGTAGCTAGTTCAAAATGTGGTTCGAAGGACCACTGTTCAATCAATCCATTCACTAATTACTCGATTCAGTCGTCCACTGTCTTTTTCATCAAACTTTCCACCTCGTTCCCCTTGTCTGTTCTGCGCATGTCCACATTTGAGAAACTAATTAAAGCGCATTAACAACGAGTGCGTGGCGTCCTTCTCAAACGACTAGCTGCAGATTCCTGAAATTCGGTATTCAGATCGCCAGCCAGCTAATAGTGGGGACGGGGTGGGTGTATTTCCAATACCGTAATAAAATGAATTGGCGCTATTTGATCTCTTCACGTCGCAAAACATACCTCTTCCCTAGCAACGATAAGATCAAGATAGTTCACTAGACGTGCAACCACTAATTAGCGACGCAGGAGGGGTATGAAAGAAAGCACAGAACATTCAACCAACTTCCAGTTTAATAAAAGTAATAATAAATTGATTGGCATATTGCGACTGTAGCACCCTGTATATAAACCAAAAAAAGAGAATTTAAGCCGAGTAATATATTAGAAGTTTTAATATTTAATCCGAAAGTAATCCTTCTAAACCAAATTTCAAACTCTTTAGAAATTTTGTACCTAACCCTGTATATGACATAACATGCAGAAAACAACAATGATTAGGGTATCAGAAAATTGAAGTGAAAGAAATGAAACGACTGGTACAGTATGCCAAATTCTTAAGGGAAGAATATGATGTTTGTTAACATATATGGCTAATACGTTAAATTTGTAACTAAATTGACAGCGTTATGACTGTTACATGGACACCCACTCATAATTCATGTACAAGTTGTTTTGATCCTTAACCAATAACTATAGGTTTAGTCTCATTCGACACCAATTTAACCATCGACCTACGCACTACACTTGTATGCTCGACCTGAAGAGTTCATTGCAATCTTCTATTCTACTCGCTTTGAGAACCGCTGAGGTGTGATGTACCTTAATGTACCCTGGGCAAACAGCGATAACAGCGTACAATTACGAAATAAGTTACAGCATTGCAGACTCCCCACTCTAGTACTAAATCGATGCTGTATGCGAGCAGTTCTGTGTATATGTAAGCTGTCGTAACTTATTTGGTAATTACCGCTGTTTGCCCAGACTAGTGATGTCTCCTGCAACACCGGCATTAGGGTAGCCTAACACTGACTCTTAACGGTTATTTGTTATAAATCCTAACTCTGGTTTTAAAGTATAAATAGCGTGGTCCGTAGGTGTTGTTTTGTTCTGGAGGGAAGTGATACATCCTCGGCAGATATCAACTCCAAAATTACAGCCAAATACTAGTGGATCTCAAACAAATTTTATGAACTCAACACAAGAAACACCTAAAAGCGGAATACAACGGATTAGTTTATGTGTGCCTAGACCTCAGGGGCTCACTGATAACAAGTTTAAGAACTGACAACGCTATGTGGAATTTCCGAGGCTAAAGTGCAAAAGCTTGTGAAACAGGACCTAGATTACATACAGGCTAAAAGAGCCATAATCCAGTCCAACTTCAACGGCGGAGGCCACTAAACGCAAAGAAAAGGGCGAAAGTTCAAAAATGCAGAAGCCGGACGGCAATACTCCCGCAGGTCTTCCGAAAGACAAGCAGCCAGAAGGTAGTATGTAACCACTATTCAGCCACCCAGATGGAGCCGGCAAAGCTCAAGGCAGTCAGGGACTCTATTATGGAGGTATATAACAGCATTACGGGGCGAGGGCTTCAGGTCTGCTTTAAAAATACACGTATATGCGGAAGAACCGCTCTCAAAGCTATTAAGTCTAATTAAAGGAGTAAAGCTGGAGAACGTACTTTAAGGAGACATGAGGGCCACAATAGATCTGGAAAGGTCGCTGTGGAACAGGCATCATTGCCACCCCAAGTAATCTTATCTTATCTTACGTGTGCCTAAGTATATAGATGATTTTCTTTTAAAAAATTAAGAAATTTAAGTTAGATGAGTAAAATTGAACATGACAACCTACCGCGTAAATCGATGTTACCTCACCAAAGTACGATCAAGTTGTTTCGAGAACCGTAGGATATATAATCCGTAAGTATTACGCTAGGAAAATCTACATTTTAGATTTTCCAACTATTCTCATCAGCCAGTGCGAAATCAAGCTCGATAAAAACCAAACTCACTCAAAAGCCACAAAATGTTTCAGCTAATAATGAAAATCTTCCAGAACTCCTGTCGTCTTGCCGGAGGAAAAAAATACCAGGAACAATTCGTGACCCAATGATATGCAATCAGCCAGATACCCGATAGTAGCGGTACGAAATGAATGAAATAACAGATAGCGCCCTGTGTTCCGTTTGAAATCGATAACATTAATCACCAAATAATAATTATTATAGACTAATCCAACGCTGGCTTATATATACATATAAATTATCATTATTTTATACTTTTATTAGTACGTAACAGTTGAATATATTACTTTAACCACAGTCTTAAATAGTAGTTAAATTAACATTCATAAAGTATACTGAAGTTGGGAGAATATATCTGGGGGAGTCATTGTCATTGTAGTGTCTGTAAATATAGTTCAGCTCTTTGTACTATTCGTGAAAACACACAAGAACATGCTCATGCACTTGTATATGTATGTACATTTGCGGCAGTTTTGATGATCACAAACATAACATAAATTGTAGCTTATATGATAGATCTCTACCACTAATAGGTCAATAAAACAAGGCTGGTTTGAACGATAGTTATATTTTCAGAACGTTTACAAACGTTTTCGGAATACCTTCTTCAGTGAAAATATAACTAGATAAATATCTATAATAATATTTATCTAGTTATATTTTCACTGAAGAAGGTATTCCGAAAACGTTTGTAAACGTTCTGAAAATATAACTATCGTTCAAACCAGCCTTGTTTTATTGACCTATTAGTGGTAGAGATCTATCATATAAGATAAGTATAAAAAGGTCACGAAATATATATATATATACATTTAATAAATTGTAGCAAGATTTTCAAATTTTTAAAAATGTTACCAATGGGTTCATTAAATAGTAACAACGCACAGGTAATACTATTTTATTATTTAGCCATTTATGGATTTCTAAATGAGTTAACGTAAAATATGCCCAGTTCGACTACTTATTTAAGAGGTTTCGTATGACGGCATAAAAGAAAACGTTCTCCTTATAACCTGAAATCAGACATTATGCGGTGTTTCATTATTTACAAATCGGTAATGCTTACGGATCCAAATGCGTTCACGTTGATATACAAGAAACCAGCTCCTGAAAAGTACTCTACCCGTTGCGACCTTATCATAGTAAATAGCATCATCTTCTGAATGGATGGACTGCTGTTATACCATTTCGATATATACATGGCATTTGATACATCTGAAAACTAAGGACGTATGTTTCAAATTTGTCAATGTAACTTAATAAATTATGTCCGATTGTTAATGATTGTTAATGGTGGTTGTTAATTCAGAGAGGTTCTTAATCGTTGTCAGAAAAATGAGAAGTTGATTGACCGGCTAGACACTTCCCTTTATGAACCAACATTAGTAAGTAATTTAGTAAAAGGTGAATGTGGAGGAGTTCTATGCAAAAGGTAAAGTAAAATCAATAAAGGCACGTATTAATTTGATTAATAAATAAAACAAGCACTGTCCTTTGAGAAAGAAACAATAATGATATGTAGTTGAAATTTAAGGAAAGCGTGGCAGTACGTTTTATATGTGAGATATGTACCTGGTGTCGAGTAGTAATAAGGAACATTAAATGAGATAAATTAGAGCGATACGAGGTGACCTACTGCGTGGTACCTTAGCTTGAAGATAGGACTTGGAAGCAATATGAGTACTTTGCAAAATATATCGTAGATTTTGCTTGGCAGCAAAATGGCGCAGAAGGGAGCTCCGGTAGTCATCGTATGAGAAAAATGAGTGGCACCAAGTGAGATGCCAAGTGACTAAGGCAAGTGAGTGAGTAAACTTAGCGCGATTCGTTTTTAAATGGCGGTAAAAGGTGCGAGGGGTAACCAACAGGTCGATGAATTAGAAAGTGAGGACGGTTACGTTTATAAAATATTCGCACCATTTCTACCTCCTGGGAACGAACAGTCGGGAGGGGTACAAGGTTACAATAGTATCAGGAATACAACACACAGATGTTGACTAAAGTATTAAGGAAAAATAATTAAAGCGCGTATTTAGAATGATGAAGGAATTATTTTAGTTATACGAAGTGAAATATCTTCAACTATTAAAAGAGTAATGTAGGGTGACACTTTATAATAATCTGGATTTTACATTTCAGGTTATTCATACTCTTACATGCTAGTTAGAAGTAGATATATGTTTAATACGCAGGATATTTAGCAAATTTAATAGTTCTGTATTATTTGTGGATTACTAATCTTATATGCATTAGCAATATTTTTGAAACCAATGAGAACAGGATATTTACATTAATAGCATATTGAAAGCTACTGCTAATGCAAAGATAATACTGGAAAAGATTATTTTTAGGAATCAGATTATAACTTTAACGTTGCTTACCTCAGATGATACCAGCTCCGCAGGCAGAGCATAGAAAGCGAATTGTCCAATTATCACACCTACTGACAGAAACTTTAAAACTTGGTCAGCTAGAGTTTCCTTCCTAAATCAAAAGAATACAGAAAGTGAAAAGTTCGTACTAACTAACGTAGTGCAAGTGAAGCATCTTACCCAATAAATGATTCATACATATCAAAGCATGCTGTAAATAATGAAACGAAATAATGGAAGAATAACGTTATAGAGTAAATCCGTCGCATTCGGCTGTACACTCTGAAAAGGAATATATCTAGAATCTATTTGAAGGTCATAAATCATTTCCCAATCCAATGAATACAAAATATAAAATAACTTTATTAGAAAGATTAATTTTCAGCACATTACTCATAACTTTGTATAGCTACAGTTTCAGGGATAGAGATAAAGTAGGCTTCCACGGTCAAAGTAAGTAGGCCCACAGTTTCTGGGATTCGACCCTGTATTACGCTCCGTAATAATTACTCATGAAGAGCTTAAGTTTTCGTCGATAAACCTCAGTTAAAGATATGTGATTTAAGTTGTTCCGGAACCTGTCGGAGACGGACGAGACGACGGCAGCAAAAAGAGAAGCGATGGTAGTATGATGATAATCCATGCTTGAGGCGGTGTTTATGGTTAAGCACATATTTCCGATACACTTGCATTAAATAAATCAACATGAAGCAACGGCCGGTGCTCATGAGACCTAGAACACATGCTTAGCGGCTTAACAATTAACATAGCCTGTTGTAGTTTTTGTCTCATTATTTACGTCCTGCTTTTATTGAAGTGGATGTGTTTGAAGAGTTTTGCGAAGAAAACCCAATGAAATTTTATAATAAAACTGGTATGGTATGGTTCCTGGTATTTTAACACACGCATATACATACATACATCTGATCTTTTCACAGTGCAATATAGAGACACTAAAGTTGCAACGCCGCTGATTTCCTAGAGGCACTGAAGATAGAGAGACAAACTCAATAGCGCTTGCTGCAAAAATTGGAATTAGGAATTTCCAGTAAAACACCACTCAATGGTTTGAACACTCTCTTCAGTTATATAAACTGTCTCTTTCGATTACCATGCAGCAACTTACGATGCTGACGATTCCAATGTGCACAGAGTTGTCACACTGCTGCTTCTTCTTCGATCGCTATATTCCAAGGTAATATGTTACATTTCTATATATACAGTATCTCTCCAGATAAACTGAACAAAGGGATAAAATATTTGTAAGTTAACAAAAACGTTTTAGAACCAGAAATTCTGGAAACAAAGTTAAAATATCGCTTTTTGCAGCTGAAAATTTTTAATAGACCCACAGACAAAACAAGGAAACTCTGAGTTATACATGTTATAGCATATTTTATTCCCCGTCGTATCCTCCAACTTCTACACATTCTTCAACACTATCTACAAATTCTTCATAAAAATTGTAAATCATATTATCGGTGTCAAAATTTACCGCTTCAGAAATTTTTTGTTTCCAAATTTCTATATTATTATTATAAACATGTTGTTCAACATATCCTCACAGGAAGAAATCCAACGAGTTTAAATCGGGGGACTGGACCAGCCAATTGACTACTTTGCAAAGACATATCCATCTGTTTCGAATAATTTCTTACCAACATTGTTGAGTGTGCAGGGCATATATCTTGCTGAAAAAATACATCTTCAACGATAGGTTCATCTCTTACTGCAGGCAACAAAAATGTTTAAAGCGATTTGAAATACGTACATATTTTGATTTACATTTTGAAATACGGACCGACGATTTTCCCATACATAGTACCGTACTAAACATCAACACTTAACATACTCATTTATACTTAATACTCATTTCCAGTCGCAATTTTTTAATTAGAATTTCTCGTGACTAAAATCTACAGTTTTGCGTTGAAACTGTCCCATTAGATGTGTCGCTTCACTAGAAAAACTTATATTTTTGAAAGGATTTCGATTTTCAGACTGGATTTCTCATACTAATAAGCAAAGGTCTAAACGTAGAGAATTACCACCACTTGGCAATTCATATACAAAAATTGTTTTACCAGGTGCAACTTTGTTTTCTTAAAAAATTCTTTGTAAATGTGATTAGCTAATGTTTATCTCGCAGATCTTTCTCCTAAGGATAATTTTGGATTTTTGCTACAGAATCTAGAGCCAATACTATAGCAGCATCTTCTTTATCATATGTCCTTTCCCTTTCCTTGATGGAATATGCGCTACCTGCTCTTTGAAATGTGTGTATAACATTTTGTAAAGCATTAACTCTCATGTGAATATATTAGGAAACTTCTCTTGAAATTTATTAATCGCACATTTATTTAAATAAGAGAAAAAGCACCACAGTGGGAATGGGCTGCAACACACTGATAATAGAGATAAAAAAGAGAAAGTGGGAGTATAAAAATCCGAATGAGAGAGCCAAGAGAATGCAACGGTAGAAGACTTTTGAATGATGACAATACAATAAAGTGTTGTATCATGCTATATATGTTTTTAAGAAATACTCGAGAAGGAACATACATTTGGAAACACTGCACTTACATACTACTATAATACTAAATATCGTAATATTTTCTGAATTTTAATCTGCCAAACATTTCCTTGTCATTAGTAGTATTAGATGGATAAGTTTTACGTTTGAAATTCAATACATTACGCGGGATATGATTTGTTTTTGAAATTATTTATTGTCGAAATAATACATATTGAAATATTATAGTGCATTATAATAGGATTCATTCATTTTTGGGTATTTATCTGACATGAAATCATTGACACTACTACCTACGTAATTGTTCGAACTCATCTGCTTACATGCATAGTTGCAATCTACAATGATGCATATCATAAAACTAACATTAACGCAAACAATTAACTGTGTGAAAGGAACTGACAGAAAAACTCAGGCTGAATGAAAGTCTCACACAAGAGAAGAAGAAAATGTATTCTGAGATGCAAACATAAACAGATCAGGTGTAATACTTCGTAGACACTACCAATACCCCAAATTTTGCACATTATTTTATCAAGAAACAGAAAGGAGCTACGAGATCGATAGTAGAAAGCTTGGTATTAGGTAAGAACTGACCGAAAGAGTCATGGCAAGTTGATACTGCATTGAGTCCTCGATTAGGATCCCAAGAAATAGAACCTATCAAAGAGATTGAAAGTCCAAGATTACAAAATAGTTTTGCAACTATTTGGTCTCTACAAAAAGTCAACTGGTTCTTATTTCCCACAGAAATAGTATAAATATGGTATGATATCAGTTCTTTGTCTGCTGTGGAACTAATAAAAATTATTTCTTTGCGATGTCGGATACAAGAGGTATAATTTATCAAAAGCAAATGTACATAATAGTGACGTTTCGCTATTTACTAAATGGCATCATCAGACCAAAAATAAAATCAAGGAATAGCCACAATAATAGTTCTTGTAGCAGTATTAGCGATATACATATATGTATGTATCTTAAATTGAATTTTGTGTACATTAGATATGAAGTGTACAACTATTATTGTGACGATCCTTTGATTGTTTAATTTTAAGCTAGCGATGTTATTTAATGAACACCGAATAGCGAAACGTCACTATTATATTCTATTGGTTTAGATTTATTACACCTCTACTTTCCGATATGCCGAAGAAATAATTTTAACTAATATATGTACTTACGATAGTAAAAATAGGTGATGATTTACATAACCAGCAATTCTTGACACAGTAAATTCGTGTGAATTACTCAACGCATTCTTCAATTTATGTTTCAGAATTCTAACTTGAACGGCCAAATCGACGCAAAGTGATAAATATATAGCATCATATCCAAACACAATTGGAGTAATAATGCAAAAGAAGTAGTACTGGAAGAACAGCACTGTAATATCTAATACTTCCGAATTGACAAAAACTTTGGAATCCAGTAGGAATACGCTGTTATGAGTAAATAATGGTTTAAGGAAAATGATGTGAATGCAAAACATCATCACGCTTAGCATGACTATCTGTACTAATTTTCCAAGCATGTTGATATCAATGGACTTCGTTGTTTCCTTTTCGTAATCCCAATATTTGCTTAATCGATCGTCCAATAGTTTCCGAATATCGTCCTTGTAATGTAAGAAGAGTAGATATTTAAAGAGACTCTACAACAGAAACCCATTTGAAACATATTTGAACGGTATGAAACAAATTGTAGTTACATGCAGTACTGTTATTAAGTCTTCTAGCGTATTCACGTACATTCCTCCCCTCGCTTTGAAAAAATTGGCACAAATAAATATCGCAACAAATACTTGGATAATGCAGTTTACTAAGCGATATAAAACTATCTTCCATGAGATCTGAGACATACTTTCTCCTAAAAATTGCATCAAAGTTATTCCTATTTCGATAATGTCACCTTCACGTAAATATTTCATATTTATGACTATGTCGACTTCTGGTTCACGTTTGAATAAAACTTATATCGAAAACAGTTCGATAATAACGAGAAAATTATACGATTAGTTTGGAAATGTGCTTAATGAGTGCCGAGTTCCTGCAGTTCAATTACCTCACGCGGTCAAATAATTAACGTTAATATATGTATTCAAGCAATTATTTATTTTTGTGCGCAGAACTATTTCCAAAGTTGTTTTATGTGGGAAATATATGTGTATTGCGTTGACATTCGAGTGTTTGTATATACTACTAATTCTGAATCAGACCTACATATGTAGATATAAGTCTATAGATGCAAAATAGTGTTTCGTTGAACATATTAACAAACTAACTAAAATTTCTAGTAATACCGGGGTCTAATATTTATATTATATATATATTCAGATATTCAATTAAAGTGGAAATGAAAGTCAGGATGCCGGCTTTGCGGGAAGGAAAAACATACATTCTCAATATTAAACATATTCAATCTTAAAAGATCCCTAAATGTACAGTATACTAAAGGCTTTTGATTAAGTTTAATAAGAACGGCACTAGATTAGAACGTACTCTTCGGAGATTGCTCGAAAATATTACTTATATAGTTAAGTTCGTCACTATGGTCTTACAGTCTCAAAGATTGTAATTTCACAAATATATAGTCTGGATAACCTACTATTCTATGAAATACATTCAATTCTGAAAAAGCTAATCCCGTTTATGGAAGCGTAGTTTAGTTATATATTACGCTTTCATTTAACATGAAAGTCATACAGGGACATTAGCCGGCGTCTCCGACAAATTATTGCCCAGCAGTTAGTCAACGAAATAATAACAAGAAGCACAAGACAAAATATGGAATTCATTTTCCTAAGTCTCCGCTTTTACCAAGCACTAATAGTAGGGTATAGCACAAAGGCCGTGGAAGATGGCGGGTTCCCTGGCCACTGCTCTAACGCTTGTTAAGATAGTCAACTTCTGCACATATATGCTTGGAAAGTAGGCTGCCCTCCCTCCCCCGTGCAAGGTGAAAGATGCCCGAGAATTCAAAATTAGTACCAACTCATCTGATTGTGAAGTGCGGCAACTCCCCTTGAAATTTGAAATATTCAAAACTCCTGCCTCTCCAAAATTCAAATTTTGCGCTTTTTTAAAAGTGGACCATCCCTTCTCAATGTCTGTATATATAGGCAAGTAGTTCACTCAACAACATCCTTAACATTGATCGCGACGGTTGACTTTCGCTAGTGATGCCTTTACTGCACATGGGCTACATTGATTATTACTGATACAAATTACTCGTGGTAAACACCACAAACCATTACCAGCTCTCCCGTAAATTTGAGGAATCGGTGATCATACCAATCACAGCATTACACATCGTTAGGCTTCCACATTATATTTTAATATGAAATTGTAAGCTAACGAAACGTGTGTTAGTTATTCCGTAACCTGTTTTATAGCTTTTCTCTAGTTTCCCTGCGTTATAATATGAATGCCACAGTATATGATTGTTAAAACAGATAGCTCGAGATACAAAATTACACCCAATAAAAAGGGATATATAATATTGCGTAATGCTATGTTCTTTTCTGTAACAATACGAGCACGTGCAGTCATAATCAGACGGCAATAATCGCTCTGTTTCCAATATATAAATTAATATAAAATGTAATTTAATGAAATGCCAACTAATTATATATTCGTTTATTAAGAAATATATGAAGAAAACAAAGCATATGTGTAAATACAACGTTCATTTTCTATATCTATTTCTATCCCAATTGTGACAGTTCTGTTATCAAAGCATAATGAGACTATTGTACATCCACTAACAGCAAATGTCCTTCCTCGCTTTCTGTTTTGTTAAATGCACGGTCGTCTCTATGTTGAAGTCTTCTCTGTATACCCTTATGGGCCGGTTACACAAACCAGCAACTCGACTTCTTGCCAGTTCAAGAGTGTCGAATAATTGTGGTATCCCAAGTTCCAACTTTGCAACTCTTCAGTCTTCCGACTCTTTAAAGGAATACAGTATTGTTAAAGTTAGAGACACGATATATACAATTCTGGGTCAGGATCGGATTCCAAAGTTTTGTAAACCGATGTAAGGAAGGAATGTTACAACCAACAGTTTTAAGAGGAAATGAAATGGTATCCCATTAACCACTATTCCGTGTACAAAGACAAATTATATAAAAATTCAGTTTGAAGCGTTCGTATAAGTAAATAGATATTTTATTCAAAATATCCGATTAATACAACGACACAGAACATTGATAAGGATGAAACCGCGTTTCCAATACCAGTAGTCCGTTGCACCACAACGTGCTTCGTATTGAATGGCTTCACATCCTTTCGGCCACATGCTCCTCTCCATCGTAGTTTCATTCCCTTACTGAGTCTTGATAAATTATCATCTAGCACACCACCAGTTTTGTTTCTTTACATCCAACAGAAATATCGAAATATCAGCAAATAAGGTTATTATGAAAAACAAAGCAGATATAGAAATCAGTGTTAATAAATTCATAAATAGTTAACTAGCGTGTCATTAAATTACATTTTATATTAACTTTCACATTTAATACCCAACTTTTGTTGAGCAGCTTATAATGCAGGAATGCTATAGATATAATCAAATGTATATATATATATATATATATTTCGTGACCTTTTATACTTATCTTATATGATAGATATCTGCCACTAATAGGTCAATAAAACAAGGCTGGTTTGAACGATAGTTATATTTTCAGAACGTTTACAAACGTTTTCGGAATACCTTCTTCAGTGAAAGTATAACTAGATAAATATATAAACAAACATTTGTTTTTTATTTGGGAACTATCAACAAAATAACTAATGACTACGGTTTCTTGATATAGAGGATGTGTAATCAACTTTTATATATATATATATATATATATAAATTATAAAAACTAAATTAATGTGTAAACATACATGCAAATTAAGTAAAACCTTATATCAAAAAATCTTTGTCGAAACCTTAACAATTCTGTTCAAGGACTAGGGAAAACCCAAATTTAAAAGCCTAGCCAAAGGTTTCCTTCTTAAGAAATGCAAATGTCATTTTAACAAATTGCTATATACATTACTTAAATTTTGAATATCGGTTCTGAAATTAATAGTTTTAGTGTCTTTTTGTATATTTATCATTTCATATATTAGTCTTTTTTTATAATTATTCCCTGTTTTTAATATAATTGTGTTTTCAAAATCAAAGTAATGCCCAAGATCTTTGTAATGCTTTGTTACAGCGGTCATTGCACCAAAATCATTATTTAAAGAATACTTATGGCTATACAACCTTTTCTTTAAATATTGTTTCGTCTGACCGATGTAACAACCATCACAGTCTTTACAGTTTATTTTATAAACTACATTACTTTGATTTTGTTTAATTATTTTAGATGTAGTATTAGTAAAAAGAGATCTGTTACTATAATTTGGAATGAAAGTAATGTTTATGTTGTTTTTATTAAACTCTTTTTTATTTTTCGCTTAAACCTTTTTTATAAGGAATAGCGTTATAAGATTTATTGTTATTATTTGTAATTCCTCTATTGTATAATTTGTTAATTCTATTTTTTATTATTTTTTCATGTGTATATATATATATTTCGTGACCTTTTTATACTTATCTTATATGATAGAGATCTACCACTAATAGGTCAATAAAACAAGGCTGGTTTGAACGATAGTTATATTTTCAGAACGTTTACAAACGTTTTCGGAACACCTTCGTCAGTGAAAATATAACTAGATAAATATATAACTATATAAATATATTTATATATTTATTATTATATTATATAACTAGATAAATATATAAATATATAAATATATATTTATCTAGTTATATTTTCACTGACGAAGGTGTTCCGAAAACGTTTGTAAACGTTCTGAAAATATAACCATCGTTCAAACCAGCCTTGTTTTATTGACCTACTAGTGGTAGATCTCTATCATATAAGATTATTTTTTCATAAAAACTATTTGGATAATTATTTTTATCTAAGATTTCTTTAACTTTGTTTAAATCCTTTTCCCTAAATTCAGGATTAGATAATCTAACCGCTTGATCAACTAAACCGGTAACTACATTAATTTTATGTAATTTTGATGTTTCTGAAAAATAATTTAAATGTCTTCCTGTATTGGTAGACTTTATATGCCAATTTGTTTTTACAATGCCGTTATTATGCATGACTGTCACGTTCAGGAAACTCAATGAGTTATTAGATTCCCTCTCATATGTAAATTTGAATCTATTATGATAACTATTAAATGAATCTAATATCTCATCAATACCATCCTTTCTTACGAAGACAAAAACAGTCATCCACATAACGTCTGTAAAAACTTACACTAGAATTTAGTTTTGCCAAACAAGTTTGCTCTAGGTCCTCCATTACCAGGTTTGCGATAACTGCTGATAGTGGAGAACCCATTGCAGTACCGAAAATTTGTTTATAAATTTTATTTTGATATGTAAAATAAGTAGAATTTAAACAAAGTTTCGAAGCTGCAATGAATTCCTCCTTTGAAAGATCTGTAAAATCTTTTATGGAATTCCATTTTTTATCTAAAATTTTTAGTGCTAAATCCACAGGAATATTAGTAAATAAAGAAACAACATCTAAACTGATTAATTCGTAATTATTAGGAATTGTTTGATTTCTAACCGAATCTACAAATTCCCATGAATTTTTCACATTATATGTAGTTTTACCTACAATATTGCTTAAAATTTTAGATAAAAATTTGGAAAGATTGTAAGTGGGGGAATTAATGCAATTTACGATTGGGCGTAAAGGAATATTATCTTTATGTATTTTAGGAATACCGTATATTCTTGGAGATATAGAATTTAGAATTTTTAAATGGTTACTTAAAGCTTTAGAAATATATTTTTTTAAAACCAACTACTTATTAGTTTATTTATTTTATTTTGTAATTTATTTGTTGGGTCTGATAATAATACCGAATAAGTTTGATTATCTTCCAATAAGGAATTCATTTTGAATTTAAACAAAGTTAAAGAAATCTTAGATAAAAATAATTATCCAAATAGTTTTTATGAAAAAATAATAAAAAATAGAATTAACAAATTATACAATAGTAAAAATAGTTATATAGTAAAAATAATAACAATAAATCTTATAACGCTATTCCTTATAAAAAAGGTTTAAGCGAAAAATAAAAAAGAGTTTAATAAAAACAACATAAACATTACTTTCATTCCAAATTATAGTAACAGATCTCTTTTTACTAATACTAAATCTAAAATAATTAAACAAAATCAAAGTAATGTAGTTTATAAAATAAACTGTAAAGACTGTGATGGTTGTTACATCGGTCAGACGAAACAATATTTAAAGAAAAGGTTGTATAGCCATAAGTATTCTTTAAATAATGATTTTGGTGCAATGACCGCTGTAACAAAGCATTACAAAGATCTTGGGCATTACTTTGATTTTGAAAACACAATTATATTAAAAACAGAGAATAATTATAAAAAAGACTAATATATGAAATGATAAATATACAAAAAGACACTAAAACTATTAATTTCAGAACCGATATTCAAAATTTAAGTAATGTATATAGAAATTTGTTAAAATGACATTTGCATTTCTTAAGAAGGAAACCTTTGGCTAGGTTTTTAAATTTGGGTTTTCCCTAGTCCTTGAACAGAATTGTTAAGGTTTCGACAAAGATTTTTTGATATAAGGTTTTACTTAATTTGCATGTATGTTTACACATTAATTTAGTTTTTATAATTTATATATATATAAAAGTTGGTTACACATCCTCTATATCAAGAAATCCTAGTCATTAGTTATTTTGTTGATAGTTCCCAAATAAAAAACAAATGTTTGTTTATATATTTATCTAGTTATATTTTCACTGAAGGAGGTATTCCGAAAACGTTTGTAAACGTTCTGAAAATATAACTATCGTTCAAACCAGCCTTGTTTTATTGACATATTAGTGGTAGAGATCTATCATATAAGATAGATATAATCTACAACAGCTGTTTCATTTGCTTATAATCGTATATTAAAAAATAATGAGGAATCCCATTTATCACGCCCAATGTGTTATGCTGTAATTGGTGGCCCATGAATCGTTAAAAGACCCCGTCATTTACGGATTCCTCACCAATTTTAGTGGAGTTGGTCTACTTTCTAAGCATGAACTAATGGGTCTGGCGTCAATTTTGAATTTCCTTGTGGGTTTTCACACCTCTCACATTACGCAGCTGACGGGGATTACCTTGGTTTCCGAACATGCATGCACAGGGGTTGACAACCTTAGTGGGCGGTGTCTGGGCAACCCTCAATCTCGCACTACTCACGAAATTTTAATAAAGTAAACTTTTGAAGTTCTACAATTCTTCTGATACAAATATTAACTTAATCAAATCTTTTCTGATTACAACTTGTACAAATAGAAATTTGTTTCATGTGTATTACTTCTTTCTATCGATTTGTTGATTGTAATTTTATAGTTCTTATGTGATAGTAAATTTTGAAAAAATGAATGTGTTAATGATAATAGAAACTATACTGGTGGTAATAATAAAGGTACAAATATAATGATGGAAAAGTTGAATAACAGAAATAAAGGAGAAAGGACTAACAAAGGAACAATAGTGTGTCTCACCGATTTAAATGAAACTTAGTGAATTTACGGCTCGCGCGGACTTACCGACTACGGCCCACTACACTACGGACGGCAATTTATTCTTTGCATGTGTACTAATGGAAAGTCGTCGGTAGGGCCGTTTCCGATAAATAAGCTCAGCTCCATTAATATACATGCAAAGAATAAATTGCATCCGTAGTGTAGTGGCCCGTAGTCGGTAAGTGCGCGCGAGCCCTTATAGACCGATGTAATACAAAAACAACGGTAACTTTTAGCAGCCCAACTTCACATTAGCGCAGCGTTCGACACTACCCTTCGCTGTTTGACTAAATAACTACTACAGATAGGTATCAACAAAAAGTTAATATAAGGTATAAGCTATTGAGCATGCTCTTAACGATGGCGTGAATGTTTTTGCTATAACAAATATATGTTTATGGAAACAATCCCTTTATTTCTTTTAAATATTTATGTCAACCTGAAAAGAGAAGAATTGAACAATAAAGCTTCAAATCGGTCAACACAAGAATAACACAATTCTGTGATTTTATTATTCTTAAGTTAACTAATTTGATTTGTTCTAACTTCTTCATATTGCATTGTATTTTCTAAATAACAGTCAGATTTATAGGTAATCATGTCCACTTTCAACAGACATTCATCGCAAAGCCTTTGGCGATCGTCAACTATTTTCATATTTTTCATAGTTTCTTCGCAATCTCGGTCTACCAATTAATTCATTTATATCATTCCATATTTCTTTCATATCCCTTTTAGTTCAAATCTGGTGTAAAAGGAATGTCTCTCGAGATTTCTAATCATACGAACCATTTTATTCTTTGTTATTTTCTAATCTATTCCTAATGTTCTTTTAACCTTACCTTCTTCTCCTGATCTTTTCCACTATCTAAACAACTTACCTTTAACATACGTTTTACTCGAAATCTGCCCGTTCTCCAGAGTCTTTTTAATGTTAGTAGTTTTTGTCGCAAAAATCTAGGGCAATTGTGAAAAATGTTGGAATATATTCGTATAATTCATCTGGACGCTCCTATATTTTAATTCTATCATTTAGTAAATTTCACAGGAAATTAAATATTCATTCCTATTTACCCTAGTCCTTGTTATCTCTTTATTTCCTTCATTTATTTATCGAAGCCGAAACAGATGCAAGCGTCTTCCTCTGGGACGACGGGGAGGCACAGGCGCTGCTCCTGGCGTCGCTCGGGATCTTCCTCTGGGACGACTGAGAGGCACAGGCGGAGCTCGAGGGGTCCCCGCGGTCTTTCTCTGGTCCGAAGTGAATATATTGGCACATGCGGGGTCATTTCCGATGTGGAAGGTTTATACGGGGCCAATGCAGAGACATAGTATACACCACAGGGTACCAATGGGTTGGATGGATGCACAAGAGGTAGGATTAACAACTCGGGAAATTCTGTAAGAACCATCTCTACGGGGTACAAATTTTGAAGTAATCCCAGCTCTAGCTCTACTCAACACATGAGTGTTAACCAAGACTAAGTCGGATACTTTGAAGGAAACATCTCTTCTCTTAGTATCAGCATATTTCTCACGGGCGTCTTGTTGACGTTCATGATTATCTCGCGCTTCATGAAGACTACTAGCAAGTAAGCGGAGATACGGAGTTATTTGCGTGACACATTTATCATTATCGATAATGGCCTTGAAATCTCGGCGTACATCATCAGGAGTACGCAATTCTCTACCAAAGGTGAGATATGCTGGCGTATATCCAGTAGTTTGACATACGGAGGTATTTAACGCAAAGCGAATAGAAGGCAATTTGTCTTTCCAATCGGTATGATCCTTCGCTGTGAGGATGACTAACTGTGTCTTCAGATCTCTATTTTTCCTCTCACAGGATTTGCAGCAGGATGAAACAATGGAACTAAGCTCTGAGTAAATCCAATGGCTTGGGCTACATGTTGCATTACTGCGCTCACCAATTGGTCTCAATTGTCACTAATAACCTTCCTGGGGGTCCATCTGTCCATCTTGTGGAAGTATCTTCCTCAATGAAAATCCACTTTTCATTAGTTGGCGTCTCTGGAAGAGGTCCAAAGATATCGATTGATATAACCTCAAATCGTTGGGCTTGAATGGGCGTCTGACGCAGTCCAGACGGTTTCATATTGGAAGATTTATATCTTTGGCAGTCGATACACTGAGATACGCAAGCAGCGACATCGCGACGCATTCCGGTCCAGAAATATCTGGGAATGATTCTCTGAAGGGCGCGTTCGACCATAATGGCCAGCAAGTGGAGAATCATGTGTTTCTTTCAACACTGTTTGAACTAAGCTTTTATGTACTACTTGCTGTGCTTCCTCACTATCATGATCTGGTGAGTAACGATACAAAATTCCATGCATTATTAAATAACCTCGATCACTCTATCTTCTAATTTCGACCGAACATTGTTCTGGTGATTCAAAGCATTTGATAATTTGGACGAGATCGGGATCAGACACCTGGTTTTCTCGTGTTGTCTTCATGTCATCAACGGGAAAATTGACGGTTACGAGACATACATTACAAGTATCACCTTGCTTGCTATCACGACAGGCGACTTAACGTATCAGCCAGGGCATTCTGACGTCCAGGTACATATTCAATCGTTAAATCGTAAGGTTGTAAAGCCAGGGCCCATCGAGCAAGACGTCCTCTTGGAGACTTCAACGACATCAGCCATCGAAGGGGTCCGTGGTTACTCTTCACTATGACCTTGGAACTTTCGATATATCCACGAAATTTCGAAAATGCCCATACTAAAGCCAGGGCTTCGCGCTCGGTTGTATGGTAATTCTTCTACGCAGGAATCAGCAGACAAGTGGCATATTCCATAGCTTTTTCCTCGGCTCCCTCCCCTAGAGTAAAGCTGCTCCCAATGCATAGGAACTGGCATCCACTCTAATAATAAAGGGTTTGGTTGGGTCAGCTTGACGCAACACAGGTGCAGTAGTCAATAACTTTTTCAGTTGATTGAAAGCATTTTGTTGATGGGGTCCCCATTTCCAATTAGAAGTTTTCCTTGTTAGGCCACTCAATGGTCTAGAAATTTCAGCAAAATTTGGAACAAATCTTCGAAACCATGAACAAGTCTGTAGGAAGCTGAGAACTTGTTTTACATTTTGAGGGGCTCTCATGTTCATAATGGCGGATATTTTATCCGGACTCGGGCTAAAGTCACCTTTACCCACTATGTGACCAAGGTACTTGACACTATAGGCACAGAAAGTACATTTGGCACAATTTACATGAAGCTTGAATAACCGGAGTCTCTTAAAGACATCCTCCAAATCATTAAGATGTCGCTCGAAGGTTGGAGATATAATAATCAAATCATCTAAATATGTTAAGATGGAAATGTGCGGTAAGCCAGAGCGAAAGCGATCTGCTAAACGCTGGGATGTTGCAGGTGCTGTTCGTAACCCAAAAGGCATAGCATTGTACCTGAATGTATCAAGAGGAGTTACAAAAGCAGTTTTATCTCGGTCTGATTTCTTGACCGGTATCTGATGATAACCACTTCTTAGATGTAAAGTAGTTGCGTAGGCAGCATTCACTGTGGAATGAAGTAAATCATCTACTCTAGGTAAAGGATACTGTACTGGAACGGTAATCTCATTTAGGCGTCTGTAATCAACGCAAAGCCTAATAGATCCATCAGGTTTAGGTACCAAAACTACTGGAGCGGCATAAGCTGATTGACATTCCTCGATTATCCCATCATCCAATAATTTATGGAGTTCTTTTTGTAGGATTTCTTTCTTACCAGCTGAAAGACGATACGCCGGCTGGTAAACAGCATTGTCATTCGTCAACTGTATGGAATGCTCTGCATATGGTGTTAGTTCCTTACTTTTCTCGAACACAGAAATATTCTGCTTCAATAATTCAGTCAGTTGATCCTTTTGCTCCGTTGTCAAATGTGGACCATCACCATCCTTAAGAGCAATTTCAACTTGACAAATCTTGGGACCATTGTCCTTGTTCACTAGAGGTTCTGAAAAGAAAGAAAATTTGGTCCAACAATCTTCTTCGAAAAACCATTGCCACTTAGGAATGTTTAAAACCATGCCGGCATTGGTAATGAAGTCTATTCCAAGCAGTGTTTTGCTATTCTTATGCTCAGGCATGGCTAAGAATGTAGTAGGGATTCTTTTCCTTTGAAGTAATACGTCGGTTTCAAAAGTTTTCGTATGTGCTTGGCGTAATTGTCCATCAGCTAGGATCATTTGTACAAGTTCTTTCCTTGTAAGGCAAATTTCGTTCACAAAAATGAGAGTATAACAAATTTGCTGCAATGGTGCTTTTCGCACCAGAATCGATATAGGCAAGACCTCGTTTTGCTGCGATTTCTACTTGGACCATCGGCCTAGATTTCATGTCAACTAAACAAATTTTTGTCATGAGAACATCTAAGCATGATGTATCTGCACTAGAAGCATCGGCAGCATTTACAGCTGAAAAAGGCACACTATGTGCTGAAGTACGAATACGACAATTGGGGCACTGGAAACGTATATATCCTGGCCTTCCACAGCCAAAACAACTGATACTCGCAGACGTAGTAGGTTTTGCAATAGTGCTTGATGAAGCTACTTTAGACTGACTAGCAGCATAATTCCTACAATCTGTCTGTAGATGACCAAAATTCTTGCAAAAGTTACATTTGGGACGAAGTCGTGTCTTGTCATCATTTGGGCACGGTTGTTTAGCTATAGGTATAACCTCATTGAGACTATCTTCAATGGATCGAGCTTTCTCGATTAAATCCGAAAAGGTATCAATTTGTTCCCTTGGTAACCTATGTCTGATCCTGCGATGTAGTAACCCATAAATCATGTCAATCTGATGAGTTGCATGCAGTTTTGGTTCGTCAGGTATGCGTGCTAAGAGCGCACGAGCAGAATTTACAAAGATATCGGTAGGTCACGTTGTTGTCGTGAAAACAATTCTTTGAAAATCTGATACGGCGGCATGTTATAGCCGAAAGAATGTCGCAAAGCTGCCATCCCAGGTCCATATACTCGACTTAATTCCTTGCCACCAGGTTGCAACGTTACTGTCAAACAACATGGGTAAACCACGGATTGCATTTGCTTCCGAAATATTTACGCAATCTTTGTAAATGCTAATACTATTGATAAAAACCTCAACATCCTCACTTTTTTACCAGAGAATCGCGAAGCGCAGTTCGAAAAATTTCCGTTAAGTACTGGTGATGGCGTTTGAGCTTGGGAAGTGTCTAGGGCCTGAGTTATTCCATTGATCGGAGCTTGAAGCTGTTCTGGTGTCATCAACACCGGATTTGACATTTTAGAAATTGATGATTGCTCACGGGACGTATTGTTCAGCTTATTTCTTAAGTTATAGCTCATGTAACTGAATGTTTGTGAGAGTATATTACACACGAAATGTCTGAAAGTTCATTAAAATGTTTTACAAAAGTTCCCACTGAACGCACTATAGGAGTGTATAGAGACTATGTCTATATGACACGCACTATAGATAGCTGTAAATTATAGCGAACACAACGTAATAGTTCGAGTAATATAGTTATGCGCATGCACTAATTAAACGAAATATCAACTGAGAATCTATTATTATACTGATTAATAATGTGATAAAAGGTCGTATAAATACTTCTACGATCGTATTCATATGAAAATGCACAATGTTTGTGAAATTAGCAAGTCTATTATTGAAATGCAGGCACGATTCACGTGAAAATCCACTGTCGCAATTAAGACTTGAAAAGCAGTACTTACAGTTTTTCTTCTTTCAATTTTTTACTTCTAACCTTGCTTATTTTATTCGCACTTAGATAGCACATGGAAGGGGGGGAAATGGTTCTTCTAACCCTTGCATAAACAAAACTTCGTTTACGTTGCAGAGGCCTTAAGTTGGGCGCCAATTCTTTATGTAGAACTGAATCGCCATTCACATGTTGATCTCTTTATTAATAAAATATACAAAGCTAAGGTAAAACTAAATAGAAAAATGCAGAGTACACATTAGTGAGACAGGGCAGCGGCCATTGTTCTCTGTCTCTCTCGTGTCTCTCTGTCCACTTGCGCACACATAACCGGTGGTTAAGGTATCCGCACTTGGAAATAATTCTTGCTACAATGTCTTTCATTGAAAGCATATGCATCCACACACTGGAATGTTCTTTATCCTTACTTTACCTTCTTTGCGTGGTTTGTCCTGAAAGTTTTGGAATTTATTTTAGGTAAGTTACCGCTGCCCCGTAGATTTCGCAGCGCCCTCCTCTCTGGTTGTAGTCTTGTTTGTGAAGAAGATTGGTACCATCTTAGAACTAGTTTTACACTAAGTACTGTGACGGGTAGTAAATACTTTCGGTACTCTAAGACAAGTACGTGGCCCGGTATATAATGATGCGTAAGAAAAATGACTTAAAATCCCATCAATTGTGCTGAAGTGTTTAGAGTATGTCTGAAACAATTGATAAAATTTTGTAGCTTATATAAATATAGGAAATCATACAAAAAGATGTTCGTACCAGAGTCTACTTGTACATGTATGTATTACATTTGCGGCTGTTGCGGTGATCAGAAACATAACATAAGTTGTAGCAAATCGTAACAACTGACAAGCAATACTGTTTTATTATTTAGGGGTTTCTAACTGAGTATACGCAAATATGTCCAGCTACGTTATTAGTTGAACAGGTTTCGTATGACGGTATAAAACGAAAACGTTTTCTTTATAACCTAAAATCAAACATTATGGGATGTTTACATTCTCTACAAACGTTTAATGCTTACGGATCCAAACGCATTGACGTTGATGTCAAAGAAACCAGCACCTGAAAAATATTCTACCCGTTGCGACCGCATCATTGTAAGTATCATCATTTTCTGGACAGGTGGACTATTGTCGTACCACTTAGACGCGTACATGGCATTTGATACATCTGAAAACTAATAACATATATTCCAAAGCTATGAATATAACTATATAACGGGTGTTCATAAACGATTGAAACTGTAGTCTGAACAAACACCGATAACAGTCAGTGTAGTATATAAGGGGATGGGGAGTCGGCGATTATTTATTTTACTTGTTCACAGCGTTAATACTAAATCGATGCTGTATGCTAGTAATTCTGTATATATTCAGGTTGTCGTAACTTATTTCGTAATTGTACGTTTATGGTTGCTTTAAAAATATCGCAGTTAGGTAAGTCGCGAAAATTACCGATGGCAGACACGATTGAAAACTTTATAGTGGACATGCCGGACTTAATTTATAATGGCGTTAAAATTCAATGTCTAGTTTGTAATATCCCTCTAATGTGTTGGTCCAGAAACCATTGTCAACGTCACACCGAAAGCAGACAGCATTCTTCTGCAAAAACTGGCATACGAGACCAAGAAAAATTTACATTTCATTTATGTGTTGCTCTTATTTTATGTAAAGTAGCATTTCGTTTACTAGACAAAGGAGCATTTGTCTCGTTCTGGAATAAATATACGGACTGTAAATGACCTAGTTGAACATCGATACGAACTTTAGTGCCATTTGCTCGTGAGCATGCTGAAAAAGTATGAAATAGGAATTGAAAAAAGAAAGAACTGTGGTCGTGTATGGACGAAGCAATAGATCGTGAAAACATTATGTGCTTAATGTAGTGGTACGTGCAATGGAACCACATCGACTGTTATCCTTCATCTTACTTGCTTCCAAAAGAGTTGTAAATTATACTGTCGGTGAAATTGTAAAGGTGGTGTTGAACTCATTTATCAATTTTAAGTTTCAACTACGTAATTTTTTATAACAGATGGTGCCGCAAACATACTTCCTTTGGGCCGAACTTTAAGGAACACAGTGGTAACTTCTTGCATGTAACTTGTAAAATCCATGCTCTAAATCTTGTGGCACAAACGATTTCTACTTGTGATTCACTAATAAATGCATTAATTGCTAGTACAAGGGCAGTATTTCTACGTCCCTGACTATTTCACAAAATGTGTCACGACAGATCTCAACAACCACAGACAATTGTTACACATTGGGGTACATAGTTGCAGGCTGCGTTATACTACTAGAACTAGTAGTACTAGAACAAATATTTTGATCCAGTAATGAAGGCAGTTTCAAGATTCGATCCGATAGATGCTGCAGCTATCAAGAAAGGCCAGGAAATATTTAAAGATAGTCAGGTTAAAAGGAGATTTACAAACTATTCACTATCCATTTTCATACATTAAATTGTAAGGTGCGTGAAAAGATGCATTAAGTTGTGTCAAATATTATTTTAAATATGCAAATATAACATCACTAGATATAGAACGGTCGTTTTTTGGCATTAAAAAACATTTATTCCGCACGTCGTACTTATGTGACTGAAACAGCTATGGAAACATATCTAATGATTGAGATATTTAACCGATGTTACTCAGTTTGTGATATCACGGTATCCTTTTAAAACGGTAAGTGTTTCTAAATGTTGTATAATTTATTTCTTACCTATTATTTTATGTGTAACTGCCACTGCCACGCCACTGGCTGTTACCGCATATTTGCTTAATTTAGGTATGTCACTTTTTCTTTAAGTTGATAGTACACCACTTGGCTTCGACCATATACATTAGCGTCTCATACGGCAATCGTAATAAACATGACTGAATTGAATCTTAAATATTATTTACGCAAAATTAAATATCGTATTTTGAGTGTCTTTATAAAAACTGCTTGCGATCGTAACCAAAACAAATAAATGGTGAATAGGAAAAGGGCAATCAAGACAGATACAAATCCTGAGACAAACGTCTATAGAAAAAATAAGCGAAAATTATTACTTGACTGATAATTTTCACTGATGCATGTAAGAACCAAGCAAAGATTACATGGCTTTAACTATCATAAAGGTAATGTAGGATACTTAACATTTCGTTCATGGCAGCAAAAGAGTTAATAATTTCTGGGTTGCATATTTCGGGCCTTATTCATTCTTATTCACAGTGAAGATATCACTAATGCGGATTTCTACTGTTTAGCAAATTTAACAGTTCTATACGGGACTACTCGTGGACTATCGATCATCAATTTTGATGAGCATAATTTATGAAATCTACGAGAATATATTTAAATCAATACCGCATTGAAAACTACTGTCAAGGCAAGCATAATATTGGAAACTATCTTGAATGAAGGAAATTAAAACTTTAGCACTGCTTACCTCAGATGCTACCAGCTCGGCAGGGAAAGCATAGAAGGCGAATTGTCCAATTATCATAGCTAATGATAGAAACTTTATAATTTGGTCAGTTAGAGTTTTCTTCCTAAAGCAAAAGAAAATGGGGAAAATAAAAACATGGTCACGACTAACATCTGTTGCCTACCTCCACATTTTATATACAGTACATCCCCGGATCGACTTCAGTATGGGTATAATCGATCAAAAATTTTGGTTGTCCTGAAAAAATTTCAAGCATATTTTTTGTTTTTAGAAATCGAGGTCATGACAATATTAAAAGAAAACGTTTTCTCTTCAAGTAAAGTCAATAAAATGGCAAATGTTATTGAGAAAAGTTGTTCAAAATATGTAGTGATGACTATGCAAAATTTTACAAATATCGGACTACTTTGAGTAAATCACTTTTTGTTTTGTATTCTTGCATTATAACTGTAAAAACACCGGTATTCTGTGTAAGTTCTCTAAAATGAATTAAGGTAAATCTCTAATTAAGAATTTTATTAAAAAAACAAAAGGAAAATACATAACAATTACCCAATTTAAATTTCTCCAGGATTGGCACGATCGATTTAAAACATTTTCTTTAAGATTTGATTTTAATCTTGTATGATGACAACTCAATTTATGTTTTGTTTTATAAATTTTTCAATTATTATTCAATTGTTTAGGTACTGCGCGAGTTTCCGCTAATTAAATTAAAAAATTAAAAAGGATCGTGGGGAAATTGAAATGTAGTAATTTTTATATATTTTCTGTTTCTCTTTTGAATAAAATTCTCTATTAGAAACTTACATATTTTTTTCTTGACAGCTTATACCGAATAAATGTTTTTCTGTAACAATATAATGCACAAATACAAAACAAATACTGATTTTATTAAAGTGATCCGATATTTGTAAAATTTTGTACAGGGTTATAATTTCATATTCTAAATAACTTCTTCTACTAACATTTTGGCGCATTGTTAACAAAAATGGTACTTTACTTTAACAAAAATTTCTTTCTCAATTGTCATGACGGCCTTGATTTTGAAAATGTAAAAATGTGCTTGATATTCTGTTCAGACCAATAAGCGCCGCATTCCAAAACATGAAAACAAAATTTTGTAAAAATTATCCTTTTAGGGAAGTCAATCCGGGAACACACTATAGAAACCTAGTAAAAATAAAACTTATCTTACCCAGTGAATGATTCGTACATATCAAAGCATGCTGTAACTAATGAAACGAAATAGTGGAAGAATAAGGTTGTTGAGTAAATGCGCCGCATTCGATTGTACACTCTGAAATATAATATAACTGTAAATTTGTTTCAAATTCTCATATCATAACCTAATTTAATTACTACAAAATATAGAATAGATCCATACTTTTCAGCATATTACTCATTATTGTATATAAGTACAAAACTTATAAATAAAAGGGGCAGAGATAACGTACTCTTCCTCAGTCAAAGTAAATAGCTAAACCACGTACTACGTTTCGCAGTAATAACAATCGAAAAGGTTAAGTTTTCATTGATAAACCCCGCTTGCTATGAGGGCTGCTTTTTCTTCAACCTCAGATAGGCTATAAAGGAAAGACGGGTGAATACAAAAGAAATAATTTTATTATCAAGTGTAATGTAAAATATTGGTCACTCTACATAATCACATTGACGGTTGAGGTATTTGCTGTATCTGTGAACAAGCTTTGCAATACCCTCTTCATAAAATGTTGCCGCCAATGATTTGAAGTGAGTTGTGGTGGTTTCTTTGAGCTTCTGGTTAATTTGGAAGCGCTGCCCGCCAAGCCACTTCTTTAGTTCAGCGAAAAGATGGTAGTCACTAGGTCGCGACTATGAGGTGGGTGAACATGTCCCATTAAAATTGCTCAAGGAGCCATTGGGTTACACGAGCAGTGTGAGGACGGGCATCAGGGGTATGAAAATTGCATTTCGAAACTGGCAGCTCCGGCGGGCCGGAGTAAGGAGATAAGAGTCGATGCTTTTACAGCCATGTTTAAATTTTCGCAGATATTTGAAAAGGCCGCGTTAATTTGTAGAGGGAAAAGTGACATTCGTTCGGTGTTGTGTTGTTCGTAAGGGTCTGGTTAAGGAATTGGTCCGTAGAATGTAAATAATATGGTAAGTATAAATTCTAAAGAAGAAAAACGAAGTATAAAATGTCAAAAACATTTCAAACTAACGTCTTGTTTTATTCGTATACGTAATGATTTGTTGTCAGCGGTTTGAACACCGGCCAAAGCTAGAGTTTTCTGACTGCCTCCTAATTTTAATTTAAACCGAAAATTAAGAACATAATGACGGTTTTTACTTAGTTCTAAATTATTTTTTCTTATTTTTACAGTGTTGTCGTCAGAGAAGTTCTCACCCTGAGCTAGGTTGTTCCTGACGACCCGAATACAACCCGCCACGAAACTACGTACGAAACTACTGTGTTGTAGTTTCCTTTTCTTTTAGGGCTGTAGTTTGTAGTAGAAGACATATCAGATAACTGTCTCTGCTTGTGCTGCTTGGTAGTTTGGTGAAAGAATTAACTTTAACATAAGTTGTTAGCTGTAAAAGGTATTGTTGCAAGTATTCAGGCTGCACAGCTGGTACTACAGCAAAGTGTCGAAAGGCTTTGTTAAAAAACATCTCTTTAGCTCCCCGCAGATCCATACTACCTGTGGAGAATAACTTGCAACATAGACTCTTCTCGAAATTAAAAATTCTGACATGAGGATCATTTTGTAAATTCAGATTTTGTAAATGAGGGGAAAGACCAATAGAAAGTTGGGGCAGTTCCATATTGCATTATTGGAAGGTCTTCCGTTTCCAGATGAGAATAGTAAGTAGGTACAGACAATGCTCTGTTTACTTTACCTACCTGTTCATGCTATAACCTGTAAACATCCACAACTAGTTGTGGATGCTTGGAACAGAGTGTCTCTTCACATTTACAAAATAATTGGGTAATTAGCAATTTTGGTAACGATTTTCAAGACCATAATTGCACACAGCACAACTGCGACAATTTAATTTTATAAAAGCGTGTGTTTCGCGAGATGAAAAGATTGAAGAAAAATAATTTTGTTCTGTTTATTTATATAAACTTCAGTCAAAGAAAAAAGACCTAAGTTTTGTTAATGTGGTTTATTGCTGCTACATGTAGCATATTGTAGGATCTTGACCTTCCCGAGAGTCTAACACATTGTTACTTCTGGAATTTGTAGTTACGTTGTATTCGTTACTTCTGCCTGCCTTTATTTATATATTTCTTCTTGTTTTTTTGTTATGTTTTTATTGCTAGTGCAATATGTATTTATTTCATTTATTATATTTTGTAGAATATTTATTTGTTTTCTATGTTTAATTTATTTTATATTTTCATGGTTATGTTTTGTAGAATATATTTAGTTATTTAATAATAAAAGCGTTTATTTTCTCTAAAAATGTGTTATCCAGCCAACAAGTTCCGTTAATTTGATTCTATCAAACATGTAAATGCATTGCGTTTACATGTTTGGTATAACAAAATTAATTTTCATGTTAAAGTGCGGATAAATATAGAATGAGAAAGTATATAATTTAAAAATTTTACCGCCATATAATTTTAAAATTTGGCGCTTTGGGGGCTTTCATTTCTTATTGTTAGTGTTCTGTGATGGGCATTGTCATGGATCAGAACAATTTCAGAAGTCAGGATACCTCTTCTTTGTTTTGAATAGCTCTCCGTAAGCGTCACAAAGTTTCACAATATGAATCTGCAGTAATTTTTGTCCCCTGTTGCATAAACTACACAAGCAACACTTTTTGATCGCAAGAAACAGTTCCCACAAGCTTACGGTTGTTGAAGGTAGGTTTGAATTTTGTGGGTTTCTTTGGGAGAATTTATGTGCGTTCACTGTTGTGATTGCTGTTACGTTTCGGCGTGTCATATTGAACCCATGGCTCATCACTTGTCACATTGGATTCCAAGAAATCTTCTCCATCGGTATTGTAACGGCAAACTGTAGCCATTCAGCGAGTTCTGTGGTTGTCAGTCAACATCTTTGGGATCCAGCGAGCGCAGTTTTCTGCAGCACAACTGTTCAGTAACTATAAAGTGCAGGGAAGCTCTCAAAACTTCCGGAACTTTAATCGATAATTCACTTATGGTGCATATTTGATTTTCCAACAATCTAACTAATGACTAGGATTTCTTGATATAGAGGATATGTGAAGACTGTGATGGTTGTTACTTCGGTCAGACAAAATAATATTTAAAGGTTTGAGAACCATAAGTTTTCTTTAAATAATGATTTCGGTGCAGTGACCGCTGTAACAAAACATTACAAAGATCTAAGGCATTACTTTGATTTTAAAAACACAATTATATTAAAGAGAATAATTATAAAAAAGACGAAATTATAAATATACAGAATCACAGCAAACTATCAATTTCAGAACCGATGTTCAAAATTTAAGTAATGTATACAGCAATATGTTGAATGAATGGCATTTACATTTCTTAAGAAGGAAACATTTGGCTAGGTTTTTGATTTGGGTTTTCCCTAGTCCTTCAACAGAATTGTTAAGGTTTCGACAAAGATTTCTTGATATAAGGTTTTTCTAGGTATTTCGTTGTTTGTATGTGTTTACACATTAAAATAGATATTTATAATTTATATAAATAAAAAGAATGTTTACATATCATCTATATCAAGAAATCCTAGTCATTACTTATATTGTTGATTGTTCCCGAACAAAAAACAAATGTTTGTTTATACATTTATCTAGTTATATTTTCACTGAAAAAGGTGTTTCGAAAATGTTTGTAAACGTTCTGAAGCTACAACTATCATTTCAACCGGTCTTGTTTAATTGAGCTAATTGTGGTAGAGAACTGTCATATAAGATTTCTATACAGTGTGGACGTGTAGGTTGAAAGAAAATGCATTAAATCTGTAAATAGTGAAAAGCAAAAATGCGCAATTTTTTCCAAAAAGAATTTTGGGATGTCACTTCGATTTCATTTAAATAGTCACCCCAATTTGGAGGAGAACGTTTTTCTGCATACAAAACAGTGATTTTTGAGATAAGTTACAAGATTTTAGAAAAAAATTTGTGTATTCTTAACATTTTTATTCAAGTTCAATTATAACTTTTTGTTTAAAATTCACAATTAAAAAAACAAATTAATTTCAAATGAAGCCCAAAAAGGGTCCCTCAATAATTCAATCTGTGCGCGTTTCTTTTTGTGACAATCCGATCGTATTTGTCGTAATTAAATTTTTCTTTAGAACATAAAGGTAATACATTTCAAAGGATAATGTATTGTTGATTATGTGCTGTCATATTTGACAAACGTTATTTGTCTTTATGAAATGTCTTGGTGGATCGACATAAAACTAAAGAATAGAAATTTTAGTGGTGGTTGGTTTTGGAGGCAAGACTCAGACACAAAAAGATTGTGAGTGGTTCAATAATAAGTACCTAGATTGGCTTGTTACGCCATCAACAGTAAGTAAGATAGAATGCAAACTTAGGCACTTAGATCACGTAGGAGATAACTTTACAACAGGCCATCCGGCAATTTCAGTGGGATGTTGTACTAATGTTTCACGAAAACCCTAACAAATCAAGCTGTGAAGTCTCACTGCAGCAGTTAATTAGTGAAAATGGTATCCGTACAAAATAAAATTGGTTCAAGAACTTTACGAGAATTTTATCACATAATTCATTACAAAATCTTTAAATCTATCGGGGAGTATCTTTTGACCATGTATGGAAGTTAAAGCACTCATTCGGTTTTCAATGTCATTTTCTTGAGGTCTATCATTGAATGCGACTTTCGTGGTACTTGTAGCATTTGGTTCTAACCTTCAGCAGTTGTAGTCCCTTTTACTATCAGAGGAGAAGAGTCTAATCCTGTATCGTATTATATGCTAGATGTATAGCCACCTATTATTAGTATCTGATTTGCATATCGTTTGATAATAATCATTCCTGAGTCTAATTTAATTAATTAATGTAGTCCATCAATTCACTATTAGATTTTTTAAATTTCCACTTAATACGACCTTAATAGTTCTACATTGTACTCGCATATGTATGTCCCATTTTCTAATTCTTTTATTCAAGTTAGCCTTTAGATTTGCAATATTTTCTGAAAGTATTGATAGATCAAATCGAAATCTAATTTGGTCTGTTAAGCATTATCCTTATGGATCCGCCACGGTTCACGTCTGAAATTCTACAAAATTTACTAGTCAAAAAGTATTATAGAAAATAGAAGAGAACTAGTCAATTATGTTTTCATCAGGGTGTTACTAGCTTTTAAACTTGACTGAAACGGAATTACAAAAACCCACCAAGTTGATGAAGGTGAAGGCGATCCAGGCCATATCAACCCAGTGAAGACGGCGTAGGTTAATATCGTAAAAATTAACTAGGTGCCACTCCCCAATTGTGTGACTGGGTCGGCGTCTAGTTGTCTAGAGCCGGAGAGACCCTCCATGATATAAAATGGAAAGTTAAGAACTAACTATGGAAAATAGTTACTATATGGAAATTAAATACCAAAAAGAAAGAACTAGGCGAAACTTGACGGTTAACGCCACTTTAATATCACTAGTTCTGAAAAGTAAAAGAAAGAAACAAAATAAAATTTCAAGTTATTATCAATTTAACACGCTTGGTAGTCGATGGAATTCCAACGGGCCTTACAGTCACTTACAATTTAAATGAACGTAATCCTTTGTTAGGAAATTATTTCCTAAAATTCAATCAACACGAAATAAAAAGAAATAAATGTAAATAAAACTTAACGTAGTCTTCCTGTGATCGACTTTGCACGGCTTGGCTTCGCAACGGCCCAAGATGATGGGAAAAAGTGTTTTCCAGCTGCTGCGAGAGTTACACCGGCGTAATTAAACCACCAGCCTCTACTCGATCACGTTGGATTTCTACTAATTCACACTAGCTCCCTATAGCAACGTGAAAGCTAGGTATTATGGCGTTGAAATTCACAAAAAAGGAAAAGATCCACCTCTAATTGAGGGAAAAGCAACGTGAATGGTTGGCTCGAAACGCAGAACTAGAGGAAAACGGAACTTCAACCATATTCTTAACGGTAATAATTCCCTGCGTCGTAAATCCGTATAGAATCCTCGAAAATGGATAAACTGTAAAGACTTTGATGGTTATAACATCGGTCAGACAAAACAATATTTAAATAAAAGGTTGTATAACCATAAGTAATCTTTAAATAATGACTTTGGTGCAATGACCGCTCTAACAAAACATTATAAAGATCTGAGGCACTACTTTGATTTTGAAAACACAATTATATTAAAGACAGAGAATAATTATAAAAAAAGACTAATATACGCAATGATAAATATACAGAAAAACACTAAAACTAACTAATGTTCAAAATTTGAGTAATGTATACAGCAATTTGTTAAAATGACATTTACATTTCTTAAAAAGGGAACCATTGGCTAGATTTCTGAATCGGAGTTTCCCTCTTCCTTGAACAGAATTGTTAACGTTTCGACAAAGATTTTTAATATAAGCTTTTTGTTAGGTATTTTCATAATTTGTGTGTGTGTTTACACATTAAATTAGTTATTTATCTGTATATATAAAAATGGATCGTGTTTTTTCAGATGCTTAAAACTTGAAACGACTGGACCAAATTGGATACTTCCTTCTGCCGGTTTGTTCGTAATTGTTACGCGAAGGTTTAGGAAAAAGAAAAGTCGAAAAAAATGTTGGGCAAAACGAAGTTTTCCGGGTCACCTAGTAATTTATATAAAAAAATTGTTTACATATCCTCAATATCAAGAATTCGTAGTCATTAGTTATTTTATTGATAATTCCCGAATAAAAAACAAATGTTTGTTTATACATTTATCTAGTTATATGGTCACTGAAGAAGGTGTTTCGAAAACGTTTGTAAACGTTCTGAAAATATAAGTATCATTTAAACCAGTCTTGTTTAATTGACGTAATTGTGGTAGAGAACTATCATAAGATAAGTATAAAAAGGTCACGAAAATATATATATATATATATACATTTAACAAAGTCATTGTGAATGCAAAGCATAGGGTAGCATTTGCATGGCACTGTAAAATGCCAATCCTTTTGTAGGTGAGAATATTTGAACTAATAGCGCGTGATCAGTATAAAGTGCAAACTTTTAACTGTAAATATATTGGTGTAATTTGTTTATCGCAAAGATAATAGCGCAAGTTATATATATATATATATATATGCATATATATATATATGCATATATATATATATATGCATATATGGGATATTCTGCTTTAACCATTTGTTAGATTGGACGGTTCTTTTTGTGCCTTGAGTAGATGTTCACGTAAACTATTAAGTAACTACTATTTATTTTGTGGGTAGAGAGTATTACTTAAATGGTTTATGGATTTCCCATAGTAACACGTTATAGTGATAAACGAACGTTACTCGATTATATTTTTCGGTTGCGCTATCTTAGGGATGGCACACATTTTCTGAGGATCTGTATGAAAATCTTGTGCATTAAAACTGTATGTCAACAATTGCTCCCGTAATTTTGCTATATAGCGGGGGCTGAAACAATGCCGTAAAGTAAACGATTACATCTATACAGACGTTTGTGCGTATTAATCGCGCATAAATATCTATCTTTCGGGCAAACTACCATGTAAACATAAGCTTGATGTATATCTATTTTTGAGAAAGAATATCTATCATCATTTACATTTGTCGGTGGATAATCGTGTATAATTAAATTTGGGTTCAAAGTAATGTTGAAGTCACCGCGAATTCTAATTGTGTTGTCTATTTCCAGAATTGGTACAATAGGTGTAGCCTATTCTGATGTGTTTATATTTTTTCCTTCTGTTACTAATTTGTTGATTTCTTTATCGGCGAAACCAATTAATTTGAATGGTACAGTTTGCGAACGTAAAAAGACTGGTATTGCATTATGCTTTAATTTTAGCTTAGCTCGCACGCCTTTTATTTTATCTAATGGAGTTTATTATATACTGTCGCGCTCCAGTAGTCTACTGTATTCCATGTTCCTCTTATTTTATAACACGGTGTTCTCCATTTCTATTGTAATAGTCGTGAATATTGCAATTTTCAACATATTGGTTGAAATTTTAAAATTCACATGCCACCGTGAGCATTGTGTATTTAATAAACACTTCTTCACACAATGCTGCCACAAATTGAAAATAGTTTTCTAATATTTCACGCTTAGTTCAAGATTGTTGGCGTCAAAACTTTGCCCTGCTGTTTCAATTGTTTGTTTTTGTTTTGTTCCTAAACAATCTTCAGTTTGGCCATGTATCAAGAATGATGAATCACCTGCGTACATTGTGTTTCTCGCATGGGTTGTGCTACCAGGAAGATGATCAGTGTATATGACAAAAGCAATGGTCCTAACTGACCCGTGTGGCACACCTCGTGTGATATATTTAATTTTTGAGATATCCTCCGCCAATGTCACATACTGGCTTTCTAGATAGAAGCATACAAGTGTATGTTCGTTTCCTCTTGTTCCGTAATGAAACAGCTTCTCTAACAGGATGGAATAATAAACGCTCTGCTCAGATCACACCATGTAGGCATTCTTGCTTATCATCTACAACTTCGGCAATAGCAGTAGTTGTGGTTCTATTTATACGATATCCATGTTGTGATGTGTTGAAGTAATAATTTCTTTCAAAGAACCTCATTAATCTATTTGCAGTGATATGTTCAAAAACTTTTGGAATTGATGGCAAGTTGGAAATAGGTCGGTGGGGCATTGACATCATTCTTCTTAAAAACAGGTATTACATTTTATATTTTTAGTTCTTCTGGAAAATTTCGCTCAGACAATCATCATTTATTTTACTTTCTTGCTTTTATTTTTCGGACTATTGCCATATTTCACTAGACGCATAGAAGTAACAAGAATGCACATTGTCAATTTTTATATTCTTTAGGAAATTGATAAAATTGTATGGCTTTATTACATCTTAATTTATGTCCACACGTATAAAGCAATCACTAATTATAAGTAGGTCTGTAGACACTGATGAACTATTCACTTGTAGCCTTTTTTGTATTCTTATTTATTACATTCCAAATTGCCATTTGCTTGTTATTGACTTTGTTTATCTGATCCACAAAATGTTTCCTAATTGTGTCGTCTAAAGTTTCTCTATATTCTTCTTTTTGTTTGAGGTAGCAATTATACATGTATATCATGTATAGCATGTATATCAACCGGCTTTTAGTTAAAACTCCTGCAGTTGCTATTACATCTAAGTTATTCTTAATGTTTAATACATATAGGTAATTACGTTTCTAGATTTTCAATTTATTTTTTTTTTCTTCTAGGAAAACAACTATTGAACAGTCCTAACACAATATCGTGCATTGTGGAATACATTTATGTTCCAGTTTTACTTAACTTTTACAGTATTTTGGTGATTTACGTATCTGGTATATACAAACTTCTGTTCTGCTCCTTCAGATTTTACTACAGTACCTTTTCTGGGAAGCATTATTTGTGCATTATAGTCTGACATATGTAAATTGACCGCCAAATTTTCATACATTCTAGAGGTAACATTCGTAAAAATATTATCTCAATGTTTTAGAACTATAAGTCACGGGTGATGGCTGTCATAAACATGTACAAGCTGCGTTTCAAATAAATAATAATAATAATAATCATAAGGATCTTTATTCTCAAAAAAGTATACATACTATCAAAGCGGAAATTACAAAAATAATGAAAATCCCAAGGAGTTCTATTTTTTGTTTATATGTTTGTAAAATTCACATTGAAATTATCTGTTATTAATATTTCATTAGCATCATTAAAATCAGAACTTTAAATTTAACTTTATCAGAAATATTTCCACATCACATCTTGGCGGTCTCTATATTGAAATCGATATAATTTTATTTTATGTCAAGTATGCAACTTCTAAATGCAGTTCCATCCATACTACCCCCAAGTTGGAACTGCTTTCTAGAAAATATACTACCAATAGCCTTCAATAACGCACTTATCCTTTATACTCTCATCTAGTCAATGTTCACTGATTGCTGCAAACCAAAATTTTTAAAAATTGCACCATATAACAATGTGCTCCACCCTCCCCCATAGCTAATTATTACTTCATATCCGAATTCGTTTTGTTGTGTTATACACGAATTATAAGATATGTTCAATGTACGTGTATGGTGAGAACTTTGCGATAGCGAGTGAGTACTGAAAGAGTCATGTGACACACGAACTTAACATAATTGTTGATACCACTACTATTAAACAGTAACTATTAATTTGTCGTGTAAATAATGGTAAGTGGTGTATTTTTAAGGAACCTTTAATTTCAACACATTTTTGTAAAAGGGGGACACACATTGATGCAATGTCGTTAGATTCTTACTGACTGGGTTTTATGCCTTTTCGGAATACCAACTAACTGTATAATTCAATTCAACAACTGAAGTTTGGTAAAATAAATGGCTGGTGCTACAGTGGTTAGTTTAGTTTAGTATAAATACCATTGATACTTCAAGAGAGCTTGTTCCAAACGAACTGCGAATTGCTTGTGCATTTTCCAGATCCATTTGTCTAGCGGCTACTGTTCACAGTTGGTTTCTTAAACAAATATCACCATCAGGGAATCGGTTCTCTCAATTATCGTATAAGACCAGAAGGTTTATAAAAATTATAGCACCCATTTTATTTGTGTAATGAATTAAATCATTTTTATAAGATATACTCAGGATTGTAAAAACAGATGGTGATTTACATAAACTGCGATTTTCGACATAGTACATTAATTATACCTTCACTGTCCGACATCCCGAGGAAGTAACTTTAACTAGTATACTTACGATAGTAAAAATAGATGATGATTTACATAGACTGCAATTCTCGGCACAGTACATTCGTGTGAATTATTCAGTGCATTCTTTAATTTACGTTTCAAAATTCTAACTTGATCGGCTAAATCAATGCAAAGTGATAAATATACAGCATCATATCCAATCACAATTGAGGTAATAGTACAAAAGAAATAATACTGGAGGAACAGTACTGTAGTATCTAAGATTCTCGAATTAACGAAAACCTTGGAATCGAGGAGGAATACGCTGTTCTGAGTAAATACTGGTTTAAGAAAAATAATGCATACACAAATCAGTGTTGCCAATATCATAACCATCAACAATAATTTTGCAAGTATATTGCTGTTACCAATCCTTCTCATTGTATTCTTTTCCCAGTATTTGCTTAATCTGTCGTCCAATATTTTCCGAATATCGTCTTTGTAATATAAGAAAAGTAGATATTTAAAGAGACTCTACAACATACACTAACTTAAAACGTATTTGAAAGATACAAAGTAAAATTATAGTTACATGTAGTACTGTTATTAAGTCCTCTAGCGTATTTACGTACATTCCGCCTTTCACATAGAAAAGATTGGCACAGATAAATATCGCAACAAACACTTGGATAGCGCAGTTTACTAAGCGATATACAAATATCTTCCATGAGATCTGGGTCATACTTTCTCCTAAGAATTCCATCAAAGTTATGCCTATTTTGATAATATCACCCTCACGTAAATATTTCATATTCATGACTATGTCTACTTCTGGTTCACGTTCACGAATAAAAGTTATATCGAAAACCGCTCGGTTAGAATGGGATAATTATACGATTATATTGGAAATTTATAACGAATGCTGAGTGCGCAGTACTATTTTCAAACTTGTTTTATGTGGGAAGCTGCAGATGTATTGCGCACACGTTACAATACTTCTATATACTTTTAATTCTCATCCCGTCCTTGATGTACGAGGTAAGCGCCTTAAATTTTCGGGCTGATAGGTTTATACATGTTTGACTAAAACGAAAACCGGAATACCGCGTAATCACATTAAATAACTTTTAGACGGTATTTATGTTGATTTGTCTCCTTCATATTCCACTATGAAAAAGTGGGCAAAACGTTTTTGTTTGGGCCAAGAATCCTTTGAAGATGATGAGCGCTGCGGTCGGCCAACTGAAGTGGTAAAGCCTCAAAAAATACCAATGATTGAAGAAATGGAAGATGCCCGTTTGAAAGTAAAGGAATTACCAGTAATATCTAGCATTCCTGAAACAACTATTTGCCGAATTCGGTAGGACCATTTTGGTATGAGTAATATTAGTGCAAAATGAGTACCGCGTCCTTTTACGCTCTCCAACGCCAAGGGTCGGGCTAAACGCGCGTCGTCGTTTTCAGTCGTTTTCAAGAATTGGAGATGATCGAAACCAATTTTGGAGTCCAATGTCACAGAAGGTGAAACATTGGTTCTGTTTTATGCGGAAAGACGTTGGTTGAAATCGTTTTAAGGACAAGGCTGAGTTGCAAGCAGCTGTAATAGAACATTTTAAGGGATTATTTTTACAAGCGCATAGAATTATTAATTGATCGTTGTAGAAAATGTATGTGTATTAAAGTCAGGAAAGATTATATTGGAAAATAAAGATTGCTATATTTTACAAAGTTAAATTTTTTCTATATCATGCCGAAAATTTATGGCGCTTACCTCGTGTGTTTGAACGGACAAGGGATGCTTGGAATATTCTGGGAATTTAGTAATAATAAGTTTCGTAAGATACGCTATTGGGCAAAGACAAGCTTTGACAAGTTTACGCAGCTAGGCCGTTTAATATTTTTTAGTACACTTCAGTTACTTGACTGATTCAAACATATTTCCGTACTGCTGAGTTTGCAATCATGAAAGACGCAAGTAAATAACAAAAAACTAGCGTTTCGTGTTTATTCGTAGAGGGCGCGAATCCTTCGGAAGTTGTGCAACATCCGCAAGGTATATTTGGAGAGCCCGCAGAATCTAAAAGTACAGTCTATTGATTGCTCGCTAAACGTTACTAGAGCACCTCTGTGAATAAAATAAACACTGTTGCCGTGGAGAAACTTCTGAAACAGGATGGGCTGATAACTATTCGAGAATTTAGTATTAGTATAGTAGGAATAGATACACGACATAAGATTTGGCACGAACGTTTGGGCGCGAACAAGGTTTCGGCCTGGATGGCAGGTCTGGCACATGCCACCAACTTCAAGAACTTTCAGCACTTTGCAGTGATCAATTGTTTCAAAGGATAATAACCACTGAAGAATCATGGGTACCTGATTTTAATCATGAATCCAACATTTTGTCGGAAAATGGCACAAATCAGAAGACAAGCCTGCGCTTAAAGAACGTGCAGTTCAGTCTGTTCGCGTAATGCTTACTGTATTGTATGATTGCGGAGGGATCAATTTAGGGATTATATAGCGAAAGGTACCACATTTAATACAGAATGCTATTTTAATATTTTATTTGGCCCACTGCAGCAAACGGTTTGCAAAAAGCCGCCTGGGAATTTGCGTTATTGCAAGAGCACAATGCAGGACTACATACCACTGACAGCGATCTCAAAATGGCGCACGTTTCTTCTCCTTGATACACAGCGTCTGCCGCGCATGTGCGGAACTGCGATTGCAGCGCTGCAGCGGAGTTAAATTGAAACGGAACTTACTTTCTGGACGTACCTCGTATACCCAGGTTCCTAAAACTTTGAGTCATCCCTCGTATTAGCAAATCAGCTAATGTTGGTATCCTAGTATTAGCGCTACCTAATATTCAGATACTAATATTATTCATATTATCATTGTTTTCAATTTCAGACTGCATTCGAGATTGAAGCCCATATATCCGTATTTATAATCCATAAAACCATAAAAAACTATGAGTGAAACAAAGTACGATACCGGGATGTGGGAGCAATGAAAAAGAGAAACAGAAATTTCAATACAAGATATTCAATCTGAGAAGATCGCTAAAAAATTTATTTATAAGAGGGTCATTTAATAGTTAGATGATCTTACAACCTCAAAGCGGGTAAATTCACAAATACAATTACAAATGGATGGAAGTTTAATTCAATGAAATACGTTCTCGAAAAGACTAATTCTCTTACCAAGTATACATAAAAATTGCTTTTCATGTGTTATCTTTTACACATGATATATTATTATCCTTGTTTATTTTTAATTTTGTGGTGCCCAAATAAAAACAAATGTATGAGTATACCTATAACGTCGGTTTAAGATGCAAATGGTCGAACTCCACTTTTAGCTCAAAATGACATTTTAAATTGATCACGTGTATAAAAATTATACGCATCGACTGAAACACGCCTAACTGCCGAAATGTCAAAATTACCGCCACAAAACACGATTCGAATCTGGCCTATCCCCTGCCTATTCTTCAACAATACGCGATTGGCATAACTCCCTTAATCCCAGAACGGCAATTGAATAATAAATGAACAAAAAGGATATTTATCAAATTTTTTAATATTCTGCCAAAACTAGAATCACATTATTGTCGGAAATCAACCAAAAAATTGTGCATTGAAAGAAATTGGTAAACAAAAATGGAGTTATATCGATTTTACAAAAATGATTGGTGCAAAAAACTGAATCAACACCAGTATCAATTGCAACTTTTAACAATAGTTTTAACGATTTCAATTTAGCACTCTTTTCACCCAAAAAGGATGAATGCGACACGTGTGTAGGATACAAAACTGGTAATGTTGATGAAGCTACCTATCAAGAACATCAGGAGAAAAAGGAGGAGGCGCGAAAAAGAAGTTGACAAAAAGAAAGAAGATGTAAGAGTTTTTACTATAGATTTGTAATCGGTCCTAATGAGCCCAAAATCTAATGTTAGTGCTCTTTACTATAAGACAAAGTTAATTGTGCCCAACTTTACAATTATGGATATTCAATCCTTGGACGAATATTGTTTCCTCTGGCACGAGGACAATGCTGGACTAGCAGCCAACACATTTGCTACTATTATTTACAAATTATTTGAGACATACACTATACCGGAAAAAGACTTTTGAAAAAGTAATTTTATACAGTGATGGATGTACGGCACAAAACCGAAACGCAACAATCATAATTGAGCAAAAGTTTTTAGAAGAAAAGGCCTACTCAAATGGAATGCGATTCAATGCACTCCACTATTGAGCGAAAACTAAAAACCAGAACCCAGCAGACTACGTTAATGTTTGTGAAACTGTTCGCATAAATCCTAAACCCTACAAGGTGGAGTACTTAGATCATACCTATTTTAAAAACTTTCAAGGTGCCCATCACATCAGTTCCATACGTTCAGGCAGAACAGCAGGTGATCCGACTGTCACTAACATCAGAGCATTTCAATATAATGAAAACGGAATTCCCTTTAAAATTAGACATTCAGAGGAATGGGCACCTTTGCCTTATAGATAAAAAAATTGGAATCTAGAGTAGTTACCGTTGATATATCCAACTCCTATACCAAGTAAACAAGATAAGTTTCAACATTTAATGGATCTTAAAGCTTCTATTTCATTTGTTTTATGACAGCTTACCACATTTGTAAATCTGCTCTTGTTTTCCGTCACAGAACGAATTGTGATATAATATATTATTAGAATGTTACTATTTTTTATATGTTTTCTAAGTTTATTTTACGTAGTAAGTAATTTAAGTTAAAAGGAAACAGGTATTAGCTGCCTATCTCCTTCGGACAAAATAAATGTATATCGCAAACGACCTAACTCCTGGATTTTCATAAATAAAATACATTGTTGACAATAACGATTACTTTTTGTAATCCAGTAACAAACCAATAAAATTATTTCCCAAAAGATATTTGGTTTATTATGTTTTCACTTTATGAGTTGTTTTTGCATCTCCTGCATCATTTTCGATTTTGGAGTTAAGCCAGTTGCATCCTAAGCCGACGATAAGTAGTTATATTTTCACGGACGAAAGTTATCCGAAAACGTTATTTTGACGTTCTAAAAATCTAGCTACTAACTCCCGAATTAATTTTTATTTCTATTTAATTGACGTAAAAACAGTAGAGAGGATATTTAACAAATAAGTACATATAAAGATCACGAAACGTATTAAATAGCCAAATTGTGTGCAAACCGCCCTTGCTTTTGGCCGGAAGATGTCACTATTGGTATCGGTAAAGCAGAAAACTGTAGATGGTGGTTAGTGATGTCGTCTTTGGTCGCAAACTGTCGCCGTTGGTTGGAAACTGTCGGTAAAATACATAACTGTAAGTAGGGTTTAGAGTATATTACCGAACACCAAGACGTCACAAGATGGTGTCGCCCAATAAGATACTGCGCTATACCGGGACGTCACAATAAAATGACGATTTGAACGGAAGGTACCGCTGAGGGCTAAGATCAGAGCTAGCCTAGGATCTGTCTCTGAGTTGTGATCGAGCAGTGCAGGAGGGCCGTCGTTAGTCAATAGTCATTTAACCTCTGCTGGGTTGACCGGGGTTGGTGCCCTTCACGGAGGTGAGTGGTGTGTGACTGCGAACAGCTCCAAAGGTTGTAACAGAGGACGTTGAAGGTTAGTAGCTTTATGTAGAAGTTTTTCCAGTTCCGATGTTAGGCACGATTCGTGAGGAATTGAACTTTCTTTTGTGCGCCGCCCGGAAGCTTCGATACGCTACTGACTTAGCAGTTCATTACTTCAGCGCTACGGCCACCTCCGCTCGTTGTTGCCGCTTATCCTACAACAACAGCTGACACGTCAATGACCTTGAAGAGCGACTGCTCGGAATCCATCCCACTCTTACTACAGAGTGGGATTGGACTACGATCACCCCTTGTCGCAAGCCCAATTCCGACGGTTCTCCCGGCGTGCGAGAGACTAGCTGTTACGAGTTGCACGCTCCAGGGGCTCCTCGGGCTCCCATTCGTGGAGCTCCGACAGAGGATGCACCCTCGATAAGTGTTGCGGCGACAGACTTTTCCAAATTTCCGTCAAGTCCCTTGTTGAGCTGTCGTCGGATCATAATCCAATTGCCATCGACCTGGAGGGAGGTTGCCGAGTGTTGGATCTCCTTCCTTTACGGATGATTGACTGGGCGCGGTTCTCTGAGGCTGCTGTATGTCCAGCGGGTGAAGTTGGTGTCGCCGATGATCCAGAAGCTCTTGACAGTCGCTGTCGTCGTCACTGACGCTATGTCGGGTTCCATCACTGAGGCCACCTATTTCCAAACGCGGCACTCTTAACGCAGATGGTTGCCTCTGCCACTGGAGGCTCCTTCGACCGGAAAGGGGAAGGCTCACAAGAGGGCGCAGAGAACCCTTTCCCCAGTGACCGAACCGTTACACGTCTTCCGACTGAGAACCTGGTCCGAGTACGTGCCGTCCTTGGCTACCGCCGACGCCGACGGATCGCTTTAGAAACTTTCCAGGGCGCTGAAACTGAGTGGAAACCATACAAATTCACCGCCGCTTCAAGGAATATCGGGTATGGTTTGTGATGAGCCTCATGCCAGGTTACCTTCAAGACATTTATGAAGGTCCGCAAAAGTCCGACTCCGAAGAGAGTCTGGAAGGGGAGACTGAGACCACCCTACGACAACGAGGGAAGATGTACTCAATTACATCGCTAATACAGCCAGAAAGAAGGCTCTGGACCCGTATGGTATTACCAACATAGACCTGGACGCCAAACATATATTACCTGATGAGCAGTTTGGCTTCCTGCAAATTTTCAAGATTTTAGGTTGACATTTCTAATCACAAAAGTGATTAGAGCCGGTATTAACTCTCTGATAAGACCCACGATGTCAGGCGGAACGGTGTGAACGTAGCGCTGTCCATGCTTCCCAATGGTGGATACAGTTATAGCTTTGGTGATATCAGAAGTGATAGCGACGACAGAGGCTTTCATGTTAACGTCGGAAGACAGTTCCGGCAGGGCTTCATGTACTAAAACGTCCAGCTGAGAAAGGACAGGAGAGCTCCAGGAATATTCCCACCAGGATGCAGAGAAAGGGATTGTGGTCAGACAAAAGGTCACAAAAGCTCTTGACACTGGCGCCGAGTGGCCAGAAGTGCCGTTACGAAAGAACGTTGAATCAGTCTGAGCTGGACGGCGACATCTCCACGAAGGTGGCTGCGCAGCGCCAGGCGTTTGGGATGCTGCTGTTGCGGCGCGTACAAACCCGTAAGTTGGAAGTAAAACCTGCTTTCTGAAGAGTATAAGGCTGTCGGCTTTGCCGACTATATGGCGAATATATACGATGCAGAGACGGTTGCAACAGGCGACGACGTCAGGCTGGATAACCGAGTGGCTTCTATCGTCCTTGCGTTGCCTCTCCCAGAGACCAGTTCACCTTTGTGTCCACTCTCGTTGCAGAAGCTGAAGAGAGTCATTTAGAATACGTGCATGAGGAAGGCTTCCGATCCAGACGGGCTAGGCAATTCGGCCCTCAAGAAGTTGCCGGATTGAATGCTGGAGCATTCGCTGACGAGAGCGAAGTTATTTTCCTAACACTGGGAAAAGAGCGGGTAACATGGCGGGTAAAAATCCCGCAAAACTACCGCCCCATCAGCTTGATGTCAAACTTGTCTAAAGTAGTGGAAAACATCATGCTCTTGAAATTGAGGGAGAGGATCTGGTAGATATACTCCCTCCCACCGGAAGAGTTTGGTTTCAGAGCTGCGAGTCTTTGTATCGCCTGGTTAAGGTCGAATATTTTAACATATTTGAAATTATTCGACAAATTTTTCCGTTTCAAAATTGCGTTAATTTTATCATTTATTAATTTATAGTAGTTAATTTATAGTAGACGACTTTCTGGAAAATTGACATTGAATTGATCATCGATGTTTCGTTAAATATAATAAAACAAATTTTACCCAAATAGGTATTAATTTTTCTTCCAAGAAATTTATGTTTTTACATTTTTCTAAGAAATTTTTAATTGCTTTTAAACTTCCAAATGAAATATTATCTCCAATACCGAAGAGCAAAGATTATTTTGTAACGGTTTCTAAGAATAAAAATCGGAAATTAAACAAATAAAGGTGAGTACCGATTGGTTAAAAATAATTAGGTAGGGAGTGTATACGTTTCAGCATTTATCATTTAAAAAATTTCAAAAGTTTTCTAATTACGCACAATTTTCCCACGGCGAGCTAGCCGAGTGCGCGATTGCAGCTACTACAGGAGTTTGTGGCAAAACAAGTTGTCTACTTCTGTAGAATCAATTAGCTGCAAAAATACGCAATTAAGTACATTATGGCCGAATTTCGTAATTGAACTTTTATATGTACGAACATCCAACGCACTACCTTATATAGAGCTTCTATAGAAATGAAAACTACTTCACAAAGTAATGAGCGGTATGACTGCGAAACACGCGTCTGCGAATAGTGAAAGTAGCTCTCTAATTACGCACTACTCAAAAGTTGCTAATGAAAGTTTATCCATGATTAATGATAAATTAATAATTATGGGCAGGTAAGGAACTCAATAAATCCACAAAATCCCAGAAAAACGTCGTTGCTGCCTGGGACACCTTTGCCAGAGAGCGATAGTTCAAATTGCCACAACACTCTCTGGCAATAGTGCCGTTCCGGAGGGCGGAACATGAGAAGCGTGAAGGCAACGCTCTTCCGAGAAAAGCAGTGGAATCTGAAACTTTTGCGGCACTATTTACAGAGTTGACTGTACTTTCGAACACGGTGCGAAATTGCCGTAATCACAGAAGGCTGAAGAAGCAGCCTAAGAAATCATACAATTCTAGCTCGAGTAGCGATCTGGCGGTCTTAGAAAATATTTTTTTGTTAATATATTTAAATATTTTTTAGATTTTCATCCCGCTTCTCAACATCCGTATTTTCGCTGTCGTCGGCTAACTGGTGCATTAGAAAATGGCTGTCCCATACATATTGTCACTAAGTTAAGGAACTTTCGTCACCATATTGATAGCAAGTCAACTATGACAGAAATAACCTAAGAAGAAATAAAATATGAACTATAAAAAAAGTTCCAAATATACGAGATATTTGAGAACATAGAAGTAGAAATTTATTGGAAGTTGTTGAAAGGGAATAATATGAAGTTGGAGGAACAAGTGTATAAAATTAGTAGAAAACCAAAGCAAACTTGATACAGCAAATATCCCAACCCAAGTAGGTATTTAAATAGTTTGAAAAAATATAATAATAGGCATGGTTTGATATTGTGAAACGTGCCAAACCTTTTAGGAATTTGGATATCTTTTTCGAAATTAATACTAGGAAGAGCAACAACATTGTAAGCTCACGAGTACACGAAACGTGCGCAACACAAAAATTCAAGCAAGCAATAAATTTAACTTCAAGGATGACAGAACAAGATATAAATACACTTATAGCCAGCTAAGATATGTAAACGTAAATAGCAATAAGGATATTAACAAGAGTAGAAGAACGAATGAACAAAACAGGAACAGTTATGACAATTATGGGAAGAATAACTAGAGAGGAAATAATAAGAAAACCGGGTATGGAGAAACCAGTTAGAGAAGCCCAAGCATAATCAGAAATCCGCACGCAGGCGAAAGCACACAAAAGTATCAAAACCATCACCATCACTCGTGATCACAATTAAGTGGATCCAAAGGAAGTGATTAAGGTTAACAAAAACAATAACAACCAAATTTAGACTGTAGAAATTTTAGATATTATCACAATATACATAAACTGAAGAAGATATATAAGAAGGATGTTTCCAAAGTACTAGAAACCTCGAAGAAGATGGCGCAACCGGCCGCCACCCCTCCACCAGCGCCGAGAGCCAGCAAAGGCCACCGGCTGCCACGGTCACAAAGACCGCCACCACCGCTCCTCCACCGACTTCGGCTTCAACGAGCCAAAGGGCGCTGCTGCTTCGCAGGCCCCCCGTCCGAATCTAACAAGATTCCCCCATCGTCCTCAGGGAAAAATCAGCCTGGGGACACGTTACGATGAAGTTCTCTGAGCTTCGAATCAACTTCTCCAAGGCCCAAAATACGACCGACGGAATCCGCTTCTTCCCCACCACGGAGAAAGATTTCAGGGCTGCCGTAAGAATGCTTGACGGTCTGGTACTACCGTACCACACTTATCAGCTACCTTCGGAGAAGCTTCTGAACATCGTGATCCGTGGGGTCCCCGTCGAGACCCCCTCAAAGAAGTGGAAGAAGAACTCCTAGAGTTCGGATTCCACCCCGAAGGCATCAATCGCCTCCGCCACCCCCGGAGCAAGAAGGAAATGCCCCTCATCTTGATAAAGCTCCCGAGAAACGAAGGAAGGAGATCCGCAGACTAGTGGTCTCCGTCGAATCCCTCCGCTCCCGAACAGCCGTCGGGCAATGCCACCGCTGTCAGCGGTTCGGCCACGCCCAATCCCGCTGTACGGCAGCGATCAAATGCGTCCGCTGCGGCGAAAACCACCGCGCCGCAGACTGCCCCCTATCTAAGGAAAAGGGCGACCCTGCCAAATGCGCCAACTGTGTTGGCTCACACACGGCAAACTACAAGGGATGCCCCCACTACCCCAAACCCCGATTGCCAACCCGATCCCAAGCCGCCCCTTCGGCGAAAAAGACCCCGGCTCAAGTGCCCCCAGGCCGCCACCCAAGCCACCCAATCCTCCCAGGCCACTTCCTCTGGCAGGAAGTATTCCGACGCCACCAAAGGGAAATCTTCTTCTCCCCCTAAGGTGCTGCGTACCGACGTGCCCAGCCAGTCCCTGCTAGGCCCAAGCCCCCCGCCACCAACAACACCGACTTCTTCGGCGCCGTGACCACCCTCTTACAGCTGGTCGGACAATTCTCGTCCGCACTACAGCAGGTTCAGGGCTCCATCCCCCGTAACCTCTATTAATCTATCAACCCGTTTATGAATACATCGGTAAGCATAAACCAGCAAGGCATTTCCAGAATAGTCGCCTGGAACGCGAACGGCATCAGAACTCGTATGCCTGAGCTAAGAGACTTTCTTCAAGAGAACCAAATCGACGTTGCCCTTCTCAGCGAGACTGGCCTCCGCCCGGGGGACAGTCTCAAGGTCGTGAATTACAAAACATACCGTCGAGATCGCTTGACGGGCCGCGGCGGCGGGACAGCTGTACTCGTCAAAAATTCAATCCGCCACTCCGAGGTCGTAGTGCCGCCGCTGAACTCTCTGGAGGCGGCGGCAGTCATCATCTGGACCGATTTCGATCCGCTAAAACTCTACGCGACGTATAGGCCCGCCTCTGGCGGGGTTTCGCGCCAGGATTTCGACCAAATCTTCACCGACCCCAACGCGGTGTTGATGGCGGGCGATCTGAACGCGAAGCACCACCTCTGGGGCAGCCGGATCATACGAGCTGAGGGCAGGCAGCTGATCGACATCATCCAAGCCTTAGGGCTTTCGTACCACCCTCCCGACGGCCACACGTTCTTCCGTGCTGGCACCCAATCCGATGTCCTCGACTTCGCCATATCCAAAGACATCCCGGTAAACGTGACCGTGGAAAGCATCGCTGACCTTTCATCAGATCACAACCCCATCCTAATCACCCTAGGTAGCGAACTACTTCATCTGGGGGAAAAAGTTCGGCGGCGAACGAACTGGAATCTTTTCTCCTCCAAAGTTCTCACCAACCTCAATGTCAACGAAAATCTTCAGGAAGCGGCCCTCCTAGAGGAAGCCGCAAACAACTTCACCAAGGCGATCTCTCGGGCCCTCGATGAATCTTCTACCATCAGACCCCGCAGACACTCCCGACAACTCCCACCCGACCTAAGGGAGCTAGTTAGGGAAAGACGACGAGCCAAGAAAAGGGCTCAAACCACCCTCAACCCCGCTGACAGCCTCCGAGCAAATCATCTTGCTCGACAGCTCCGAGAGGCTCTCAAAACCTTCGAGCAGGAGAACTGGGACGACAAGGTCAAGTCTCTCACGACGGAGGATGGCTCCCTATGGAAACTATCCAAAGCCTTGAGAAACCCCTCAAAAAACCCCCAAACCGGCCTCTTCACGGCACCCACGGTTTAGGTTTCTCCCCCGAGGAGAAAATCGAAATCCACGCCGACCACCTCGAAGAAGTATTCCGCGGCATCCCGCCCCCAATCAGCGACAACGAAATAATCTTCCGAAGAGAAGTGGAAACGGTGGTGCACGGGATCCCCGAGCTCATCGGAACCCCACTCGATCCCGCCTCCCCCGACGAAGTTCGAGCCCTCATCAAAAGGCGCAACAACAAAAGGCCCCCGGGGCAGATTGTATCACCAATCTGGCCCTAAAGTGGTTACCCCCGAAGCTACGGAGCATCTTTGCGAAATCATCAACGCAATGCTCCAAATCCAGTACTTTCCCTCCTGCTGGAAACACGCCGAAGTCTGCAACATCCCCAAACCCGGGAAAGATCACAAATTCCCACAAAACTTCCGCCCGATCAGCCTTCTCTCCAACGTTTCGAAAATAGCTGAGGCAATCATCCTGTCTCGGTTGAAAGAACTCAGCGACGATGTCATCCAAGATGAACAGTTCGGCTTCCGAGCCGGACTGTCCACCGACCTACAACTATTCCGGTTCTCGGAATACATCCGAAACGGACTCGAAAGGCGAGAACCCGTAGGTGCAGTTTTCTTCGACTTAAAGAATGCCTTTGACACAGTCTGGCATAACGGGCTGATCTACAAGATGATCGTTTCAGGAATCAACCCCCCATGGTCAAACTCATCAGGTCCTATTTAGCCGGCAGATCCTTCTGCACTAAATCCCATTCCGTGAAGTCCAGCGTCAGACAAATCCACGCCGGCGTTCCCCAGGGATCACTTCTAGGCCCGCAACTGTTTTCCATTTACATGTCGGATCTCCCCGAGAGCCCAGCACCGAGATTGCAATCTATGCAGACGACACTGTCATCTACACAGGCTGCAGGAAACAGGCGCTGTTCAGGAAACGCCTCCAAAGCGCTACTGACGGTTTTCTGAGTTGGACCTCTCGCTGGGGTCTGAAGGTAAATGAATCTAAGTGTGTGGCAGTTAGATTCTCGCACGATCGCGCAAACCCCGGTCAGCCGATTAAGGTAGGAAACTCCGAGCTCCCCTGGAGCTCCGAAGTGAAATACCTCGGTGTCATCTTCGACCGAATGCTCACATTCCAAAAACAAACTGACGAAATCCGAAATCGCTTCATCAAGGCCCGCAACTTGCTTCTGCCCCTCATAGGGCGAAGGAGTCCCCTTCACCTAGGGAGCAAGTTGCTCCTATACAAGACGACGCTTCGACCGCTTTTAACCTACGGCGCTATGGCCTGGTTAACAGCGAGTAAGTCTAACATCAAAGGTTTGGAAGCACTCCAAAACCGAACTCTCCGCCTCATCGTTGACGCCCCCTATTTCGTAAGGAACGTTCAGATTCATCGAGAACTGAACGTTCCGACTCTACGTGAATTTCTGACGAAACTCCTGAAGTCCGCGTGGGAAAGAGCCCGCGCCAGCCAAAATCTCTGCGTTCAGATGGTCGTCGATCCCCAAGATCGACCCCCTCCCAAAAGAAGGTCCGTCGCCTTGCAGACGTCATCGATCTGGACTAAGGCAATTCCCACAGGTCCCTCGACGACCATCATCGTCCTCTAAACGACTGATAAACGGCTATTTTTCAGTCTGAAATCCTCGTATGCGTTACAGGTGAAAAGTCATCTTCCCCAGTTAGCTCTTCGCTAACCAACCTCATCTCTCCCCAGGCTGCGTGATCGAAGCAGCCTACACCTGAAGATAAAAGGGCGTAAGGAATCCCCCACCGGCCCTAGTATCGACCTGAAGTTCCTAGCGAGTACTAGAAATTTGGCTATAACTTTTTTATTACATCAATTTTCATCAAAATTGGAATGTAGTTTTCCAATATAATGCCTATTTAACTGCCAACGTAAGTCATTTTTTTAATCGTTATTTTATTTCTTTTTTATGATTCGGCATTAAAAAATACATACAACTCTAAATTTTCACCCTTCTACCACCAAGCCCTATTTTTTAATAGTTATATTAGTACTTTAATAATTTTCTACTCTCGGCGGTCGATAATTGATGAGTTACCACTGAATCAGTTATTCCCGCCAAGCGTCTACCGGTGTCACTTCTCACTCCGTAAACAGCACAGAGTAGGGATGAGAACGAAGCCGGTCTCCTGTCTTTCTCACATAATAAGCGTTCTCTCCCTCACTAAAGTTTAGGGCCTAAACCGTTTTCGGTCATTATTATTGACGTCGATCGTAGCAGTGACGCTTATACTTATCATTTTACTTTCTCAGTGCAACTCTCATGTTAAGTATATTCTCATAGTAACTGTATCATAAATTTGCAGTGCTATAATTACTTATTCCCATTTTGCTCAAGATAGTTCTCACGTTCAGTTAGTTAAGTGATCTCATATAAATCAATAGCTTTCAACACGTGTCACGAGCTCCCGCCAACAACAACCATTGTGTTACCTGTACAAACCATTCCAGAATATTTTCATATATTTATTAGTTCTTATTTATTATTGAAATCATCGCCACTGTGGCGTAGTGTTGAAAAAGTACAGCTGAAAGTAAATATGCGCGTTCAAATGCTTCAAGATCCATTCGCTGAAACATTCTTAAAACAGCTGTTGGATATCGCTGATGGAAAATGAGTTGTACATGAAATTACTGGATGCATAAAATTTTCGACCGATTTCTGCACAATCATTAATTCGCAAAATGCTCTCATTGACTAGATATTTCCCGAAATACTCACACAATACTTGAATCATGAGTGGCTGGCAGAAAGAGCAATTTTGGCAGCAAAAAATGTGGACGTCAACGATTTGAATTTCAAGATACAACAGTTATTGCCAGAGGACTTGGTATCATACAAATCTATCGATACAGTTTGCGATACCAACGAAGCCGAGTTTTTGAACTCATTGGATTTGCCAGGCATGCCACCGCACCATTTACAACTAAAGGTTGGATCTCCGGTTATTTTGCTTTGTAATTTGAACACATCACGGCTGTGCAATGGCACGCGATTAGTCATTAAAAAATTGATAAAAACGTTGTCGAAGTCACCATTTTAAATGGCAAGTTCCGAGGAGAAGATGTATTACTACCACGAATCCCTATTATTCCCACAGATGTGCCAACTGAATTCAAACGGGTTCAATTTCCAATTAGACTGGCATTCGCAATGACAAGTCTCAAAGCCAAACGATGTCTGTTTGTGGCTTAGATTTAGGCACACCGTGTTTTTGACACGGACATTATATGTGGCATGTTCTCGCGTGGGTAAACCATCGAGTTTGTTTGTGTTGGCTAAAGATGGACTATCGTACACTCCATAGCACTAAGAGACTGATAATGTTTTTTTAATTGTTATAATTTGTGATAGAGATGTAATTTGAAATTTATTATTTAAGATAATAAAAGTACAATGAATTCAAAAAATGAATGTTTGGTGCTTTGTTATTTTTATAGGCCGTCATCGCTCACAGCGCTCCATTCCCCTTTCAGTCATATACCACATCCTCACACACTTACAATAACTTAGTTATTTTTATTTGACTACCAAAATATTCACTAGAAATAATTTATATGGCAAAACAACGTTTGCCGGGCCAGCTAGTAATCTATAATGTACTACACACATAAAAATACGGAGTTGGATCTAACACCGTTTCAACACCGTCTACTACCAGACTCCCTCGCGTCCATATGCACAAGTAGTTAGAAACGACGGTGTTAATATATTACAGTGTTGTTATAACACCGTCACAGGGTAAACGCAGTAATAGTGGAATAACGACATTTTTCGGTGTTAGAACTTTCTCGTCACGGTGTAAAAGTTTATACTGCATCGCTTTTCAAAATATTACCTCCTTTTTGCGTTCAAAATGTGCATTTGATACCACGAGAAAACGCGTGGACTCTATAAATACCTGCAAATGCATTAGCTAACTACATAAAGTAGAATATATTCTCTGTTTAAGATATGTAACTACACCGTGGTGGTGTTAATATAATCCTAACTCTGCAAAAGTGAAACTTATCATCGTCTCGGATAATAAAAGAAATCAACTACTTGTTAAGTAGTTACATTTTACCTCGGCGGTGTTAGTTTAACATGTACACGGATAACTTTTAACTAACTTTCGGAATAAAATGATCACTTTTAGGAGAATGTTCAACACCGTCTCATTTCACTCCATGAAATTTTTATGTATGTATAATTGTCTCCCAATCTCAGGATATAGTAAGTATTACTTTTCCAACAGACGGAATTGTAAGTGCTTTACACCGGCGACCCTTTTAGTTTGAGCTATTATTTTAGGCTGCTTTTTGGTCGCGGAATTAAAGTAAGGTATCCATGTTTTATCAGTGGTTCTTATTCTTGGCCAAAATTGATCGTCGTTACGTATTGAAAACTCCTGAAACTGGTGGTGCGTCGAACTGGTTGATTTTCAGTCCCAGTTCCAGCAGATCGAGCGAATTGAAACGTTGCTCACGCCAGACGATCATGTAAATGCCCAAATGCTAATCTTAAACTAACATTAATTTTACCACGAGCAATGTTTCTTCGATTTACATATACGCTCGAGCGTACACTACGCGGATCGCCTTCTAGAGACATTCTGCCAGCTTTAGAACGATCGGTTACGGAACTAAACTAAAGTCATGTTTCTAGAATATTCCCCGTATATCGGTCAAACAAGCAGTACTAATACTCAAAATTGCCCTTTTAAATAGTTGATCCATCTTTAGGTCGCACTTAATTCGTCACATACAAGATGTATTAACAGAACTTTGCATGCGTATGAATTAAAAGTGCATCAGTAAGACGTTGGAATTGTAATTTATAATAAACTTCTATTTGTAAATGGAATTTATACAAAATTCACACGCCTAGCTTTTAAAGTCAGTATTTTCTAGTAGAATCACATATTACATGAATGTCACAAAAGCGAGCAATTGTCGAATTGTATTAGAGATAATATAGATGTAATTATTAATAAATGCATGGTTATGTAAATAAAAATTATCATAGCCTAACATAGTTAATAAAGCCCGACAGTGGCCTCCTTCTGTAATGCTCACATTAGACTGTTAGCTACGTGCTACCCTATACTGAGTGATCCAAACGGGCTGTCACTGGTTAGAAAAGACTGAATCCTTAAGATTACCAAATCATTTAACAAACTAGAGCAGAATGATCAGGATGCAAGTGTCTGTCAGTTTATCCCCTTTTTGACATCTGTTGACTGCAGAATCTCTCCCGCTAAACGCAGTGTGGACTTGGGGAAATATTTGAGCATTTATAATAAAAATCAGACTATTTAACATTGCATCGTTACACGTAGGTGGTTTTTACTACCACTTATATACGGGAAACCTACTCGACCTCTTTTGCACAAGAAACGAGAAAGTAAAGTCTAGTAAGTACGCGGCTCATTGACAAAGTGAAGAATGTATGCCAGTAATTAAAAATACGTAAACTCATAAATATGTGATTAAATGAAACTCCTGACATGTGCCCTTGCTCCGAACACCACCACTAAATGCTCATCTAGAAAAGGATATCGCAACAGATACTTTACTTATTACCGCCAGAAAACCTGAGATACACACTATTGCGTCATCTGTCTATATTTTGGATGTAATTAACATTATAGGTTGATTTTTGATTATTTAACCTAGTCGGTGTTGGTCTATCCTGCAGTCAGAATTCGGACTAAGGGCTATCGAGGGAAAGTACCAAGCATTACGTAACAACTCGGTGAAAACTAACTCGGTTAACGTAAGCACTGAATCTCAAGCGGGTTGAGTTAGCCTTAAACCAGACTTAAAATAAATTTTTGATTAAATTACACGAGGCGAATTGTACTGCTACTAGTCGGCAATTCATAACTTCTTTTCCTCCACGTCCCGGTAAGAAATTTCAGCGACGGAAATAATAATAATAATAATTTATTAATTGCCCAACAGCCCAAGAGCTATTTACAGAGCAAAATGAATACAAAACAGTATCAAATATCAAGTTTGCGATACAAATATACACACTATACACCAAATAGTACAACAGAAGAAAAAAAGAAAAGAAATTAAACATAATAATTATGCGGTTGCAGAAATATTTAAAAGGAAAAAGGATCAAATTCCAGCCCATTTCCATTTCTCATCATATGTGTTATTGGTGTCTTTAGTAGCAAGCTCGTCCTAGCTCTGGGGAAATGAAAAGTGTTAACGTGTCTAGTATTACGAGCAGGCACAGTAAAATTAATTTGCGATAGAAGAGCAGAAGAATCAATTCTATTGGTAAGGAGTTTAAGAAGAAAATTTGCGCTGTTGTTGTTTCTTCGATCAGAGAGAGATATGCAATTTTGCCTAAGAAGTAACCCCTGGTATTCAGCACCTCTTTCCGGATAAACTCCATCCGCTTTAAAAGATAAGTATTTAAGGAACCTCTTCTGAATACGTTCAACTGCAATTTTGGTACAGGTAATATGGAAACCACACACTTGAAGCGTACTCAAGTTTAGATCGGACAAACGCAAAGTACAGAGATTTTATTATATTAATGTTTGTAAACTGCTTGCAAGAGCGAATGACGAAGCCTAACGCTTTAGAGGCCGATATGCAGATGGAGTCAATATGTTGCGAAAATTGCAATTTAGCGTCAAAAGACCTCCCAGGTCAGAGACACAAGTTTGCCTGGAAATAGGTGTGTTTTTACTGTATAGCTCTATAGTATGTGTCGGAGTTTGTATAAGATACCACCGCGCATTTAGAGATATTCAGAGGTATATTATTTGTAGTAGCCCATGCGTCGATAGCCGTGAGATTAATTTGCAACCCAGTACAGTCTGCAAAAGTCTTCACTGCTGAATAGATTTTTAAGTCATCTGCATAGGCTAACAAATCAAGGTACAAGTTAAATAGTAGGGGATCCAGGTTAGAACCCTGGGGTACACCCGACGCTGGAGATAAGACGTTAGATGCGTAACCATTATAGTAAACGTAGCAGTTACGATCAGTGAAGTAGTACCAGAGAAAGTTCAAAAGGACTGTACTGAAGCCGAAGTTATCCAACTTCGGTTATCCAGTGAGCATCCCATGGTATCTCATTCTGTCAAACGCTTTAGAGAAATCAACATAAATGACATCCACCTGGCCACGACTGTCAAGCACCTCACTCAAGTATTGGGGATGTGGGTCAAATTAGTGGTCGTCGACCTACCCACCATGAAGCCATGCTGATGTTGAGACAGAGAGAGCTTAACAGCCGTGTAGATATCAGTATAGAACAAATATTCAAAAACTTTAGCAAAGTTTGGCAATATGCTGATAGCCCTGTAATCACAAACATTAGAACGATTACCGTATTTAAAGACGGGCGTAACTCTTTGGGAAAGTTGCTGTTCTCAATGATAGATTAAAAATAAAGGTAAGTGGGGGTGCTAATATAGTTGCACAATCTTTCGCTAGAAAGCTGGGCAAGCCATCATGTCCAGAACTCAAATTGGATTTTAATCTCTTGATGCTCGTAATCACTTCGGTCTCAGTGAAAGGAATCACATTAAAGTTGCTCAGATGGGCGGGGGATCCAGATGGAGCAGTTGCGAAAGAAGCAGGTCCATACACTCCAGCGAACGCGTCAGCAAACGCACAAACAATATCATTCGGCTCACTACATGCCTTGCCATCATATACCACACTTCCCGGTCTTCTAGAAGTAGATCTCCTGGCACTGATAAATTTCCAAAACAGTTTCGGATTCTCTGTGACACTCAACTCCACTTGGTGTAAATAAAGGTTTTATGCAATCGAAGATTCGTGTTTTACTAAAGAACGTAAACGTTTCAATTCATCGTAATAGTAGGTCGACCTTGTCCTCATCCATTTTTTGTGGTAATTTTGTAGAAGTTGTACACCGAGAGCCTCAAAGAAGATATCATAATCATCTGGGTTCATATCCGGCGGACGATACAGATTGGCAATGTAAGTAATGCTGGTCCCCAATTTACACTTACACATAACTAAATCCACCAAGGGTATAAGCCGACACATCAACCGCAGTAGCACAAATATTATATTTGAATGCCAAAAGAACGCCTCCACCAGTGGACCGATTAACAATCCGAAATTTTCTGTCAGATCCGAAAATAGTGTATTTTGGGTCTAATATTCCAGTGTCCTGAATGCTGTCGTCGAGCCATGTTTCGGTAAATAAAAGGATATCCACGTCACTCACAGCACTCGATGGATACAAAGTTGACAGCTTAGAGCGATGTGATCTAACATTCTGATAATAGAAACATATATCGATTCTCTTGGGCGTGTTGGGTGTTTTCAGTTTTTCCGCCCTCTTGCCACCCTTGACTACTTTAGGGATATCGTTTGTATAAGTGATATATACATCCGTCCCACCAGCAGACCTCCTCGCCTACAGCTCCTGCCTAACATCACGCAACAATCTCATCTGCATAACTATTCTGTCATTAGCAAGGAACACAGAATCTTTCGTGTGTCTTCAATCTGTGCTTATTCTTCATAGCTCTCACCGTGAGATCACTATTCGGAAAACAGACTTTAATAGGTCGCTTCAAATCCTGTCGCGTCGCATCAAATTTGCCCAGTCTAAATATCCTGCACGATTCGGAGGAGACATCGAGTGCCTCGAGCAGAGCGCCAACGACATCGCCATCAGCAGCAACCTTATTCTGTCTGCTATTACTAACATCTGCAATCTTAAACAATATAATGTTATTCTTCCGTCATTGCCTATCATCAACCTCCCGAACAACGCACTCCATATCCAGGGCGGCCGCTTATGTGGCGACAGCATTCGCTGGCGTCATCTTATCTTTCAACAACTTCAGATCGTTTTCCAGGACCATAACAGTAGCTGCGAGATCATGCAACTTGCTCAATTGTAGCTTCAAGTCCGAACATGACGCACAGTGGAACGATAATTTGTGCTCCTTGTTCCTCATCAATTGCAACTCAATCCTAGATAGGCCACTGCAAGTGGTGTGTATAAAGTTCTTGCACATGTCGCAAGCTATTTCCTTTTCCGGAATGAGACCCCTCGAACGTACTGAGCAGCAACTCATCGCATAGACCCAGGCAAGAAACAAGAAACAAACAAAAGGCGCAATCGGAAAGCCAAAGACTGAACACGTAATGACTGAAACAAAGGAAGCAAAGAGGAAGCAAAGAGGAAGCACAAGGACACTGTTCACACGAACGGGTCCGTTATGGTGACTAACTATAGACAGCACAAGAAAGCCGCGGATTAAATAGAACAAGGGAATTACAACGAATCAAAGACAAATCGTTTCCCATGTATAAACTACTCGTAATACAAGAAATACGACGGAAAATATGCAGATCGCAAAAAAAAAGAAGTGACGGGAAAAACACGACAGGACACAAGGTATTTGCAAGCAGAATCAAATCATATATCCACACTGTTGCAGTATATGCACATATAAATGAGAGAATGAAATTAACGAAACTCTAAACTACTTACTGATATAAGTTTCAACTACAGCGGGTTTGTGAAACCCACGGACATATATATTTTTCACAGAGAACAACACCCTATGTGTACACGATGTGTATACCGTATCCGGGAATCAATAGATAGATAAATTATTCCAAAAAAGAGCAAAATTTATAAATGAATACGTTTCAAACACAATTCAACGTACAGTCTGAAAAGATACAGACACAAATAAAACCATCGAATTATAAACAAGAAGAGCATAAGTTTGAAACTCTAACACATTTTAGCCCACTCTAACTTGCTAAATATTTCATACGCCAAGAACTTTATATCGGAAGAAACTACTTGTGCAAGAAACAAGAAATTCCTCCGTATAAATTTTTATTTTTATTACAGAAATAGGGAGCCTAATTTACGTACTAATGTTAGTGGTGATTGGTCAACTGGCCAACAAGACAAAAATTGTAGTGATTGTGAGATAAAAGCTTGTATTCCTCGATTGTTAAGTATCATTGTTACCTCTAACAAAACGATTAAATGCACTACACATTTGAAGCATTGAGGGTACTAAATTACTTTTAGAAAAAAATAAAGTTCCGTGAAAACAATTAGATCAATACAATTCACCTATTGGATCAATAGTTCCAATTCCTCACCATCTGCGGGGATGTTTCCAAAGTTATAGCAATATTTGTTATTCATCCCTTGCTTACTGGCTTTATTCATATTACGTTGTAATTTACTGCGCCCTTAACTGTACACATTTGTTGCAGTATAAAACATCAGCCCTTTCAAAGAAACGTTTAGGGATGTCTTTCGCTGTTTTAGTAGGGACGTCATGCAAATAATAATTCCTAATGCAATCCATTCAAAGCGTCTTTTGCTTGGCAAGCAATATAGGAACGATCTTTGACAACTGTTTTTCATAAAGGACCATAAAAATGTCGGAAATTGTGTTCTCCATTCTTGTTGGCAATTTTTTCATCCAAATTTTTCATCCAAAAAAGACCGCAACCTACAAAGAAAAACCGCCTGAGCTTTTCAAGGAGACCTTTTTCTGATATCCGCCATTCCTTAGATTGCCTTTTTGTTTCTGGGATATAGATTTTGTCCATTGTTATTCTTCTTCGCTATAAAGTTGCACAAGGTCTAAAAATTAACAGGTTTCCGCTCCGTACAGCTTCTGTTTTGACGTCAATTATCGAGGCACCTAATGTCTTTAAATTTTTGCGATTTTATAACATTTACAAGAATGTGCGTACTATGAAAGCGGTGGCAAGATACTTACCAGCTTTATATGCGATCTCGTTTTCTAAAAATTGCTTTAAGAACATCATTCTAAAATTGAAGTAAATTTTTAAGTAACTTACATCTCCATTTGAAAATTTTAGCACAGAAATTCAAACGCAATAATGCCTTTAAACTATAGATGGGCAACCTCCGGCCCGCAGGCCACATGCGGTCTCGAGTAAGATTTGCCCGGCCCGCTACTGAATTCTTTCGTTGCATATTAGCACGGCCCGTCTAAACTTAATTCATAATGAATCATAAGCATACCACAAAAATGTATATTTTTAAAGATTACTCGCAGCATAAAACTTCTACAAAAAAAAGGTTGCCCATGCCTGCTTTAAACGTTAGCCAGCATTACAGTAACAATCGGTTTGTGCTTTAGGACCCATTTGCGCGTAATCATTGTTGACGTAGAAAATGCTCAAGGTATTAGTAATCCAAATCTATTAATTAATAAAAATTAAGTTTTTATTGCAAGTGAAATTTCCGTATCTTTTACAAAATTGAAAGTTGAGTAATAATTTCCATAATTTAAGTACCATTCACCTTTTATAAATAATACAATCTTATCGTAGGTATAGATATTGCCCACTACTTATATGAAATATACGTGTCCGTATGTAGTATACATAATTTACACAAATAATTATTTTAATAAGAGCACCCAAGTCCTCCTTTAGATGTAATTACGAACTAATCGACTAACTTTGTAATTACATTGATAAAGTTTGGGCCAACTTGAAGTATTTATTTCGCTTTAATTTTACATGCGCTACATACATACTTAGATCTTTATGTTCTAGAGTTACTTCAGTTCAACATGAGTTGCATGAAAGATATGTTTGAAAATAGTAGCAGTATTTCATTATATCGGAGTCAAGCTTCGTATTATACACTTGCAAACGGATTACTTTGTCTACTTACAAAAATTATGATTGCAATTTTCAAATGTATAAAACTTATAAATATATTAATACTAGCTTTCCGTGTAAGTACATTTAATTAATTCCGAAAAGATATACATATTTAAAAGATGAGGGGCTGTTTTACTATCAACCTTAGAACGAGTCCTAATCAGTAGTGAGACAAAGCGTTAACTTTCTTGCGGTTCTAATAGTTTTTACAATAATTTCTCAGAAGTAGATGGAAGAAATAACAAAATAAAGATAAATATAATTTTGTTTCGACAATTTATAAAAATATGATAATTTTGCAGCACAAACCTTTTTCCAATACCGATTGTATTACTACAATTTCTATGAGCAACAAGGCTTAGAATAGTGTATCTAATTAGATTTTCCAAATTATGGTTACAGATTGGAACAGAGACAATGCGAATTAGATGTTCAGAGTCGTATACAGAAGCACTTCAAATGGGTATACATAAACTACTTCGAAGTTATCACCAATGTTGGAAACATGTGCTGGTATTTCATGGAGAGTTGTTCTTTCTAAGTATATTTTCTTTAATGGGTGTGCGATTTTTCTGGTTTTCTTCAAACGTATGTGATATTGCTTGCTTGGACATATGGTTATCTCATATGGAGACAACAGATAAAGTTTTATGTAATTGATTTGGTTAGGGTACATCAATGTACATGTACACTAATTTTAGACTATAGTGTGTATAGTGTTCTGAAGTTCATTTTCTGTTTATTTAATAATACATAGTAACTTTAGTTAGTTTAATAGTTAAGACCTAAGTATTGGCTAACGATTTCACTACACGAAGGTGCGCCTGAACTTAAACGGTATTATCGATAGCTGACAAAGTAATCGGGCAATATTCAATATCTATTCCCCGTCTACAGTCCTAAGTCATAAATGATAATCATATGTATAAGCGCAAGTGTGGACTATTGTGCACACTTACTTAATTCACTGAATTAATGTGGAATATAATACAGTAAATTCTGCGGTAACTTTTTCTTTGGCTCGTCTTCAGAGTTCACAAAAACTCACTTCATGTTCTTTAGAAATCAAACTATACAAATGAGAAAGTCATCGTTATTTGGTTTTAGTTCTTCTTTAAGTATTAATGTTAGGGATATTTTATTGTCTGGTGGGGGATTACTTCTATATTAGCGTTATCTAATAAATCAAAGGATTGGGCGTCGCCACAATAACCATACCAAGTAACTATACTATATAAAACCTAAAACTAACACATATAATGAATTTGATTTAGAGGGCAGAATGTGCTAAGCACGTTTATGCACATTGCCAACTGATAAGCTAACCATTGGAGACCAACATATACCGGGATAATGTTGAAATTTGCTTCGAGTTAGATAAAATGAATTGAAAATTTTCTTGGTAATAATTGTCTCGATGGTTCGAAATCAAAAAACTACTTATAGAATTTTTCTCCAATACTGAGAGAATATCAGAGCAACAACAGTTTCGTTTAAAACTGCAAGAAGCATTCATCAATGAAGGAATTCTTTTGTAAAATTGCAAAACATCAAGTTTCAACCATTTCTTGGAAAATGTACCAAGAAATCAATTTCCGGTGAAAGCACTTTAAGAAAAAGTACCTTGAAATACTCACCAAACTAAACATGCCATTCGAAAGTTATCGGTAACAATTTAATATACTTTTAAGTGGGAAAGACCATGAACTTATTGATCGGATTTTAAATTCCGAAAAATGTAGTACATTTTTCATAATTAACACAAAAGCAGTAGATAAATAAATAGCAATACCATGAAGAGGTTTATTCGGGGTTCATCAGATTTTTTCTTGCTATTAATAAAGTAATTTTTCATGTTAGTAGACGCTGCTAAATATATGTGCTAGGTAACTACATGTTCTTAAGTTAATGTTAGGGAATAATTATGTACACGTATCACACATATGTACTTTAGGTAAAAATTAAATAGTAAGTGCACCTGCATACTTTCATACACTCTACATGCCTTAAGGAGATATTTGTAATATTTTTTACTTTCATAATCAACTAGTTCAAATTCACACATTTTCATTATCAACTATTTCAATTTCATACAATCATTTCCTATGCTTTAATTACAACTATATAATGGTTGCAAAAACGTAACAGACCAGTGTTTTTGTCACAATCACATTAGGTGTTCAATAACCTTATATGTATTGTTCTCTCCTCGTTTTTATTGTCAGTGTGATTTGTTAATTCGATTGTAAAAATTAATATTAAATTGACTGTGAAACAAATATAAGTGTTATAATTATACCCAGCAATATACATATATATATATATATATATATATATATATATATATATATATATATATATATAGATTGGAAGATAACACCAAGTAGAGAGACAAACTCGACGCCAATAACATATCGTTGAAGAACTGAAGATAACATTCAGCGCGATTCTAGAGGCAACAATTTCAGTCGAAGTATTAGCTACCGAAAATAAGATCGCCGTAAACCCTGCAGTAGGTATAGTACTCGTTTTCTGCCTTCCGTTATCCTAATACATTCATTATGCCAACAAGTAGTGATATGAATATCGTAAAACCTACAGATAGATTATCGTTAGAACGTTTATTCAAAGTAATCTGTAATGAATTCGACGAGGACAGATATAAACTCATAGTTTAGTTTCATAAAGCAAATTGATTCTGTATTTAAACTAGCCAGTGAATCTTAAAAACTTCCCATGTTGTTGATCGTCAAAAGTCAAATAGTAGGTAAACCCGAAGAACAAATCCAACATACATTGTGAACTTACAAGTTAGGAGGATATTTCTAATCTATTAATTCATCATTATTAAGATAGGAAAGCCTTCTACCAATTATAAGAATATCTGAATAGCATTAGGCAAGGAAACTCAGGAACGGTGCCTCAATTGTATCACACTCGAAGACCTCACTTCCCGCATTCTAATTTAATTAAATTTTAAAGCACAGAAGCAGTTATATAATCCTGTCCATAAAAGTAACGGCAGGTTTTTGTGACGTAAGCAACTTGGAAATGAAATAACTATTTTAATAATAATAATAATAATATATCCGTAATAATATCATCATAGAGCATTGTCATGTCCTCTAGCTTGTAGTATGTATAGAATGAAATAAATATATGTATGTGTAAAAATGAAAGAATAAGCAAATATATCATAAAAGTTAGAAACAATAAAAGCCAAGCACTTATCTGGAGACAAACAAAATACATAAATACTAATTGAGAACGTACTATTCGACAGTTTAGCATCCTCTTCCTCATCTTCATCTTCAATTTTCCATGCTTTACATTATTTAAATTGTGAGACAATTCATTGTAAACTCAGTACTTTACAGTTTTCTAGCAGCATGTTAATCTGTAATACTGTAAGGCGACTGACGTCAAATAAAACTTTTGTAAGGAATTTGAATTTCAAAAGTACGCTGATTGGAAATGTTGATATCTGTATAATAAAATGTATTCGGGATAAGCTTTATTACCTGTAAAATTTTTCATCAAAATTTTGTTTAAAGCGTTGAACATTGTCGTACGCTTGTTAATAAAACCTGGCCTTTTGCTACATGGAGAGCATAAATAGTGGTTCATATGCCGAGATGCCGTAGTACGGGTTCTTGGAATGCGGAATGAGAGGTCTACGTTACGCGGGGAGTATATAGAAACTGGCGTTTGAGATCAACTCCAACTCTATCAGAATTCTCTCTCTAATCGAGTCTGATTTCAGATCTAACAACCAAGCACTAGAAGAATTGCAAATAAGAATAAGGAGAGTGTGGAAAAGGTAATATATTCTTCTTCTTCTTCTCGTCAATCCTTATGCCTTTCAGCGTCGGATTATTTTTGGATCTTACTACGATTTAATCCATTCTTTCCATCGTGTCCGGTCTGTACTCATTCTTCTCATTTCTGCTATGGTCTTCCCTCGCTTTCGTCCCAATTCGTTGACTCTGTCAATCCATGCTTTCCTTGGTCTTCCCTTTTTTCTTCTCCCGTTCTTTTTGGCTTCTATTATTTTCTTTGTTCCATTCTAATTATGTGGCCGTACCAATTCAGTTGACATTTTTCAATTCTTTTTAATATATCTTCTTGATTTATCATATTCCTTATCTGTTCGTTTTCTATTCAATTGTCAATTTTTGTTTTCCCCACGATCTTTCTCAAAAATTTCATTTCCATAGCTGTTATTTTGCTTTCGTGTTTTTGCTGTATTGTCCAGGACTCACTTGCGTACATTATTGTGGGGGCTACTACTGCATTGTATACTATCTGTTTGATCTTGGGTTCTATTTCTCTTTTTCCAAAGATGGTTTGATTCAGAGCGTAGTATATGTTTGTGGCTTTCCGTCCTCTTTTTGCTATGTCTAGATCAATTTTTCCATACTTCGATATAATAGTACTTAAATATTCGTATGCGTCGACAATTTCTTCTTGTTTATCGTTTATTTTAATTATTAGATTACTGGCTGGCTCTTTATTATTTATCACCGTTAGTTTGCTTTTTTCTACGTTTATTTCCATATTCATCTTTTCTATTTCTTCTGTCCATATTTTTGTTAATTTTTCCATTTTCACATAACTGTCAGCTATTAGTGCCAGATCATCGGCGTACAGTAATGCATCTATAGCTACAGGTTCCAGTCTGTTATATCCTAACAGTGTCTTCACAGTTTCGGTGCGTTTCTTCGTATTTTGCAGGATTCTGTCCATTACTATAATAAATATTAATGGACTTAAGCTGTCTCCTTGTTTTATTCCCACTTGCTTTTCAAAATCTGCTGATCTTTTTCCATTCACTTGTACTATCCCCCAAACCTGACAATATAGACTATTGATTATTTGGCGCATCTTTCTTGGAACCTCTAGTTTCTCTAGACAAATATCTATACTCCCTCTATCTACTGTAATATATAAAAGAAGTAAAATTACCCTTACCACGCCTTTCGGAAATAGATCCAGATACCCATTTCAATATAGCGTATCACAAGGGCTAAATACAAGACAAATTGATAATACAATTAATTTGACAACTGTTTAAATAGACAACCAAATTTACATGACTTAAGTGATGACATAACTAAAAATAAGATAGAAGAACATACTGTAAAAGAAGATAAAATGCGATAAGAAGGGGAAACTAAATAAATGGAATGAAGAAATCGGAGGCATCCAAGTAGATTCCCAAAGCAACGAAAATAAAATAAAACTTGTGTCAAACAGTTGCAATCACAGAAAACGTTGACTTCTGAACGGTAAAACATACGCAAGTAAATTCAGAGGAAATTTTACAGAAACGAGCATGAAAAAAGAAAAGAAGAAATATATGATACTGACAACAATCACGGGGCACGAGAACTACCGCGGGAATAAAAAACCTGAGGAACTAACAATAAGCCGACAGGCGTCGTCGATGGCATTTATAGGGTCGGAGCCCCTCTTTTGGCATTGTAAAGACAAAAACGAAAACTGCCATGAGAAAGTGGATCAAGTATAAATCTCGGGAAAGGTGGAGGGATTGCACAGACGAGAAACCGGCAAAACAGTTCCTTCTCCTTCTCTGAGAAGAGCAAGTTGATTAATATAATTATGTAGGGCTGTAAGAGTGAATAAAGACGTCCAGAACAATCTTACAAAATATATAGAGTTTAAGAAGTTAAAGAGAAAAAATAATGCAGAAAAGGAAATATAAAATAACGAATACATTCAACAAGCAGAAAATAATAAAATGCAATTTCGAAAATAATAAATATGGAGAGGAAAAGATGTGTGGTATAGCAAAGCAATTCATACCAACAGATGTGAATAATTCGAACTAATACTTCATTCGTGCGGAGCACTATATCACAGATATAAAAACAACAAAAACAATAAATTGCCGGAGACAGGAGAGTATAAACATTAGCAAATCGATTTAATGCCATCCTCTATCATCAGAAGAAGTAAAACGGGTGATAGAAAATACAAAATGAAAGGAAACAACAGACATATATGGAATGTCAATGAATCTATTAAAGAAAATATGTGTAGAAATATTATATCCTGTTACCATAATCTTCAACAAACGTATCTAAATCCGTACCTTTCCTAACATGTTACAAATAGATAAATAGTACCTATACACGAAAATGGAGATAAAAGCATGTGTAGCAACTATCGTACTATATCTGGATTGTCTGCTTTCTTGTAAATCTTTGAAAGCATAATACCCACAAGCAGGGCCGGCGCTAGCAGCCACCCTGGACAAAAACGTAAAATGTTGTCCCTTTATAACTTTATGTCTCCATAAAATAGTTCATTTTACAGCCTATTTGCCCGGCTTACCCGCCCCTAGCGCCGGCCCTGCCACAAGAATACAAAACTATTTGGAACGCAACACATATCTCTCCAAAGAACAACATGGATGTAGGAAAACAAAGTCTAGAACCACTGAACTAGGGGCAATAATGGATCCAGTCCTGCAAGCAGTAGACTGTTACGTACACAAATTTCACTTACAATTAGTTCAGTTCCGTATTTCATTTAACTTGTTAGAAATATAGGCTCAAATTTTACTCCTTTCGGACAATAGTTATTTCCTAATATCGCTTAACGATATTCCCGTCGAACCCATCATATCGCCGCGTGTTAGTTGCCTTTGAGTTTTTCGAATTCGTCCAATCACGAGAACGCGAAGCGAATCTTAGCTGCGGCGTAGTAACAAGAAAAGAGGGGATTAGGCATTAGGTAGCGGGTGGTAAAAAACCGGTGACGAGATCGGAAGAGGTTATAGCTGAGAAAATTTAAGTATAAGTGTAAATTTAAGAAATGTCAAGTGTTCAACGGCCGTTATTTAGAGCTTGAAAAAGAACCGACACGACCTCCCACTGAGCTGAGCACGGCATTGGCTAGCCTGTTGCGACAAGTGTATGTACCGCTTCTTGTTTTGTTTTTGTCGTCTTGTGCACTCTAGCCAATTGCTCCTCAGTTATTACTATCTCGGAGAGATAGTAGTAACGCAGTTTTGGGGGTAACAAGACACAAAGCTAAAAGTTCAGTTAACTTGCTGTGATCTTAGTAAAACTTTTAGTACTAGGTCCTACGCTGTTTAATCTGTGCATAAATGACTGGTCACACAGCTTATCGGCCAAGGAAGTATGCATCATTGTAGACCATATGTCGTTCATAGGAACAGGATACGCAGGCCAGGCAGTTTTGATGCAGACGCAAACAACTCTAGATCAAGTAAAAAGGTAGTTCTATAGCAACAAATTATGGTTTGACAGAGAAAAGTCCAACATTTTACGTTAACAGTTAACAGTAAACTAACCATTCTTGAACGAGTGTAATTGAGACAAGAAAGTTGCTTTCCACTACTACATTGCCTAGCGCCCAAAACTAGCTAGTGCAGTTTATACCATAAGAAGATCATAATAGTGACGGATGAACCGCCAAAGACTTACTCCTGGACAAGTCGGAGGTACAGTAAGTAGTCCGCTACTCTTCAAAGTAATGGGAAAAACTCATAGGCCAGTATTTCCTGGGACCAGATGGACGGTGGACTGGGTTTTAGGGTAACGATCATATCAACGCCCTTCGTGTTAGCATTCAATATGGCTCTGATGGCAGAAACAGTTTCTTTGATAGTACTTTGAGTGCCTGTATTAAAATTCCGGCAGGTCCCCCACTTTTTCTGGGATAAAGCTCCTAAACACACCCATCACATTATCGGGCAAAGTTTAGGTGATTTCGTCGTAGTACTCCTCGGAGAGTTGGAGCATTTCGCCCCTAGGCGTTCGGCAAACGCTTTGGCTTTCTCTTCGATTGTGAAGTCCTTTCGGTCCGTGAGTGGGTGGGGTGGAGGATTTTTTCTGGAAAGGATATTGAACGTTTTAGCACGAATAGGGCCCACCGCCTGGATCGAAAAACCGCCAGGGATTCCTTAATTTGCTCCGGGATCCGATTACGCTGGGCGTTGTAAGCAGCACTGAGCGTTCGCCATTGTCTCCTCAAGCAGTTAGATGTTTCGATCGCCGTGATAGGATCTAGATTTCGTTCTCCTTACCCCAGTTGTTTGAGAACTAGATTGTGAACGAAGGATAGCTTCTTGATTGTAGTGAACTGATAGGTCATTGTGACATTTGTCAATACGGCCAGTAATATCCAATACATCCGGCCTGCAGTGAGCCGAGTAGATGGGGGACTTCTCTGGCCCCTGCTATCATTAACTCGTGCGTATTTGCCTATTGGTATAAAATTTCGCCTTTTGAATTCGTACAGCTGGAATGCCATGACGAGTTTTTGCGTTTAGATCTCTGTCTACGATGACAGTTGCTTGTTTTGGAACACTTATCCCCGGTATTTCTCGAGAATGTGTGCACGACGTGGAGTTGTACGCTGCAACAACAACAACATCAGCTCTCCGTAAGCTGTATGGATTGTAACCCTGGTGGCTTCCGTATCACGCAGGAATGGTGCTGCGTTCATATGGCGGTTCAGTGATTGCTTGGCGATAGTCGTCGTACCATTTCTTCTACCGTGTCCTCCGTCTGATAGATAGGAGTTGAAGTTTGAATTAGTATTGTGTCCAGTTGATGTCTCTGGACAAATTCTAGTAGGTCATACCTTCCCGATCTCAGTCGATTTGTTTTCCAAAATGCGGACTGTATTGATTCTGGGTGCTCTTTTCGTCTATCCGTAAGGAAAAGCGAGAAACTCTGTCATGTTGCTGGCTAACACCAAATCAGATTCTGCTAACGATTGACATGACGGCAATTAGACCAGTATATACATCTCCACCTCTATGACTTTTGTCCACTAGGTTCTGGACACCATGACGATAATTTAGCAGAAGATGCCTTGTTCCGCAACAGACCGCAAGTTCGGATGTTTGAGCTGACTGATATTTAGCACAGGTGGATGTGCAACCACCGGTAATTTCGCCGGTGCCTATGTGGACGGGACCGAAGTTGACCCCTTCTTGTTGTTGTCGGTCCTCTTCGCTGTTAGAATCTAGCTGCGGTTTTTCACCTGGTCTGTGGAGGAAGTGACAGGGGTGGCACAACATTGCATCGACGGCACCGAGCCTAACACAAGGTGCGTTTGCGCGCCTTGAAGTACGCTACATAGTACGTATACAGCCGGGGCTCTGGATTTGATGTACGCCACAGATAAATGCTAGCCGCCACATTTGACATACTGAGGTGTCGCGAAATAATTCTCTACCCATGATCATATAGTTGGCAGCCATGCCGCCAAGGAGACAATTTCTTGTAAATCTTCTTTGAGTTTACTGTGATCTCTAGTCCGCAGATGTTTTTATTAAACAAAATTTCTTCTATTCCCCCGTTTTGTGGAATTTGAAAAAACGGGGGAAATGGGTGTTCTTATTCTACACCATGCGTTTGCACGAGACAGACTCGAAACCTTGCTGCCTGACACCTTCGGCAATTCCTTGTTGCATTAAATACTCTCAACCATGCCTTTAAACACTACTTTGAGCGGTTTCGCTTCCAGAGGAGTGAACGAATGGAAGCAATCTGCTACGGTAATCATTGCGCTTATCAGAGCGTGATAGTCGTCGGGCGTGGTCGGTTGTTTTCTAATGACTATGTTCGTCTTTATAGATTTGGCAGTGCTAAAGCCGAAAGATCCTTGTACGGGAGAAGCATCACTTCATCTCTTCCGGGGCGGCACATGACCACGTTTCATCTTGGAGTTGTATTTAGTGTATGAGACAGGCTTGAAGCCCGTGCTACCAGTTGGCATTAGCTTAGACTCGGTGTCGTCAATTACCTCCCTTTTTTGCAGAAGTCGCTTTTGCGTTGCTGTTATGAGAGCAAAAACGTTCTTTGCTTGTCACGTGATTATAAATTCACCTTTTTTGGAATCAGCGGAGTTGAGTTTGTCCATATTCATTAAGTCAGTTGACCTAGTGGGCGTTTTTCCTGCTGAGCGTTGTGATGATGCCCCTGAGAGGATAGCTAGTAAAGATTTATTCTTATAGTCGCTGAGAGCGGACAGTTTCGCTAATTGCAAGGTACCAGAATTAAAATTTGGCACGCAGCGGTCGGTAAAGTAAAGTGTTTTTCAATAGAGAGAGATTGGCGCACACTGCACAAAACACTACAGGAAAACACTGAACAATTCTTGGATAACACATGGTCACTAACGTAAACACTAACTCATATACACGTACCAAGGCTGAGTGAAAATGATGTTGGGCTCATATACAGGAGTCGATGAAGTCAAGCTAGTAACCCAAATGATACAGTAAGAAGTGTATAACGTCAAGTTAATAACACAAATGATAGGGTAAAAGTTGAGTGCCATAATATAGTGATGTAAATTAGTCTTAAATGTTATAGCTTCCCATATGTAGGGTTGGAAATATATATGAACTCGAATAGAGAACCAATTATTTTGTAAAACTTGCAGAGGAATTATTCTTCTGAATACTACACATAAGATATTATACTTAATAATTCAGAACATATTAAATATAAGTGCCAACTTTATCGCAGGTAAATATCAGCCTGGCTTTATGCAGGGACGGCAAACAGTAAATGCGAGCAAGCAATAAAAAATATCTATAAGTGTAATGGAAAAACTGAACTGCTTTTTATAAATTTCGAGACAATTAAAGGAGATCAAGTAGTAACACGACTAACGAATTACATACTAGATACAAATTTATGATACTAAGACAAATGATACTAGATAATACACAACTTATCGTGCGAACAGAATACCGTGAAACAAAACCTAGCTGTAACAAAAGGTGTTAGGTAAGGTGGCACTTTATCCTCGAGGGTCTTCAACTGGGAGTAAGGAAATCTGATATAGAACATAACAGAAATTGAAACCGAGGCTAAGAAGACGGGATTTACAATAAATGAAAATAGGCTTAAAGTTTGAAATTAGAAGAGAACAGTAAGTAAAAAACGGTGACCGCGAATAAAGCTTTCTATGCCAATAAACAAATACCCCCGACTAAGTAAATCAAGAGGAAAACAAAGATCTAAATCGTCGATGACAGCGAGGAGATGATTATTACGGCGTGCATTGACGCCCCTGTTTCTTATGGACAAAGTCCAAAATCCCCCTAAGCCACCAATTCCGTCCCAGGAAGGTGGTTCGTACACAGGGTCAGCTAGTCGGCGAAATAGTGGGAAATTAAACTAAAAAAGAAAACTATGTGAGGGCGCCACCTGCTTCACACCTCCTTGTGTATCCCTTCGAAAAGCAGGAATCCATGTGTAAAAAAGTGGTTAAAAGTTGGTTGGCTAAAGTTAGGAAAAAATTAAATAAAGAAAACAAAAAAACAAATGGTGTCGACGAGTCTTTAATAATTAGGCAGAACGTAAAAACAAGGAAAACAAAAACAAATCTTTAAGTAAGGGAAATAAAATATGTAAATGAAAAAATAATTATATAGTACGCAATTAAATTTAAAATAAAATGATGCTATATGATTACCGATGCCTCTGGCCAAAGGTTCCGTTTAAATAATAAAAAAACACAACTAAATAAATATTTTATCCCTCCCCCTTCCAATCTGCCTATTCAAATGTGTTAGACTCGACGCCTACAATTATTCTGTCAAACTTTAATAATTATATAGTAACTTCGATAACTCTAATATTAAAATTAAGAAAGAAAGAAAAGAAAATTGAGCAACAATGGAAGTCAGGACTTACTTAGCTGCAGCGGCGGAGACTTCCTCGGCGATTGACGGCAGTGGTCGGATCGTTCCCCGTTCTTCGGCCTGGAGGTTGTTTAACCGGACGAGCACCGGCAACTACTACTATTAAGTCGGGTTGAAATAAGAAAAAACTAGTATCGTCCCAGTACTAAAAACGGCTCGACACTAAAACGGCCCAGTACGAAAACCCCTAAGAAATAGAAAATTCTAAGCTTACGATTAGGATAGAGAAAAACTGGCTACGACACGTGCTTCACTGAATCCGAAGTAAATCGATTTTCCAATCCTTTATCAAAAACTTACGCTTGTTTAGGGATCCAAGAAAGGCGGTAAGGCAACAGAATTGTAAAATATTTTCCTCCCAAGTATCCAACGCAACGTCGAAGGTTAACACGAACAATTCTTGGAAGAAATTTCACTTTAAGAAACACGTGCATACACTGTCAAGGTTTACGATCTTCTCCCTTTCCGTCTCGAATAATTAAACGGAAACGGATGTTAATTAGGCATGGAGATTCACTCTGTCGGGAAAATCCATAAACAAGACCACGATCAAATATTAAATAAAACGATAGAAATTACGCGACGAGAAAAGAAAGAAAAAACGTAACATAATGTATTGCGGTGTATTCTGTGTTTCCTTAGCCGATGTTCTCAATTGGTCTATAAACGTTGCTACTTACAAGTTAGCAGCGTCTCCTCCATGATTTTGTTTTGTCGGCTTTTTTTAATTCCTCGGCTTCGGTTATTGCACATGCGCGACACTTTTTGATATTGAAATGTTCGCACTTCCTCAAAATAAAAATAGAAATAACTCTTGAATAACAAAATTATTGGAATTATTAAGGTCAACTTTTTGTGTTTTAAAACCCATATCCATTTTTTATCATTCACTCGGTAGAGCAACTGCAGTAACATTTAATTCACCTGAATTCGAGTATTCGGTCAAATTGAGAAAACAAAATAAGTTGTAATCCATTTTTCTAATCGCTTTTCATATTTTTACAGCAACATTTCGTGGAAACATATTATACATTTGGCTCTATATTATATATAAAAAGCTTTAATTGTGTAATAGAATATTCTTTTCTTTTTCACTTCGACCGAATACCCGAATTTAAAACAAGAATTTAATCACAATTAATCGCTCAGTTTAAAAGAAATTATAAATTTAACTTGCCAATAAATTATTATTTCATTTACTTTATCTCTGAAAAACAGAAATCCTTTTAACGCATAGCCTATTTTCTTTAACTTTTTACTTGACAGCCGATAAGAAAAGATTATTTGGATGTTTATGATGCAACAAATACAAAATATTAAGTTTAGTAGCTTCCTGTGCTAATTAGGGGTACAAACACTCAATTACCTTTTTCGCCTAATCCCTGGGTGACCGTAACTACAAATACATTAAGAATATGACAATTAAATTAAGAATTTTGCATTTTTCTTTCCAAGAATAATTTACGAGTAACTGCATTCGAACAATTGACTACATCGAATAACTGTTTTCGAATAAATGTATTTTTGAAGAAGTATTTCCGAATAATTACATTCGAAAAACTGTAATTCGAATAGCTGTTTTCGAACAATTTATCTAGATCCATTAGAAAATATGTATGTTTCCTGGTTTTACAGAATCCGAATCAAATACGATCGTCGTACGTATCATACCTATTCAACATTGAGAATAATATAGCAAATCCCAAATCGTTCTGGTCTTACGTATAACCTAAGAGAGGGTTGTCCAGAATACCGTCAAAAATGAATTTTAGCGACGTCACAATTGAGGATCTAACAGCAATTGTAAATGCCTTCGCAGACTATTTTAGTTCTGTGTATTTGCCAAACATTGTTAGGGATGACTATTGCGATGAAAGCTTCAATAATTTGCCAAATATACACATGGAGAGGCTGACATCTATAGATGTAAGAAAGTCTGTACTCAGATTATCCAATGGGTTTCCAGCAGGATATGACCAAATACCGAGCTTTATTGTAAGGGATTGCATAGACGTGGTCACCGAAACTTTAACTTTCTTGTGTAATCTTGCGTTGACGATATCGATGTTCCCCAATATCTGGAAGTTGTCCCGGATATGTTCAATACTGAAGAATGGTGATGCTAGCAATATTAATAATTATAGGCCAATAAGCGTCTTACCCAAATTTTCCAAAGTATTCGAAATCTGCCTGTACTCCCATGTCTATCCGTATGTTTTCAACTATATATCTACTCGACAGCATGGCTTCATACAACAACGTTTCACGGTCAGCAATTTGGCTTACTTTACGCAGTATGCATCATACGCCATGGATCAGCAGGAACAGGTGGATGTCATATATATGAACTTTGCAAAGGCTTTGTCGTCCGGTACTGTTGGCTAAGCTTAAGAATTTCGGATTTACTGATTCCTTACTCCGTTTTTTCGCATCTTATCTTGGGTCCAAACAGCAGTATGTATAATACAATGAATTTGCCTCTCACAACTTCACCACTCCTTCGGGTGTACCCCAAGGTTCAAATATGGGTCCCCTTTTTTCTAATCTTTATTAATGATTTAGTAACGCATATTAATACCGAGAGGCTTCTCTTTGCTGATGACTTAAAAATATTTAATTCAGATACGACCCTCGATGATTGCACATATATGCAAGAACAACTTCATCTAGTCGACAATTTGTGCCGGCGAAACAATTTATTCTTAAACATATCAAAATGCAAAGTTGTTTCTTCCATCAGAAAGCTCCATCCTATTGTTTTTGACTATGCACTCCATGACACAGTTATTTCAAGATCTACTTTAGTTAAGGATCTTGGAGCTACCTTTGATAGCGCCTTTCCTTTTACTCTACACATTTTGATTACATCCTCTACCGCTAGTAAGATGTTGGGTTTCATCATACGGAACTGCTCCCACTTCACTTCTACAGGGGTTTTACGAATACGTACGAATAATCAGAAAATAACGGATGCTTTTTCAAGATGGAATAATTACAAAGCAACGGAGGCTCTGTCGGCTTCGGAAAAGTATTATACGACGAATAGACAATTAAAGACCAGCGAACTTTTACGATTTAATGAAAAAATTTAATACAGCGACCATTGAAGTTTAAAATAGATCAAGACATTTGAAAAATTTTGATTTGATAAATACGACAGCCTACTACTTACTTTCTTACTTTAGTTAAATCCCAGAGCTTTGCGTTTTTATTGGTTATGTTAAACTTTTCAGTTCTAAATTTTCCATTATACCTATTTCATGCCTTCTACCTCAAATAAACTTAAACTTAATATTTTTATGTATCCATTGTGCAACTATATACTATATATTATAAAAACAACTTATCTTACTAATTTTTTGAAGCAAACTATGTTATCATATCAAAAAAAAGCAATTTTACAATTTTTGAATACAAAATGTTACAGAGCATGCTATAAACTACTAACGGTCCTTGCGGTAAATTAATCAGATATTGAAACGTAACCAACAGAATTAGTATAAAGAACTAAATCATTTTTCAGATAAATTGTTTCAAGAAATATACAGGATAATAAATACCTAATTATAATTACAGGATAAGGGCATTGCAGTTAAATCTGGATGTTATTTCGCCAGTTACAGAAGTTAGTCTTCTCTAAAATGGAAGGCGTAGTATCAAACATATTCCTCGCGGAAGATTGACGATGGCAAAATATGAGATTCAGGACTGCAAATAATTTATGTGGCGCAATAATTCCATAATATATTAACCAAAATTTAATAATATTTTCTAACTTCTAGGAATTTGTTGAAAAGTGGTCTACGCGGTACAAATTTCAGATGTCGGCACTGATTTACTTGAACAACACTGCACTAGTTGTCCACACACGGAGCAGTAAAATAAATTTGGAAAAGCTTTTAAAGCTATATTCTAGATATAGGTCGTTTACAACCCTGACGATCCTTTTCTCTAGGAGAACGCCTTTCGTAAGGATTCCAGAATAGTTGAAATTTGACAATATTGTAATTAAAATAGTTTAACCAACACAAGGGTAACATAAATTGTAGTACAAAATTGTGTTTATATATAACGTTTACAAAAATAATTATATCATATATACATAGTTTCCTACTTCTGTTTCGAAACTGAATTTTAGCATAAGCCATAACACTTGACCTTTATATTTCTCTGTGTCTAACACAATACATAATTTTCTTTCCTCAGAGACAAATATAAAGGAACCATTAAATAATAATGTCACTTAATCATGTCATCTCCTTACATATCAGTCCAGTATACATATCTGAATCTAGCGCCTTGTTATGTGGTAATATTTTAACGTAGAAAGTTCCTCTGCATTGGTACTCATAACCTTCTTCACACGAATATCAACCTTAGATATTATTTGTGCTACCTGGTTTTTCATCCTCATTGATCAATTCTTTTAAAAATGAATAATTATCGTTATGTTTCAGGAGGAAATCACAGATGCTGTCGCGTTGTGTTAAGTGAATTTCTTAAAGGGGAGGTACCTGAGTAAACGGCGAGAAAAACAGCTTACCTTCGGGAATTTTTATCTCAAAAACGTATAATTTTAGCGATTGTGGAATTTCAACATGAAACGTTCACATATTCTACGTACTTCGAACATTAAAAGAAAAGAAGTTAAAATCGCTTTTCAAAAAGGACAAACGATAAACCGAAGCCGATACAATCGACCGCGCACTTGGCCTTCTGCCGTCTTTTGCAGAATAACCCACAACTTCTTCAATATTGCGAATTTCTACATAAAATTTATACAATTATATTCTTTGAACTACAAACTACAAGAAAATAAAATTTGAAATAAATCGATTTTTTGAAAAATATACTCAGGTGCCTTCCCTTAAGGGAAGACAAAGTCGAAATTCGTAGCCAATTTGCTATAGGAAAATGATAGAATTTATTGCACAAACGGAAGCTACGCTTAAAGTCAAATGAATCTTACAAAAAAAAACTAGTTATTATTGATCACAATAGTCACAAACATAATCTGTCCTAGCGTCGTAGAAACCAGAACACGCTTCATTAGCCCACATCGCACAACCCGTGCACTGAATCCAGCCTTTTAGGTTGTGAATTCGAGAAGAGTTCGTTGCAAAAATTGTAAGCTGCAGGATCATCATTCTCTTTGCCGTCATCAGTGCCAGAATCATCTTTATCTGTAATTCTTCCCTTCTTTTTCTCTATCTTCTTTTTCTTACACTTGTCGTCTTTTTGTTATTCTTAGCGTTGAGTGACACTAACTTCCTTTTTACAGCCGTTTTCGCTTCGATATTCACCGCCAACTCATTTTTGTAGGGAGAGTCGGTAATCATTGCTGTTTTATCGCGTCGTTTATCAGGGTTTTCAGTTTCTGGGCTTTCAGCACGCAGAATGGGAGAGGCATCTGTTGGAGTAATGTAAAAGGCTGACGATACAGGAGGTATATTTTCTTCAACTCTGGGTCTTTGCAGTTCGGGTCCAGATTGATTCGATTGCGTTCATGGAAGTCCTGATGAGGTTCCAGGCTGATCTAGATTCCGTTGCGTGAGTGGGGGTTGCAAAATTCCCGCTGATCTTCATGTACTTGCACGTCCTATGGCTTAAACATCCAATCTGGATACACAAAAGGGTCAGCTGGAAATATTCCGGTCCTCCGATAACATTAACAACAGTTTCATAAGTTTTCGCTCTCACGAACGTTGTGCCAAAGAGTCTCGCAACTTGATAAATCGTGATCGGTCGACCAGCGTGACTAGTAAGCCACCAATGTCCTGTACGGTATAGTATTGACTAACTGAAGCCATGAAAAGGACGGCAAGTGGTTGCATCCGATGTGTAAAATGATGTGGAAAACACAATATAGTTACGTAGTTAGCTCGTGCCATGTCAATGAGTTCAATATCCTTAGTATGAAGCTTTTCTTTTGTTGGTTTCACGAATTCGATGTAACGTTCGAATCACCTTTTGAAAATGTCCTTCGACATCCAACCGCTGGGACGATATTCAGCAAATCTCCCTGATGGCGTATCATTTAGTAACTCTGGTCTTGCTCTTTGACGCGCAAAAATTGACATTGGAGGCATGTAGGATTCTGCGGCACTGACGTGCCCCTCGTTGCAGACGTGAGAATTGACATGAACCTTTCTTCTAAAGGCGAGAATTTAGATTGTTTTGGGCGCAGTTGTGATCCCTGTCTCGTGACATTGTAGATACGTTCAGGAGGAAAGTTATGTTCTTCATATAACCGAGACAGAAGATCAAAGAACTTGCTTACCGCAGTTTTGTTAAAACGTAGTGTCATGTTAGGATTCCGGCGAGAAAAGCCGAACAACCAGTCCTTCCCTGCCGTCTCTTTCTCTTTATTGAAATCATTTAGGCTATTGTCCTTCAGGGCTAGTTCATAAGCTAGCTGACGATGCTCGATGAGTGTTAATGCAAAAAATCGATTAAATTTTGTAAACAAATATGGCTCCACTACGCTATGGTGAAGTGAATAAACGGATCCAAACGTTAATACGTAGCTTATAGTCTATACTGTTACAGAAATACATACATTCAAAAGTATACTGCCTCTTCTTCATAATATGGGCACTCACACCACTCTGAATCCTTATACGCAGAGCTAACCAATACCAGTAACGGTTCCCAACGTACGTGCCCGGCGTTTGTTTTCTATTAGTCAAAAAGAGCACATTCCCGTTTACCCGACTCTCCTCCATCTATCGATTACATCTGTCGCTTTAGGTCAATCGGAAAACAACCACTTTCTTCAATAGAAGGAATTTCAGCAAAAATTTTTAGCTGCAAATATTTCATCAGCAAAATATCATTCAATTTAAAGAAATAACTTTTATTTATAATTTGGCAGCTAGCATCAAATAGTAACAAACAAAGATATCTTGATATATAGAATCTATAGTAAATTTATATATTTATTATTTTTGTTCACGTGCATGCGTACGGATAGCAAAACTATGAGTCTCCAAATAGTATGTCCTTACATCAACAAATATTTTCCCAAATCTAAAAATTATGTTGAGGGAATACGGAAAACTGTCTAAAACCTAGTTCTAGGTCTTCTTATGAAATGTATGCTCCATTTCAATTAATTACTATATCCGTGACTTAAATTTTTTGATATATTTTTTCTAAATTGATGTATTATCAAAATGCAGCAATAGTCTAAATTACTGTAATGCTTTGTAACTGCAGTCATGGAACTAAATCATTGTTTAAAGAATATATATATATATATATATAGGCGAAGCGAAGGTTATTGGGAAGTTTGGCAATCATACATTCAAAGTACTATGTTCAAATTTATTTTTATATCGATATTTCGCATCTAATAGTATGCTTTATCAGGGTTAAAAAAGTGAACAATTCGAAAGATCCATGCAAAACATTTGGAATAAATAACTGTATTAAAAAGCAATTCTTAAATCTCATGATGCAGCACGTGCGCAAAGGGTGTCAAAAGATAAACTTATTTAAAAATTAAAGGTGTCAAAAATATAAACGAGGCAACAAGTAAACCCGGACAGAACACCTTTTCATCGTGCGATTACGACCACGAATGTTCGTGGTCGTAATCGTGACCGCACCATGAAAAGGTGTTCTGTCCTTTCGAATTGTTCACTTTTTTAACCCTGATGAAGCATACTATTAGATGCGAAATATCGGTATACAAATAAATTTGAACATACTACTTTGAATGTATGATTGCTGAACTCTCCAGTGACCACCTTCGTTTCACCTTTGGCAAAGACTCCATTTGTCTTTTATATTGTTTTTTAATTGAAGCCTAATAATAAGTGGGTAGGCACACTCAATTTGTAACGAAGCTGTCATCAGTCTCGTAGTCCGTTACTTGAGATTGGAAACAGACTTCTTATATCATCCTACGTTTAAACTTAGAGTTCAAAAGTCGGTTAGATTTTTTGACGAAGTTCCAACTTGTATTGGTTTAGGTAATGGGTATCGCATGTTGTGTTTTACTCTTTTGATACCCATTACCGTACATTGTTTCAATTAGTCCATCCCCGAACATTTATGAAGAGATGCCTATGAATAATTCCTTAGTCTGTATTCAAAGTATTCAATATTTTACGTGTTGAGTACTATTTTTGAGAGGGAAAAAGGAAAACAAACAAAAATTGGGTTCAGGAAGTTGTATATCGGGAATGAGGAATGGAGATGGGATAGAGAGCAGGATAAGTTGATACAGATACAGAGATCAAAAAACTAGAAGGCGTGAACGAGCAGGGAATAGAGAGTAATTAGTGTCAAAATAGGTTGACGGATGAACTTTGACCGCCCAAAGAAGATACCAACCCAAACGCAGGAGGGATAAAGTCTCAAAAACTGACGGAGTGTGCCATATATTTAGTTACTAAACCTTTCTAAATTAAAAAAGCGATTACTGAAAACAGCAAGAGTGTAAAATTTAAATTGTAAAGTTAAGTAAACGAGAAAAGCTTTTTTATTTTTAAGTTTGTAATTTTAAAGCTCATTTTTTTAGCCTATCGAGAAAAAGACTAAGGAGCAAACCAAAATAAATAGATAAAGAAAATAATTGAAAATGTGTAAGTATTAAAAAATGAAATATGACAGAAATAATTAAGTATGAATTTGAAGCGTTCTACTATTGTATGTATTAATAGTCTTAAATGAAATGTGTAATAAGTATGCATAAATTGAAGTCAAACTATTAACTAACTAATTAAATAAAAAAGTTTTTCTTGAAGAATTAAATTGATTCTCAACCAGTACATCTTTTTAAAAATTTTAAAAAACTTTTTTTTTTTGGTGTCCGGTCCTGGAGTGTTTGACGGTGTGAGTGTTGTCGGTCTGCTCCGTGTTTATACCCAAGGTTCTTGGAGGTTTGTGACCTTCTAATTGGTAACACAGTAATAAATATAAAAACAAAGTGAAAGTGATTATCTAGAAAACAAAGTAACAGGTAAAATTAAACAGTCTATCCCAATATCATTGATAAAAGCCAGACTTCCGACGGGTCGTCCGGAGCTCGGCTTTTGCGCGGTGATAAGAAAAGAAAACAGAAAATACATATTCGTAGAGAACAGGGGCGGAGTAGGAAATTGTATATATCATGGATACGGATGAATACAGCTCGGAAGATAGGAAGAGAAAAGGAAAAAGAGGAGAGGATGAAGAGAACAGAGAAAATATTTTCAAGAAAAGTAAAAAAATAATAAGATCGCCTATGAAGTCCCAGGAAAAGCTGGAAGAAAACATTGGTGTAATGATGAAGATGATTGAGGAAATGGGAGCGAAGATGAACAATTTATCAATAGAAATAAAAGAGATGCGGGAGGAACAGAGAGAATATAGAAAAGAAATATCAGAGTTAAGAGAAAATGCGGAACTCAAAAGGCAAAATAAATTCATTAAGGGGGTAGTGATGGATATGGAAGACAGATTGGAACGAGTAGAGAATGAGAAAAGACGGAATAATGTAATGATTCAGGGTCGAAAAATAGATACAGAAGATAAGGAACAACTAAAAACGCAATGGAAAATTTCATAGATAAAGAGTTACAGATAAGAGTACATATAAAACAGGTCATAAAATTAGGTGAAAAAACCTGTCTAGTGCAATTAGACAGGACAGAGGATAAGGTGGAGATAATGAAAAACAAAAAGAAATTAAGAACAAAAATAGGAGGAAGGAAGATACAAGAACAAATTAGATTTAGAGCTAAAACTGAGAGGGAAAACGGAAAACAAACAAAAATTGGGTTCAGGATGTTGTATATCGGGAATGATGAATGGAGATGGGATAGAGAGCAGGATAAGTTGATACAGATACAGAGATCAAAAAACTAGAAGGCGTGAACGAGCAGGGAATAGAGAGGACGTACCTGGCAATGAGAGCGGATACAGAACAAACTCGAACACGAGAATACATGGATGTGAGGATGGGAAATAGGAACAACAAGGTAGAGACAGAGAGGAATGCTAACACGATGACGACCACAGCTATGAACACGGAAAATGGAAAGATACGCGTTGGAACGTGGAACATAACTTCCCTAACGGGAAAAGAATGCGAACTAGCAGAAGAAATGAACAAGTACCAAATTCAAATACTGGGAATAAGTGAAACAAAGAAAGCCGGAGCAGGAAGAATAGGGGTAGGAAGTCAATATTTTCTGTACTATTCAGGAGTGAGGCCGGATCAAAGGAAAAAAGAGGGAGTAGGGATATTGTTAACAAAGGAACTGGATAGAAGAATAACTATACATCAGTCACTCTCATCAAGGTTGATGCGCTTGAGAATAGTATTGGAGAAGGAATCGGTTGACATCATACAGATGTACGCACCAGTAGAAGGAACAGATGGAAGTACAACGGAGGAGTTCTATGAAAAACTGCAGGAACTGCTGGATGAAATAAGAGAGACAAACTTAAAAGTAATATTAATGGGGGACTGGAATGGTAGAGTGGGTAATGATACAAATAAGGGACTGGACTGCTTGGGAGCATATGGAGAAGAAACGTTAAAGGGAAATGGTTGGAAAATGATTGATTTTTGTATACGTAATGATCTCCTAATAGGGAACGGTTTCTGGGAGCAACCACTGGAAGAGAGATACACCTTTGTCGCGGAAGAGAGACACGCGAAGAGTATAATAGACTACATAGTCTATACCCAAAGTATGAAAACTAATATACGAAACATAAAGACACAAAAAGAGGCTGAAATGGGAACTCAACACAGATTGCTAACGGCAGAACTCCAAGAACAAATTAACACAGAACAACAAATAGCTGAGTATCATAAAATAGCAATCAGCAAATTAAGAAACGAGAAGAAAAGAGCAGAATACCAACAGAAAACGAATGATTTACTAAAGAGACATTGCCAGGAAGAAATGACACTAGAAGAGACGTGGAGAATTTTCAAGGAAATTATTTATAATTCTGCACTAGAAGTATGTGGTCAAATCAGATACAGGAAAGAACAGAAAAGAACAAAATGGTGGACTAAGGAAATACAAAAGGAAGTCAAAAAGAAAAAAGATGCTTGGAGAAAATATGTTTTAACAAAGGAACAGCAATACAAAGAACAATATGTTAAAATAAGAAACGAAGTTAAGAAGAGAATCAAAGAAGCGAAAAAGAAAAGCTGGGAAGATTTTGGAAAATTTAAATTAATGAGGAATATAAAACAAATAACAGGAAATTTTGGAACCTAATAAGATCAATGAATGGAAAGAAAAAGAAAGAAATAAAACCAATTAGGAATACCGCGAATGAACTAAAAACAAGAACAGAAGATATACTTGAAATATGGAATATCTGTGAATTTTTCACGAAAAAATGCACAGATGCAGGAGATCATACAGATTTATTGCCAGAATCAGGAACATGAAATGAATATAATGAAGAACTTGAAGAGGTAGATATGGAAGAGGTAGAGAAAGCCCTAAAAGAATAAAAACAGGAAAAGCCTGCGGTGCGGATAATATAGAACCGGAAATGGTAAAATGGCTAGGACAGGTGGGAAAGGAGTGGATCCTTGACATATTTTGTAAGGCATGGCGAACGAACACAATTCCTGCGGATTGGGAAAATAACCTCATCACTCCCATATATAAGAAAGGCGATCAAAGTCAGTGCGAAAACTATAGGGCAATATGCCTATCGACAGTATGTTTTAAGGTCTATACCAAAATAATAGCGGAACGACTTACACATTTAGTAGGAGACAAACTGGGAGAAGAACAAGCAGCCTATAGAAAAGGGAAACAAACGAACGATAATATCCACATAATTAAAAACATCATTGAACGTAAAATTGAGACAGGGGAGGAAATCTACTTCAATTTCATAGACTTGGGAGCAGCCTTCGATACAGTAGATAGGGGAGTATAGATATCTGTCTAGAGAAACTAGAGGTTCCAAGAGAAATGCGCCAAATAACCAGTAGTCTATATTGTCAGGTTAGGGGTATAGTACAAGTGAATGGAAAAAGATTAGCAGATTTTAAAATGCAAGTGGGAATAAAACAAGGAGACAGCTTAAGTCCATTAATATTTATTATAGTAATGGACAGAATCCTACAAAATACGAGGAAACGCATCGAAACTGTGAAGACACTGTTAGGATATAACAGACTGGAACCTGTAGCTGTGGATGCATTACTGTACGCCGATGATCTGGCACTAATAGCTGACAGTTATGTGAAAATGGAAAAATTAACAAAAATATGGACAAAAGAAATAGAAAAGATGAAGATGGAAATAAACGTAGAAAAAAGCAAACTAATGGTGATAAATAATAAAGAGCCAGCCAGTAATCTAATAATTAAAATAAACGATAAACAAGAAGAAATTGTCGACGCATACGAATATTTAAGTACTATTATATCGAAGGATGGAAAAATTGATCTAGACATAGCAAAAAGAGGACGGAAAGCAACAAACATATACTACACTCTGAATCAAATCATCTTTGGAAAAGGAGAAATAGAACCCACGATCAAACAGATAGTATACAATGCAGTATTAGCCCCCATAATAATGTACGCAAGTGAGTCCTGGACAATACAGCAACAACACGAAAGCAAAATAACAGCTATGGAAATGAAATTTTTGAGAAAGATCGTGGGGAAAATGATAAATCAAGAAGATATACTAAAAAGAATTGAAAAATGTCAACTGAATTGGTACGGCCACATAATTAGAATGGAGCAAAAGAGTTTGACAAAAAAAATAATAGAAGCCAAAAATAACGGGAGAAGAAAAGAGGGAAGATCAAGGAAAAAATGGATTGACAGAATCAACGAATTAGGACGAAAGCGAGGGAAGACCATAGCAGAAATGAGAAGAATGAGTACAGACCGAACACGATGGAAAGAATGGATTAAATCGTCGTAAGATCCAAAAATAATCCGACGCTGAAAGGCATAAGGATTAACGAGTAGAAGAAGAAGAAGAGTACTATTTTTTGATTTGTTTTAATTTGCTCTATCAACTTTAAAATTACGGCATTTGACTTTCTTCATTTATCCTATATGTTTATTCATATCTCTCTGTAAAGTAAATTTGTATCATATTCAATTACAGTCTGCGATCGATTTTATAAGTACTGTTAATTGATCGTTAGATTGGTTAATCTTTGAAGTTAAATATTTTGATTTAAAATTAGGTTTTGATTACTATAAAATGGTAGTTCTCGTTATTCTACTTTGAAGTGAATATGTTACCTGGTTTCTTTGACCTATAAGGTACTTCCGATGTCAACGTGAAAACTTTTAGTTTCTCCTATCTTATTGTATCGCACTCGTCTGCTGTCATATTATTTTAATTCGTATGGGTTCTATACAACCACATTGGTGTCCGACGCAAATTTTCTAAATACAGTTCTGGACAAAAGTAAGTTCCTTTTGCCAGTCGATTGTTTGATGCAAGAAAACACCGCGGTTCGTTACAAACTGGTTCCATAAGATCTCACCTAGCTTGACTAGTATGGTGAGTGTGACCATATTTCGATTTGATTAAGGGACTATTACCGGTATCAAGGCTAAAAAGTGACCCATATTTAAACTTTTCCTTTCTTGTTTCATTTATTACAAAACTTTATACAAGCTTTTGCCTTTAATTTGTACATACTTTGGGGGTATAAATTTTTCCCCCTTTTTTGATCGAGCATTATTTACTACAGGGCGCCAAAGTCGAGTCCTCGAAAACGAGACCCTCACACTGCGCTGAGATAATCTCAAAATTGACATGTCTGAAACAGAAATTCTACGAATTATTTTAAAGAGGAAGGTAGTTTACATCGTAATTCACCACCTATTTATAAAAATTTAAAAAAATGGCGGCTTTGTAAAAAAGGAGATGTAAAAATTACGTTTTTTCCACTTTTTTTCCCTTGCCAAATTATTTTTAGCAATTTTTCTGAAATTTTCTGATGAATTACGGTAGACGAGATCAAAATAAACAAATGAATCAAGAATGAAAAAAATCCATCTAGTGGTTGCGGAGAATAAGTCAGCGCGGTTTGAAAAAATGCTAATTCGAGTAAAACGCGTTTAAAGTTTGCCATTTTCTGCTGCCTTTTCCGTATGGATTTTTATCCATTTTTAATGCTTCTGTGCACTTCGAAATTCGAACTGACCACGTCAGAACAAGCCAACACTATAACGGCGTCAAGATGCAGGTTAGTTTAATAGAAGCAGGTAGAACAGGCGGTATATAGGAAAGGGGAGAAGAGCAGCTGCAGCTGGGCAAACTGCCGGTAGAATGCCGAAAACGCGCGCGCATTTAAATTGCTACAATTCTCTTATTTTTTCAAATTTCACTACAAAATTATAGGAGGTGATTTCTGAAGGTATAAGGATTCATAAAATGTTATAGAAAAAAATCATTTTTTTCAAAATTCTAACCGGTACTAGTACTTTAACTGAAAGATGGACGTGCCCACCAAGAAGTGACGAAAGTTGTTGTTGTTAACTAGAGTGTTATATCACGGTTTCAACATGGTGTTTTGGGAGTTGTAGATGTTTGTCGAAATCGCGAACAAGGTTTGTCGTTATAAATAACGCGCCTTAAGCTGGCATTTACATCCCAAAATATATTCAGTTTGATCCACATTTCGATACACTTTTTGAGAGCCAATTTCAAAGCGGAAAGAGTGGCCGATTTTTTTTTCGAATCATCTATGTTTTATCTGTCTACTGACACAGTGATTTTTTTTAATAACGTTTGGGCAATTAAAAACGTACAATTCGATTTAACATCAAACTTTTCAAATAATATTAACAGAAATATAAATATCGAAAATATATCCACGTTGGTAGATTGATGTGACCACTCTCTTTCATATGCCACTTGTAAAATTTCTCCAAATTGTCTATGAACTCCGAAATAATGTAACAAAATTATTACAATAATCGGCATCTTTCAAAACTGTAAATTAGCATGTAGGCAACACAAATAGCTCATTACCGGTAGAAAAATAAATGCAAGATTCCTTGTGCGTCATATTCCTAAACAAGAGATAATAGATTTCAATACGGGAAACGTTGTGGACGGAATTCAACAGAAATAAGCAAATGTGAATTATTATTGGAACTATTTATGGAAAAGTTTTTGACATATATACTTAGTAATATCATGAGTAAATCAATTTATAGTATACAACATTCTTGGGAAGGGTCGACGTAAATTGAGTCCCACGTTTCTTAATTACCTCTTCACCTAGGTAAGTTGCGTCCCATACCTTTTTGGAGAACTACGTAAGTTGAATCCCTGCTACCTGAATCATTCCTAACTGCATTTTAATGAGAGGGTGCAGTTACAGGTAGTTATACAGTTAATATTTTTACCATGTCCAAGTTATAATTTAGTAGTATAGTTTAGTAGTAGTTTAGTAGTAGAGGCTACAGGTTTGTAAATTTTAGTTTATAAATTCAGTAACCAAATATATTAGTGACATTAGACAAATAACATGGAAATTATAAAAGGTGAAAAGGGCAGAAGCATTCTAGTACTACAAGGATTTAAATTTCGTTTCCATAAATCTTTGGCGCATGAAATTGAACGTTGGACGTGTTGTAAACGTACGTGCAAATCGTTTTTGAAAGTGGGTATAAATCAAGAAGTTTTGGAAAGTCCTTCTCCTCACAACCATGAAATAATGGAAGACAACCAACTACAACGTCAGAAGCTGAGTAATAACTTAAAGCGTAAAGCCATCGACGATATTTGTGCAAGACCTGCCAAACTGATTCACTTGGCCCTGAAGGAGAGTGATATCAAGTCACTTACACGTACGGATATATTTTTAATCAAGAGGAACCTGCAAAACATCTGGCAATCAAATCATGTGCATCCAAAATCCATTAAAGAAACGCTTTCCACAGTAGCAACTATGGATATCAAAACCAACGCCAATGAAAATTAACAGACTCTTTAACAGTCCACACCCTAATATTTTTACATTTATTGAGGTCTTAGAAGGAATACAAAGTGAGATGAACATTCAGTTTAGAAGTAAGTCGAGCAAGAAATCCAGAAGTATCATTGAAAAAGAGATCTGCTTGCGAGAAGCAATGACTAGTTTACGTAAAAAACAAATTACCTTATATCAGTTTGTGAAAAAGTATCATTTAAATATTTTCCAATAGACATAAGCTAATATCAGTAAAAATGATGTGTAGATGTGTGTGATGTGTAGATGTAGTAAAAATTACAAGTCTATTTCGTAATTTAGTAATAGGTATGTGTTATAATATTTCAATACATATGTTTCCATAACAATTTTTACTCTCTATGTTTGTATATATGTATGTTGTATAGTACTAGTATCTGAAAATAAACTGCTTTTCACTTTTAAATACTTTTTATTAATATGAAAAGATAGCGTGCTACCACACAACCTTATAGAATCCGTTTATAGTACGAATAATCTATTTTGTCTGTATAGGTTAATCGGACTCAATTTACGCACCTTATTTCGGATTCCGGGACTCAACTTACGTACCTATGGATGTATGTTGGGACTCAACTTACGTTCATCTTGGCAATCGGGACTCAATTTACGTTTTCCGCTAGGGAATTAGTAGACATTTTTTATGTATGTACCAAATTTAGTGTAGATGTAGTTTCCTTATTTACAAATATCCCGACTGAATTAGCAATTACAATGATAGGCAATAAATGGGAGTTGATTTCAGATTTCACAGATTTATTGACATATTCTGAGATGTCTGTAATGACTAGAGAGTATAATAGTGAGCAGGTAATAAATAATAAACAAATAGCACAATAGGTACAGAGGTAACCCAGTACAGATAAACTATGAGTGGAAGACATGCAAAATTAAAAGAGGTATAGCTCGTTTCAACTTATTTTATTCTGACTAAAGTGTTTACAGATTTATAGCACCCCCTGCGGTAGAAGCTTTATAGACGGTCTGCTTATCGCACTCTTATCCCACAGAGTAAACATAATATACTAACACAAATATACCTGTTGATTATTGGTAAAATATAGAATTTTTAAATATAGATATTACGTAATTCCTGGCCTCTAACTTTACGGGGATCGATTAATTCCGACAGGAGTGCCCTTTTATAAAAAGTGATAAGTTTGGGAAGTTGCTTCTTCCAAAAATGTTCATCTTTGTATATAATTTAATAAAACAACCATTTTGGCGTCCATACAGCAATACAACATTTATTTTTATTGGTTATGTTCAATTGACCTTGTACTTGGTGCATGTAGCTGTGATTATTTTTTAATAGCAGGCCACCGCTGTTATCAATAATCAAATATTTTATAAGTTTATTTTCTGTTGCTTCTTTCTGTGTTAACATCCCTGAATTATAAAGGCTTTTTATTTCAATAATGGCGTCGTCACGGATGTTTCTGGTCTATAAAAAGACCACAGCTTCTTATTTCTAAGCCAGAAATTTTTTTAAATTCGGCCAATGCTCCGCTTTCATTTTGTATGCCGTACTGAGTTGCCGCAGATCCAAAAAAGTCTTCATAAAGTAGAGCCTTAGTTTTGCAACTTTACCAAAATTGGATGCAGTTAATCGTTTGATCCTCATCGTTTTCCATAAAGTGTTGTCTCTTTGACCTACAGTTAATTTTTGTATTTCTTCTGGATTTTCACTTTTCAATTTCTCAAGGAATATTGCTTCTTTTTCGAATAGGCCGCAACCTCCATATCGTCAACATTGGCATTTTTTTAACTACTTTTTTACGCTCTGCTAAACGCACCCGTTTCAACTGTTTCTTGTGACTTTTTGGTCTGGACAAATATGCACCACGTTTGCGATTTCCCATTTTTTTAAATTTAAATGTAATAACAAAAATTACGAACAATCAAGACTGAACGAAAATTTGCTAATGAAGTTATAGATAAACAACTTGCGATTTTATACTTCAGTTTTCCTACAGTAATACTAATTGGTAATTTGAGGAGGGGCTACAGCAAACACCAATTGCGGATACGCATCCCACTAATTACCTTTTCGATGAAGCTAATATGGTAATCCTACTCACGATTATTGTCCCCATTTACCCATATGATATCCATAGTTCGTGATACATATAAAGAAATAGAACTATTTTTTCCAATAATATTTACAATTTCCAAAACATATTTATCAATTACGTACATATTGCTTTAACATATGGATTAACGATTTTATCTATAGGTTCATAACTTTCGAAGAAGTTAATAGGTGCTAATCTGTATGTTGCTGGCGATCAAGCTTTATTTAATAATTTAGTGGAACAAAATTCCTTTTTAAATTAATTAAATAATTAATTAATAAATTTATATTATCTTAATATTACTTTAAAGTTTAATTGTAGTACACATCTACGTCGGTATGTGTAACCCTTCAAATGTAAATATTCTATAATGTCTATAATTTCTAACAATGTGCAAACATTATGGATAATTTTAAATAAATACGATAGTGTTATTAGTTATGAACTCAATTTCTTATTTGATATAAATAAGTACTTTAAATTTTTGTAACTCATGGCATTCGAAATTTATTTATAGTATACCTCAAAATGAATCTGATGGCAGTAATGTAAATATTTCGTCATTACCTATTCAGTTTTCATAATTAATTTAATATTTTACTATTAGGCGAGCTAGGATAATTACCATACACATTAAATAAATCATTGGGGATTAATCGTCAAACTTCTTAATCATGTCAAACCGTATAAAATGGTATTATTATCCTTATACTAATATTCCGGCTGCTCTAATCGGAAATAATTGGACTTCTAAGCGTACCTTTGCCTTCAGTCCGTTAAATTTCACTGACAATAGCACAATGAAACTCAAATCCAAAGATAACCTATACACAATCAGTATTATATTGCTACAGTTTCTTGGAGAACAAGTAAATAATACGACAAAAATTGTGGTTTTTTATCGTGCGTTTAATTGTATTGTTTTTGTACTATTGTTCATATTTACTACAGCAAGTTTTTTCGAATTGAAAGTGGAACATACGTTAAGAGCTTACAATCGCTATTCATAATTGTCCATGTAAGAAACGTTTTAGCCAACTTCTTTCGACACCTACCAATCTTCTTTTAGGTATCATTGAAATACAGCTTGTTCATCTATTACCGAACCGACATAAACGATCTGTTAAATATGCGAAATATATTTTGGAACTATGACAATTGCAAAAGCAAAAATACATGGGTGCAATTGTATAAAAATGTGAAGTTTATTCAATTAATAATTCTAAGTGCCTCCCTTATTGTTGCCATATTATACTGCGTTAAGCCGATTTTCGTAAAAGGTGCTAGCTTTATTCTGGAAACGTGGATATTCGTGGATTCGCTACTTTTGGAAACAGTAATATTACTTTTTCAGTATTACTATTTCTGCATTGCTGTAAATATCACTATTGGTTACGACTTAATATATTTGTCTCTTTGCGTGGATATAGTTGTCCAATTAAGACTATTGAAATGTAGAATAGCTTGCAAATTATCCAATGTAGTTGGAAATGCCGTGGAAGATATGCGAATCATTGTTCAGTATCATCTAATTTTACTGCGGTAAGTAATTGTATAAACATTGATAATGGAAATTACTTACGAAACAAAGGGCTTTAGATGAACTTATGTCGCTGTGCAAACATTAATATGTAATGGTTACTATTCAATTCTCAACTCTTTCAATTGTACCTGCGTTTTTTAATTTATTATGTTCCTGTGTAGAATATGTACATAGATTTAATAGTGATGTGAATAACTAACAATAAGTAATAAGATACCACAATCTTGTAGGGACAATGACTTCTAGCACCAACTGAGTGAATACATTTTTCACCTCTGATAGGCGACCACCAGCATTGTTTATTTACTTGAAAGTTATTCATGCATAAAAATTGTTATTTACATAGTATGTTTTAGCATATTTCGACGAATGAAAGAGATGTATTCAACAATGTTATTATTTCATTACTTCGTTACGTTAATTGGAGCCTGTACACACTTCTATGAACTATTGAGGTAAGTAAAATACGTGAGACGAGTCTGAGATTCGAAAAAACACCATCGGCAGACTTCGGCGTTACCAATTACTTTTCAATGCCCAATTACATTACTTGTAATGGCTAATTGAAAAATCCAATTTCCAATAACTGGTAATTGTGATTGACTTTTGCCAATTACAAATTAAATGCCACTTTGTAACTTTCTCAATTACCAATTACATGCAATTGGTAATTGGCAAAGTAATAGGAAGTAATTGGCAAAAAGAGTAATTCTAATTACACAAATGGTAACTACATTTTAACTTTTTCCGTTCTCATAGAGGAATTTTTAAAAGCGGTGTATTCACTGAAACATTGAATATATCGAAAAAATTGAATAATCGTCTCGGCTCTTCTATCATTGGCCGCATGCATTATGTGATGGTGAAATAGAGACGGTATAGAAAAAGAGGCGTGAACTTGAAATCAGAAAACCTTCAAATGAATTGAAACGTTATGTTATTTTGTGAAAATAAAATATTTAGTTACAGTTGGCATTTTTTCTATTTTTTTTTTTTTATATATTGTGTAATTGAAGATTTTTGTAATCATTGTATTTCTTTTAATAAATACTTTTAAAGTAATCATTACATCATTTTCGTCAATTACTCTAAATATCAATTACATTTTACCCATTACATGTAATTAGTAATTGGCAACCGCCTAATACAAATTACATGTAATTGGTAATTGTAGTTCATCAATTATAAATTACAGATAATTGGAATTGGGAATTGGTTGTCACCAATTACAAATTACATGTAATTGGTAATTGGATTTGATCAATTACAAATTACAAGTAATTAGTAATTAATGATAGCCAATTACTAATAACACGCAATTGGTAATTGGCCCTGTTATAATTACAAAATGTATTTGGTAACGCCCAAGTCTGACCATCGGGGACACATCATTGTGAGGATTAGAGATATTGAAAAGAATGTATATCTTTAATCATACCTCCTTTCAACAATGAAGCAATTGAAAATACGAAATTATTTTACTAGAATATATACTACAAACGATAACACACAAGACTCGATGTGGATGTAGTGTTTATCAGTTATATCTATTTATGTAATAAAATAGAACATGTGGCGTGTATAACACTAGTAGTTCAGTAGTAAATATACTTAACACACTTGCAGTAAAATAGAAATGTTCGACAAACCAGTATAATTAATAAAATTAACATAAAGTATAAAAAAACACTATTAGTAACTTTTCCCGACAACTTTCCGAACCATCACATCACATCAACGAAAATAAAAAAAGGTAGACACTTCCAAACTTAGATGGAATGAATTCGCTCTTTCCCCTAGAAGTTTAGGCGAGTTCTTTTGTCTCCCCCACTGACGCAGATCGTCGTAATCAAGTTTCTTTTATTACTTAATACTAACAAGATAATGGGATTACGTAAATTGAGTCCCAAGTTTCTTAATTATCTCTCCACCTAGGTAAGTTGCGTCCCCTACTTTTCTGGAGAAATACGAAAATTGAGTCCCTGCTACCTGAATCATTCCTAACTGCATCATAATGACAGGGTGTAATTACAGGTAATTATGCAGTTAATATTTCTACCATGTCCAATTTATAATTTAGTAGTACAGTAGTGGTAGTGGAGGCTACAGGTTTGTAAATTTTAGTTTATAAATTAAGTGACCAAATATATTAGTGACATTAGACAAATACCATGGATATTATAAAAAGTGAAAAGGGCAAATGCCTTCTGGTACTACAAGGATTTAAATTTCGTTTCCATAAATCTTTGGCGAATGAAACTGAACGTTGGACGTGTTGTAAACGTACGTGCAAATCGTTTTTTAAAGTGGGTATAAATCAAGAACTTTTGGAAAGTCCTCCTCACAACCATGAAAAATTGAAGATAACCAATTACGTCAGAAGCTGAGTAATAACTTAAAGCGTAAAGCCGCCGACGATATTTGTGCAAGACCTGCTAAACTGATTCACTTGGCTCTGAAAGAGAGTGACTTGAGAGAACCTGCAAAACGCCCGGCAATCGAATCATATGCACCCAAAATCCATTGAAGAAACGCATTCCACGGTAGCAAATATGGACATCAAGACCAACACCAATGAAAACTTTGTGTTCGTCAACGATTCCCAGGTCAAAATAATTGGATTTGCGGCGAAGAGAAATTTAGAAACACTATGTCGTGCAAGTTATGTTTATGTGGATGGTACGTTTAAAAGTTGCCCTAAATATTTTTATCAATTATTTACATTTCACGCTTTGAACAATGATTTGTATGTGCCCCTTGCGTTTTTCCTTCTACCCAACAAAACTGCAGAAACTTATACAAATTGTTTTAGAAATTTAGTGAATAACTGTTCAAGTATAGGACTCAGCTTTCCACCCATAAATGTTTTTATTGATTTCGAAAAAGCTATACATGTTGCCGTGCAATCAGTGTTACCACACACAATAATTAAGGGGTGTCGTTTTCACTTAGGCCAAAGCTGGCATCGTAAAATTCAGTCTCTCGGTTATCGCGGGATTACAAGTCCAAATCAGAGATAGCAAATTTTTTGAAATTCTTTTTGGACTTCCATTTTTTAACCCTGATGACATACCAAAGGTCTTTACTGATTATATAATGGCTGTACTTTCTGATAGTCAGCAAGTTACTGAATTTTGTGATTACGTGTTGGAAACATATATATCGGAAGATGCACCGTTTCCTCCGCAAGTGTGGGCTGAATTTTCCTCCTCCACTAACAGAACAACTAACGCTTGCGAATCGTTTCATGCTCGACTTAACAGACTCTTTAACAGTCCACACCCTAATATTTTTACATTTATTGAGGTCTTAAAAGGAATACAAAGTGAGACGTACATTCAGCTTAGAAGTAAGTCGAGCAAGAAATCCAGAAGTCTCGTTGAAAAAGAGATCTGCTTGCGAGAAGCAATGACTAGTTTACGTAACAAACAATTACCTTATATCAGTTTGTGAAAAAGTATCATTAAAATATCTTCCAATAGACATAAGCTAATTTCAGACAAAATTATTTCGTAATTTAGTAATAGGTATGTGTTACAATATTTAAATGCACATGTTTCCATAACAATTCTTACTCTCTATGCCTGTATATATGTTGTATAGTAGTAATCTGAAAATAAACTGTTTTCTACTTTTAAATATTCTTTTATTAATATCAAAAGATAGCGTTCCCCCACACAACCTTATAGAGTCCGTTTATAATACAGATAATCTATTTTGTCTGTATAGATTAATCGGACTCAATTTACGTACCTTATTTCGGATTCCGGGACTCAACTTACGTACCTGTATGTTGGGACTCAACTTATGTTCATCTCGGCAATCGGGACTCAATTTACGTTTTCCGCAAGTTAATGGTACGGATGATATTAAAAACTAATACTACTCAACATTCTGCCAGAACAATTTGAATTAATTTATTTCTAACGAGACGTCACCTTATTCGGTTAGAACCACGCAAATTTTCAGAATTGGGGGCAGTGAAATAATTTGTGCAACATTTCGGTGACTTATTCTGCACGTGTTTGATTGCCATTGTTTTGTGTGACTGATACAGCTCTAATTGTAGCATATCTTCGATGTTAATCGGCATAACTTAATCACCTACAAATTACAAAAAAGGTATGGAACGCTGCTACAACTGCAAATTTCGGTTTTACTTATTTTTTTCGTAACGTATCACCTAGGTTTATAGAAGTTATAATAAATGAAACCAAGTATTTAAAGGGCGGCCATTCAGTTTGTAGATTACATAAATATGTTTTTAAAATATATATCGTTGACCTAATAAATCTTTCAACTTTGTTCTATTACTTTAGGTCAGTTGAAACAAAAGATTGATTTGACAGAATAAGTTTAGAAACGTTTCAAGGACAATTTGGCTATATACGCTTCGCCAGTTCGACGTATACCATTCTTGACACTTTTTGAGTATATCTCATAGGAAGCCATCTCGACCTATTCGACTATCCGGCTAATTTTCTATTTCTAAATTGGACTGCTGTTTTTTCGTTGACTAATATGCAACCTATTATTGATCTTTGGCCGTGTGCACTACAAGAATAAATTTATTCAAAGGAAAATTAATATTTATATGATTTCCTCTGATAGTCGATTAATTTAGGCAAGCTTAGTATTTCAAAGTCGTTTGATGAAGTGACGTATGTTTAGGGGGTTGAATTGCCGTGTACCAATGTTATGGTTTAGACTACTTTGGTTAAAAATATGGATTGCACAAACCATACAACTTCTACTACGTATGTTAATAAAAGGAGAAGAACTATTTCTACAAGACTCATTGTACTCTTAATAAGAAATATGTAATAACAATAATAAAAATAACAATAATAATAGTAATAATAATAAGTAAATATCACACGGAAATTTGATGTCTCCTCAAAGTATTATGTCATGTTGATTCAAGTTAAAGTAATCGACAGTAGTAAAGTAATTTTACACCATAGAGTTGATTAAAATATCTTGATGATGATATGTTGTATACCTAGTTCAAAGTTCTACCAAGTTCAAAAAAAAAAACAACGGGTGTTAGTTGTAATGAATTAGGGGAAAATGGTGTGTGTGTGGTTTATTTCATTATTATTATTTTAATTTTTTGATGATTTGGAAATCAACAGGAATAGGTTGTAGAAAATCTTTTTGAAAATGTTTTGTGTATGATGTTTTATTTTACGGTTACGCTTACGCTTACGCCCGATCCGATCCGGTGTCCTTTAAGAAATATCCACTTCAAAAAGGAACAAAGCAAACCGTGAACATCTTACTAGGGGCTGCAAAAACAGTTAGGAAAGAACACAGAAGCTTTCCCTCAAAGCTTACACTGTATAAACTATAACATTTCCTGTTAATAAAGCAAAATAACAAAAATGGTTTCGATATTCAATGAAATAAAGCAGTCGAATCAACAATAATCACATGGTGTTAAACAAGGCCCGTTTGGGTTTCGTGGAAGCTGAAATAAAACAATTAAGACGAAAATAAGTGACGACTACAAAGGTAATAATAGGAAGGGCCTAGATGGTAAAGTTCCGAAATGACGAATTTCGAATGTTAAGCGTGCTTTTATAAGAATTCAAGTAAATTTTTCGTGAGTGTCGAAAGTGATTTGTCGTGTCAGAGGATCGAGAGAAACTTGAGGAATCTTTTTCCCTAATGAAAAAGGTTTTAAATAACTGCAGCCAATCAGAAGCGGATGGACCGAAAACTTCCTATTTAAGACACGCAGACGAGACAAAAATAGGGAAAGAAACTAACACACAGCAGCACCCTCTTTGGTCACGTCTTCCACGTTGATGATCAAGGTAGGCTCTAAAAGAGAAAAGAAACGAATATTCTCCACGATGTAGTCCATATTGTCTAAAATAAGAACAGAACTACGAACCTCCAATAGAATTCATTCAAATCAAAGGTAAACTACGACAAAGTCGAGCTTGGGCAGACAGGAAGTACGCTGCAACCTGACATCGTCGGGAGAACAAAGTATATTGTAAAATAAAATATGGTGCGACTGACAAACAGACAATTTTTAAATCGTGAAGGAATTTCATGTGCAGTTACGCTTCATAACAGTTTTAAAGAAGCTAAGTCGCTTTTATTACATGGTTTAGAAAGTAACCTTGAACTCAGATGCTTGTCGTATTAAAGCTACAAAGAAGAAAATAAGTATTGAGGGAAAAAAACAGAAAAAAAAAAGAAATTAATATAAACGCTTTTTTATTTTAGTACACAAAATCTGACAATATAAACTTCTACACGGTGAATTTGATTGCCCAGAACTTAAAGTAAAGTATTTTGTTCCACGCTTCTCCATAGGGATATTTATTTTATATACTACTTGTCAACATAAATAAATGACAATTCCAATGTTTTATAGTATTTATAAATAGTATAAACACTGGTGAAACTAGGGTACATGCTCACAGCATCTTAGCAGAAAGCTATTGCCACAGCGGACTACCTGGCGTCTCCTATTCAAGTCAGGAGTAAACCATTCACGAGTGATACTTCCAATACCAATTTTAAGTATTCACGAGCACAGTCACAAGCTTTGATTAAATCTGTGAAAATTGCTGCCACACGTTTTCCAGCCATAAAATCATGTTCCTTTTCGTGCAATGAACAGCGGCAAACCAAAATTGCTAAATCGACTTATAAACCCATAACTGCTCTTATGATTTTCTCTCTCGTTGCCACTGGTATTGCACCATGTATTTTTTCACATAACTATGCTATAGATATTGAAATTTTAGGAATGCATAATGTCAAAGAACGCGTTGTTACAATTGGTATTCTAGAAGGCGCAAGTAATAAAGAGTTGTTTAGTACACACTACTTTAAACTGTGTGTGTACACATATAGTCGTATACCTACATATGTAGATTTCTCATATTAACCATATTTGTTATTGTTGCAGGAAGTCGGACACTACAAATGTTCTAATAAATGTTGTTTCCGTATACATATTTTTTGCCGAGTTCGCTTGCTACACATTTCCTGCTGAACAAGTAGCCTCGGAGGTAAGTTTCGTGTACATCAATGGCAGTTGTATCAGCAAAAGCTGCGGTTTGTTGGGAAGGAAAATTGTATGTAGACTGTAAGCTCTTTAAAAATCTCTGAGGATCGATTTCCCGGAAACAAAATATCAGCGTCTCAAGTAGAAAGACGACATCATTCAACCATCAATCACCAAACAAAGACGTTATTACATAGACGAATTTCATATAGGTTATGTATGTAAGTAAAGTTTTTCGGTTTAGTAAATAGGAGACTACCAATGTGTTACGACCCACTGAATTCCTGGAGTATGTATTAGTTAGGAGTTAGGAGCGTTCGAAAGGAAATGAGAAAGTTTATATTAATTTATATCATATTAATAGAGTAACATTACATTTCTGTGGCGACTAACATTGTTCATTTGCACTTAAGAGGATTATAATAATAATAATAATTTATTATTTTAATACAGACAATCGGTTGCTCTGCACCAAGGCAACCGGTCAACTTTCATTAATCGTTCTAGCTTACTTCTCATCTTCTTAAGATTGCAACATCATATTCGCTGAGAAGTAACGGTCAATTCTTGTACTCTTACTTTTCTTGCTAGATTGAGTAAACTCTTACACAATTTCTGACGTCCTTAAAGTGCATAAATGTTTAATCATTTCGTACCACGGATCTTTTTCTTTGCAAAAGTATAAGCAAGATACTATATCGGTGCAGACTCAGGAAATACAATGCTTTCTGGAACTTAAAGTATAAAGAGACTTGAGCGACATATGACGGTGTGAACCTATTCAGCTCTTGGGCAAGAAGAGCTGAATAAACTCAATCAATCAGTATTGTCCAAAGTACCACAAAGTAATCCTAACTAATCTTGGAACTTAACCCTGCTGTACTGTTAAAATTTACGCTATACGTGTATCGTTCGGGTCAATATGACCCGAAACATTATTTACAACAAAGAATAAGTCTACTGTTTGAAAAGAAATATTTTATTTATAGAAAAATACTATGGACCATGGAGCACAATTTGGGCAAAAGAATTTAACATACTTCTTACAAAGATATTTATTGCATATTACACAAGTAATAATTGTTTTGTTGTCATTACTTGACGGACAAAATTTGCATCGTGAACGTTTTGCATTAATGTTCGCTGCTGTTGAGGGTTCATTTGATGTTAAGGCTATATTTCGATTTTTCGATTGTTGAGCATTTACCACCATGTTGCGAGCTTCTTCTCCCCTAGGTACGTTCTTGACTCCATATGTAATTTTATGAGTGATTTTCTTAATTCTTCTAGAAATAATCTTCTTTTGTTAGTTTATTGTTGTTCCAATTTGGATTCACAGCAGTCCATAATACATACGCGTTGTAAGCCGAAATGTCTAGCATGTTATAAAAAATTACCATAGGCCAGCGATTGGATTTCCTTTTACAAGTATATGTGCCCACTAATTGATCGAGTGTGTCAACGGCACCTTTAGTTGCATTGTAGTCTAGTATTATATGAGGTTTCTGATCAGTTCTTTCAGCGACTTTGTTGTCGTGATGCAATGTGCTCATAAGGATCACGTTCTTACCCTTTTTGGCACATAATTTACGACGGTTGTATCATTTGTGAAAAAGAAAGAACTACTATGTACTTGTTTGTTAGTTATTAGCTGAGGAAGTTCCGGCTTGTTTTTTCTAACAGTTCCTACCATAAGTTTTCTTTTCAGCAGTAACTGTCCTAAGTTGTATGTTGTGAAAAACTTGTCACACGTCACATTATATCCTCTTAGTTCGCTGGTGAGATCGCAAACCACCCGCATGCCCTGATTTTTTTCTGGTGGAGCACCCTCTTCCTTTCCCTTGTAAACTTGTAGTTTCAATTCGTAAGATGTTTCACTGTCACAGAGAGTCCAAATTTTGATACCATGCCTCGCTGGTTTACTAGATATATATTGCTTGAAAGGGCAGCGACCTCTAAATGCAACTAAGTGTTCATCCACCGTTACATTTTCTCCAGGATTATATAACATGGGAAGATTTTCTACCCACATTTCCCAAATGTTTCTAATGGCCGCTAATTTATCAGCACGTCTTTTGGTGTGTAGTCTTGTTATCAAAGCGAATCACACGGGATATCATGCTGAATTGTTCAAGAGACATGGTTGCTCGAAAAATGCTTCGACCGGTATCATTGTCCCACAGACTTCTTGTAGCTTCTCCGTGCGATCGGTAGACGCCGGCAAGTAACAAGACCAATATAGGCTTGAAAAATGGAACTATATAAAACTTTCCACTTTGTATCGTAAACCCGTAATCCTTCAATATTTGTCATCATTATCACTTCCTTCTCGATCGCAGGAAAAATACAATTTCAAATGCACTTTTTATGTCTGTAATTCTCGCACATGCATATCTTGTAACTCCTGCACGAGTGCGAATCACATTGCCAGAACTAAAACGATCACGTGGCTGAGGTGGAAGTAAATTCCATTCAATTTTACCATCTTTCGAGAAAATTATCTGAACATTCTGAGGCATTTGAAGATTTTCTTGGTCTTGTTCGCTATCAGAACTATTACTTTCCGACACATCACTTATATGATCTTCAAATTCAGAAACAGATTCATCACTATCAGAAGCTTGTGCAAGAGCTTGCAGTTCTGCATCACTTAGTGGTCTTCGACTTGCCATGTTGAAATCGAGAGTGAAACTAACAAGCAAATTGAGTGCAACATTTTATAACTAAGGTATCATGCATGCGTGCAACGTCCGAGACGTCCCCTTACAGAAACCAAAAACAGATGCTAAAACGTTTGAGCTTGAATAACCCTGCGTAAACAAGAACATGCAAGAAGGTAATACGTGATAGTCAAGTAGCAAAAAATAAAACAAATAAATCATTTTTATTACTTTCTAACATATTAGGCGCAGTGATGGGTCGTTATCATATGCACAATTGTGTTGTATATAATAATAAACAATATAAATGCGAAAAACATATCCTAGAAATATGTATATAACGTAGATGACTGTCGGGTAATATTGACCCGAACGTAATAAAGGTAACATATAAATAAATATTTCAAACAGAAAAAAAAAGAAATAAAATGTTTATGGAATATTAACGTATACAAAATAACAAATAATGTCAGTGAACGCCATGAACATTTTTTGACAAATATTCATATTACAGCAAACAAAATTCTGTTTGGGTCAAATAGACCCGAACAGTGCAGCAGGGTTAATTCGGGTTGCTATTACGAAATCGATCTTGTGTTCCTCTTTGAAGTAGAAATATCTTTAACTTACTTACTCAAAAGGAATTCCACATTTTGGCCTCAATGACGTCCAAAGTGGTTCTAAGTTACGTTAGTAGTGATAGCAAGTTCCTAATAAACAAATTGCAATCGCAATTGCATATCGCCAGCTTACTACGGTCGACAGTTTGCGCCTGAGATATCAATTTCGGACAGTTTTGTATACCCTCGCTTTCCACGTGCATGTCAACTGATAGACCATCTAAATCGAATCGCAGTATAGCTAGTCATCCTCACAGAATTAATTATATACGAAACACTGTAACCTAAATCGCAGATTTGAACAACAGCCTTCTTTCAATTACCAAACGATTAGCAGGACTTTAATAACTTAGTCCTGTGATTATTTGGCAGTAGTTTATAATAGACCAGTCCCTTGGAAATCCGAAACAAATGTTCATTACCTCGATCCCGAATGATTCAGTCTTTACGGTTGTCAGTGGCGCACTACTTTCTTTGTGTCAATAGCCGCGACTAGAACATTATTGTAGATTATATTCTTGATCTACGGTCCTATTTTGAAGAAAGGTTTGTACTTCGCTTTTCTATCGAGCTCATTACAACTAAGTGCACACTGCGCGAGCTGCCCATCATTGACAACAACTTTCAGCTCTACCGCAATTAAAATTTTCTGCTCTAGTACAATTTTCTGCCGGATATTTAGTATTTTTATTAGTAGTAGTGCATTTAGTAAATTTTCTTGAACGGTTATGTATATTGTGTGTAGGCGTTTTCATTTTCAAAGTATTACTCCTATCTGTCCAACATTTCTACTTCTTCCGTATTAAATTTCCTGTGTTACCTTTAATGCATAATGTCTCATAACTCATTTTAATTTTACCACCACAATAAATTCGAAATGCAACCCCTTTCCTAGATTATATTGGCGTACTATCGAATCTTACATACATACATATACACATACTTATTAAATCAATTTATTCCAGAACATTTTGCAAACATGTTGAATTCGTAATATCTAAGAGTAAGCAGTGTGGTGGAGATAGGACATCCATATTTGGTATTATCCACTTTTTCCTGCGTGGTCCGTAGTCTATGTATAAGAGGATACCTAATATTGTATTCTTAATTCACCGTACTTTGTAGTACTTTGCGAGCCGATGATACCTATCATACATAGCAAATGTAGTTAATCTCAGTGAAATAGAAAATAGACATTATAGACACAAGCGTTCAAAACGTACCATTTCAATGTAAAACTACCAATGGCTTGGAATATAATATGCTTCGTGCCTGTGTTACAGAGATGACAGATGACAACCAGCCTTTCTGATTATATACTTTGGAAGATGCTGAGGAAATGTACAAGGAAACATGTGAAGTGAAAGACGGTAACATAAGTCTAAATTCTAAGGACCGTGCAGTAGAGCTTTGGAACTCGGGGAAATCGGCACGACGATTCTTAGTCCCCTTACAAAACAAGATTAGAAACGTTGAAGCCCTCTCGCTGTTACGTAGGTGGAAAAAGTATTTAGGAAAAGGGGGAACTAATCGAGGAAAGCTTTTGGAAATTGCCAACTACAATACGTGTTGTGCAAATCTTAAACATCTATGGAACAAATGACAATTATTAGCGATACAGATATTCGTCAATGGGTATTGGAAGCAAATGAAAGATGTTACTTGGAAAATTTTAAGACGTATATGAAATGGATGTGGCAGTTTAAAGGAAATGATGGGATACTGTCTACAAAAATAACCAAATTTGTAGGACGCTTGTACAGGCAGGATACAGCGGAATTAGAAACTATCTCTACCGATTTTATAGAGGAAGTTAAAATCTAACTGCGTGATGCAGGTAATAGATACAATGTAGATGAAAGTGTATGTAATTTGAAAATGCACACTAGTCGTACTCTCTCGTGACTTATAAGAAAAGCGAAACTGTTGAGTGAACTGGACGGTTTGTCACGATACGTCCATAATGTCGGCCACAGGAGAAACCATTATTAAAAAATGGTGTGTTTGGTTTACGCACGCCTGAAATGAATACCCACTAATTGTCATATTTCTTACTTGTGTAGAGGGAGGGCGACGTTCTTAAATAATACCACTCACTAAAACTTCTACGTCTTTATTCTACCTCAACATAAAAATAATCATACATAATATACCATGACAACCAATAAAACACTAACGCCTCTAATAGCGACCAGGCCTGCTTGTCGGTAGTGAAGTCAAATGATTACATTTACTTCAACTCGGCCGTCCTGACCATAAGTGATTGACCTCAATCAGTAGGTCAAATATCTTACCACTCTACTACAATGTACACTACAATGATTATACAAGTATATGTACCTCATTCGAATACTAATACATAATACATAAGGTGAACATATACAAACAAGTTCATAAATTTGCAAAATACAAGACATGATATATGTATGTAGTGCAACATAACTCAACAAAACAAGTGTTGCTTTCAGTGAGAGCGTCACTTGCTCCAGTGCTTCAGATGTGAAGCATCAAAAAACCTTTCGAAAGGTTTTTGTGTTATTTGGAAACCTTCGATATCTGCAACGACATACCTGTCATTAGGAAGTACTCTCTTAATCACATAGGGTCCTCTATATTTAGGCAATAATTTCTTGCTTATACCCGCGGTAGCTTCTACGTTTGGAACTACAACATAATTACCCATGCTATACTGAACAGCCTCTTTGCGTTTCATGTCATAACGTTTGTTGTACGCTTGAGTCTTTTCTATATTTAGACTAGCTTCCTCACGAATCTGTTCCAAATTATCGGTCGTTTGCTCATTCATACTGGTCAAATTTGTTTCAGATCGTCATTGATCTAACCGATTTGATGTATCCCGAATAATAATTTTGCAGGCGTATTTCCAGTAGAACGCTTCACAGTGTTGTTAATGGCAAATTCAACATCTGGTAAAGATTGATCCCACGTTTGGGGAGAATGAGATACTTTGGCCAGCATCAGAATCGCGCTGCGTTTAAAAATCTCCACCTGTCCATTAGCTCTGGGTACACCTGTGGCAGCCAACACGTGTGAAATTCCATTGTCCTGCATGAAAATTGAAAAAGCATTAGATGTAAAAGCAGATCCACGATCTGAAATAATTCTTAGAGGTTTACTATAATTTGAGAAATATCTTGTTAGGTGTTTAATTACTTCATTCGACTTTGTTGTTTTACACGCAAATAGTTTAACAAATTTAGTAAATGCGTCTACCACAACAAAAATATATTTATTATTGCTGGTTGACTTTCCTATAGGACCACAATGATCTAAATGTAAAGTATTGAACGGTAATTTACCTTTAGGTATATTATGTAAAAAACCACCTTTTTACAGGTGTCAGGGCTATAGACAATGCATTTCAAACCATTCGAAATGTAGTTCTTAACTTTGTCCCGCATATGTGGGAACCAATAAGTCCTGCGAATAGTTTCTAAACACTTCGCTACACCTATATGCCCTAAATCGTCATGACAGGTTCTAATAACATTATCTTGCATTGACTCTGGCACATAAAACAGTAAAGTTTCATTGAGCTTTCTATACTCCATTCCGCAATTCAAATAATTTACTCTCTGACTTTTCCAAGGAATTTCGTAATTGAACTCTCATATGTACGAATATCTAACACCCGGGCTTATATAGAGCTTCTATAGAAATGAAAACTACTTCACACAGTCGCACTGATGAGCGGTATGACCGCGAAACGCGCGTCTGCGAATAGTGAAAGTAATTTTCTAATTAAACACAATTTTCCCACGGCGGGCTAGCCGAGTGCGCGATTGTAGCTACTACAGGAGTTTGTGGCAAAACAAGTTGTCTACTTCTGTAGAATCAAATAGCTGCAAAACTGCGTAATTAGTACATTATGGCCGAATGTCGTAATTGAACTCTCATATGTACGAACATCTAACACTCCTGCAACATAAGTGACCATCTTAATATTTTGGGGTTTAAATCTTTCTTCTGTAGAGCTAAATTTAGGCTATTGCAATCTGTGATAATTTTGAAGTGTAACACTTTCAAATAGACTCTAAACCTAGATAAACTATTTACAATGGCTAATAGTTCTAGTTCGAAGCTATGCAATTTCGACTGAGCATCTGTTGTTCGCTGACTGTAATAAAATACAGGATGAAATCTAATATCACTCTGATTTTGTAACAATATTCTTCCGAATCCCAAAGAACTCGCATCGCAATGTAATTGAGTCTCCGCAGTGGGTGAATATATTGCCAAAAGTGGCTTTGAAATTAAAGCTTCTTTAATTTTATTGAAACTTTCCCGTTGCTCTAAACCAAATGTAAATGGAGCATCTTTCTTCAATAAATTATACAATGGTCGGGCTATTAATGAAAAATTGTTGACCCACTTCCTAAAATATGAGGCTAATCCAACAAAACTATGTACTTCTTTAACGTTACGAGGTTCAGGGAAATTTTGTATCGATTTTATATGGTCATCGCTAGGCCTAATATACGAGTCGCTATCCTGGTATCCTAAATAAATGATTTCTGTGTTTAAAAATCTACATTTGTCTAATCGTAGTTCTAGTTTGTTTTCAACTAAGATATCCAACACTCGTTCTAAGATATCAAGATTTTCTTTTACCGCTTTTGTTGCAATCATAAGGTCATCAATATATATACAAATCTTATTAGATTCTAAAAGTTCTTTGAACACTAAATTAACAAAACGCATAAATATTGACGAACTATTCTTCAACCCAAAGGGCATTCTCACGAATTAATATTGACCCATTGGAGTAACAAATGAAGTGTACTTGACCGAATCTGGGTGAACGCTGGCATGAAAGAAAGCACTCTTTAAATCTAACATCGTGAAATATTTTTTGTCTCTCAATTGACTAATTTGATCTTCGATCAAGGATAATGGAAAGTTGTCACGTAAAGTTATTTTATTTAATGCTCTAAAGTCTACGCAAAGCCGGTACTCTCCTGTTTTTTTTTTCGTACTAAAACTATGGGAGAACTGTACCCCGAATTACTTTTCGGATAATATTATTTACCAACAGATCTTGAATTATTTCACTTACAGCATTTTTTCTGCAAAAGAAAGTCTGCGTGGCTTAAAGTAAAATGGAGTATGATTTTCCGTAGCTATTCTCATTTGAAACTTGGTTTTGGCTTCTGCCGGTCTAACAGGGTATACATAATGTTTATTAAAAATATCTAATACTTTAATAGAATCCTTGTATTCAATCTCGGTATTAATGTTCAGCTCAACTTCATCTTTTCCGACATAATTTATATTCATAAGGTTCCCCGCAATTGACGGACTTGCCTGCTCACTAACTGCTACTGGCGGGTTAATGATCATTTTTCTATCCATAAAGTGCACATTAAGTGTGCTCCTACATAAAAAATCTCTGCCCAACAGACAGATATGTGGTATGGCAGAATCCGTAACATAAAATGTTAAATTGAACGACTCATTACATACGTTTACAATAAAATGAATAACACCTAATACTTCTAATTTGGACTTGTTAATTCCTTCGAATGACATTTCGGGCCAACTGTGACATAAATTAATGTTACTTACAACACTACTACGTATCAAAGATACTGGACTGCCAGTATCCAGAACAGAATTTAACGATAGTATATGTAAGTCTTTACATAAAAGAATTTTCACCGTATACACCTCAAAGGATGCTGCATCAATTAGAAGAGTAGGATTCATAGTATTACCTCCCTTTTGTGGACAATTCCTTTGAAGGTGGTCTCTGGAACCACATTGATAACAGGATCCTCGGACCCTTGGTAGCATCGGACAGTTTCTCGCAATGTGCCCTGGCTTTGCGCAGTTATAGCAGTTACCTTCAGCTCCTATCGGCCTGGTGTCGGTCCTCTCGCGCTTTACCTCAGGCTGCATCCTGCTGCCAATGGAAGTCGGATTTGGGAACTTGTCTATTGGACCCTCGGTTCTTCTTCTTGTCTGCTCTCTATTTCTACCTTCCTCTCTCTCATGCTCTCTCTGCTTTATGGACCCTTTCGTATGGCGATACATCCTTATATAACTCATCTTCATCTCTGTGATTTCCCGACATGAGTACATTCCTCAGCTCCCGAGACCATAACCCGATCGCCACTTGTTCCTTAGTTTCTTCAAACGATAATTTCAGAACTTTGCAAAGCCTCACCTTATCGTGAAAGTAGGTACTCACATTGTCACGATGCATTTGAAGCCTGTTTTGCATCTCCTTCCAACACTCTGTAATACTTTTCGTGTCGTAGAAAGTTTTCATAAATGCACTCCTAAATTCGCTCCAGTTGGTAATTTGTAGACATCTACCTTCGAACCAGTACTTAGCCGCTCATTCTAGATTCATCTTCGCCGTTTGTAGGAGGAGAGCATCAGCTGCAGCTTAGCTGTACTCTCCACTTGCGCTAACCACGATTCCGCTTCCGCTGGGCCTTTTTCTCCGGTGAACGTAGTAATACTTTTTGATAGGTCGGGCATCACGTTGTAATTACTGCTATGTTGGTTGCTTTGTTGACATCATTTGTACTTGCATTTCTCGCATGACTTGCATTTCCTTCATCATTCAGACTGACGTTTTGAATACATTCTCCGGTCGAACGAATTTCGTTTTGAAACTTGTCGAAACTGGCTTCAGTAAGATTTCGCGTCATTCTCGAATTCCCATCCTAGATCCCACTTCTGAAGTTGTAGAGGGGAGGGGGCGATGTTCTTAAATAAAACCACTCACTAAAACTTCTACGTCTTTATTCCACCTCAACATAAAAATAATCATACATAATATACCATGACAACCAATAAAATACTAACGCCTGTAATAGCGACCAGGCTTGCTTGTCGGTAGTGAAGTCAAATGATTACAGTTACTACACTTGGAAGTCATCGCGTTTTCGTTTCACGTGTTTTTTGATGATTTAGAAATCAGTGGTAGCAGGTTGTAGAAAATCTTTTTCGGGTTTTTTATGTATAATGTTTTATTTTATTCGTTCTTATACGTTAAATTAGGATGATTGGGGGTCATTATGATTAGGTTGTATAAAATCTTTTCCGGAGGTTTCGTGTATAGTGTTTTATTCTATTCTTTTTATGTTTATGTATTTCTGCGGTTTAACGTTAACCGCCTGGCTCATCGCCTCTCGCTCGCACGTCGTACATACTCTTTGCCTTTCCTTCTCAAGCACGCCATGTATCCCCTCTGATCTGACCGCCCTACTTGTCGTCTCCTGCTCGCACATCATACTCTCTCTCGAAATCTAGCGCTTACTTTCTTACGCTTATGTTCTTACGCTTACGCTCTTACGCTTACGCCCAAGCTGGTCCGGCGTCCCTTACGAAGTATCCACTTCAATAATATAGTTCACAGTGACATATTTCACGTCAGTGCATATTAATATTTTTGAAGTAAATATTTCTTGAGACACCGGGGCGTAAGCATAGAAGCGTAACCGTAAAAGCGTAAACGTTAAATTTGGGCGGAGGTAGAGAAAGGATACCTGCGTGCTTGTTTCGGCTGGAACAGGAGAGACAGAGAGTATAATGTGCGAGCGGGAGGTGACGAGTCGGGCGGTCAGAGCAGAGGGGATACGTACCGTGTTTGAGAAGGAGAGATAGAAAGAATATGATGTGCAAGCGAGAAGCGAAACCTCCGAAAAAGATTTTATACGACCTATTTATAATGACTTTTGAATCATCGTAATTTAATGTATAAGCACGAATAAAATACAACATTATACAAAAACATACGGAAAGGATTTCCTACAACCTGATCCTACTGATTTCTAAATCATCAGAAAACACGATTCAGTTATTAGTAATATAAAAAACGTTTACAGATGGTATATATCAAGAAATCCTAGTCATTAGTTATTTTGCTAATAGTTCGCGAATAAAAAACAAATTTTTGTTTATGTATTTATTTAGTTATATTTTCACTAATGAAGGTGTTCTGAAAGCGTTTGTAAACGTCCTGAGAATATAATTATTACTTCAATCACTTTTGTTTAATTGAATTAATTGTGGTAGAAAACTGTCATATAAGATAAATATAATTATTAAAAGGTCACGAAATATATATATGTATATATATATATATATATATATACAGTGTGTAAAGCGATGGGGTATACAAGAGGGAATTTTTTAAATATTGATTTATGAAAAAGAATTATTCTTCATGATATTTTTTGCTTGCTTTGAAAGTACCAATAACGTTTCGATAATCTAAAATTTATTTCTAGAAATCTGGAAAAATAATAAAATTAATTTTTTTATTGGAAGTTATCATTCTACATTATAATCAAGATAGCGTATTGCTATCAAACCACAAACAAAACACTCCATGTGTCAAACTGACTTGCAAAAATGCTAACGTTACAGCAAAGAATTTATTTAGTTAAATGTTACGGTATTGGTGATGTTTCATATCAGTACGCAATTAATTTGTTTCATCAAAAGTATCCAGATGTAGCTGTAACAAAAATGATTCTTAAAAAATTAATTGCAAAATTCGACGAAACAGGATCGGTGGTCGACAAAAAGAAGATAAGAAAGGTGTACAATGAGAATGATGCGGTAACTATTATGGCACTGCAGTCCATTGAAGACAATCCACGCTTATCATTAAGACAGAGAGCAGCGGAGCTTAATGTCAGTCACACTTTATTACAAACAATTTTTAAAAGAAATAAAATTTATCCGTTTAAGCCAAAATTTAGACATACCCTTGAGATTCCAGATCATGCTTTGAGACTGGACTTCTGCTTATGGATTGGTGAGAAGCTCATGGAAAACAGAAACTTTCATAAACGCATATTGCTTTCCGATGAATGTACCTTTTCTACAAACGGTGTTGTGTCTTCACGGAATTGCAGATTTTGGTCACGAGACAATCCCAATTTTAAAATCAACACGAGAAATCAGCGTTATCGAAAAGTTAATGTTTGCTGCGGAATGTTAATTAATAAAATTATTGGGCCCTACTTTTTTGACAAAAATTTGAACCAACATAGTTATTTAAGTATGCTACGAAATTTTTTGATTCCATCACTACAAGACGTGAATTTGGAGAACATTTATTATCAACAAGATGGATGTCCAGCCAACAGCACGTTATTAGTTCGCGCATGGTTAGACCAGCAATTTCCTGAGAGGTGGATTGGCCGTTATGGTTCAATGCATTGGCCTGCCAGATTTGTCTCCCATGGACTTCTTTTTCTGGGGACACCTTAAACAAAAAGTATATGAAGAACCTGTAGGAAATAATGTAGAAATTTTAAAACAACGAATAACTGCAGCGGTTAGAGAAGTTAACTTGGAAGGTTTATATGGAATTCAGGAATAGAGCGGAAAGGTGTGCAGAAAACGGAGGAGATTATGTAGAATGACAGTTTATAATAAATAAAATTTATTTATTTATTTCTTATTGATACTTGATTAGAATGTAGATTAGTTACAATAAAAAAAAATAATTTTATTATTTTTCCAAATTTCTAGAAATAAATTTTAGATTATCGAAACGTTATTAGTACTTTCAAGCAAAAAATATCATGAATAATAAAATTTTTTCATAAATCAATATTTAAAAAAATCCCCCTTCTATACCCCATCGCTTTACACAGTGTATATACATTCTAATATTTTTCCCCTTATTTTCCAACTGTTGCATTTGCATCTGCAATCACGATTACTATATCTTGGGGGATATAGTCTATGAAATCCTCTAGTTCTTCATAGTAAGGTTCTCCTGTATTTTCCCTTTTTTCTTCTGTAGGTATATAAAAGTCATTTTTCAATTGTCATTTTCCTTTCTATATCTTATACTACATACACCATTATCTCCTTATCCTCTAAATGTGTCCCCTGCAGTAATATTATGTCCATTTCATACTTACTAATTTCTGTTATCAAATTTTTTATCCATCTTCTTCATAAAAACCCCCTACATTCCCAAATTTATATGATGCTTAGACATTTTGTTCCTTATTTTTCCTAAGGTGGAAGTACGGTTTACCAGTCAGGTTTAGTTTGAAAAACCATAATTGGGAAAGGAGCCTAGACGAGATAAGCTAACTTCTTTTAATGACTCTCGAGCTTTCGAAACTATTTATTTGCTTCTTCAGGAGTACACTATAATACAATAAAACTTATTTATATTTTGTAATTTAATTTATACTGACACCCAATTGGGTATAGATGAATTATCGATTATATATATATATATATCTTGTAATTATTAAAAGAGTTGTACCATACTCACTCTGCTCAATGGGACCTATAAGAAGTCGGTAGCTAGATCCATGCTGATATCAACAGGCACATAAAAATAACCAAAACTTTAAATGTGCTTTATAAGCATAAAGGTCGAATATAGATATATTACCAGTTTTCTTAAAACTAAAATATTTAATTTTATTTTTTTCTAATCTGAACACAGTTAGACTGGTATGGCTGTTACTTGATTCTTGTCTGCCGTTAGATTGAGCAATGGTTCTGTCTGTTGTTTGAACGAGGAAAAGGCGAGTCTCTAGTTCTTTAAAAGTGATTGTTGAACCTTATTCGGGCGGCTTAATTCCGATTGAACGAAATTAGTAATAATATGTGGAGGTGGTGTGCTCTTTGATTTTAGGTGGGACAGCATTAGCGACATTACTATTCTCATTGAATAACCTATTGAGACTGACATCTAGATGGCTAGTAAACTGTCTTAAAATACAGTTAGGAATCATGATTTGAAGAGAAAATTTGTAGTTTGAAATGACATTATTAATATGATGAATTTCATGGAAAATAATAACTTATTGCGTATATATATATATATATATATATATATATATAATTTGAGAGGAAGTACATCGACCGTACCAGTTAGGAAGTAAAACAGGATTAATCGGCTCAGCGGTCTGTAGTGGTCTTCAGAGAATGAAAAAAGAGAATTCCTTTCTTAAAAATTCCCAATATTTCGTCCTTTATTTAGAACTTTTCTTATATGATAGAGATCTACCACTAATAGGTCAATAAAACAAGGCTGGTTTGAGCGATAGTTATATTTTCAGAACGTTCTGAAAATATAACTATCGCTCAAACCAGCCTTGTTTTATTGACCTATTAGTGGTAGATCTCTATCATATAAGATAAGTATAAAAGGTCACGAAATATATATATATATATATATACATTTACTTTATTTAGAACTTAATCATGAGATTAAACTGGAGGCATAATGTTATAAAACAGCGTCCATAATCAATAAAATTTTTGTAATTGTGAATAAATAGCCAAATAGCATATTACATTCCATTTGCATTCCTCTGTCAGTAAATCTTTAAAATATTGAACTCATATTTCCTTATATTCCTGTTGATTTTCCGTTATTTTACCTGGTTTATCCCTTATTCCACTCAGTTTATGTTTATATTGTTTGCTTTGTTCTTTGATCTTTTGATAAAATTGCTTTGTATTTCGGTTCTTGTATTCTGTTTCTATTTGCCTTACCTTTTCTTCAGTCCATTTCCTCTTTATCCTTCTTAATGTTTTCTTACCCTCATTCCTTATTTGCTTGTATTTCCCTCTATGCTGACTTCTCCTTGTTGCCATCCATTCCAACCTTGCCTGTTTCTTCGCCTATACTATCCCTTCGCAGTCATCATTATACCAGTCTTTACTGCTCTTTTTCTTTTCTTTCCCAGTCTGATTCTCTGCTGCTTCCTTAACACAGTCCTTAATATGTTTCCAATTTTCTTATATATCCCATTCCTCCGTCTTTCTTGTTCTCAGTTTCCTTTCAATTTCTTCCGCCTATTTCAAGCTTTCTACATTCCATTTACTCTGTTTTTTATGTTTCCTGTCTTTTTATTTTTTGTCTTGTCTTTGCAGTTACCATAAAATGATCTGTATCAACACTGGTGCCTCTATAGCTTCTAACATCTAATATTGTGGATTGTCTTCTTTTTGAAAAGAGTAAGCGGTCAATTTGTGTCTGATATTTCTGGTCTGGGGATAACCATGACACCTTATGCCATCTTGGGTGTTGGTACTTGGTGCTACTTACAATCATCTCTGTTCTTGCTGCTAGATCACATAGTCTTTATCCATTATTGCTTGTTTTTTCGTATGTTGTATGCCTTCCAGCTACATGCTCGTAAAGTTTTCTCTCCTCTTTGTGCGTTCAAGTCACCCAACAGTATTACTATATCTTCTTTAGGTATTTTTTCCAGAGAGAAGTCCGGTTCTGGTGAGTTAGGTCAGTGGGTTAATAACGGGTGTGCGTAAACAAAGTGAAAATACTATTTAAAAAGTACCGAAATAAATAGTGAAAAGTGAATACGGTGTAAATAATGAAAATGTCTGAATTTGAAGATACAGGTGCGAAGTATAAGAAGAGGAAAGGTGGAGATTATGAAATATTTAGGAAAAGTAAAAAACCACAAAGGTCACCAACGCAAAGAGGCAATGAGGAGAGTAATGGTGATAAACCGGAAATAAGGGAAATGTGCAAGCAATTGCTGCGGGAAATAAAACAAGTAAGAAATGATCAAGAGGATATGAAGAAAAAATTAGATACAAACAATAAAGAAATGAGAAAATTGAGTGAAGAAATCAAAAGGACTAACGAGAAATGGGAGAAAAAATATACAGAACTGCAAAATAAAATGGAGGTACTAGAAGCAAATGGAGAAGGAAAAGAGAAAGAATAATATAGTAATAACAGGACTGGAGATTGATAAAACGGGAAAAGAAATAAATAAACAGATGGAGGATTGGATTTAAGAAGAACTGGGTGTGGAAGAAAAGGTGAAGGAGGCAAAACAAATTACAGCAAACAGAATCCTGGTGGCAATGGAATGCTTTGGAGGAAAAATTGAGATGCTTAAGAATAAAAGGAAGTTGCAAGGTAAAACAATTTATATAGACAGTAATTTAACGGGCCCGGAAAGAGACATTCAGAGGAACATAAGAATGGAGGTAAGAAAATCAAGAGAGGAAGGAAAGAAAGTGAAAATAGGACACATGATGCTGATAGTAGATGAAAAGCATTAGCAATAGCATTTGTGATATCAACACAAAGTAAAGGAAAAGTTATGGAATTTAAGCCAGGAAATGAAAGAATTGCATATATTAGTATTGACACAAGCCCTTTTAAATTATCATTACTGAATGTATATGCGCCCACTGAAAACGAGAAAGCAGGAGATATAGACAGATGGTATGAATATATATATATATATAATTATATTAATTAAGTTAGAAATATAATATAAATGTAATTGCATACATATAATTACATATAAGCTAACATATAATTCATATATATATATGCTCATATATACAAACACCATATATGTTACTATACATAGACGTAAAGTCGAGAATGAAAACTACATCTCACAAGAGTCGCACTGATGAGCGGTAAACCGCGAAACGCGTCTGCGAATGGTGGCAGGTAGTTTTCTAATCATTTCTGCTTATTATATATATATATATATATATATATAAAAATTTACATAATAATAAATATTAGGATATTGAAATTAAAAAATAAAATATTTTATTTTTGAGAAAACTAGTATCATATCAATATTGGTACCAGCTTGGACTTAGTTATCGACTTCTTATAGTTAGTTCCTTATGTACACCACTCATCATTATATTTTCAAACGTCGTCCCATGTGGAAATGCTCTGTTAGTCACATAACATTTTCAAATACTTTAGAATATTTTAACATCGGTGATATTTTTGTTTAATTTTACGATTTTCACGATTACATAGCGCTTTATACTGTCTTCTTTTATCGACTTCTTATAGTTAGTTCCTTATGTACACCACTCATCATTATATTTTCAAACGTCGTCCTATGTGGGGATGCTCTGTTAGTCACATTACATTTTCAAATACTTTAGAATATTTTAACATCGGTGATATTTTTGTTTAATTTTACGATTTTCACGATTACATAGCGTTTTATACTGTCTTCTTTTTTCCGTACCGTGCCGGATTTTTCCATATTACGAAATTTTGCTGCCAATTAATACGAAACTTCAGAGTGATTATTGTACTACTTTTCTACTAATTACAAAATATAAATAAGTTTTATTGTATTATAATTATAAGGACTTATGTTGCTGTCTCCTGGTTTGGGGAGCAACCGACCGACGAAGTTTCTTATCTGTGTTAAGGATTTTCTGTGTACGCATTATCGAAGGCGTTGGTTGTTTGTAGGCGACAAATTGTCGCTAACGTTTAAAGCATAATATAAGCATTTACAAAAATTAAAACATAAAATTATTCTAAATTGAGTACATATGTAGGAAGAAATGAATATTAATTTAAAAAATAAAGACAGTTATTGAAGTTAAAAGAAATGAAAAATATTAATGTATAGAAATACTATTACGATATTCTATTTAAAATGCTGCTTTCCCCGTTATCCTATTTCCAAACTAAGCTTTTCCTTTTTAAGTTCTTTCGTTTTCTCGTTCTTACCGTTTTGTCTTCTCCTTTGCTAGTTCACTATTCCATATTCTTCCATTTCTATAGGTATTATTATTGGTTTGTGTCGCTTTCTCCTAAATAATTTATTAGACTATACAGTGCTCTTCAACATTCCATTTCCGTATTGTATTTTAATTTAAGTAAACATCTACATATGTATTTAAATAGCATTAGTTACAAAGCATTTAAAACGTATCGAACGTATATTTTCCAATTTATGCTACATATTTCATTATTTCTATAATTTATTCATATACAGTAAAATTCTAGGTTAATGTAATTATTTAGTTTGCAGACATGTCCAATTGCATCTATATGACTAAGTGGTATGAGCGCGAAATGTGTGTTCAAAAACACCTTCAGTTAATGATGGCACGATCTTATCGACATGAATACTTCTCAGGAGGTGGTATAATAGACATGAATGCACATACTTTTAAATCAGTGAGTGTTGTGTAGTAATTGTGATTAGCTGTACTAAAATATGGGTTTATATAGGTTGTTGCAAAAACGGTTTCATTCTACACTGTGCTACGTAATGTACTCGACAAGTAAAAGGATGCCTGACAGAAACTACAACACGTTTGGATATTCAACTCTCGCTTGCCGTAGAATTTAGTTTATGATTATTTTCAACGCAGATGGCAAATGAAACATTAGAACATGTCTATATATGTTCCATAAAAGTAAATATGCCCCTCGAGTAGTTGTGTACAAGTGTTCTGAACTATGTAGGTAGCTGGCAATTTATAACTGTTCCACTACTTAACTTTTTTTCATGTGTGTATATGAAATTATGTGTGAAATAAATTTATACGATCTAAATTTTCCTTCAACATTTTTACTTATAATCCCTTGATACAGATATATATAGTCTCGTCGGAAATGAAGTTGGCAGCAAGAGATTCCGTCTAGTTAAGACATTCGAAAACAATTCTATAACTTTTCTGTTTTCAGCAGCGGTGTTACAATCTAAATTTATCGTTTGGCACATTTTCCTTTATTTAATCTTTTCCGAAACGCATTTCTAAATTCAATTTCACCTTAAATTTTGCTTTGGTACGTTTTTCCTTTAACGGCTATTTTTCCATTCTTCCACGGCGACTTTCGCCCTTTCGTACATTTCCTCCGACGAAAAGTAGCACCGTATCTTCGTGTAATAGAACGGTATCGCGCGGGAAATTAAATCACTGATTAATAGTGTTGCATGCAGGATTGGCATTAGTCAAGGTTTTCCGTGGCAATTCCCGATATTATAAAAAAATGGAGTTCCTCATTTGGACCAACAGCATGGCGGTATCTAAGTGAACAAAAAAAACGGTGTCCAAATTCTTGTAAGATGGCCTTACATAAGTATGACTTTTCGTAAGCTGTGCCTTAAGCACACATGCTATTTCGTAAGGTATGCTTCGAGCGTTCTCGTTTGAGGTTGTGTTCGGGCACGGAATTTCAGAGAATTCTAATAACTTTTGTCGCTTAATTTTTTCTTTTGTTAAATTACTGTCACACCATGTTATTAAGGATTTACTAACCTACTTTTCTGCAATGTCGTAAGAGTTGCATCTTGTCATAAAAGTGTCTGTAATAGATTACCTATACTTTACTCTTAAAAGTAAGTAGTATATAATTTCTCGTAAGTGAACTGTTATATATGTAATACAAGAAATGTAAATAACAGATTAGATACAAATTGTATACACATATTTGGGGATAAACAGTAATAATAAAAACACGCACTGTGGATGTTGGGAAATAAAAGGAGAGAGGGTGCTACGTCCAGTCAGTTACAAAGGTTATGAAATAATTTAGAATGAAGGTAATGTAATTTCTTCAAGCAAACAGATTGTGTAAATTAAATTTATTTTAGGAAACCTAGGGTGGGTGTGCAATGCGCCACAGTGTGCTGTTAACAGGTTGGTTCATCAAGAAAAGCTTATACTATACTCAGTACTTTAAATAGTTGAAGAAGCTGCTTCATATGGACATCATTTATACTGGAAAACTCACGATCAACTGCGAATGTTCCCTATTCCGAATAATACTCTGATATCATCATATTGCAGAAATACGAATGAACACGGTGGTGGCGTAATTTGTAGTGCATGTGATTTGATTGGTAAAACGCACAGTGAAATTAACGATTTGTTACAAAAAATTGCTTTTGACTGCGCTGGTGTGCGGTTTACGTTCGAATCAAAACAGTTTGTCGTTGTTTGTATTTGCAGATGACCAATCACCAATGTAGATAACCTTCCTCATAAATTCTCTATACTACTTGACATTCTTATAGAGAGTGCTAGCAACTGTGGCGTATCAATGTTTAACTTTTAAATAGTTAATTGTCTTTCAGCGGCAAGAAATTCCGAGCGATATAATTCAAATAGTGGGATCTTCGCTTCCTGAAAGAAACATCGATCGGAATTTCTAACCGCCCGACACGATAAAAGGTATGAAAGAACGGTCAGTTAGGCAGTTAGTCAGATGAGTTCGACAGAGAAACCAATCGCCCCATAATCAGTATGTTTGTAAATAAAAGTAATTAAAGTGTTATGTTAACCTGCATATTATTTGTCGTACCCTCCAAACAATTATATAATAACCGGAGATTTTAACATCAATTTACTATACAACAATGACAACGCTAGTAAACATTTCCTGTCATTATTGCACCCTTATGGAGCCGTGCCCACCGTCAAGATCCCTACATGAAGAAGAGCCTGTCTAGACAATATTGTAATCAATAGCACTTTTCATAATCTTCACTGTAAATCAGGTATGGGCAACCTCCGGCCCGCGGGCCACATGCGGCCCTCGAGTAAGGTTTGTCCGGCCCGCTACTGAATTCTTTCGTTGCATATTAGCACGGTCCGTCTAAACTTAATTCATAATGAATCATAAGGATACTACAAAAATGTATATTTTTCAAGATTACTCACAGCATAAAACTTCTACAAAAAAGGTTGCCCATGCCTGCTGTAAATCATATGTTATGATCTTTGGTATACCTACCTACACAGCCCAGAATATTGAACTAGATATACCTGTAAATCATGTTAACCAAACCTGGAGCTTTTTGGCGAAAATTTTGATTCCGTATTTCATAATACTCAGTGGCTGAGTGGTAAAACTCGCGCTTCACAGTGCGAAGGGCCGGCGTTCGAGACCCGGTAGCGGCAGAGCGTAGCAGTTTAAAATCCTAAAAGGGATCTGGACCTCTAATAAGCTGCGAAAATGAAGGAAATGCCACTGGGTGGGCCAGGAGCGGTACGGTATATGCGTGTACATATACGGCTCGGTGGCTCCGAACCCCTACACCGAAAGGTAGAAAGGGTAAAAGATTAAGAAGAAGAAGATTTCATAATATTAATGCAGGTGAAAATTTTAATCATTTTCGATACATGTTCAAACGAAACTTCGAGGCACATTTTCCTCTAAAGCAATTACATAAAAGAACTAAAAAGTCATACACTAGTTCCTCAGACATGTTAACATACAAAAATATACTTTCCATATACAAAACAATATGTGTGTAGGTGTACTTACCTGAGTATAAACGTTACTTACCTGCTAAAACTGTTAAAAGTGGAGTATAACTAATTATTAGGAAATAAGCGAAAAAGAAAAGCGGTTGAGAGGTCGCGGTAGATTTCACTGTAAAAGATATACTAAAACTAAATGTCATGTACTGAATTAAACAACAATATTCCGTACTGGAAATTTCCGTCTGCAATATGTGTGCAAAATCCCACAGCACCTAGTGGGCAACGAACACTTGCGTCTTTTTCGAGTATACATATCCCCTTCTGGAAACTACCAACAAATAGACATTCCCGATACAATTTACCACATTTACAGGGTACAGTAAGAAAACTGTATAGTAGACGAGTTCAGAAATAAGAAAATTTACGTAAGTGGATGAAACAACTGAAGATAGTAAAAGATAAGTTAAGAGAATTTTGTATCACAGGATCCCAAGTCACGATGCTAGTTTATGATGGAGCTGCAACAATATTGAAAGTTGGCAGGATGTTGAAAATGTGCTTTCCGACCCTTGTTCACATAGCATGTCCCATATACGCCTATCACCTCATTGCAGAAAACATTAGAAAGAAGTGAATGGTGAATAATTTAGTAGCATCTATCAAAAAAGTGTTTGTGAAATCTCCCAAACATATCCGCGTTTCAAACAATTGTGTGCGAAGCTTCCATTACCACTTCAGCCTGTAATAACTCGATGGGCATTATTCTATTATGATAAATATTCGCAAATGTGAAGGATGTAATTTTAAATTAAAATTTAAATTAAATGAATATGCAGCGATTCGAGAGAGTCAGCAACTTTTTCCAATTTCGACGTTCAATTACAAGTGCATGAAATTTACTAAACTACTCTGGAGTTGTAGAAGCCATGCCGCTGTTAGAAAGCAGTCATTTATCTTCACGAGACCTTAGATAATTTACAAGCTGCACTAGAAAGCTTGACGGTTCCTATAGAACTAGGTGCCATTCAAATATTTCGTGCAGTTTTTGAATAAAAATCCCGATTTACGCAAGGTTTGGTCAGCCCCGATTCTAGGTGATGTGCAGAGCCTGCATTGCACGAAAGCTTCCAGCTGTAGAGACGGCCGTCCAAGACGGTCGCAAACAGTTTCCGAACAATGTCAAAAATATAAAATCGCATTTTACTTTTACCTTCTTGACCACGCTACATCTTCAATTGGTGATAGATTTATATTATTGTCTGAATGTCATTCTTATAGGAAGGATAAAGATCTCTCTACAGATGCGCTAATGAAGGCTTGCATGGATTTACACGTTCAAATGCAAATTAATGAAAATGACAAGATTCTTAAAGACATTGATGGTCTTCAGTTACTTAATGAGATATCTTCCTTTAAGGAAATATTTCCAGATGAAAATACACTAACTGCAATTTTAGAATGCATTTTGAAAAATTAACTTCTTACTTGTTTTTCAAATTTTATTCAGGTGATTTGAATTTCCTTAACTTTGCTTGTTTCTGTTCCTTCCGAAGAACTAACCAAACTAACAATTATAAAGAAGCATTTAGAAAATAATATGTCTCAAGATAGGCTTTCAGATTTGGGCATCATTTCTATTGAGTCAGATATTTCGATCAATTGATCTCACCTAAATTATTGATGAATTTACATCGACAAAAGCTAGAAAAGCCATATTATGAAAATATGTTGTATTACTATGTATGTATATAGTAATGTTTTATACAATAATTAGAAAATGTTATTTATATTGTTTTTATTTTATATGTAGTAATTAAAAGTATATTTTGAATTTCGCGCCGAATTATATTTTTAAATGTGGCGCTCTAGTTTTAGGATAAGTTAGTATTTGTAGGTTCGTAAGAGGGAGACCATGTAGAAGATTGTGACGAGAAGCGACGTGAGACCAATATAGGAATAATTATACTAAAATTTGTGCGTTATTCTAATTTAAGACCATCCTGCAATTAATCAGGTGTGGGGTATAACCAAGAGTAAAACCAAGATTAATACTAGTAATAACAGTTAAGTGAACCCGTGATGTCCACCAACGAGGGAAATGGAGTAACCGTTATTAATGAAGATACATTCGAAACATTTGTGAACACACAAAGAATGGAAAGCCACGAACATTTAAGAGCAGGATCAAACACAAATACGACATGATGACCACCATGCAAACAATGATGCAGCAAAATGCCATACTAATACAAATGTTACAAACCCAGCAAGGTAATGAAAATTATGCCCTGATGCCAGACTTGTCCAAGAATGTCGTTGATTTCTACGGGGAATGTGGTGGAAACGCAGCTGCATTGTGGATACAGCAAATAGAATCTTTTGGAAGTATACATGGTTGGCCAGAATCTTTTATGTTTGAAAAGGCACGAATGCATTTGAAAGGAGCTGCTAGCCATTGGCTACAAGGTAAATAATTTGACATCGTAGATTAGAATACTTTTAAGCTAGCTTTTAAAAGAACATTTGTGCAAGAGATTAGTTTGACAGAATATTAGAAAAAGATGCAACATAGAGTTCAACAAGCAAAAGAAAGCAGCGGTTTTTATTTTCATGAAAAACTCTAGTTATGTAAAATGTTAAAGTTGTCTTTCAGTGAGACAAAAGAGCAACTAATTATCGGCTTACGGTCACGGGAATTCGCTGCAATGCTTATTTCAAGAGACCATTATGATGAAGACAGCCTATTTAAGGATCCTATTACCTATGAGCGAGTTAATTCAGGGAAGCAAAGCCACTTCAGGAATAAACCAGAACATAACCAACCACCATCTACAAGTACCAGTATCTCCAAACATACTAAAACTGAACAGAATTCAAAACCTCGACGGCCAACTCGAAATGCCCAAGGACAGCCTTTATGTTTTGCTTGTCATAAATATGGTCATGTAAGTAAGTACCGCCATTCAAATAACAGAAATGCTTTTGTGCCCAGTTCGCAAGTTAAGGCTGAGCTCAGGACAAGACATCTACTGACTCAGCTCTAATTGCCGCTCAGGATCCAACAGTCGGAACTACAGATGTTACTGCTTACATCATATATGGCCAATTTCAATGTGGCACCGATGGCAAGGAAGAAGACAGCAGAACACACGATGCTATTCTCGATACGGGTAGTCTTATAAGTAGAGGCCGGATTATATGCAAAAAGAAAGTGCAAATATGCGCATAAATATGCAGATGTTTTGGCCTAAATATGCACTTTCTTATGAAAAATATGCAGATAAAAAATAGGAGTAATGCTAGAAAATATAATACTACAGAAAATTCTATTATGTTTACTACAAGTTTATTTATAACATTTTACAACATAATTAACTATGAAAACAATTTACAATTACATATTTCTCAAAGTTTTCAATAGCAAAATTGTGGCGCTTGTCCGATAACATGTATTTATATATTGAAAAGGATTGTTCTACGTCCGCGCTTGTTATAGGAGCATATTTCAAATTAGAAATATCCTCTATTGTCAACTCAATATTTTCTACTGACTCACCACACAAGATTTTAGCAATATCCTTTAGCTTTTTAAAACCCTCATTTTTTCTATTGCACTTAAAAATTTTCATACACGGATTTTCCCACCCTTCCTTTAACATCAAAACATAACTTTTCAAACTTGTTTATTACTTCAACGCTCTCAATTAGCGACATAAATTGTTTTTCGAATTGCAATATAGAAGTGGAAATAAAACTGTAGTTGGCTTTAATAAACGCCAATTGTTAAGGTATTTCTTTACTCGAATTCACTTTTTGGGCGTTTAGCACTGATTGTGTATCGCTATCAAGATCCATAATAATTGTCTTTATTTCTTCATAACGATTTGCATGAAAAATAGCAGCTTCCAACCACGTTCTCCATCATGTGATTACTGGTCGAGGAGGAAGTGGAATACCGTGTAGATGTTGTTTGTAAAACGGAACTCTTAATGGAGCCTTTAAAAACACTTTCTTAACACTACTGATTAAAGTATTTACCAAGGGAAAATGGTTTCTTACTTCTTCTGCAACACGATTTAGTCCGTGCGCCAAGCAAGTTGTGTGAATTAAATTTGGGTAAAAGACTTTCAAGTTGCAAGCTGCCTTCACCATGTATAGTGCGGCATCCGTTAAAAACAATAGAATTTTTTCTGTTAGAATCGATTCCGGTTAGAAAAAGGTTGCCAGTTCTTCCTGTATAACCCTTGTTATTGTCAAATTATTTGCCTTTTCCAACTGTTTGGATGAAACTAAATAAGATTTTGCTGGAACCGATAAGTTAAGGATACCTATCATTAAATGAACTATGTATCGGCCCACACTATCAGTAGTTTCATCTGCGCATATGTAAAGGTAATTGTTTAGCACAGCCTTCTTAATGCTACTCCATATATCTGCATAGATACGGTTAATATAATTTTTCTTAAAGTGCTCTCGTCGGGAATATTATATTTGCTGGTGTACTTTTGCAAAAATAACTTGACATTTAAATTGTTTATTTTATGTAGTGGAATATCTGCCGACACAAACATTAGGCACAAATCTTCATTAAATTGTTCTTGTTCCGACTTTTTGGAGGTTGATAGCAAACATTGCGGTAATGTTTGCTGACCCTTCTTCGCCAATTTCATCTTTGACAGTTTTGCAGCATGAGATGGAGTTTTAATATGCTGGTCGACTTGAAACTTTCTCTCACTTGTAACCTGCATAAAAATATCACACCATCAGTTGTTTTCTTATAAAACAAGTGTTAGTAAAAGATAAAGGAATAATAAAAAACTAATGTGTATAGAGTTTGCGAAGCAATCGGAATAAACGACATTTAATAAAATAACCAATACCACGCTTCGACAAATAATTTTATTTTAAAATGATTTTTATTTAAAAATCATCAGCAGAATGCGGAATATCAGATATTCCGTATTGTGCTGATGATATGCGAAAAATACGCATGAAATATATATCTCATTTTACTCATTTTAAAATAAAATTATTTGTCGAAGCGTTGTATTGGTGATTTCATTAAACATGGTTTAAAAACTATAGATTAATAAGAGGAAATAAACTTAAATTTTACTTACAATCTTGCTGCATCCTACGCAAAATAATTTTTCTCCATCCATACGCAATTCTGAATAAGGTGCAATCCATCCAGGCACAGTCGCTATTTTCGGCATTTTTGCTATTATAATTAATAGCAACCCACAAGTTTACACTTCGGAAAACCAACGTAAAATGACGTTTAAAATAAATAAGATTGCCTTCGAATATGGAAATAAATTTCTCCGAATAACAAAGAAACACCTGTGCTCCTAATTTTCTAGTAAAATGTATTTTTGTATTTATTTAGAAGTTTCAGGGAATTAGCTTTTCCTTGAATTCTGTCTCGGTCTAGATGTATGGGAACAGCATTAATAAATTTTTGGAATCGCTTATTGGAAAAGTATCGAGAAGATGCTTCATACAATGCTATTTTGAATTTAAAGAGGGCTATTTAACTCTTTGTTTGTTACAACTACGACATATTTTTAGTAATGCCTATCCTATAATAAATTACATCCAATAAATAAATAAAACTCGGATACTTCAAATATGCTGAATTACTACAAGATATGCAAATAATATACAAAATGCATATATTATGCAAATATGCAAATTTATGCAAACTGCATATTATCCGGCCTTTACTTATAAGTATTATTAGATTAAGCTGTTTACCATCTAATTGTTGTATTGAACAAAAGCCCTCAGCTGGATATGTAGGGGTTAATAATTCTAGTATCGAAATATTAGGTGCCTGTAATGCTAATATTATCATAAAGAACACATGTTTATGTTTGAAATTTCATGTTGTACCTAATCAAACAATGAGATATTCTGTATTGCTTCAAATTAACCTAAGGAATTTGAATATTTAATGATGCCATTTGATTTATGTAATGCTGCTCCAACATTTCAACAGTTCATTAATAAAGTTTTGAGAGATTTAAGACGAGAGAAAAAGATTTTGATTTACGTTGATGATATTCTAATCGCAACAAAAACAATTGAAGAACATTTGTCAATTTTAAAAGAAGTATTAATTTTACTGAATAATATAATAATAACTTAGAACTAAGGCTAGATAAATGCAGGTTTTTGTATAACTAAATATAATAAATAATTTATCTTGGATATTTGATTGATGATAGGGGCATAAGACCAAACCCTGAAAATGTATCAGTTGTCGCAAATTACCAAATACCCACAAGCACTAAGGAGTTACATAGTTTTATTGGATTGGTTAGTTATTTTAGCAAATTCATATCGTCCTTTTCGATTATTGCAAAACCTTTGTACGATCTTTTAAAGAAGAATGTTAATTTCAATTTTGGTACACAAGAACTAGATGCTTTTGAAAACGAAATTAATCGAATCACCTTTACTTGCTATTTATTCTCCTGTACTAGAGACAGAGCTTCATTGTGATGCTTCTTCTAAAGGATTTGGCTCTATTTTGTTACAAAAGCAAAGCAATGGATTTTTCCAATCAGTATTTTACTATAGTAAGCGAACGGCTGAGACTGAATCTAAATATCACAGCTATGAATTAGAAATGTTGGCGACCCATTATACCTTACAGCGTTTCCGTATTTATTTGCAAGGGCTTATATTCAAAATTATAACAGATTGTAATTCGGCGAAGTTTGCTCTAAATAAAAAGAAAATTTGTCCAAGAATAAATAGATGGGCTTTAGCTCTTCAAGATTATGATTATGAGTTACAACATAGGAATGGTTCACGTATGAAGCACGTAAATGCTCTAAGTAGATGCAATCCTATTTTAATTTTAGATGAAAATGCATTCCAGCAAAATTTATCAATTTCTCACTGAATTGCAAAATAGGGAAGAGACACGATTTGAAATGAGGAACGGGCTGTTATATCGTAAACATCATGGTGAATTATTGTTTTACGTTCGAAACGTAATGGAAAATGGAATAATTATATTATATATATATTATATATAAAAGCGAGTACATCTCTAAATCTTACTGGTTTCCAGAATTTAGAACAAAAGTAAAATTTTATATTCAAAATTGTTTAAAATGTATTACATATTCTGCTCAGTCCGGTAAAGTGGAAGGTGAACTCCATAATATACCCAAGAGAAATAAGCCATTTATAACATTACACATAGATCATTACAGACCTTTAGATAAAACACCTGACAATAAAAAGTATGTTTTTGAAGTAATTGACGGATTTACAAAATTCGTACGATTATATGCTGTTAGAAGTACTCAGACAACGGAAGTAATTTATAAGTTACAAGATTATTTTAGAAGCTACAGTAAACTCCTTCACATAATTTCCGACCGTGGTAGAATCATTTCTTACTAATCAAAATATAGACCATATTAAAATAGCGACTGCATCACCCAACTCAAACGGCCACATTGAACGAATTAATAGGGATCTAACTCCTATGCTTGCTAAACTAGTAAATTTGTAGAATAAATGGTCCAAAGCATTGCCCAGTGTACAATTTAGTATTAATAATACCCTTTGTCGTTCTATAGGAATAAGTCCTTTTCGTTTATTATTTGGAACGGATCAATTAAGTCCTTATGATTCCGTACGTAATATCTTTGAATCACGAAATACTGAAAGAAATCTAACAGAATTACGCGAGAAAGCTGAAGTACAGATTGGAAAAGTACAAGAGTATAACGAAAAGTATTTTAACAGTAAACATAAAAGTCCTCATAATTATGAACTAGGTGATTTTGTCATGATTAAAAACTTTGACGCCACACCAGGAGTAAACAAAAACTCATTCCGAAATATCGCGGTCCGTACGAAGTGAAACAGGTTTCAGGGAATGACCGTTATTTTATCAGTGACGTAGAAGGATTTCAAATCACTCAGATACCATACAATGGGATCGCTAGTGTTGAAAATATGAGACTATGGTTGCATGAATAATTTTAAGATGTATATGTATAGTTAGAATAAATTAGTAGTTTAGTGATCGAGACGATCAATTGTCAGGTATGGCCGATTTGTGGTAATTAATAATTTTGAATTTCGCACCGAATTATATTTTTAAATGTGGCGCTCTAGTTTTAGGATAAGTTAGTATTTGTAGGTTGGTAAGAGAGAGACCATGTGGAAGATTGTGACGAGAAGCGACGTGGGACCAATATAGGAATAATTATACTAAAATTTGTGCGTTATTCTAATTTAAGACCATCCTACATATATTTGTTTAATATTATTTTTATATCTGCAGGTAGAAAATGTATAATAAATGTTGATATTATTATGTCTGGATGTATTACTTAAGTAATAAAAAATATCCCGAAAAAAATAGGGGAGCTTTTCATCTAACACGAAGGCGGTCAATCACCTAGGATCGGACCTGGGTTCGGGGTATTACTAAAAATAAAGAGTTCACAAAAGAGATAAAACAATATCTGGATTACGCAAATCCTACTTCACTAGATGTACAACGATTATTTTCTAAATACACGTAAACGTTTCCTGACCAACGTCGAAGGCTAAGTGAATTGACAACGCTAGCTTTGCTTATGTTGCAGTTTTACGCGGCTTACCGGAGCAGTAGTGTTTTGTCACAGTGGACATCAAGATATCAATAAAAGGTGAGAATGATACCGTACCTACTTTTGCGCGATGCGTCTCGGACGTTGCACTTGTTTGTCGAACCCAAGTTATTAGGCGAGTGTGCTTAACACATTTACATACGCTGGGAAATAATACATGCAGTGCTGATACTTATTTTATTACATATGACTTAAGCTTCAAGCTCGGTATTCTGAGTAATAAAAAAATATTTGGTTAGTTGTTATTCATTTGTTATCATTGTATTTTTGTACTCCTTGATTATATTAGTTACTACATAGTTTATTAGCTTAAAGGTGTTTATTTAGAACAATGAAGGTACTCATTTTTGTGAAAACTAACATCAATAACAAAAAAAAAACCTTTATTATAGATAAAATATAATTATAAAAATAGTAGAGTGAAATGTCATATCGAATATGATTATTCACGACCCACAGAGTCAGAGCAAAGAAAGACTCGATGTTTATCGCACATCGGACGCGAGCATGAGGAGCAAAGGTGTTTTGTTTTCTTGTCTGTATTCCTGGGGCACAAGGTGCACTGCCTTTTTGTCGATGTCTCCATCCTTTCGACAACTGGATACGCACTGCCTTCCCCATAGTGGTGGCTATTGCTCCATTCAGCCGGATGCTTATAAAAAGGTATGCATAGCGCTCACGTAACGCTGGTGTCACTAAATGCGAGAGCGCATTCAGGCAGAGAGTCGCTGTTACTGACACGACCCTCTCGATATTCTTCGTTGTATAACCTCAACAGAGCAGATGATCCACTTTGCTCGGATGCTGGATCCACACTGATGGCATCAGTTTTTTCCGAATATGTCGAGTGTTTTACTGTAATTTTTTGTTTTCTGGCTACTACAACTTTCCAACCCCTTTCATACATTGTGTTAACCCTGAGGCCTTTGTCTACACAACGCGTGTAACTTACAGTTTCGTTGTAGTTTCTCTCGCAGTTCAATGGAGCCCAACAGTTGTTTCCAGGAGATAAATGGAGAGGATCCGCATGCATTTCGCTGCAATGTGTGCGACGTCGACTTGATACTGCGGAAGGAATACCAATTCAACCTTCATGTGGCAACTAAACGACATCAGAGAGGCATTGCTGAATTGGAGCGCGGGTTCAGGGAAAGAAGAATAGGGCCTTATTCTCATAAGTTTACCTTAGCGTGGACTACCGATATTAGGTACAAGTCCTGGATTCGATGTATTCCTGACGACAACCATTCCTTTCACTGTATTGTGTGTGATGTGAAAGAAAGCTGTCAAGGGGGAACTTCGAGTTTAGATCGACACGCAAGTAGAGATGAGCACAAGGCTCAATGTTTCGCGAACGGTATAGCAACAGTAGATGAAGTTCCTCCCGAAGTAGTTCAGGAATTCATCGATGACTTCAAAAATTCGGTACGAAGCGCTGAGTTAGAATATATTAGATTAGGAAGCGAATTGAGCATCCCTTACACGCAGATGAAACCATTACTAGATTTTTTCAAAACGATAGATCCGGCAGTTCTACAAAAGATGACCGCGAGCGCGCCCAAAGTTTCAGGTATTGTGCGTAACGTACTCGGTCGTTACAAAGAGGAATCCTCGATTCGCATTCTTCGGGATACCAAATTCGCGCTTTTTATCGATGAGGGAACCCAGAATAAGAAAAGCTGGCTGACCTTTTTAGTGCGATACGTCGACCCGAAGACACTCAATGTTGTTACAGCATTGCCGACACTTTTAGAACTAAACGCAACAAAATTAACTGCAGCGGGTATTTTCAAGCAGTTCAAGGATTACATGGTAAAACATGCAATTCCTTTTTCAAACATTATTGCAATGGCATGCGATCACGCTTCGGTTATGAACGCAGAGAAGGTATCCTTCAAAGCATTACTCCTTCTGGAGAATCCGAGCGGCACCGTTATTCCATGCGTTTGTCATGCTCTCGCGCTAATATCAAAGCATTCTTTTGAAAAAACAATGTCTAACATAGTTGAGAAGTCAATGATGTCGATCGTTTACCACCAAAATTATGCGAAACGATCGCAAATTTTAGACGAGTTTATTGATGCATGTCAAGGGTTACAACTAAAACTGGTTAAATATTCGAAAACACGGTGGCTCGGACGTCACGACGCTATCCAGAGACTGCGTCCTTTCATGCTGTCGTTGCATGCTTCTCCGATGCGATAGTAGAAGAAGGTGATTGCAAAAAACGAAAAAAACTCGAAAAAATGAACGCATTTCTGAACGATCTCGAGATGCAAGACTACCTAGCTTTTCTAGAGTATGTTTTGGCGATATTCAATAATATAAACCTTTTTTTTTCAAAATTCTGAAACGCGAGTTCATCAGTTGCACGGGAAATGCCTTCAATTTTTCTCGCGGATGGTACGACATTTTATAAAGAAATCTCTCCTTCACTTTGTGCAATCGGCGTACGTTCGATTCGAAGATAGTAGTAATCAATTGCCTCTAGATGAGATATCATTCGGAGAAGAATGCCACGACGTTATAGAAAAGCTCAAATCAAATAATACCACCGAAAATGAGGAAATCGTTCATAGAATTCGCCAGAATTGTTTGAATGTTTATATAGAGGCTGCAAATCCAATCCAACGAAGATTATTTTATATTAATGATGAATTTGTAACTTCCTTGCGTGTTTTTGATAGTGAAACCGCCTTGAAAGATGAGGATCGGGATTGTAGGTTCAGTGAAATTTGGATTGTCGCTGAAAAACTCGGTGGATTTGATAAGGCCGTAATGAAGAAGGAGTGGCGTTTCTTGTTCTCGGAATATCGAAACGGTTCGATTAGACGAGAAATCGACATGTTTTCATTTGATGACATGTGGACAGAAATTTTGTTTAGGAAATATGAAAGTGGAGATTTCAAGTATCCACAATTAAAATGTCTTTTAGGTATAGTACGGTCTTTGCCACACTCGAACACGGCGGCAGAGAGGACTTTTTCCGCGTTGACAGATGTTGTGAGCCACAAGAAACGCTCAACCTTGTCGAGCGATAGCGTTAGTGCGCTAGTCGCAATAAAAGTCGCAGCTAAAAATAAAATAGAGACGGGTCGTGCCAGCGAGGTAACAGAGGAGCAATTAACTCAACTGTCTTCAACATTGTTATATAAACCTTCCATCAAGAAACAATGTGGTTTAACGTTGTACGCGACTGGTGAGGAAATGCCTCAAGAATAGTTTTGAATTTTTTCCACGAATTTGGGGAATTCTTATGATTTCCAATATTTTGAAGATTTATTCCGCTAAATTTTGAAAAACGTTGTATAACTTACACTTTTTTTTTAATACCTGTTTGAACATTTGTTGTGGCTTTTCCTAATCGGATTTAATAAAATTGAATAATTTTTGCCAAATCTTGTGCTCGCAAAGCTCCTCTATTACCTACTTCTAACAACTTTCAGCTGTGCAATACTTCTTAATGATTTTGAAATTATCCCTCGAAATTAAATGAATATTTACATTCAATTAATTTTAGATTTATGGGTCCCTCATCTCATTTTCTCGATTACGCTCGATGTCGTTTAATACCATATGAAGGTTATGCCTCTATACAATTATTGTTATTATGATTATGATTATTATTATTACTATTATTATTATTACTATTGTTTTATTGTTATTATTATTATTATTTTAATTATTACTATTTTTATTGTTATTATTATCATTATTACTATTATAATTATTATACGTGACTGTATTCTATAGCTTTGGACGGTTTTACCTCCTTTTTTTTTTGACAGGAATAAATCATTGTTTTCTCTAGTTCCTCAATCTCGCTGTTTTAATCTATGCTACTGCGATTTTCCCGAATTCCTCCAGATCTCACGCCCGAGTTCGCAAACAGTATGCGATATGTAATATTCGTCCAACATTCAAGTCATCGTTGTTTATATAGTTTTTTTACCACATTATTTTTGGTCCTGCGGACTCTTTATTAAAATAAAATAAGTGTTGAATGGATATTTATTAGTTAAAAAAGAATACCTATAAATCTATCTGTTATAGGCATAAGCCAAATACAATCAACCATGAAATTCGATCCAGACCTTTTCTTTCAATAGTAATTTAATATTTCTTATCTGTTACAAGTATTATAACAGATAAGGGGCAAGGAACAGCCGAAAGCGTATCGCTGCCACATCGGGTCGGTTCGCCCTCTTCGGCTGGTTTCCCCACTATGACGAATATTTCGCCAGGCAAGGCAAGTGAGGGGAAGCTGGCAAGTCGTTTCTAATATTCGACTTCTGACTGATGCGCGATGGCCCATGTCTTGTACTTTTTCTTAAAAAGGGTCTTACGACTAACGATAGATAGCTCGCCAAGTATCATTTTCGAATCTCGACTAACAATAAGTCAAAAATTGATGTAAAATTTTCATGGGGTCATACAAACCCCGTGTCCTTTACGAGTTAAATACGGTAGAAGGCTTATGGTTGCAGTACTGGCGACAATCACTTACCGGTTCAAGATTCGGTAATCCACATAATACTTGTACCAAGTAAAACCGCTGTATTAACTGAATATATAATTCTTACGAGGACCAGATACCAGAAGGCAACATCAAGAATCGAGAAATAAAAGACGAAATAAATTTGTGGATAAATAGACCTCATTCAGGGATGTTTTAAGCTGTTCCTCTTAACTACTCAGTTTCACTTCAGTAAGGTGAAAATGACTTGTTGTATTTGTATTTGTTCTTTTCTCTTACACTCAATGGTATTGTATGACTATCAGGAGCAGAACAATTACCATTAATACTTGCCAAAATTTGTTGAAAAGTCGTTTAGGTAGTACAAATTTCAGACGTCCAAACTTGTCTGTGTCCGGAACAATCAAATAATTTTGAAAAGATTTCCCTTAATATTACCTACAATCAGTAGTGCTCGGTATACCTTTACATGACGATTCGCCAAAGTGAATGCAAAAAGTGTACGCATTTATATGTTTGCTGGTACTTTACATTAAATATTGTAGAAACAGAAAAATGTTATAGCACTTAGAAGAAATATATCACAAATAACAAGTTCAGTTACCAATGTCGGTTGCGGGACAGCCCATTGACTAGTATGACTCAATAAAGTATAGACATGCAATACCACACTTTCAATTATATGAACATTATAGTTCATCTCTAGAAGAACAGCGCAGAACATAATTGAAGCAGGAAAAGAAAAAATGTGAAGAAGTTAAAAAGGATTTGGGGAGTAAAAAGGAAACACTACAATACATGATAACATATTTAATGTTTGATGTACAAATTTCAGATTCATGATCCTCTAGGCTTACATGTATCAAGCCACAGTTTGGAGATATAAAATTTGTACTATTTCTATTTTAACAAATGTTTTTCATAATCATTATGTGTATATATTTAAATTTTCAATTGTGCTAATCTTTTGTATTCATGAACATGCGCTTTATTAAAAATATTTGGCTTCATTTTGCTACTACTAGCAATATAGTTATTTTGTAACATATGGACTGTACTGAGGGGCAATTGTAGGTACTTTTCCAAGGAAATTTTCACCGAAGTAGTAGAAAGCCGTGACCGTTTTATGGAACTACTTGCTACAAGGGTTTCTGTAGATAGGGCATTCCATATACAGTCGAGTATCGTTTAACTTCAGTTCTGCGGAACGAACGAGTTTCGTTTATCTAAGTCGGCAGGGCTCCCCACTACCGCCACCATTGCGATGCCAACTGGAATGCGTCATCTCTACGCCTCCCATTTTTTCCAAGCTCACTCTAGATTCTAGCGGGACGGTAAATTGTGGAACATGGAGGGGAGCGTGGAACTTAAAATAAACGAGACTCCTAAGTTAAGATAAATGAAACTCAAAATAAACTCTCAAGATAAACGAGACTCGATTGTAATTGGCTTTGAGAATTCAAAAACTCTCTTCTTTTTAACAGAACTGCTTTTAAGGATAGCCGAAAATTGGGGTTTTATTGTACTAACATATATGTGCGTAAAATTAACGCATCATATTCTGACATCAGAGTTATATAAAATTTGATTTTTTGCAGACATATCCTCCTTCACTTATTTATTTATCTACTTTACTAATGGGATAAATTTCTATACACAATTGTGAAACAAAAATATGAATTGGTAATTATAAGAAATTAAAAATCAAAAGAGAGTAACTTTCAGTAGTCAATCCACAAAATTTGTTAAGTTGTCTCTTTTGGCCTTCTATCTCTAATTCGTTTGAAGTCACTTCTCACTCCCTTATCAATTTTTTAAAATTACACAAAAGGAGAATGAAGCTTTGAATACCTGCAATAGAAAAAATATTTAATTTCTCTGTAATGAAAGGTTTGGTAATTGCCCTTACAGCTACAAAAGCATCTACGTTAATATTTAGTAATTTGGCCGCCGAGAAATAAAGTACCCTTTGTCCTATTGCCATTATCCACAGCAACAGTTTCTGATTGGAAATACTAGTACCATACCAATGTGATGAGTAAATGGCGTTCGCTATATCTACAAACTACAAGTACGTATATGATTAGTTTAATTAGTATTAGACGTACTTCGGAAGCCACTTGTTCCGCTGGAAATGCATACAAAGCAAATTGTGTAACGAATATTGAGATAGTCAAGATCTTTGCAACAGAGTTCACCAAATCCGCATTTCTAGAACAAAAATAAATTAAATTATAATCACTTTTAAATACTAATTCAATGTAGTTTCTGTTCCCCATAAATACAGAATTTCATTTTTATCCCTTGGCAAACCAACTAAACGTTTCTTTTGAAATTTTTTCGAATAATATCAATGATCTCACCTTAGAAACAACTCCACGAGCATACTGCATGTTGTAAGTAGTGTTACAAAATAGTGAAATAATAGCATCCCGGAGTATATATCCTTCATCTGCAACAACATTCTGAAATATGGGTGATTCTGTAATAAATTATTACTGACAATGTAGCGCGGAAAACAATAACTTACTATTGACAAGAAAAAACGGAGGATGTTACAATGTCCTAAACGATACTAAGAACACTTTTACAGTGAAGTAGGAAATCCATAAGAATAGGAAGCAAGCAAAGGGGCAAGGAAGACCTTGCTGCAATCATTTGCTTGTGGCGTAGTATCACTGCTGATACTGTAAATTACTGGAGAACATTGTAGGGTGATGCCTAAATGTATCCTAATACACTATTCACTAGACAGTAGTGTACTTTGTCATAAGTTATAGCGTCAGTAAACTATACATTATGCTTCAAATTTGTTTTCAGATTGGTTAGGTCAGGTAATAATTTTCTGTCCATAAACTATACCATTGTGATTGGCATAGTAGTTACAGCGCCAAGACTTCTATCATCCCATTAATGTTAAACTAAAACATTTTCATGGTAAACACGGTTCTCTCTAACTTAATTATAGACGGGTAAAATGACATATCTACATATATATCACATGCGTTCTTAAAGCGGTTTTTAAATATATTTTTGTTTGTTAGGTCCATTAAAATATTTTGCAATGCTCCGTTAAAGCGACCCGTATTAGAAAATGTGTTGTCACGGCAGATAATTTATATTTTGTCAGAGAGTTGACAGAAATTTATTGCATTCACTCTAGCTGTAGCTTGCTTTTTTCCATTTGCGTGATTTAATTTAGTCACTGCAATAAATTTTCTCTCATCTTCAAGTCATTCTTCTTTGCTACTTACATTTGCTGCCGACAATAACTTTTCATCCCAGTGTATGATGACTATTTTGGGAACGCTATTTTTAAAGTCATCTCATTCTTTGAGACTGCTCAAAGATGCGCTTGAGTAAAAATACATTCAAATTTTAGCGGCTTCGGTAATGTTATTTTCCCAATTTTTCTACAACTTGAATAACGTAACCTCAATTTATACATTTTGATGATATTTTACATCGATCTTTTCAATCAACTGGCCAATTTTGGATCGAAATATTAACGGTAAATAATTTTAAATTTGTTTTGTATTTATTTCCATTTCTTAGATTGAAATTGTTTATAGGTGTTATAAATATGGACATGAAAACGTAGAGAAGTTGCTTCCTAAATGTAATAAAGTTATATAAAATATTTAACAATTAGGGAACTATTTTTTCTCTAAACGGAGTACGATTTATAACAAGATAATAAAAATCTAAAATCTAATTCTATAGATAATATATTAGATGTACATGTAAACTTCAATCAAAATCTCAAAATCTCTCAAAATATGAGTAAACCAAACTAAAAAATTAAACTAAAACTTAAACTAGCGGTCTGGTGAAGCAAGAGTTACCAGACAAGACAATATTTAACATAAACTAGTACATATACACTTATTGATTATTAAATAATAATTTAATATATATATACGCCAAATGTTTGCATCTTTTTGTGATTTTAATATCGACCCTCATAATGCAGTAGCACACTTTAATAATACTTTAATATTAATGTAAGCAGTTCCACATTGTGATTAGCCAACATATATTGGAGTAGAATATGCTTTTGCATACTTTCTGTGTTAAACGTGGGGACCAATAATTTTATTCATTAAGACGTTTACTATGCTAGAAGTGAAAAACAATGCTGGAATATTTTTCCTTAATACTTTCTCTGCAATTGTACAAATTCTAATAACTTCTGCACTCGAGTTTATCAGTTTTCTCTCTGCGGATTTGGAAATCTGAAATGTCTGTCGTTACTATCACCTTTTCTTTACAACAAACACGAAAATTCACTTGGGAAAACTACAGTCTATTTTCCACTACGTGGTTGTTTACTGCTGCAGAGAAAACAATATCACGAATACATTTTTTGGTAAACACGAGAACATGACCTATAATTGCCTAGAATACACATACACAATAAAGCGTCAAAGCGCTGAATTCCGGACTATGATCGGCTTTCATAATGCAAGCGCGCTTCCCTGTACTCTCAATAAGCGAAACAGAGATATGTGTTCTGTTTCATAATGATGACAAGAAGAATGTGTCACCAGACGCATTATATCTTTTTCTATTTATATAAGAACATGGGTACACTTTTACCAGGATTTTGAGGACTCTTACATCACCTGCCTGTCACACGTTCACTTTGCCGACACAAATTACTCTCTATACATACAGAATTGTTAATATTCTTAGAAATTTCACATGTAGAATATCGCAACGAGGTTTTGTAATATATTATGTTTGATTTTACCTTTCCTTTAAATTTGCAATGTTTGGAACATATTTTCTTAGAATATACGAGATATTTCAGATTCATAATTCAACCATACCCTAGTTCATCATTTAATAAAGAAAAATTTTGAACACGTTTTTGTCGTCTCTGCCATGAAGCATATATGTACTTATCTTAACCTTCAACGGTTCAACTGGACGTGCGGTCTGACAGACATTGCGACGCTTCAAAATTAAATTTTGTCTGTTGGCGTAGTCGGATGTCTCCGCGCGTCTGTTTACCGGTAGTGTAATGTCGGCGGGTGCGTTTTCAATAAGTTGTGACTTTTGAAAGACCACGAGTAAACTATCAGACTACTCGCTGGTAATTATGTTATAGTTTTAGTAATCCATGAAGAAATTTTCAGGGGGTGGTTAGATGGCAAAGTTGAATCGGATTGTGAGATTATCAGAAGGTGGCCACGATACAGGTTTTGAACAGGCAGCATCAGAAACTGAAGGAATGACGAGTGAATCACAAAATGAATGAGACCAATCGATACAAAGAAGCCTATGCCCTTCTACCACAAGTGGCATGAAAACACCTAGACACAGCATTGTTACAGCGTCAGCAACGTCTTCTTCAAAGGTCACCGAAGCTGATTCGAAGGATCCTAGTAGCAGATGGAGTAAGGTCTGTCAACCTAGCACTTCCATCTATGGAAAACCCAAATTTGATTAGACAAAAGTTATGTGCTCTCTATGTGCCGCAATGTGTATTATGTGTATTACTTTACTACACGAATGGTTAATTACCATTAGAAAATTCGTCATTTATTATAGGTCACGATATCAAATTCACAGTTAATGTTGGGGTTATGGTTTTCATTTGACATTTGGTATAGCTTTGGCGTTCTATTTATACCTTTTCGACACCACGCCCACCACCTTTTGAGCATTTTATTCCCCTACGGGTGTTATCTCCTTATTTTAACTCCAGCCAGAGACGTTTAATGGGAGAAACAAATGTCACCAGCAATAAAAATTGTTAAATATTTTAAAAATAGCATATATGTACTAATGGATATATTGAAAAACATTGTTAACATTCAAAACACATTACATACAACACTTACCAAGAATTCAAATAAATTTACTGGAAATAACCAAGGATACATCGACGTACAGTACAGGTTTCCATAACAGCAATATATTTGGATGAACTGAAGTCAGGTGAATTAAAGTTTCAGGGACAACGGAGAAAAACACCAGTGTAGTCCTGGTTTCAAGAAGAAATAAAAGTTTGTTTGGTTAACAATATAGAAAAATCAATAAATAAGTCTAAAAATATATTTAAAAAAGAGCTTCAAGAAGAAGTATTACTAAGAAAAAGACCCTCACCATACAGAAGAGGAAATAATTGATAGAAGGCAAGAATCCATAAAGCTGCGTCGAGAAAAGAAGTGAAGAGAGGACATACAGGAAGAACCGTCAATGGAAAATAAATTACACTTATACATTCACACACACTAAATAGGTAAATATTTCGATTTTATGTTCAATATTTTCAAAAATGTATAAATATAATTTGTTATAATTTATGCTTTTTATATCATTATTTAGGAGCTAGACCGGTGCAATTTACTTTGAAGAAAATTAGCTAAATTCTACAATATACATGAAAACTTAAAATGGTCTTCCCATGATGATGAATTATGTAAAGCACTATCGCGGACTTGCTTTAAGACATGTTTTAAGTACCTTGAAGAGGTCATGTAATTCCGCTGTATTGACAACCTTCTATTATTCTAATTTTTACTCCAGAATGATATAGGGCGTTATACACTGGGGGATATCATCTGATTCGGATCGCGTTTTTAAATTGCAAAAGCGAGCGGTAAGGATAATGAATAATCTTGGCTGGCGTGAGTCGTGCGTTCGTCCGATAGCTTCCGGTCACAGCGTATATTGACTTTTTATGATGCCTTTATTTGTGAGGTGCTGTGCTTTGTTTACAATAATATCTTAGTTTTTAGGTACTTAGAGATTAGGCATTTACTTATTATTTCACTATATTATTTTATTAGTCCATTATATCATGTTGCAAAATCATAATTTTTATTGAGTGTGTTAGTGTTACTCGGGGTTAGGTAAGAGCAGGTACATACATGTAGTACATGTAACTGGGCCTCGCCCCGCGGTTGTGCATCTGCATTTTATTTTTTTTTTTCTCTTCCTTATGTATACATATTTATTTATTTTTTCCTCTTTATGTAAAAAATGATCGCACAATAAAGCCATTAATTATTATTATTATTATTATTATTATTATATCTCGGTATTCTCGGTTAATAATCTCCAGCATACCTATGCTACCAGAAATACAAAATATTAGCTTCCGTCTCGGCATAGGACTTCTGCCTTTCAGAATAATTTATCTTTAATGGGTTGCAAACTGTTCAGCAATTTGCCTCGTACTATTAGGGAGATAAATAATTTTAGATTTTTTAAGAAATGTGATTACCTGTTAGCCATTAGTTGTTACTTATTGGAGGATTACTTTAATGTACATATACCGTAGTAATTGGATTTTCATTGTTTTTTTGTTTTCCTGAGTTGTTTCAAGCATGTTTTGCTGTTTTGTAGACATGTTCCAAAATAAACCTATATTATTATTATTATTATTATTATTATTATTAAAGTTTATATATGAGGCGGACTAAATGTATTCATGGTCTAGTCGTACACATTGCAGTTACAGTGGCACTGTAAGAACAAAGTGGCATATAAAGTCTACCAGTATATCGTCCGGCGCCATTTGAGGGACGCAGTACGTCGCAAAAGATCGGCATTGCATGGGAGTTGCGAGTTGCAGATGCATCATGACAACGAGCCTGCACGCTCATCTCAGCTTGTGCAGCAGTTTCTTGCTAAACACGACATTGCGATTTTTTTAATTTAATACTACTTGAAAGGATAATAATTTTAGAATGTTCAGGAAATACAACACAATGCGACAAGGTAGCAGTTCGCTATTTCCGCAGATGACTGCAAAACTTGATTCGGAAGGGTACTACATCGGACTAGACTGAATAATATACCTATAAGTGTTGGATTTGTTCTTCTAATGACTCTAAAGCTAGGCGTCCACCTATCCGCATCGTACGTATCGGACGCATCGCATCAAACGGATCGTAATATTCTTTATATAGGAACCTATACAAGCGCGTCCACCTATCCGCATCGTACGGATCGCACGAATCTGCCCGTCGGCAATGCCGACGCCGTTTCTCCGAGAGGCAACTTTTGCGATGCGTGCCGATGAGTCACTACGAAAATCCGATAGTTGCGTCGGCAAATCCAATCGCTGCCGATACTGTGAATGAATTGGAAAAAATAATCCGTTTGATGCGATGCGTACTCAAACGGATCATTTCTTTCCAATGCGTTCACAGTATCGACAGCTATTGGATTTGCCGATGTAACTATCGGACTTTCGTAGTGAGTCATCGGCACGCATCGCAAAAGTTGCCTCTCGGAGCAACGGCGTCGGCATTGCCGACGCGTAGATCCGTGCGATCCGTACGATGCGGATAGGTGGACGCACTTCTATGGCTTCCTATGTAAAGGATACTACGATCCGTTTGATGCGATGCGTCCGATACGTACGATGCGGATAGGTGGACGTCTACCTTAATCCGGATAGATTTGGATAATAACTCGTACTTTGACAAACGCTAGCAGTAATCATTAACATTCAAAATTACAACTAAATTCAACGATAGACAGATATGTGTGTGTTTCGATACAGTAACTAGTGTGTCTACTTTACATTCAGTTTTCTTAGCTTACTTTTTTGTTTGGAAACACGAAAAATAAAACTTTCTGAAAACACATAAATGTATATAGTATGCATATATTCTATGTATATAGTATATATATACACAGTGGCGTTCCTGTGAAAATATGAAAGTGACTAAAAAAATTATGCACACTCAAAAGGTTGCAGATTAATGTGTAACCTAATGAATTCGAATTTGAAAACTCATAACTAATAGTTGAAATATAATTTATAAAATAAATTGTAAACATTGTAGTGTATAATCAGAAGTATTTTTAAGTAGTGATTCTAGTGCAATGGTAGCTGTAACACAGCGTTACAGAGATTTATGACAATCCTATAGTTTGGAAAATACAATTTTTCAAAAACAAAATAATTACAAGAAAAGCATGTATACCAAATGATACCTATACAATACGGAATATAGCATTTAATTGCCATATATAGTAGTTTATGGAAATTATGTATACATTTCATTAGAAAACATTTTGACTAGATTCTTTTCGGTAGATTTTCTCTACTTCTTGAACAGAATTGTTATGCTTTTAACAAAGATTTTTCAATATACGGATAAATTATTCTGGTGTTATACTATCCATGTGTATGCATGTGCTCACAAAAATTTATTTATATTTTAATTGATCCTGTATACCAAGAAATCTTTGTTGTTAATTATTATGTTGACGCAAATATCACATCGGTAAACTCCTCACCACACAATTGTTTATAATAAAATCGGTGACACATGTTTCGTGTGAGACACGTGGTGAGGAGTTTACCGATGTGATATTTGTGTCAGTAAATTACACCACCGTCCTTCCAATCCTCTTTATTAATTATTATGTTAATAACTACTCAAATAAAAACAAATGTTTTGTTTATACAGCATTATATTTCACTCATGAAGTATTTGTGAAAATGATATTGTTATAATAGATAATCCGCTTAATTGAACTGTTGTCTTTTATTCCAAACAAAAAGTGGTAAAGACAACATGAAAGATACATATCTAACTAGTTTATGAAGTATGTATATATTTATGTATACATTTAATTAATATCATCTAACAACCGTGGTGCAAAATTCAAACTTAAATAACACAAATTACAGTCTGTGGATTCAAGAAGACTATTTCCACAATTTCATCAATTTTACTGTTATATAGAGTGATCGTAGTCTTGCGTTCACAGCTGGTCTTACCATTAGTTTTATTTCTTGGTATATAAGGAAGAAACAAAATGGTTAACAGTAGAGCTTTAAACATTTATGATAACGTTAATTAAGTCCTCGCTCCCATCAATATTTGCGTTAAGTAACAATTTCTTTACTTTTCTAAAAAATTCCTTAAAACTGCGCAGAAAGAAAATGATGCTTTGAATACCTATAACAGAGCCTTCAAAGTATATATACACCCGTAAAGAGTTTAAGTTTCTCTTACCGATACGAAGGCGGTTATATTTATATTCACCAAACCACCACCCGAGAAACAATGCACTTTTTGAGCCACCATCATTATAAATAATAGTATTTTCTGATTGTAGACGTCGTTCATATACCAGTTAGACAAATAAATAGAATCTGATATACCTAAAAACTGCATATATATAGTATTTAGTTCTGTCTATGGAAATCAGCTAAATTACTTCGAAAGCAACTTGCTCTGCGGGAAATGCATATAATCCAAACTGTGCAATAAATATAAATATCGTAAGGATTTTCGCAGAATAATTTGCGAGGTTCGAATGGCTGAAATAAAAAAATTATGGTACTGAAAAGCAATAAAGTGTTTCTTAGACTAACACTACCAGTTCTGGAAATCAAATGGCTAGTTGCCTAATTCTATATTTATCTTGCTTAATTGAAAAAGAAATGGAACAGTTTCTCATTTAGCATTTGAAAATAGTGAAGCGATTTCCCAAAATATTGAACGAGAAATTTTGATAGAAAACAGTTATGGCGCATAATTTACATGTGAGTGGAGTGTGAGCTTCTCTACAATGTGAAATAGGCTTACAATTCTCTTCACCCGAAGATATTTAGTAAACTACAAAACTTGTGGTTACACATATATAGGTCTATACCTATATAGGCACGATTAAGCGATGTAAAACATTTATGCTGCATGTTTCATGTGTCCTTTGTGTGCGGCCTACCTAAAAGCCTTGCAGATCGAAACAATTTCCCCCAGAAAAGGCATAACCTGTGAATATATGAGAACTAGTAGGTTCCATAGAGAAGTAGCTTAACGATACTAAGGTGTTATAGTAATATATAAATAATAGAACATAGTATAGCTACTAATTACGTAGGATGTTTTCAATTATTAATAACACAGATTTTCATTTTAATTCAACAATTTTATTTAATTAAATTAATTTCATTTTGCGTCGGTTATCGTTACTATCCTCTACATCATCTGATCTCTCCTACCATATCTTCTCTTAAAATACTCTTCATTATACTTTTGTACTTTTCCAACCTGTATTTCAGCTTTCTCGCGTAATTAAATTAGACTTCTTTCAGAATTTCGTGATTCAAAGATATTACGTACGGGATCATAAGGAGTTAATTGATCCGTTTCAAATAATAAACGCAAGAGATTCCTATAGAAAGACAGAGGGTATTATATACAAAATTCTACACAGTGTAATACTTTAAACCATTTATTCTTCAAATCTACTGGTTTAGCAAGCATAGGAGTTAGATCCCTACTAATCCGTTCAATTTGGTCGTTTGCTTTAGGTATCGCTTTTTTAATATGATCTGTATTTTGATTAACAAGAAATAATTCGAGTTCTTTTGAAGTAAAGGAACTACCCCGGTCGGAAATTATTTCTAACCGTAACTGCGACGTTTTTAAAGCAAACATAAGCGTAAAATTAGGAAATAAGTTACCACAGCCTACCTATACACAGAACTACTTGCATACAGCATCGATTAAGTATTGATGATGTGAGCACGTGAATTGAATAATCGCGTACTCCCCATCCTTTTATTTATTACGGTCATCTTCCGTTTTCGGTGTTCTACTACCGATTTTTGTTTGAAACTTTGATGTTGGTAGCTATACTCTTTGGTCTCTTAAGGGAAAGTATTTCTGTGATAATATCACCTGCCTGTATCGGAAGTAGACATTAAACCTCTTATATTCTTAGATTGTACGCGCCGAAATATGTTGACACTTACTAGCAAACGCTGCCAAGTTTCTCTCACCAATTTAAATGAAACCTGGGTACCGCAATTTTTTGAATATCTCTTATAGTGTCTTATAGTGTCTATAGTGACTCTGGTCACCAACACACAACTGTTTATCAGGTTTTCTAACTCAGTGTTTGTTTAAAGTGAAAACTTCGTTAGCACTGCTGTAAGTGATTTGAAACACGATGAAACGAAATAAAGCGACACTAAAAAGAAACAAACATATACATCTATAGGATTTATCCTGCGAGAGAATGAGATAGAATAGCCTCCCCACTCTTGTCTACCAAGCGTTCTATATATGTATGTGCCCTTGTGTGCGCCTGCCTATTCCCCAGCCGAACCGAGGGATTGTTTTGGTTTTCGCAATGTTGGTACGTATCTCGCCTAACAATGCAGCAAAGTTGCTTGCTCGTGTTATATGTTTAACTTGTATTGAGTATGGAAACATAGATCCGTGACAAAAGCGTAATTTCCTTATATACCGAGTGTTCAAAATGTAGATCCAAATTAATATATTTACGAATGTAAGATATTAGGTTCCCTAAATGGAACGCACTATACATTACTAACATTACTAGTTATTACACTCTATAAAATCCGAAAACGAAAAGCAAAAGAGGAAAACTTAAATAACAAAGACGGTTGTATGTAGGTATAAGTAACGATATCAAGGGTCGACGTATTTTAATCTATAGAATACAAAAATATAATCTATCTCATATAGAGTTGACATCAACTTCCAATACAGGTGATCTTTTCGAAGAAATATTTTCTTTAGGAGATAAATGAATATAGATACCAAAGTTTGCAATACAAATAAATAGTAGAACACCGATAAGTACTAACGACATATTTGCGTGGGCTATGCTGTATACATGAATGTATAAACAACAAACATACAGCATAATTAACTACAGAAATGCTTTTCGCTAACTCTAATCAGTTGAGTTGATCAATTTGCCCCAACAGCACTATATATAATTATCATAAATCATAAGAGACTGTACTAGAATGGCAACATGGCGCTATATGAATACAAATGGCTTCATACAGTAAATTGAAACTATTATTTATTATGCATTCGTATAGCGCAATGTTGCTATTCTGGTACAGTCGTTTATAATAGTTGTAGTAGTATTGGCGCTAATTGAGCAACTGAACAGATCAGCTACTTTAGATTGGAAGCCATTGTCTTTTTATAGAAGTAATTACAGACATTAGTAGCACAATCTTACCTTAAAAATACCTCCAATAAAACGCAGCACGTTGAAATTAAACTGCAGAAATAGTGAAATAATAACATCGGTGAGTAAATTTCTGCCATTTTTAGAAACATCCTGAAATATTATACCTATACATTACTGATATATAAATACTATTTGTATGAAGTATTAGTAACGTGTTATAGTAATCGTCTCCTTGTATTGAAATATCTTAAAGACTTCATCAAACGTCTGTAGTTGATCAAAAACTAGGTCACTATTATTCCTTCGCCGCACAGTGTGGTATATTCACGATCTAGCGGGACAAAATTATTTAACTCAATGTATGTACATATGTGAAATACCTTAGCAGTTAATCCAAGATGTATTTCATGAAAATTAAACACAGTGAGAAGATTTCAGACATATGTATACCATATTTCAGTGTCTGCTCGGAACTTTTTGCGCAGCGGAGGCTACTGTAACCTAACTCTTTTCGGTAAATAAATTATATTTTTATCCCTATTACTGTAACATTGGAAGTGTAGAATAAAAATTGATATCAAAAAGAGATCAAAACAAAATATAATTTATTGTTTAGCAAGGACCACGTAGAGGTAAGAGTAAAATCTTGCCTGGATAGGGAAATAGATAAAAGGTGTAAGGTGATAGGTAAAAAGGTAAAAAAATAACTTAAAATAAACTCTTATTAAACTAAAAATAAACTCTAAAAATAATAACAAACTCTTAGCAAACTAATAATAAATAGCAAATATAATAGTAATTCATAAAATTCTACGGTACATAAAAAAGTTATTGAAAAATAATAATAACAACTAAATAGATCTATGTTTTTAATATAAAATTCAGATAGATCTGATAGTCAGAATTGTTATCGGTTTCTTCAGAATCAGATCGTCCTAATTCGCAGTGTTCAGATGATATTATAATCTTTAAAAGTTCGCATACTTCAGGAGTAATTTGGTCACGTTTAGTTTTTGGAGGAGCCCGTAAATTGGCAATGAATGATGACACGAGCGATCTATTCATTAAATCCTTGTTCGTGTCAACTCTAGATATCTTTCTCGTAAACAGTTCTCTGAATTTCCTATTATGTTTATTTCTAGCCTCTCGTGCTTCTTCCCAAAGCTGCCCTATTGGAAGAACACCTGCAGCAATAATATCTTTTCCGTGGAACAGTATTTTATATACGCTCACACGCATTAAGTACCATGAATATTCTTTAATATACAATTCTCTTGTTGCCTTAGCGTATTCATGAAATTTACTGACATTAAGAGGAAACTCGCTATTTATACACGCTAATATCATACGGAAGCGCTTGATAAGCTCAACATTAACTCCTGTAATTTGGGCTGATTTCAGCATTTTTAAAAAACTTGCGGACTATGTTGCCATCATTTGTATTTCCTGTCTGTTGTTTTGATATATTTACCAATAAGCCCAACTTATGCCTAACCTTTTCTTGTACGCTTTTCTTTTTTTCAGCTACTTTACTTTTATTTTCAGCTCTCCGAATCTCCCATATTTTTATATCAACACGATAAGATATGTGCAAAATGCATTCAACAAATCATATCCAAGATTGCAGAGGTAACAACCCCAGAGAAAGAAATTCGCTATTTACCGTTCTTTCTAACATCGTCCTTTCGTTATTCATTTCCATAGGCTTCGCACCACATAAATAACAAGTTTGTGTGGATGCGCACGAAGCTACGGCATTACAAATTTTGCGGTCAATCATACAGAATATTAATGTTGTCTTTACCAAGACTTCTATGTCATTTGCATTTAGATTTGGAAGGATTTTGCAACACAATAGTTTCACTGCACACATTTGGATAGACACAATCGAGATACTGAATAAACTAGCATCACTGCAATGTTCTTCCAAAAATTTTTGTTTGTATGAGGTTTGTTCTGCGGCGTTACAACCCCATTTCAGAATTATATCCAGAATTCTCAAGTCAGTTATAGTTTTCACGACCTCTTCTTGCAGTTTGCATAGTCGCGTAATCGTGTAGTCCAGTGTCTCCCAACCTTTTTTGTGCCATGCCCGCCACCTTAGCCTTTCTAAAATTCTTCCCTATGTAACATACATAACTTTTAATATTAAAAAATTGAATTGTTCACTTAAGAAACTTAAATGATAGGTTTTAGGAAGAAATCACTAGGACTTCGTAAACGAACAGTAAACAGTAAGTAAATTTTCAAAACATATAATGAAAAACTGAAATTCAAATTCCAAATAATTTTAATAAAGATTTTTCTGTATTAATTTATTATTTTAATTTAGTGAGATTGCGCTTGATGCTTGCTGCATAGAGATTTTATATTAGGTTCCAATTTGGTTAGCTTCAGTCTCAAGTCTCCACGTTGTGTTATATCCAGACGATTTCTTTTTTTTACCAGTAAATCATTTACAACACTAAATCCACATTCAGCTAAATATGAAGATGGAAACGGTAGCAATAGTTTTCTTACACATTTTGTTGAATTTGGGTATTTGATTTCTGTTTCCTCACAAAGCCATGCCATCGCTCCTTTTATATTAACCTTCCTATACTCACGACAAAATGAAAGACGTATACTATTCTATATAAGTCGGTCTCACAGACCGTGTGCGTGAGTATAGGAAGGTTAAGTAAAGTCAAATTGACTCATCATTTTGCAATTCTGCGAATTTGTATGGGTGTCGCAATATTTCGCAAACAAACAAATATGTTCCGTATAGCTTACAAATGGCTCTTTCACTAAAATATAATATGTGTGATTGGAATAATGCGGAATAATAACCTAAAACTCAAGAACAAACTGTCATTTTTCTTACTAGAAAATATCCTTCATCTATTTTCATGGAGCTCACGATAAAATTCAAACATGAATGAAAGAAAAAATGTATGAAAACTTACCTTGGGGATTCACGTGAAAACTATAACACCACACAATCACTAATAACATACAAAAACACAACGTATTCATCGATCAAAGTCGGATGAATAACGGTGGTGCACTTATTGTTCGTCGGAAAAAACGCAGATAGACAGCCATTCCGATCATTACATCTTTTTTGGGTGTTAGTAATTTCGCCACCGAGTGTCATTAGCATAGTAATCCGACGAGTAACTTCGCCACCGTTTTTTAAACACCCGTTAATCCCACCGGCATTTTCGCCACAGTACGTATAGATAATAGTTTCTACCTGCGGATCTAGTTCTACCTAACCACACCTGTAACACCTTTTAATAATCTATAATAAAAATAAAACTACAAATTTTAGACCGAGTATTATGTATTGAAAATACACAAAAATTAAATTCTACATGATGTGAACATAAAATAGCTGTGTAGGAAAAGAAATACATTTTAAAAATTTTACCTACTGATTTTTTCTTATTGTATCTCTCTATTAAGTTGTTTAGAAATGTTTGTTTAATTTTTACGTGTTGGTTGTGTATTTTGGCTTTCAAATCCAAACTTTGTATTTTTATATATGTACTGATTTGAAATTATTTAATTTCTTCTAAAAATACAAACAAATTTAGGTGCATTTTGTACATGGAATCATTAAAACTGCGATGAAATGATTCGCATGCATTAGTGGTACGTGTGACAGATACAGAATTTTCTGCCCAAATTTTAGGTGGAAAAAGTGATTCTTCTGAAATGTATGGGTCACCTAGATAATCTGAGAATGTTTGTATTCTGTCATCTTTAGGCATTATTTCAAACAAATCCATGGCAAAGTAGTCACCAACTTCATCGGGGTCTAAATACGTTAAAGCGAATGTTATACGCAACCACTGTCCGATTGAACTGGACGTATTATTAGGTTTGTTCGTAGAGCAATCAGCAACTATCAGCAACCGTCAGACACATGCGTATTTATATATTTCTGTTCGTCGAGTAAAATTTCAAACTGATGACTAGAAATCCGGCGTTAGCAGAGTGAATTTTATTCAATTTCCAACCGATTGGCAACCGTCAGAATAATTTCTTACAGAATTGAAAATGCTTGGTTTGAGATATGCGCAATGGCAAGCGCCAACTTTAATAATGTTGACTTCCAGATTACTTGTTTATCTGTGGTGATCCATTCCATGATCTGTCCCACATCTGTACGTTGACGATATTCATTTGTGAATATGTGTCGTTTTTGTTGTTTTCTCCACATTGTTATTACATTTAGATAAATAATGCTTCAAAAGACCTACAAAAACTGAGTTTTACGCACCCTTCAGGACAAATTACGCATTCCTTCTTCTCTTTTATGTTCGTAGAGCATTAAATTTAGGACAAATTTTCAACTGTTTCCAGTCGGGCATGCGCATTGAATATTAGTTGCCAACGGTTTCCAATTTACTCTACGAACAAACCTATTATATTCTTTGATTAAGGTAGGTGTCCAGTCTAGAACTTTCGGAAAATCGAAAAAATTTTATTCCATTTTTCAAAATCTTATAGCGTGGGGAATCACGTCCTAAAATTTGGTGACGAAATTTGTTATAGAGAAAAAGTTATAGCGGTATGTGTATGGACAAGTCGGAGCGCGCACTCGGCAGTTGCGGAGTGCCGAGCGCCTGCTTTGACCCGTATATGTATCTACAAGGGTGTTACAATATCCAGTCGCTTCTGTTTCGGTCGTCTACAACTTCTCAGTCTTATTTTGACCGTGAACCGAAGCATTTGTGTTTAGAAATGGGTCCGTACAGGAAAGGCACGAAAAATACGAAGCCAAAGAGAAAGAAAACTTCACCGAGCTATCACGATTTCCATGGCAATCAGCATACAGCTGAACACAATACCTCTTTCACGACTACATCAGCGAAAAAGTTGTCAAACAACAGTGATTTTGACGTAAAACGCGACGACGGATTTAATTACTGCATCCTTGCGTTTTCTCTCGTCTTCTCCACCTTGTCGAATATGCTCAAGTGCAAAACGTGTGATAAAGATGTGGAATTTACAAGAACCGGTGTGCGTGGTCTTGGTTTCAAAATAAACATTGCTTGTGACTGTGGTGACAGAACCATAAATTCATCGAAGTTTATAAACAAAGGTTTTGAAATCAACCGTAGGATGGTGTTTGTCATGCGATTGCTCGGCGTGGGTCGCAACGGCTTAGATTTATTCTGTTCGTTGATGGATCTGACATCAGGTTTTACTAGAATGACGTATTATGCAGTTCTACAAAACGTCTGCGTTGCAGCGAAAGCTGTCGCCGACATTTGTTTAAAAAAAGCGGGTGTGGAGGAGAAGGCGGAAAATAAAGAAAATAATTTACCAGAGGACAAGTTAACCGTTTCGGGTGACGGCACCTGGTCCAAACGTGGCTTCACCTCTCTTATAGGAGTTACAACTGTCATCGGCAAATACACAGGAAAAATATTAGACTATTTCGTTTCAGCAAAAACCTGCAAAACTTGTGAGGCAATGTAACACTGTTCTGCAAATTATGAAGGAAGCTCCGGGGGCATGGAGGTACAAGGCATCATAGAATTTTTAAAAATTCCATCGATTTCCATAAGGCCATGTACGCGTACTACATCGGCGACGGAGACTCCAAGACTTTTACGAATCTTTTGAGTGCCAAACCGTACGGAGAGTTAGTTAGACAGAAGGTTGAGTGCGTTCTACACGTAGGTAAACGAATGTTTTGTCATCTCAAAGATGTCAAAAAATCACTAACAGAGTTACACAAGTTCAAAAAGGCCGAGGAAAAGAAAAAGAACAAAAAACGAAAACGCGGAGAAAAATGACCAGGCATCGGTAAAGCAGCCGCGAAAAAAGAAAATCTAACAATGAGCCTACGCCGCCGGCGCCACCTAAAACGACATATGTAACCGGAAAGGTGATAAAACAAATGTCGACAAATTATGGCTTACCCATTAAAAGATACCCTGATTCGGTAATGGAAATGAGAAGAGAGATATGGGCCGGCTTCTACCACATGATTTCTACCGACGACGCACCGCAACACCAGTACTGCAACAAGGACTGGTGTAAATACCTAAAGGCGCAAGAAACTGGTGAACCGTATAAGCACAAAGCCGCTTTGAATACAGACGTTCAGGAGCGCGTGAAGCTAATCTTCGAGAAATTAACCAACGAAGAACTTCTTACGCGTTGTTTAGGAAATAACACGCAGAATAACAACGAGTGCTACAACAAAACGCTTTGGGCGATCGTACCCAAACACACGTTTGTAGGCAAGCAAGTTGTTGAATTAGGCGTTCATATTTCTTCTGCTGTCTTCAATGAAGGTCGCATGACACTCCTTAAAATGATGTAGACCATGGGCTGCACGATAGGATACGCTTCGTATGATTATGCAATGAAAAAGGATGAAGAACGCATTTGGAACGCTGAAAAAAGTACGGCGGCGACGAAAGAAGGCCGTTTGGCGAAGAAACAGGAGAAAGAAATGGAAGAAGAAACTGAACAACACTCTGGAGTACTTTTATATGGTCCAGGTATAGCTGATTGAGCCATTGTAAGTATTAAAACTCGATTATTCCAAAAATATTCACAACTAAATCGTAGATCACTTTTTTCAACTGGCGGACAAACAATCTCCGCAACCGCTGGATCGAGTTTGATGAAACTTTGTACGATTCTTTGATAAGGTATTTTGTGTGATAATTCACCACATTTATGGAAAAAAATTTATAAGAAAAAATGTACAGAAAGCAAACAATGCAAAAATAGGTCCATTTTCGTACAATGTTTTTCAAATTGCCGCCATTCTTTTTCTATTATCGATTTTTGGCAAACGGTGGTGAATTACCACGTGGCAAACCTTCCTCTTTGAAAAGTACTTTCCTATTGTTGTTTCAGACCTGCCAATCCGGAGATTATTTGTCCGCCATGGGAACACATTTTTTTGAGGACTCAACTTTGACGCTCTCTGAAAATTGAACAAAAAACGCTGGACGAAGTAAACACTATTTTTCTATTCTATAAGATAGCATTACGTATTCGAAAAGGTTTCATTGTTATATCTAATAAAGAAGCTGAGAAAAACGTTTTCGAAAATAAGCTTGTGTTTCGCTCTCTAGACTAGACACCTACCTTAAACCACACTCTTGTATTTTTCGGTACCACGCTTGACTGAGATGAAATCGGCAACCAATAATACGAGCATGAGGCAAAATTTCTTCAACTGCCTTGTGTATGGCCCGTTCAAAGTCCGCTGCAGCCTCCGAAATGTTTAAAGAAAATTTGCATTTATTTAAAATTAAATTGAACAGTTTCTTATAAGTATTTGCGTATTTGTTTGGCAGTAGACAAAATAAAAGTGGTATATAGTGCCCATTTTTGAAACCGAGAATGGTAAATAATTGACAAAAGTGAGACTTACAATAATTGAAAGTACCATCAATATAAATTCGAGTTACACTACTCAGAACGCGAATATTTGATTCGTATGAAAAAACGACAATATTTTCAACTTCATCATTTATGAACAGAAATGATTCTTCTCTGTCTGTTTTAACTTCTAAATTAGATAAAATGCGATGCACTTCATTGACACTTCTCGGCATGGGCGGAAAAATCTTACGTCTCGCGTTGTAGATATTTTTTCTTATATATTCTACATCCAGGGTAGTTACAGTGGACGACAGATCCTCTTTTAGAACACTTCTAATAATCTTGGATGGTTTCTCGGCCAAATCATCGACGGCTTTTCTTTTGCATGAATCGTTGATAATTTGTCGATTCAAAGCGACCAAATGTGGTTCATGACAGTGTTCCCCATTTAATTTTGTGACGAAAAATTCAATTCTATTTCACCACGTGTATAAGCAGTACATTTGCACAGTCGATTAATACACTTCCATAAACTCTCTTCAGTTGATTTCAACTTTTTGTGAAAACTGAATTTATAATTATCAACCACTAACATTGACTTGCCCCGGATACTTCTTATTATTTTTATGTCCATTCTGAAATGTTTAACGAACCGACACTTGGTAAATACGGAAGGGTATATCGGGATGGACCGACATGATTTTCTTCGACCAATACCGATATCGATATAGGTCGATCCCTAGAATAAAAGATATTTGACATTGCCTGTCCCTTTAACTAATCCCGCACCCTCAATAAAAATTTATTTTGTGGCGACATCGGCCATTTGCGCGCGCGGTCAAGTTCTCTTATCTAAGTAATGAAGGGGTACTTAAATGACCCTAAGTCCGTATGGGACATTTGCGCGCCGAAGAGGATTATTAGTATCGGTCGTTATCTTAACGACCTTGTTATTACCTAGATTTTATTCAAAGAAAACTTTCTTAATAGTGAAATGCATTTGAGCATTCTAATTGCTATTTAGTACATGTGATTGGAGCTTTTCTTAAATGATTTAATTCTTGGTGAGTATTTAAACCTACCCTTAAATAAAGTAATTTCAATTGCTAGTTGGTTGCTAGTTGTGTGCATTACTTTGTTTTCTATAATTTCATTATGGACGCGATGTTGAGGACCAAAGGAAAGAAGCTGCTTATTGTTAAGCAGTGTACATTTCGAAAAGACAAGGATACTGCCCTGGGTGTATCCTAGAGGTGTTCCAAAAGAGGTTGCCCCGTATCTTTACTTGTAGATAAATCCGAGGAAATGTTATTAAAAACTAATAAGGAGCATAACCATGAACCTCTTGAAAAATTAGATGTAAAGGTGAGTTACCCGTTTTAATTAACTATTTATTCGTATTTAAATCTTGAGAGTAAGTATTTAAACTATTAATTTTATAATTAATTATATTAATTCTCAAGAAGATGTTCTGTTAACAGAATGAATCTAATTTACCTGTAAATCATAATAATACGTCCGGGTTAATTGGACTTTATTTTATACTTATCAATAAATTAATGTAGTTACCTTACAATGTCTGATATGTATTTATCTTTGCAGAAAATTCAAAATGGACTAAAGCGAAAGGCAATGGAAGATTTATCAGAACGGCCTAATAAATTAATAAATCGCACTTTATACGGTGGTTGCAGTGATAAGGTAACAACCACCGATATCGAGAACATAAGAAAAACTATATACAGAACTAGAAGGAGTGTTCTACCACCGTTGCCCCAGTCAATGTAGGACGCCCATGAAGCGTTACAATCTATTAATTGTTTCACGAACATGGGTGAAAACTTCCTTTTAATTAATAATGTTCAAGCTAATATCATCATCTCTTCGTGTGAAACCAATTTGAAACATCTATGCACTTGCGAGAATATATACGTTGATGGAACGTTTGATTACTGTGCTAAGTTTTTTTATCAGTTATTTACCATTCATTCACTTAAAAATGGTAATTACACGCCAGCGGTATTAATGCTCTTACCAAATAAAGAAAGTGCGACGTATTCTTTAGCTTTTAAATTGTTAATTGAGTACTGTCAAAGGATAGAGCTAGTTTTTAGGCCTATAGAAATTACTTGTGCAGTCTATTCATGTAAGTAAAAGATCTGTATGGCCTGCAAGTAAAATAATTGGCTGTAGATTTCATTTAACTCAAGCTTGGTTTCGAAAACTCCAAAATTTAGGTTTAGTCTGCGAATATAAAGATATGACACCCGAAATTGGCTGTTGGTTGCGATGGACATTTGGTTTACTGTTTTTAAATTGCGAGGAAGTTGATGACTGTTTTGTAGAAGATTTATATTCAGTTATTCCTCAAGATAGTAGAGTAATCAAATATGCGGATTATTTAGTTGATAATTATATTCAGGGGAACGCAACGTTTCCACCACATTTGTGGGCGTCTTTAGCTACTACTGTTGAGAAGACTACTAACTGCTGTGAGGCTTTTCATAGCCATTTTAACTCCTATTTTTATAAATCTCACCCAGATATATTCAAATTTATTTCTGCTTTAAACGATATACAGGTGAATAGTTATGTAAAAATTAACAGTGTAAATATTCAAAAAAATCTAACTGTGAATCGACGAAGCGAATGCAATATGTTTCCAATTTAATTAAATTATATGGAAGTGGAAGTATTTCTCGCTTCCATTTCGTAAAAAGTGTAAGTTATAATTATTTCAAGAAATAAATAAATAAACATAGTATATTCTATAAATCAGGCATGGACAACCTTTTTTGTAGAAGTTTTAAGCTGTGAGTAATCTTGAAAAATATACATTTTTGTACTATCCTTATGATTCATTATGAACTATGTAAGTTTAGACGGGCAGTGCTAATATGCAACGAAAGAATTCAGTAGCGGGCCGGACAAACCTTACTCGAGGGCCGCATGTGACCCGCGGGCCGGAGGTTGCCCATACCTGCTATAAATGTTGTTTTTTATTCATTCGTATGCATGTGGTGTTTAAATTTAAATAGACCTGCGACCCGGTAATATGCTACAAACATTGTTGTTGTTTTTAATTCATTCTTACTGGCATGTGCATCTTAAAATTAAGTTGACCGCGGCGCGCAAATGTCCTGTGCCCCTACGGCCGTTGCGAAGATTTGGCGCGCTACTCTCCCGTACCATTAAGTGAAACTCTTCCTAAGACTGACCGCGGCGCGCAAGTGTTCTGTGGCCGCGACATTACCTTCGGGATAAACGTCAGAGGCAGTAACGCAAGGGTCTAGATATTTGGTAGTGGCGAAATTACCCGCTCCCCTTTTTTCGGTGCAACTTCTTAGTAAATAAATTTTAGTATAATGAAATCTAACTTGTCTACTGAAAATTCACGCAACAGTTGTACCTGTTTAGACAAGTACTAAAAATGAATATTGTCCCGCCAGATCGTGAATGTATCACACTTTGCGCAGTTTGGAAAACGGAAAATTCTGATTTCCTTCGTATATTATACCTGAATATCAAATTTTGCGCTTCCATTTAGAAACCCTACCAACTTGTAATGAAGAACTATACCGAAAGCGTAAAATGTTAATAATTACTGAAACTAGTTTTAGCTATATGTTAATGATTGTCGCATGATAATTAGTATGCGAAGTTTAAAAGCGCAAAGTCTCTGATAATTAGAGTTTGTTAAAAAGATGGATGAGGTATTATTATTCAATAGTACAAATCCGACTGACGCTGTCACTTCTCTGAATTTTTCATTCAATGATAACTTATCAATCACAACTTTTCATTGAATAATAAAACTCGGAGGAGTGATAGCGTCAGTCTGATTTACACTACTTAACGACAACACCACCACGACCACCACCTTTTTACAAACTCTACCGATAATACACATAACTATATAACCTGGGTATCTTGCTCGGAAGGTTTTTGTGTATTTTATTCATCTATGCAGCTATGCACTGTTGTTATATTTGACTATTCGCGGAAGAATCTATTAAACTGGTAGAGATGTCGAAAAGCATTAGTAAACACATTAATGTTTACGTCTATCAAATACATGCTCTCCCAAAAACACTATTCCATTAATAAGGGCATGGTGGTACATATTTACTTTACAAAATCTTCGTTAGACATAGAGTTATATATATATATATACACTTGATAGAAATTGGTTATGTATTAAACACAATTTACAAAATCAACTTTCCTCTGTTTATGTAAGAAAAGGATGGTAATAAATAAAGTTTATAAACCTGTGATATTTGTAACTGATTAAAAGTTAACGCATGAATATGAAATAAAATGAATTTTCAGAAGGCATCAAATAAATGTTTTCCGAACGGCATGGTGCGTCTTTATACGTCAAAGGTACATTTTATCCAAAACATGTGAGACAAGGAAGAGCTGCGTCATTAATAGATATAAGTGGTGATAGATTGAAAATTCAAATCCTTGTTTATTTTAAGCTAAGTGGAATGCATACTTACGAAAGCAAGTATTGGTGATGACGTATGCAGTGTTTCATTTCCGACCAATCTCTTCTGCGTTTGTCTACTGTGCACTTTATTTTTTGTTTTAATAGTCATAATTGAAGTACAATATGAACACACATCGCAAAATAAACAAAATCATAGCCAATTACAATTGGAACTCCAATACAGAAGCAATAAAACTGCGATGCTAGAATAATTGCATCTAGAATAATTGACTTAGGTAAAAAGCTATCCAGAATCAATCCATTATTGACAAGGAGCACCGATTTTAGGAAATACGTGTATACAGTGAAGATAGAAACTGCTATCATTGTTATTTGCACGTACTTAATTATTCTATAAATTTTCTTAATCTTTCGTACGATATCTTTGTTAAAATTGCGATGACTCCAAAATCTCTGTATAATACCTTTCAATAGATCTTCGATTTGAGCCTTGTGTTCTATGAACAACAAGTACTTCAAAAGCAACTGAAAAAAATTAAAATGTATTAGCAGTATATCGTTATTAGCAAACAAGCAATCAGATATGAGTATACTTACATGAGAAAGAAACAAAGATGATTGTACGGTTTGAACATACAACTCTCCTCGAATAACGAATAAATTTGTAACAATAAGAGAAAGTGCTAGACCAATAATCCAGGCATTAAGTATGCGAAAGATTAGTAAACTCAGAGAGGTATCTTGTTTAGTTTCACCAACAAGCTCAAATAAATGCACACTTAAGTCAACAATTCTAATTTTTTTAGTACTTCCATTTTGACAGCATTCGGTCACAAATTTCAACGTGTACTGAACGTATTGTCCATTAAATCCACAGTTCTTCGAATAATAGTCAATTACGGTTCAATCAAGTAATTGCGGAAGAATTAACTTAAACGACTCGTATAGTTTGCAATATAAAAGTAAGCAGTTTCCCTGAACGCTTGAATGGTATATACATACATATGTATGTGTACATGTATGTTCAACTTTATTCTACTACTTGTGTGATTACCTTCTATTATAATATAATAACCACATAACATTGTTCTTGGAATACACTGCAAAGATATAGAAAGAGTTAGCACTTTAAAATAAATAAGCTACAATTGAAGGAGCAAAAATTTCCGGTAATAATGTTACATTATATTTTCTATCAAATTCAAACCTAATTTTACCACGATGTAGTTCATTAAAGACATCTTATAATAACCGACATATTTAACTGTAAAGTACATTACGATAGATTAACTAACATTACACGGGAAACAATGTATATATATCAAGCAAACACACTGACAAAGTCAATGCACAAATTTCCACTATCACCAAACAAATATTGCATGTCTCTCGACGCGCGTTTCGCTAACCAAGTTAGCATCATCAGGAGATGATCAAATGTGAATTATAAATCTAAGCAACGTACTTTATATAAGTTCGGGTGAGTAATACAACGAATAAGGACTAATGAGCTCCTTGTTAATTGTTTACAATTGTCGAACTCCCCGTAAATGTCATTAAGATGAGGAAACCGTAATGATTCGCAGTAATAACCGATTACAATGCAAAGGCAGCAATTTGAAAATACTTAAGAAATATGTAAACAAAGGCCTGGAATTATTTAGAATTAATTAAATTAAATAAACAGCTATCAGGGATAGGCCCTTTATCGGCATTCATAGTGAGGCGGCCACATTTAAATATTTCTATGCTTTCAAATGCATCCAGCTTATAACAATTATGCACATTTCTTAATAATTCCAAATTATCTACGCTTATCCTATGATCATTGTCGAAAGCATGTTGGGCAACACTCGATTTTTCAATTCTACCAAATTTTAAATGTGCCATATGTTCTTTAAATCTAGTTAAGATAGATCTTTTGGTTTGGCGAATATACTTCGACGAACAATCTTTACAACTTATAGCATAAATTCCTGACTTATCGGTTATTGCTACTTTATCCTTCGGATTACCAAGAACTGCTCGAAGCTTGTTACCTGATTTATGTATTAGATTGATATCAACCTTTTTAAAGATTTTATTTAGACCACGAGTAATCCTTGGTTCGTAAGGTAAAGCTAACATTTTCGGTTTTTCTACCTCATTTTGTAAGGTACAAGTGTCCTTAATTAATTTCTTAGCCTTGAATTTATTAATTAACTTATCAACTAACTTCGTAGAATAACCGTTAATATTAGCGATCTCCTTAATGACTCTCTTTTCTTTCTGAAAGCGTTCTGCACTGAGAGGGAAATTTAATAATCTATTTACCATAAAATTAAAACTTGCTAATTTATGTTGAGGGCAATGATGAGAGTCATTAGGGATGTATCTGCAGGTTGCGGTTTCTTTTCTATATACGTCAATTTCTAAGTAATTTAGGTTTCTTAACACTAATACATCCAGAAATGGAAGCTTCTTGTCATTTTCCATTTCATAAGTAAAGTTAATAGAAGGGAATTTTGCGTTTAACTCATTAATAAAATCCGTAATATGACATTTCTCGGTATCAAAAATCGCGAACACATCATCTACGTATCTAAACCAAACGCGGGGAAGTAGTTGAATTGTTCTTTAGCTTCGATCTCAAATCTACTCATAAAAAGGTCTGCTAGGAACGATGATAAAGGATTACCCATGGCTGTGCCCTCCCGTTGTTCGTAGAAACGCCCTTCAAATTGAAAACAGTTTTGTTCCATGCAAAGCTTTGTTAATGAGATGTACTCTTTTACAATTTCATTACTACATCCATTCAAACGAAGCAAATCTTCGAGATAACCTAAAGTTTGAGGGATCGGAACGCTAGGGAACAATGAACTAACATCAAACGAGACTAGACTTTCCCCTTCTTCCAACTTTTGATCTTTTACATGTTTAATGAACTCGACGGAGTTCTTTACACAAAAGCTCGGTTGCAGATAATTTCCCAAACTCACTTGTTAACCACTTTGCTAAATTGTACGTAGGACTACCTACCGCTGAAACAATCGGTCTCATGGAATTACCGGGTTTGTGAATTTTAGGCAAACAATAGAGTCTGGGTACTGTAGGATTGGACATCAACAATTTGTATTTGATAGAGTTGGTAATGGTGTGCTTACACGTGTTCAAAATAGTTTTAACGTTGCGAATCATTTTCGGCAAGGGGTTCCTTTTCAGTAGAAAATAGGGTCCGTCAGAAATTAAATTACTAACTCTATCAACGTATTCATTTTTGTCTAAAATCACTACCTTATTGCCCTTATCTGCTTTTAAATAGTAACAGTCTTTCTTCCTCAATCCTTCTATAACTTTCATTTTTTGTTTATTAACGTTAGATTTTTTATTAACCGCTGCTAAGTTTGATTGAATCTGTTTTAAACAACCTTCTCTGACATAACTTTTAGACGACAGAGGCATATGTTGAATGCCACTTTCAATTTCAGCTATGATGTTTTCTAGGGGCGCTTTAGTTGAAGGTAACGCGAAATTCAGCCCTTTATTCAAAAGATCAAGTTCTTGGTTATTGAAAGAATGAGAGGAAAGATTCTCTACAATGTTGATGGCTTTCGGAGGAACAATTTCTCTTTTCTGTGCATGTAACAGTTTTTTAAATTTCTTATTTAAAGATGACATCTTATTAATAAATTTCGCATTAATACATCTGAACATGCTTCTCTGAAAGTGACACCATTGAGCGTATTCTAATTCATCTAGCTTAAAAGTAAGTTTTTGAAGAGGTTGTAAGCTTGAATTTCAAACATACTTCTCTTACTATAAAGATTTTTGATTTCCAAATCCAACCATTTTTGTTTAGAAAATAACGTGACTTTATCAGTAATGTAAGAACTTTTTGGCAATTTGACCTGGATAAAATCAGGCCAAACCTTACGCGTTTTGCAGGATTTAAGAAACCAAATATCCCCACCTATCAGTCTAATCTTAGTAGAGTACTTACGGTATAGATTTAGTTCCGTGGACCGTGAAGCCATATTCAATTCAGAAAATTGGTTTGGAACCTTTGGTGTAACAAAGCAAACACACTGACAAAGTCAATGCACAAATTTCCACTATCACCAAACAAATATTGCATGTCTCTCGACGCGCGTTTCGCTAACCAAGTTAGCATCATCAGGAGATGATCAAATGTGAATTATGAAAGTGGCATTCAACATATGCCTCTGTCGTCTAAAAGTTATGTCAGAGAAGGTTGTTTAAAACAGATTCAATCAAACTTAGCAGCGGTTAATAAAAATCTAACGTTAATAAACAAAAAATGAAAGTTATAGAAGGATTGAGGAAGAAAGACTGTTACTATTTAAAAGCAGATAAGGGCAATAAGGTAGTGATTTTAGACAAAAATGAATACGTTGATAGAGTTAGTAATTTAATTTCTGACGGACCCTATTTTCTACTGAAAAGGAACCCCTTGCCGAAAATGATTCGCAACGTTAAAACTATTTTGAACACGTGTAAGCACACCATTACCAACTCTATCAAATACAAATTGTTGATGTCCAATCCTACAGTACCCAGACTCTATTGTTTGCCTAAAATTCACAAACCCGGTAATTCCATGAGACCGATTGTTTCAGCGGTAGGTAGTCCTACGTACAATTTAGCAAAGTGGTTAACAAGTGAGTTTGGTAAATTATCTGTTAAGCAACCGAGCTTTTGTGTAAAGAACTCCGTCGAGTTCATTAAACATGTAAAAGATCAAAAGTTGGAAGAAGGGGAAAGTCTAGTCTCGTTTGATGTTAGTTCATTGTTCCCTAGCGTTCCGATCCCTCAAACTTTAGGTTATCTCGAAGATTTGCTTCGTTTGAATGGATGTAGTAATGAAATTGTAAAAGAATACATCTCATTAACAAAGCTTTGCATGGAACAAAACTGTTTTCAATTTGAAGGGCGTTTCTACGAACAACGGGAGGGCACAGCCATGGGTAATCCTTTATCACCGTTCCTAGCAGACCTTTTTATGAGTAGATTTGAGATCGAAGCTAAAGAACAATTCAACTACTTCCCCGCGTTTGGTTTAGATACGTAGATGATGTGTTCGCGATTTTTGATACCGAGAAATGTCATATTACGGATTTTATTAATGAGTTAAACGCAAAATTCCCTTCTATTAACTTTACTTATGAAATGGAAAATGACAAGAAGCTTCCATTTCTGGATGTATTAGTGTTAAGAAACCTAAATTACTTAGAAATTGACGTATATAGAAAAGAAACCGCAACCTGCAGATACATCCCTAATGACTCTCATCATTGCCCTCAACATAAATTAACAAGTTTTAATTTTATGGTAAATAGATTATTAAATTTCCCTCTCAGTGCAGAACGCTTTCAGAAAGAAAAGAGAGTCATTAAGGAGATCGCTAATATTAACGGTTATTCTACGAAATTAGTGGATAAGTTAATTAATAAATTCAAGGCTAAGAAATTAATTAAGGACACTTGTACCTTACAAAATGAGGTAGAAAAACCGAAAATGTTAGCTTTACCTTACGAACCAAGTATTACTCGTGGTCTAAATAAAATCTTTAAAAGGTTGATATCAATCTAATACATAAATCAGGTAACAAGCTTCGAGCAGTTCTTGGTAATCCGAAGGATAAAGTAGCAATAACCGATAAGTCAGGAATTTATGCTATAAGTTGTAAAGATTGTTCGTCGAAGTATATTGGCCAAACCAAAAGATCTATCTTAACTAGATTTAAAGAACATATGGCACATTTAAAATTTGGTAGAATTGAAAAATCGAGTGTTGCCCAACATGCTTTCGACAATGATCATAGGATAAGCATAGATAATTTGGAATTATTAAGAAATGTGCATAATTGTTATAAGCTGGATGCATTTGAAAGCATAGAAATATTTAAATGTGGCCGCCTCACTATGAATGCCGATAAAGGGCCTATCCCAGATAGCTGCTTATTTAATTTAATTAATTCTAAATAATTCCAGGCCTTTGTTTACATATTTCTTAAGTATTTTCAAATTGCTGCCTTTGCATTGTAATCGGTTATTACTGCGTGTTCGAGTTACTTCGAACAGATGTTTTATTAGTTTTCGCATTTATTTTTGTACAGTCGCCGATAGTTATGAATGTATTTATTACTTGCAATTGTGAGAACGGTCTGACCCGCGTTGGGTGATTTCTAAGCATTTTAAGGTTTATCACTTATTGTACATTTAACTCTGCTACCCTTGTTTATTGCCCAGCAATAAGTTCCGAGGATTCTATCACTACCTTAATTCTGCGACGGAGGTTACCTACCCTGTTGGACCACCCACGTAACTATCGGCGATGTAATATCAGGTACTCTTATTTTTATATAAGCATTATGCACAATTTTTTTCATTTGCTTTCCTGCACGAAGCTTAGCTTTGTAGGAAAAATTAAAACTTCAGGGAGTTCGATTACGAATGCAAAGAGAGACAGTTCTCTCAACAACACAATTATCCAACCCCATCTATATATTTTATTAAAGTCTTAGTAGGTAAACATAACCGTATTTGTGTTTCATTGCGAACTCCCGCGGTCCTTACAAAATCGCGATTCAAAGAAGTGTTAAAACGCCAGCGAACTGTACCTCCGTACATGGTCCTTCGAGCCGGATCTTAAATCGCAAAACGTGTGTGATTTAAGCGCGAAAATAGTTTTCGAAGCAAGTGCACATCTCAAATAGTGTGTAACCATCCCAAGTGACCAACTCATCCGAGTAAGCCAAACCTAGAAGTCGCTTAGAAGACCACTGCCGAAACAACAATTCTGTAAGTCCACTCCATCTTCCATACTTGATACTCTTCCTCCTTTATTACGCATTGCCTCTATTGCGCTAAAATGTCTTCTATCGGAACGCTCACACAGAAACGTGGCTACATTAAGGCCAAGATAACGCGCTTTTCCAAATTTATAACACAATTAGACGTATCAACACTAAATAGTGCCGATCAGTTGCAAATAGAAACGCGCATGCAGGACTTAGAAAAAGCGTAGTCTGAGTTTGACCAAATTCAATTCGAAATAGAAAGCTTAGTCGAAGATTCTACTGAGCAAGCTGGAGAAGGTGAGCAGTGCGAAAACTCATATTTCAAGGTATTGTCGAATGCCCGCGATATATTATCACAACGATGCTCACAATCAATTAAAGTCAGCAATGACTCGCCTTCTAATACTACTAATAAACAAGTAACGCTACCGACGATTAATCTTCCGAGTTTTGACGGTTCGTACGAAAACTGGTATAATTTTCGCGATACCTTCAAGGGATTAGTTCATTCGAACACGTCTATCACGGGCATACAAAAATTTCATTATCTGCGCATGTCTTTAAAAAACGAAGCAGCCTATGTAATTCACTCCTTAGAGATATCTGAAAGCAATTACGAAACCGCGTGGAACTTATTAAATGAACGGTTTGAAAACAAAAGATTGATAGTATACAACCACGTACATTCCCTATTCACACTGAATAGTATTAGTCGAGAATCACATGCAGCTTTGCGCGACTTATTAGATAATTTGTTGAAACATATGCGAGCCTTAGAAAATCTAGGACAAACCACAAACGCGTGGGATGTTTTAATAATCTATTTAATTTCATCCAAATTAGATAGCGCCTCTAAACGAGAATGGGAAGCTTCCATCGCAAACAAAGTAAATGAACTGCCTTCTTTAGAACGATTTACAACCTTTTTAAGAAATCGATGCCATCTCTTAGAAACATTGCGTCCTGATACAAAAAAATCATGTCAGAAGGAGACCAAGGTAAAGCTGAATAGTTTCGTTTCAGCAAACAAACTAAATTGTAGCTATTGTAATCAATCATCACATTTTATCTCCCGATGTGAGACCTTCCTAAACTTAGATGTCAACAAGCGTATTAGTGAAACTAAAAGAAAACATTTATGCTTAAACTGTTTAGGCAAGGAGCATAGTGCGGCCGGTTGCAAATCAAAATTTACTTGCAGACATTGCAATAAAAGGCATAATTCCCTCATACATATTACGCCAATTACCCCAAAGGAAGCTGTCGAGCCATCGCTGCCGTCCACCTCGGAACAATTAGTTGTAACGCACATAAATGCCAATAATTACAAAATCAAATACTTCTAGCGACAGTTTCTATTTTTGTGTCGGATTCAGCGGGGAATTGGCATGCTTGTCGAGCCTTACTGGATAGCGGGTCCCAATCTCATTTTATCACCGATGAACTGTGTAAAAGATTAAATTTAAAACGTACTCCCATAAATTCGGCTATTGGCGGAATCGGGCAAATCGCCCTAACTTTAAATCATAAGACCGAGGTATATACGCGTTCTCGGAATAACTGTTTTGAAGCAAATGTAAATTGCCTTATAGTAACAAAAATAACCGATAATCTACCAACGATGTCCTTTGATGCATCTTCGTTAAACATACCGCAAAACATCAGTTTGGCTGATCCCTGCTTCAATAAAGAAGGCAAAATTGACATGTTAATAGGCGCACCAATCTTTTGGCAGTCACTATGCGTGGGACAAATTAAGTTAGGGGAAAACGAGCCCATTTTGCACAAAACAAAATTCGGCTGGATACTATCGGGACCTCTATCATATAATTGCACCCTGCCGACAAATAGGGTCGCATGTCATCTCGGCGTGGACATAGACGAACAATTACAGAAGTTTTGGTCAGTGGAGGAATGCCATCCTCTTTGCAAATATTCTTTACATGAGCAAGAGTGCGAGGATCACTTCACTGCCAGAACTACGCGCTCGCCTACTGGGAGATTTGTAGTAAACATTCCTTTTACCGAAAACAGGGTCAATTTAGGGGAATCGCGACACATTGCTCTTAGGCGGTTCTATGCATTAGAGCGGCGCTTAAACCACGACACTGATCTGCGACTAGAATACAATAAATTTATGAACGACTACGAACAATTAGGACACATGAAACTCATTGATGAAGTTCCGGGACGTAGTGCTAATCAAAATTACTATTTACCACATCACGCGGTAGTCAAACCATCCAGTAGTACAACAAAGGTTCGGGTAGTTTTTGATGCTTCCGCCAAAACTACAACGGGAGTATCACTAAACGAAGTACAAATGGTAGGTCCGGTTATTCAAAACGATATACTCGCGATACTACTACGTTTTAGGCAGCACTCTTATGTCTTAACCGCGGACGCTGAAAAATGTATAGGCAAATTCTCGTGTCCGAAACTGATCGCAGGTATCAACGCATTTTATGGAGACCGAATCCTAATCACAAAATACAATGTTACGAACTCCAAACCGTAACATATGGTACATCATCAGCATCTTTCCTGGCCACGCGATGTCTCTATCAATTAGCTGAAGATTTTAAATTACAATTTCCGAATGCGTCTCATATAATTAAGAACGATTTTTATGTAGATGATTTATTGACTGGAGCTAACTCAATTCAGGAACTAGAAAAATTACGCAATGAAATTGTAACGATACTGCAATCAGCCGGTTTTAATTTGCGCAAATGGCTCAGTAATAGCTCACTTCGGGTTGACAATTCTAATAATACGGAGCATTTCGATTTCGGAAATGATTGTGAATCTAAGGTGTTGGGTATCTTATGGAACGCGGAGCTTGACGTTTTTAAGTATGAGGTCAATCAATTAAATCTGCAGAAACACGTATCGAAAAGGAGCATTCTCTCCACAACGGCAAGAATATTTGATCCCCTGGGTTTGATAGGTCCTATAGTTTTAAATGCAAAGTTGATTATGCAAAAATATGGCAATCCCGTCTTTCTTGGGATGAAACTGTTCCGCATGACATCCACTACAGCTGGATTAGATTCTTAGATGATATAGCCGCATCCAGTGTGTTTAACATACCACGATTTACTTTGCAATTAAAATATGTTGTAGTAGAATGTCATGGATTCGCCGATGCGTCTGAACGCGCTTATGGTGCGTGTATTTATATACGATCCGTAGACGAACAAGGAAAATGCACAGTTAATTTATTATGTGCGAAATCTCGCGTTGCGCCTATTCGCCAAATCACGTTGCCTCGTCTAGAACTTTGTGCCGCGTCCCTCCTTACAACTCTAGTTATCAAAATTAGAGAGACTCTAGACATTAAATTCCACGAATACTTCTTTTGGTCTGACTCGACAATAACATTGGCGTGGATTAAATCTCAGCCATACAGGTGGCAAACTTTCGTTGCGAATCGAGCTTCTCATATTCAAACACACACTGATCCACATCAATGGTTCCACGTAAGATCACACGATAATCCAGCGGACTTAATATCACGCGGCTCCACCGTCGCTAATTTAACAGAGTCATCTCTTTGGTGGCATGGGCCGGTTTGGTTGTCATCTGACCAATCTAAATGGCCCGTGCCTGAAATATCCGATACAAACACCGATGAATTACCCGAAAGGCGTAAAACGGTATCGTTAAATACAACAGTGACTGAATGGGATTTATTTGACAAATTCTCTTCCTTATGGAAACTACAACGTGTAACAGCGTGGTGCATCCGTTTCATCCGTAATTGTCGCGAACCGCCCGCGAATAGGCAAACAGGTCCCCTTGTAACGAGTGAAATAAACGCGTCTATGACGGCACTCTTAAAACTAGCGCAATCTCAGGCATTTAGAGCCGACATAAACGTATTAAAGACAGGTAACAACCAAAATTTAAAATCAAATCTACTATCATTAAGTCCGTTTCTTGACTCAAACGATGTCCTGCGTGTGGGCGGCCGCATTAAGTTCTCTACATTCGCGTATCACAAGAAACACCCTACCATACTACCAAAAACCACCCATTAACCAATCTAATTATTACGAACGAACATATAAGATTATTGCATTGCGGGGTACAAGGCGTATTGTCATCTCTTAGAGAAACGTACTGGCCAATCTCTGGCAAGAGTATAACAAAAAAGATAATACGAAATTGCGTAACATGTTTCAAGGCAAACCCCCGGGCAAGTCAACATTTAATGGGCAGTCTACCTAGCTATAGAATTAGTCAAACGAGCGCATTTCAAAATTGTGGGGTGGACTACGCAGGTCCCTTCACTATACGCGAGGGTAGCAGGCGCAAGGCAAAACAAACTAAGGCATACGTGTGCTTATTCATATGTCTAGCCACTAAAGCTATACACCTCGAGTTAGTAAGCGATTTAACCACTCAAAATTTTTTAGCGTCACTGCGCCGTTTTATTGCGAGACGCGGCAAACCGGCAAATATTTTCTCGGATAATGCTACTAACTTTGTAGGCGCGAAAAGGAAATTGAACGACATGTTGAACTTTATAAATAAAAATAGTCATAGAGTAGAAATAGTAGATACCCTATCAAAGGAAGGAATTACATGGCATTTTATACCTCCCCGCTCTCCGCATTTCGGTGGTATTTGGGAGGCAGGTATTAAATCGATGAAAGCGCATCTGAAACGCACGGTAGCGGGTGCATCATTAAATTTCGAAGATTTTTGTACCGTTTTGACGCAAATAGAGGCTGTGCTAAATTCTCGTCCCCTATCTCCCTTATCTGATGATCCTAAAGACTTAAATCCATTAACACCTGGTCACTTTCTGATTGGAAAACCATTAACGCCAATTCCGGAACCGAATGTGTTGGAAATAAACGAAAACCGACTGTCGCGATTTCAACGGCTCCAAAGGATCACACAACATTTCTGGACTCGATGGAGCAAGGAGTATGTAACGGAATTACAGCACCGATCAAGGTGCAGAACATCCAAGGACAAGGCACCTGCTGTGGGCGATTTGGTCATCGTGCGGGAGGAAAGGCTATCACCGCTACAATGGAAACTAGGTCGCATTCTCCAAACACATCCCGGTGAAGATGGCATCGTAAGGGTGGTGACAATAACCACAACGGATGGAGCCCTGAAGCGTGCAGTGCGTCAAGTGTGTGTGTTACCAATGCGCGATTAGTGCGTGCAAGCGCTCTTGTGTTCATACGAGCATCGTGTTTTTAGTCTTAACTCTATTTAGTGAACCCCTTTCAATTTTTTAATTCAGACTGATGTGTATAAATCAATCTTGAGCTACGTACAAACCCTGCGAATATAGAAAACATGTTTGCGTTTAATATTACAATTCTTGTATAGACTTTTGTAAACAGAAGTTTCGAAATATGTATTCACATCTTTCAAAGGAGGCGGCATGTTCGAGTTACTTCGAACAGATGTTTTATTAGTTTTCGCATTTATTTTTGTACAGTCGCCGATAGTTATGAATGTATTTATTACTTGCAATTGTGAGAACGGCCTGACCCGCGTTGGGTGATTTCTAAGCATTTTAAGGTTTATCACTTATTGTACATTTAACTCTGCTACCCTTGTTTATTGCCCAGCAATAAGTTCCGAGGATTCTATCACTACCTTAATTCTGCGACGGAGGTTACCTACCCTGTTGGACCACCCACGTAACTATCGGCGATGTAATATCAGGTACTCTTATTTTTATATAAGCATTATGCACAATTTTTATTGGTGTCTGGAGGACGCCTCATTATTTTGTAAACCAATGAAATCCATTTGCTTTCCTGCACGAAGCTTAGCTTTGTAGGAAAAATTAAAACTTCAAGGAGTTCGATTGCGAATGCAAAGAGAGACAGTTCTCTCAACAACACAATTATCCAACCCCATCTATATATTTTATTAAAGTCTTAGTAGGTAAACATAACCGTATTTGTGTTTCATTGCGAACTCCCGCGGTCCTTACAAAATCGCGATTCAAAGAAGTGTTAAAACGCCAGCGAACTGTACCTCCGTACACTGCGAATCATTACGGTTTCCTCATCTTAATGACATTTACGGGGAGTTCGACTATTGTAAACAATTAACAAGGAGCTCATTAGTCCTTATTCGTTGTATTACTCACCCGAACTTATATAAAGTACGTTGCTTATAATTCACATTTGACCAATTTTCTGAATTATATATATCAAATGCAATAAAAATATCGAGAGCGCATGGTTGTACGTTTTGTACATATGTGAGATATGCACGTAGTATCGAATAATAATAAGAAAAGCGAAATTAGGTAAATTAGAACGTTACGGGTAACTTACTGCGTGGTACCTGAACTTGAAAGTAGGGCTTTGAAGCTTGTATGCGATGTCTGCTGTACACTTTACTGGGCAGCAAAGTGGCGGCGACAGGGGATCCGCCGGTAGTTGTGTGTGTAGGTGAGTGTGTACTTAGTGGGTGGCACTAAGGGTGTGAATGAGTGGTTGTCACCAAGTGACTCAATTAAAATTGGCGCGATTCGTTTTTAAATGTTGCTGAAGGCTGCGAGGGGTTAACAAACGGACATTTTGTGTTTCGCGCTTTTCTGACAGACATTAAAATTACCGATTTCTAGTATGTGCAATAATGAAAACCAAACAGATATACAAGGTTCTACGCAATTTACTCTTTAATTTAACTTAGGTAATATTTCTATCTTTTCTTTTGTTGTCAATATTTTGCAATTACTGATTGTATTGATGTCATTTTGTATTAATAACATATTCTAGGGTTTGACAGGATATAGTCAAGCTTCTGTCTCACACTCATCTGTTTATTTATCTCTTATGTGAAATGCTGCTAGATTTGAGAGTTTTCACACTAGATTCCAACAGAATTTTTTATTTGTATTATTATATTATTATTTGGTTTCTGCACGTGCTAAATTCAATTTTCTATGCAGAATTTCATTCCAGTTGGTCCTACAGCTTCAAAAGTAGTTCGCGTCCATTTATATCTGTTAGATGATGCTTGGCATGAAATCCAATTGGATTCCCGGATTCGCGAAAGTAATAACTAGTCTGCGTTAACAATCTTTTCGAGCAAAACGCTTTTCGGACACGCCACACAATTTTTTTCAACTTTATTCAAAATTATCCCCATCATTTCAGATATATATATATATATATATATAATTTACTTACATCGATTTCCACTTATAGAATCCCAATTTTCGGCATATTAGCCACGTACGTGTACCTAGAACGATTTTCGCATATATCAGGACACCAAAAGTAATTTCTATACTACAGCAACAAATCCAAATTTTGTTCCTATATAACCTTTCACCAGTAACCCTTATGATAATCTAAATAATAAAAAATCTCCATGAAATTGTTATTCCTTTGTAAAAAAATATAGAAACCGTGTTTGTTGTACTGGCTATGTAAATCACAAATTAATGGAAACTGGGTTGTACTGATTTCAAGCTAATATATTAAGAGGTACACACACAATAAATTGATAGAGACTTTTTAACAATTGCTTTTACTTATTTAATTGTCCAATATAAATAATTAAATATTGTATGTATTATATTGCAATAGTTTCGAATTTAATTTGTTTTCCAAATTTTAACTTGCTATATAACAGTGAAAGGCACTGTATATTCAATGCGTTGCGTTGTTTCTGTAGCATTCTCCCGTTGAGATCACCTCTGATCTCAAGAAAGGCGCAGACAACGATATTGTAAACGTTAAAAATAGATTCTGTTAACAATCTTTTATTCGGATTAAGAGAACGTAAATTACGCAAAGGACGTTGGCCAGTCCGTCATAATTAAAGGGTGGCATCGAATTTTTGCCCTTCCAAAAGTTTCTGTTTTGAATACCAGTAGTCAGAGAAAATTCGGCTAGTATCGCCGTACCTAAACGGTCAATTTATAGTATACAACATTCTTGGGAATTAGTAGATCTTGGTTTATGTATGTACCAAATTTAGTGTAGATGTAGTTTCTTTATTTACAAATATCCCGACTGAATTAGCAATTACAATAATAGATAATAAATGGGAGTTGATTTCAGACTTCACAGATTTATCGACAGATGATTTTATTGACAGGTTCTTAGATGTCTATAATAACTAGAGAGTATAATAGTGAGCAGGTAATAAATAATAAACAAATAGCACAATAGGTACAGAGGTAACCCAGTACAGATAAGCTATGAGTGGAACACATGCAAAATTAAAAGAAGTACAGCTTGTTTCAACTTATTTTATTCTGACTAAAGTGTTTACAGATTTACAACACCTCCGGCGGTGGAAGCTTTATAGACGGTCTGCGTATCGCACTCTTATCCTACAGAATAAATATAATATACTAACACAAATATACCTGTTGATTATTGGTAAAATATAGAATTTTTAAATTATAGATATTACGTAATTCCTGGCCTCTAACTTTACGGGGATCGATTAATTTCGGCAACACTGTCCTTTTATAAAAAAGTGATAAGTTTGGGAAGTTGCTTCTTCCAAAAATTTTCATCTTTGTATATAATTTGATAAAACAGCCCTTTTGGCATCCATACAACAAAGTAATATTTATTTTTATTGGTTATGTTCAATTGACCTTGTACTTGGTGCATGTAGCTGTGATTATTTTTTAATAGCAGGCCACCGCTGTTATCAATAATCAAATATTTTATAAGTTTTTTTTCTGTTGCTTCTTTCGGTGTTAACATCCTTGAATTATAAGGGCTTTTTATTCCAATAATGGCGTCGTCACCTACTAAGCCATCAGGAAATGCAGCTAAAAACAGATATTTCTGGTCTATAAAAACACCACAGCTTCTTATTTCTAAGCCAGAAATTTTTTCAAATTCGGCCAATTCTCTGCTTTCATTTTGTATGCCATACTGAGTTCGCTGTTGAAGTGGTTTTCCGTAGTTTTGCAAATTTACCAAAATTGGATGCAATTAATCGTTTGATCCTCATCGTTTTCCATAAAGTGTTGTCTCTTTGGCCTACAGTTAATTTTTGTATTTCTTCTGGATTTTCACTTTTCAATTTCTCAAGGAATGTTGCTTCTTTTTCCGAATAGGCCGCAACCTCCATATCGTCAACATTGGCATTTCTTTCAACTACTTTTTTACGCTCTGCTAAACGCACCCGTTTCAACTGTTTCTTGTGACTTTTTGGTCTGGGCAAATACGCATCACGTTTGCGATTTCCCATTTTTAAAATTTAAATGTAATAACAAAAATTAGGAACAATCAAGACTGAACGAAAATTTTGTTAATGAAGTTATAGATAAACAACTTGCGATTTTATACTTCAGTTTTCCTACAGCAATACTAATTGGCAATTTGAGGAGGGGCTACAGCAAACACCAATTGCGGATACGCATCCCACTAATTACTTTTTCGATAAAGCTAATATGGTAATCCTACTCACGATTATTGTCCCCATTTATCCATATGATATCCATAGTTCATGACACATATAAAGAAATAGAACTATTTTTTCCAATAATATTTACAATTTCCAAAAATATTTATCAATTACGTACATATTGCTTTAAAATATGGATTAACGATTTTATTATAGGTTCATAACTTTCGAAGAAGTTCATAGGTGCTAATCTGTATGTTGCTGGCGATCAAGCTTTATTTAATAATTTAATAGAACAAAATTCCTTTTTACGTGCTGTAGTACTATACTAAATGCATCTTGAAAAGGAAAAATTTACTTCCATAACTTGCCGGCTGTTTGTCCAACATGAAAGACGTGATGTACTCATTAAGTACAAAACGAGACTTTTTAATCAAAACAGACCGTGTTGAAAATATACTAGGCCAGGCACGAGTAATTTAGCAAAACCATTGAATTAGAGAAGATAGTGGAAGGCGCACGATAATGCGCTTATCAACGAAAACCGTGCCCTTCTATTGGAAGAGTGTAGGTATATACACAGAGGGGGTTTGTACCTTTCTCTTGCTCGTTGGCTCTTATGAGTCTGTCAAACCACGCGTTGGTTTTTTAACAACATTTATTGTTTAGTAGTGAAATCCTCCTATCAGAAACGGAACATTATATTTGAACAATATAGGTTATTAGGTAGCCATATATCAAAACAGTTTTTTGCAGCATAATAGAAAAACATTTGCTACAGATTTCTTGATGAATCTATACAGTAAAAAATTTGGCACTTAAATTTTTAACGCGGGTCGAAAATCCAGGTATTTTTTAATATATAAGTGCTCGCAAGACCACTTGAAATTATTTTTGTGTATTAGAGCTTGCGGAGGATGGAATAATAATCCGAATGGTTACCTGTTGGGCCCTTAGAAAATTATTATTCGGCAACATTGTGCCACCAAGTATAAATGCTAACTGCACCAATAATGACTATGATGCAATACCGATTTTTGACCTTGGACTTTCAGAATGAGATATTGCAGACTTTCCACATTTCAAAAGTCACATTGCTAATGACTTAACAGATTTAATTGAACTAGATAATTTGGTACTTTCTCCAATTAAAGGGAAACTATTACAGACCGACGTAATTATTAATTATTATAGAAATTTTACTAAATTTGTTTGTAACGCAAAATTATATTTTCTGCCTAGGGTTATTTTTGAAATCGTCATATTTTCAGAGAAAGCCTTCAGAGCGGAAGTTATTTTGAGACACATGCAAAGATCGTTATTTAAAAAAGGATTATGAATTTAGTTCAACAGCAATTCATAACTGAAATAGAAACATTATTTTATCCTTCACATCCAGTTGTCGATATTTCATATTATATATTTCATAGTATTTACTTATACTTATACTTATATCTTATGTCTATAGTAGGTAGAGATGGCCTATTTTTTTATATCTTGTAAATAGTTAATTTTTCGATATGCCTTGTATTCCCTTTCAATGTAATTTTACCTGATGCGGCGTTATTTCAGATTATCACGCCAGCTAAGATTACCTTGCATATTTTTGAGTGAGTCAAACACGGATAGCCATCCCATCCACTATGTATATCCTCTTCAAGCAAGAATGTCTCGTTTTCTCACACTCTAGCGTTATTGAAAATGAGCGTAATGTCACATTTTGTTAGTAAGCAACTTAATATACAAAAATTAGAAATTTATTTTAGGTAAACTCCAGCCTTAAGCGTTGGAAGGCAACAATCTCGATGGAAATGATTTCGATCACACGCTGCAATTGTAGAGAATTGTTGCTAGGTGGTACTTAAATCACGGGTTGTCCGTAAAAGTAACCGTAAAGAAAAGGCGCTTTGATGGGATGTTTCCTAATACCAAATCTCTCAAAACTAATTGCACATATTGGAACAGGGATAAAACATCCTGACGGATATTGTCGTAAAACTCACAGAAAGTAACTACAGTTATAAGAGGTTCGGATTTTGTAGTAATGTAAACCGGGCGTAGATAAGGGATGATCAACAATACGTTATGAAATCGGTGATATTAGAAAGTCCATATACAATTTAGGGGATTTTGGCTCATTACATTGAAGACCGATAAAGTGAGAATCGCGGAAATTACACCCAATACTATTAGAATGCAGTCAAACTTATAAACTATGACATTAAATGGGGATTAGCAAATAGTAGAAGTACCTACATTGTATCAGAAGGTTCCCTTGAACTGAGGATTGTGAATACATATGTATATGCTGATATGTGTGGCGCGCCAATTGGAAATTACTTGCATTATCTAAGGACTATTATTATTTCGGACAAGAACTTTCCTGATCATCAACCTTGACTCATACGTACAGTGACACACATATGTAATCATTAATTCAATTTAATTAAATGTATATTTTCTTTCATAAGGAAATTTGCAATATAGTAAAAATTCAAATAAAAAATTGTAATATACCAACTGAAATACATAACTAATACCTCAAACTTATTTATAAAGTTATATGAGGTAAAAATAAATTAAACAAAAAGAAAATGTTAAAGTAATTTAGTTTTGGGATCGCTGACTTACTAATCACTAGAAATATCCTGATATTTACGCTAGACGAATTACACGTGAAAGCAAATATACAAATTGCACCCAAACATCTACTTACTTCAGTTTCCTTAATAATAATAATAATAATATCTTTATTGTTCTCGAGGTCATATAATGATATAGAACGTGTCATAATATAAATAACAAAAACATATAATAGATCTATGTGTGTTTTCCGGTTACATGCAGAGTCAATACTACTCCCCAAAAATTTTGTATGGTTAGCTTGAGTAATACTACGTTTGCGGGTGTTTAAGACATATCCAACATCCCTTTCTTTGGGCGATATATTGAAATGTATGCAGGCTGATTTTCGTTATTTATCGCTAATCTGTTTTCGGACAAGATACGGGTCGATGGCGTGTAATTCGCTATTAGTTGTTGTTTCGAGGTTATCGGCTTTATCAATGGACACGAAGATGGTTGTATCGTCTGCAAAGATTACCACATTTCTTGATGGTATATCATTTATATATAATATATAAAGCAAAGGACCAAGTACAGAACCTTGCGGAACGCCGGTTTTCAGCGTCAGTTCACACGATTTCCCAGTTGCAATCTGTACATAATGTCTACGGTCCTTCAAATAACTTTCAAACCAGCACATAGCCATTCCCCGAATACCATAGTTATAAAGTTTATTACATCAGATACTGTGATCAACTAGGTCAAATGCCTTAATTAAGTCCAGAAATATAGCCAGACAGTCCCCTCCTCCATCAATATCCTTATATAATCTGTTTAGTAGCGCTAAAATTGCATCCGTGGTAGATTTTCCTTTGTAAAGCCATACTGGTTTACGTTCAGAATATTGTTTTTCGTCAAAAGGATACAAACTTATCTGCTACAAGTTTTTCAATTACTTTAGAAAATGTGCTCAATAATGAGATGGGTCTATAGTTTTTTTATAGAATGTTTGTCTCCCTTTTTATGTACAGGAAGAATTTTTTTTTTACTTTTAGGATCTTTAGAAATACACCTGTTGTAAGTGAATCGTTAACAATTAAAGCAAGGGGAAAAACAAACGAGTCTATGGCACACTTTATGAGTCTGGAACTAATCTCGTCGTATCCTGTGGATGAACTGGCTTTTAGTCTGGATATTATCTTTATAATATCCAACTCCGTTACTGGAGTAAAGAAGAACGTTGAATCGTTAGTTGGAGAATTTAAAGTTATATCATCATCCTGATCATCATAGCTGTTTATTAAGTTATTAGCAACATTTGAAAAATATTCATTAAAATATTCAGCAAGGGCGTCCAGATCAGTAACAATTTCATGATCCACCTCCAATCTTGTTCCGTGACACAAGAAACATCAGAATTATTTGCATCAAAAATACTTCTAACTCTTGTGTTTTATTATTTAAACGCTGCACGTTTTGATGGAAAACCGAGAAACAGGCCGTTGTGTCTGGAGACTCAGCTGGTTTTGCCCTTCTAAAAAATCATTTCGGGGGATTTCGACTCGTGACAATACAGAATCTCCACCTTTTCCGATCTCTGCAACATTTGTAATTTCATGCGTGTCGTAATCCATCCTCAGGAGCTGCGAACCAATTTCTTCTAACAGATGCGATGTTAAATACCTTTTTGTTCTTAATTTCAGATGCATGCCATCATATGCATAATCCGTATTCAGGATAACATTCTTTATGCATAAAATCCTTACATGGTCATACTGACCTGCCATATTGTAAATCTTATGATTAGTATGTTCAATAACGCCATTTAGTCTGTGATCATCACACCTGAAAGGAATAGTACTAATAATCACATTTGTATGAGTCGTGGACTTCATTAAGCGTTGAAAAGATTTAACTACTTTAGCTACCCCCGCTATCATGACAGTATCGGATATCATTCGTTCTCCCAAATACAATCAAACTATCATGTCTATTAAAATCCATAGCGAGTGTGTCCAAGCTGCTATAATATCTTCCCTGACTGTCACCCACCAACAAAACCTTATCTTTGTTTGACTTATCTCTTGATCGGTGGTGCATGCTTGCTTGAGTGACATTACACTTTACTGTAGTAACCATTTCCTCACTCTGAGTGAAAACATCCACCATCCCTACACCATCTATCTGCGTACTAGCATCATTGTGGGCCTTTTTTACCGCAGTTGCAAGTGTGTCAATAAGCTCACCCTGACTATTATTGATAGCTTTACATTTATTCAGCTCTGCCACCATCAATTCAATCTTCTTCTCTAACGTTTGAACAGCTTCTTTTAACTGCGAGTTCGTGTAGTCCGCCTTGGCTAATTTATTTCTGAGATCAGCGATTAAATCCGTAGATTCATGTGTATTGTCCCTACTATTCTCAGCATTAACATGCATAATTCGTATGTAGCTACTGATCAATGCGTTGTCTCCTGAGCTTCCATAGATGTTCTTTCTTTGCTTCTCTTTAGCAAATTGTTTGAAAGCCTCATCTTTTGCAGTGGTTTTGTTTTTGTTTGCTTTATCATTGAGCGTGTGTTTATCAGTTTTTTTCTTTCCTCTTTTTTTTATTTCACTACGTATATTATGTTGGTGCGACAAGTAGGAAAACTATACAAAGGAGCAAACAGGGCACACCTCTCCTGCACCTAGGAGTCCATCAAGGTGTCTAACAAATTAACACAAACAAGAAATAGACTACGGTAATTAATTGGACAGTGAATATAAACATAAAGGGGAACCACATTAATAACAGGAAAAGAATTACGTAGATAGATATCGCATATTCCTACACTGTATCTCAGTACTGTAAGAAATGTCTAACAGAAAAAGAAAAGTCACAAAAATATTTTAAGAGTATCCAAAAACGTGCCTTATTCTGCCATGCATAGACTTTTGCAAAGCATATACATCCAATTACGCACCACACAATTTCTTTATTTAGCCAATAGATATGTCCTTCTGTTCGACGTTCTCTTGGCAGTCTAAGGATTATAAATTTAACAACAGACAAGATGTCAAATACTCACAAATAAAGATTTTTCACGAGCGCAAAGAAGGAGCTGTTACGGGTACTGTATATTCTCTCTTACAGTATAAGTCTTAACATATTGACCAAAATTTACTAGATTTTACAATCTTTTGTGTAAACAGTAAACACACGGGTTTATTTTACTCTATGTGCACGTGAAAATTATTTATAAACATCAAAAAATTTTTCGGCTTCCCTGTGATAGTGGGAACATATTTTCTCTCACAAAAAATGTGAAATTTCTTCTGGTTTAATTTGTTGCATAAATTGAAAAAAGACCAAAAGATTTTTCACCAGATACGCGTCAAATTCATTTATAATATTACATGAAGTAAAAGTAAGACAACAAATCTAAAATAAAACAAACTGACTGTCCTACTTAAGCGTTAATATTCTACCTGGCGAGTAACCGCATTGACGCGTGATTCAAGGTTTAAAGAATATGCCTTCGGTATGACCATACGTTAACAGACATGCGATCTATCCCTTCGTTTTTAGTATACAAATTTTATATAACGTACGTATACGGATGGCAAGAGAAGCGCACAATTTTGTAATTTGCAATTTTCCCACGGCGCACAGTGGTTCGTCCCCATACAAGAGGTCGGACATAGAACCCTGAAAATCATAAAGTCGTAAATTAACAAAAATTTAAGCGCCGTTCGATTCCTCTATGAAAAAGCAACAAATATGGGAAGGACGTCTTTTTGACTGGACTTTTAGTTTAGGAGTAAATTGAATAAAACTGTTTTTCATATATGGGAAGCAACCTATAAATATGAATATCTCGTGAGTACCGTCAAGTTTCGTTCTGAAAATTGGACAGTAATATCTTGTCATTATATGTCACAAATCACCCAAATGCACTTGGTACGCCATTAATGCTCTTTTTGAGATATGCTAAATAAAAGGTAAAATATTTTAAAAATATATTTTTATTAATTTCAGATCAACTAGAACGACTAATCAATAAAATTAAATAAGAGATAAAACCAAAAATATGATACCAAAGTAAAAATTAAATAAAGTATATAAGTTACTAAATATATTATAAGTATATCTATCCCGTACAAAGTAATTATCGATATATGACTACCGCAACTTCGTGTATTCTGTGTATGTGTCTCTTAGCTAGCTAGCCCCCGTCTCGTCAATTTCTTAATGTGTTAATGTTTGGATTTAAGATAAACAGCATTATAAATTTGGTGCCAGACGAGACGGGCCTACAATCTCATCTATCAAGACATCAGGAATTACATCTGTATGTACTATATTTTCCTTGATACACTGTGGCCATAGTATATGAGAGCTAAGCCAATCGGAATTCTTTTCCAAGAATTTGCAAGCAAATTGCAAAGCAAAATTAAAATAAATTACTATCATTATGATTATCTTACCGCTTACATTTTTGTCAAACTTAATAATCAATAAGATTTATTTATTATTAGTCTCGTCTGAGACCAAATTTATAATCCTGTTTATCTTAAATCCAAACATTAACACATTAAGAAATTGACGAGACGGGGCATAGCGATAAAACCTACATACACAGAATACGCGAGGTACTTAATATATTTATATATAATATATTTAGTGATTTATATACTTTGTTTAATTTTTACTTTCGTATCATATTTTTGGTTTTATCTCTTATTTAATTTTATTGATTAGTCGTTCTAGTTGATCTGAAATTAATAAAAATATATTTTTAAAATATTTTACCTTTTATTTAGCATATCCCAAAAAGGGCATTAATGGCGCACCAAGTGCATTTGGGTGATTTGTGACATATAATGGCAGGATACTACTGTCAAATTTTCAGAACGATACTTTGCGGGACTCACGAGATATTCATATTTACAGGCTGCCCATATATAAAAAACAGTTTTATTCAGTTTACTCCTAAACTAAAAGTCCAGTCTAAAAACACGTCCTTCCCATATTTGTTGCTTTTTCATAGAGGAATCGAACGGCGTTTAAATTTTTGTTAAATTACGACTTTACGATTTTCAGGGTCCTATGTCCGACTTCTTGTATGGGGACGAACCACTGTGCGGCGGATAGACGAAGAGCGCGACTGTAGTTACTGTAAGAAGCTGGGGCAACGCAAGTTGTCCACTCCTATAGAAACAAATAGCTGCAGAAATGCGTAATACGTACATAATCAGAGAATTCATATTGAATTTATCTCATACGCACAAACATCAATATTGATTGAAAACTAATGTTCACTCGAAGCCTTTACATTTCTTTATCTAACTATTAAATATTGAGAGTTCTTTAAAACATTGACTGCCATGGCTTTCATATTTGGTAGCCAGTGATCATATATGATAACCACAATGTATTTACATGTCAGGCCATAGTTATCAAAAATTTATCACTTGGACGCAAATCCTGTAGAAGTTTAACTGGTTCCACCCCTGCGATGTGCTCAAATATGATAGCCATGATCCGTGACGAAAAACTTGTGCCTGAGTTTCACTGGAATTATTGAAATAATATAGCTATTATTTCAATCACTCTTGTTTAATTGACCTAATTATAATATGTTTTACTAATTGCGGCCGTAATGGCGGAAGCCGTAAACTTTATGCCCGTAAGATTCTACAAGTTGGTCAATAACATAAACATTTTCGGATTTGTTCCTAAAATGTATGTTAATAAATCTTTATAATATATGTACATTGGTAATATGCTTACAATGAGATCAATTTAAGGAATTGGGTTTTCAACGTGTTTGCTTCAAAAGAAATATTACTATTTCTCAACCAAATTTGAATATCTCCTCTTCTCCAATTAATAGTGGGATTTTTGATTTCTAATTTCTAATGATAAGGTGCATTGTCCGAAACAATCATAGATGGTTCTTGTAGATGAATTAGCAATTGAGTTTCGAACCAATAACAAATTCTCATGGTTCATTTCTCCATGGTAATCAAGATTTTGTGTGCTTGATGCAAAAACCAACAACGCAACAGGAATAAATCCATCCTGATTGCCAGCATGTAAGGCTGTACCTAGAAATCAATTTAATGCTTAAGGATTATAAACCAATTCCTCTCAAGACAGTCCCACGAAATAAAAGACTTCCATTAAAAGCACCTCTTCCTTTTAATAGATCCAAAACAGTTTTGCATGTAATATGTTGTTCTAAAAGTATTACATTATACATTATAGTAATAAATTATAAAACACATCTCACTAGTCCGATACATTTCATATATAACATTTCTGATTGGGCATTGTGCAGCGTTATCAATTTGACAGATAAGTCTTGTCCTAATTCCAGTCTTTTTCGGACATCCCAGTGGCTCATTCTTAACAACAGTTTAGAAATTGTAATTATTGTCGATATATTAAGATTTAAGGCAACCCGCTGCAATTGAAGAGGTTATATTTCTTGTGTGAAAAAAAGTATTACCTCTTTCATAGCCTCAAACGGAATTAATGGTTGTCTGTGACGCCCATATTTGTCTCGTTCTTTTTCCATGAACGGCATCAACGAAGCAACCATTTCCCTTGCTTGATCGCACAAAGCCTTCGGTATTTTTTTTTTCAAACTGCACGTGTAGTAACCATCTCTCGTTATTTCTTAAGAGAACTGATTTTAATACAGCAAGAGGATTAATAAGCACAAAAAAGCGAAAAATAATAATGTAGACAGAACAAATGAATGACAGGCAGACATAAATAAGATTTTTCACAAAAAGGAATTATGATTTGCTTAATTTGTCCGTATTTTGAAATAAGGCGCTCCACACGTTAAGTATTAATACATACAAAATATACGTCAAACATAATGAGTAATAATTCATGCAGATGATTATTAATTTGTGGCATCTCTAAAGTTATATGAATTCATATTGTATTGTTGGTAGCGTAACAATAAATACTTATTGTTAGTAGATGACGTGCAGGCTGCCTTCTATGTTTATATATAGTTTTAATCCACAAAATATTGCTGTGGATATTGAAAAACGCATTGGGTGTGTATTTCCTAATATAGTTATTATAGCCTATAGGATGTTAATTCCAGTTAGTCGAACCATGGTGGCGTAAAAATTCAGCAAATTGGGGTGCCGCAGAATATAAAAACTAAAATTCATCTATCGGATATTGCATACGGTATTTGTTAATAATAATAAATATAAGCAACCAGAAGATCTTCGGGTGACAAAATTTTCCAGTTTTGTAGATGAAATCTACATAGCTAAAGATTCCATTTTTTGCGCCTTCGTTAGGAATAACCTGTTTCCAAAACGCGAAATTTTCAAGAATGTCAGGACACACATCCAAACAATAATCTAGATGGCTCTCTACAAAACGACTTTGTTGGGTTCGTTCTTGAGAAGCTTGCAAAGTAGCTGTGCAATGGCTTATTAGGCAAGCACAAATTGCATTAGCCAATATTTATCACGGAAGCAACTATGCTGCATCAAGTGTTAGAAACTTCAGGAACTCCCTTTTTAATGGAGCCGTACGATTAGCATCTTACAGTGTTGTTTGTCTCTACTGAAGGGGATCACTGGAGATAAATCTGAATTGACACGCGCACTTTGCGCCTGTAACCCATATGTGTACCTTTAGTTATATTACAAACAATACATTATAAGATCTTTATTAATAAATTCATTGTTGTTATTCGGCTAGTTACAGTACTTTCTAATATAAAATAATTTAACTAAATTGACCATTCTTAGTTCAAAAGGATTGCTTATGCACATACTATAATGATATCCAGAATTACATATTTTACATTAACATAGGGTTTGTTGTAAGTAATGTGTCCAATTTATTTACAAGTTTGTATGAGGTAGAAGCAAAAAAAGAATTAGACAAAATTCAATTGGCAAATAAACGTTGTTTTGAGACCGCTGTCTTATTATATCATTAAATACACTGGATGGTAGGCTCATTTCGCGTAGTAAAGTAAATAATCGTTCTAACACCTACTTTGCATTCTTAAACATATTGACCTAATTTTTACAAGTTTTTATATTTCCCTGTTTAAACAGTCAACATACGCCGCTATGTGCATGTGAAAATTGTTTCTTTCCGCAACTGCACAAATTCTTTTCAGCTTTCCTGTGAAAGTAGTATTTCTTTATGTTTTAATCCATGAAACTTATTGATAACATTGTAGGATATAAAAATAAGTCAATATATGTAAACGAAAAAAGAAATTGTGATTGCCTATTGCAGTTAATGGTTCACGTTGGCGAGTATACCTTATATCTAACCGATATGTGATGTTTCGTTATCGCCAGTTCGTGGACACTTTAAAACAATTTCAGCGCTTGATCGTCCTTGAACTTCCTAAACATAATTTTCACGTTTACATTTGCTCTTAACTGTAAACATCAGGAGCGTAACATATGAATTGATAAGGACCGAAAACACTACAACTTGAATAAACTCTGCGTTCGATGTGGGCATGGTATATGCCACATAAAAATATCATCATTTTGTTTATGTTTGTATCTGTAAATAATGTCCTACTTAAAGGTATAAACAGCAGTACCCTAAAAATTCTTTTATAAAACTTTAATATTTGAAAAATTACATTACAGCTTTCCTGTAATAGAAAATTTGTTTTTCTTATAACTTTTGTTTTATATAGTTTGAACTTTCTGCCATTTTAATTTGACACATACGTTATGAAAAGGACGGTATATTTGGGACCGATAAAGGAATATTACCATGTACTGTCAACAAGTGTGCCTTTGTCTACATCCGATCCTATGGTTGGAATTAAGTTATGAGTCCTTATTTACGAGATTCCTTATAATCGCATAAAAAGAAAATGTTTTGCTAACCATCTGCAAAATTTTAAATAACATTAATGGAGCTAAAGATATTGTACTAAATACTGTTCCAAATGTTTCCACGTTTATGTGTAATAGTCCTGCTCCGGAAAAGTATTGCGTACATTGTGACTTTGTCATTATCATTAGAACCAACTTTTTCACTGACGTTTCCCTTTCGTACCACTTTGAAGCATATATGTTGTCAGATATATCCGAGAACTGAAAGTAAATACATTGACATATTAATAATTTATAATTATAATTAATAAATTATATTAATATATATTACGTTTACCTCTGAAGCTACTTGATCAGCCAAGAAAGTATAGCAAGCAAACTGTAGGAATAGAAATGCTATGCACATCGTTTCGGTTGTATTTGTAGTCAAATTAGCGTTTCTAAAATGAAAGCTCTGAAATTAACACTCTAATTTCATTGTTTCATCAATATATTCGTAAATTATTGTGAAATACGTGACAATCGTCGCAAAGTTCGCAAAACGTGTAGCTTTATACCATTGTAAATATTTATAAACAAAAATGAGGAAAACTAATAAAGATGGCGCTAGTTATATAGGCATATTGTTAATCCACGGGGGCGATTATCGAGTGAAAACTTCTTGCAAAAACTTTCTCAACTTCGCCTGGTTAAAGAATTAAAACAGCACACGGTACGGAATAGTAAGAAAAAGAATTCGCATTTGGAAGCAAAATATTCAAAATGGCGTACAAATATGGCGAAAATCGGAAAAAATTAGCAAATTTCCTGAAAATCGGTATTCTAGGGTTTCTTGGGTCGCTGATACGGGATCCGAGGTTAGTTTGGCATTTTAGAAAGTGACTGATTAAATATGGCGCTCCAAAATGGACCAAAATCCGACGATTACAATTTTACATTCATTGCACGACAGTTAACGAGGGAAAAGTCGGGTTTCGGTCACTTTTTGAACGCCATTGTCGGTCAGCCATCTTGTGAAATGCAAAGCTGACGTCAGATCCGTTATCAGCGACCCGAAAAGATCATAAATACCGATTTCCATGGTGCGCCATTTTGAATTTTGGGTGCAAATGTGCATATTTTGTTTTAATTTGAGTATATTTCGACGTGATGCCCCAAACGAGATACTATTCCGGACTGCCTTTAGGAGTTTCACGCTAGCCTGTGACGGCTTAATAAAAAAAAGAAAAATCGTATACAGGGCTGCTTCACAAAAATACAATTACTTGAAAAAATTGATAAACCTTGAAAATTCTTCCTTTGATAAATATGTATTGCATTCGAAATTTAAACATAAAATTTTTCTTACTTTTTAAGCATGTTCCAAAAATTGACAGTATTGAAAACACGAACCGCCACGTTTCGGCCTCTCGCCCGGAACTACTACTACAAACGTAGTAGGGAGGGGAAAAAGCAAACACCGACGAAGTAAAATTAGATTTACATATTGGGGGACACGGGGGATCAAGAAAGAGAAAGAGAAAAATACGAGAAATTATAAACCTGAGCTCTATTAAGAGTTTATAAAATAAAGTAAGTAAAATACTTGAAAATTAAGAATCTGAGTAATACAAAGAGAAAAAGAAGTAATAGAGACCCAATTCCCCTGACGTCAGCGGTTATCGCGTTCTTTACAAAGATGTACAGTTTCTTTTTTTTTAATGAATTATGAAATTATCTTATTAAATTCCAAAATTATTTCAAATCTCATCAAATATCTTAAATTAAATTACGAAAGGTAAAATAAAATTCATTAAAATTTAAACGTTGTGACTCGTATGTGAGTACGAGGTTTGCGAAAAAGGAAAAAAACTTCCTCGGCCGTAGGTGGCTGCGTGGGCTTCCGCCCGTTGGATACGGCCTGCCCTGACTCGCCGAGCTCCGCTACGGGCTCCAGCCAATATTTCCTTCGTCAAACGAACGGTCACCCCAAGCTACCCTCAACGGCTCGCATACGAGACGAAAAGGCACAAAAGACGAGTAGAAGTATAAAATAAATGGAAAAAGAAAGAAAGAAAGAAAGCCTGAAACAAAATCACCAATCAGGATAACGGTACTAAATTGAATCGGAACATACCTAAGATCTTGAGCGGCTAAAAGTTATTCTCTCCGCACGTGGTTTAAACAGGTTATATCCCGTGGTAGGAAGGAAAAGACGATAATCAAATCTCAAACGGCAACGTCAATACCTTAAAATCCTCCTCCAATATAAATAGTCGAATTCCCCTATCCGTAAGGCTAGGTGCACACGCATCGATTTTCGATCGTACGGAAAAATATCGTACATTATTTTATCGTGTGCATTATTTGCACACACATCGATTTTTGATCGTACGGGAAAATATCGTACGTTATTTTATCGTGTGACTTATTTGCATACACTTCGATTTTCGATCGTACGGGAAAATATCGTACATTATTTTATCATCTGTGCTACTGGCAAACTCTTTGATTTTTTGTGTATAGTATTGCAACCATTTATTAAAAGCTCGCGAAAATGAATCCGAAACGTGTCGTTGCCATGTGGTTCATGTACCGTCATTTTTATGCAACGCAGGCATAACCGAAAGTATTGGGTTCACCCAATTAATGAAAAAAGAGGGGGCTTCTTCCGATAATAGTCCTATAGGTAGAGCCGCCTTTTCTATGATAACCTCGCCATGCATCAGAATCTTGTGAACAGTTGCTGGCATGTGATATCAATTGTATTTTTGCACATACAATTCAGCAGTTTCGCGTGCGTATATTCCAAATTTGTCGACGAGAATTGATGCACTGGTAGTAATCACCTGCAGGATTATACTAAACCTTTCAATTAATGTTACATCAGTTCCTATTATATCTGCAGTGACTTGAGGTTGTGAGAAGAATTTTCTAGCAGTGTTACCGTCATTACTAGTGCCCACACCTTGCTTCACAAAATCTACCCGAATACCCAATCTGTTCCTGAACTCCTCTTGAATTCTCTTTCTTGTATTATCTTTCATTTGTTTTTCTTCTAAGGTAGCAGCCGCCTATTTTTGAAATGGTATTGTGTAGGCAATATGTAAAAGACATTTCCTAAATTTTATGGGCGCGTGTAATGGCGAAAGATCTAGATCGTTCCACTAGAGGTTTTGGCTAATGTTATTCAAATTGGTCATTTCTTTCGGTGTAGCTGCACATATTTAACATCTTGATGCCGAAGATGTGCCAGTTACAGCTTGTGCAACTTTCGCATCATGCATTGCAAAATGCAGGTCATAAGTGATTTTAAATTGGTGTGGTGTCAATTGTAACTTCCATAGCTTTCACCTGATGAATTTGGTTTTCGATTGCTGTAACCTCGGCAATTGTTACCCCGCGAATCTCCAGCAAATTCCAGCTTTATTGGTCGACAGTATCGTGTAGACGAAGTTCTAGGGTTGTCCTTTAATTAATTAAAATCTCATCAGCAGTTGTATACATCAATAAACAATTGATATGATGTTTATAGCAAATGTAAACTCATTACCCCCATTTACTTTTAATAACCTATTAAGCTTTTTCCTGGCAAACTAAACAATTTAATTCTTTTTTTTTCCACGTATGTTTATTAATTTGATTACAGTAAGTAAATATCGTAATAATAATATCCACGGTCTCAAATTTTCGGTTGAATACAACCCATTTACAAACCCTACAAACGCCCCAACGTTATCGTAGTATTGCGCTACGTTCGCATTCAAACACGTTTTCTCAGGCAAACGCAGCAAAACGCAGCTGAAATTAAGAGAGTAATTTATGAAAGATTTAAAGATGTCCTTGGTACCATTCTCAGATCGTAGCTCCCCGTAGCTTTCTACTAAAACCCTTCCTGAAGCCCCGTTTGTAGCAAGGAGTACACCTGTCCAAACTATTTGTGATATTACAAAATATATGTGATATTTAGCAATAATTTCTTCGGTTACATACAGTCTGATATCTATTACACCTAACATAATAATAACATTATGAATTGAATAATAATTTACAGAACAGGAGTACTTTAAATGCTTGACAATAAAATAGACAAAATTTTCAGTTTACGATTAGTCCCACTTTAGGTGACGATATTTCATATTAAATTGGCCGCAGTCAGGGACTAATTCTATTTTTCAGGTAGATTAACTATTTAACTGCCTAATAAGATCACAAATGTCAATGGATTCGATACCTTCCCAAAATGATTTTTCCGCACCTGAACCACTGTGCGGCGTCCGTCTATCGTAGTGGCAATGCACGGCATCAACAAGGAGATCGTGCCGTATCGTGTGGAGTTCGAAACTTGTGCATGCTCCTATGCTTTTCGTTGTTCCTCTAAAAGAATTTGATCATACGATATTTTTCCGTACAATCGAAATCGATGCGTGTGCACATAGTATATTGATGCCGTGCATTGCCACTACGATCGACGGACGCCGTGTCGTTGCCGTGAATACAATAGCGTACATGATCCAACGAACGCTTGCATACTCCACGATTTTTATTCGTACGATAAAATAACATACGATATTTTTCGTACGATCGAAATCGATGCGTGTACGCCTAGCCTAACTCTTGGGCGGATTCCTCTCCAATACGAAAAATAATTTTACAGAATTAAACCAAATAGGAGGTTTCCGACAGTATGAAATATACGACTATATCTGCTATTTACCCAACGAAGAATAGGGAGCGAGTGGGGCGAGAAAAACTACAACGGTCCTATATAAAAGCTCGGTATCGAGCAAAAACCAAAAATCCTAAGACTGATGATCAAAAAGGAAAAAGAAAGCACAAAACGGAAGCTAAACAACATAAGTACGATCTCAAACTAAATTTTCACAAATTAAACAAGAAGTTAAGAGAAATTAAAATAAAGATTATATAAAAGATTCTGAGAACAACATAAAGTTCGAGAACATAGCGCTGCATGCGGCGCCAGAAAAATGGAATATCGAAACACCGGAAAATCGAGAAATACAGACATGGTAAAAAATAACGTAAGAGTTTCGTGTTTGTGGTTCAATAACTGAACTGTAATTTTTTTATTTTCTGTATTTGTGTGATTACTACGCCGTGCCTGATCCGACTGCGCAATTGCTCGTTTTTCACTCTATCTCTCTCACACCTAACTAAATATTGTACAAATACAGGCGGGCAATTTGAATACATAAGTGAAAACGCTTTCAATAAAAAAGAAAAATGAGACATGACAAAAATATTACAGCGTAATAAATAAACTGTTTGTTGATATCTCTATACACGTAACACTGATTCGCAATCTTCATCTGTCGGTAGGAGGCATATCTGTGTTATGGCCCGTTTTGAAAAAACCGTCGGTGTCCTTACTGTTACAGCTCGAACTAAGTCGTCGGTTCCTGGATGTAACACAGTGATTCTGGCCATCTTCCAATTGCATGGGGGTTGATTCTCGTTCTTCGAGATGACTAACTTTCCTTCCCTTACTAGATTTGATTGTTTGAACCTCCATTTGTTGCGTTGTTGTAATGTATTTAAATAATCATTGGACCAATGTCTCCAGAATTGTTGTGCATATTTTTATAGAAGTTGATATCTTGTCAATCCATTAACGGGGATTTCTTCAACATTGTCCTACGACAATGAATTTAACGGTTTTCCAATGAGGAAATGTCCAGGTGAGGGTGGTTCTAAATCGTTATGATTTATCGTATGACTGAGTAGAAGTAATGAGGGTCGGGAGTTTAATATAGATTGAATTTTGGTGATTAGAGTGTAAAATTCTTCGAATGTGTAGTGGGTTGATTTCAATGATCGTTTTAAATAATATTTTGTGCTTTTAACAGCCGCTTCCAAGATGCCTCCAAAATGAGGTGATCGGGGATTGTAAGTTTTAATGTTTGTGCTTGTTGATATTTTAGACAGCTCATTATCCGTACTAACAAACGTTTTGCCATTATATGACATAATAAATTTACACAGACCTCTTCGGGCAATGAATCTTTTCAAGGCGTTCAAAAAGGCTACGGAAGTGAAATCACTTACAGGCTCCAAGTGAACGGATTTTGTAGAAAGACATACGAAAATATAAATGTATGCTTTGATAACTACTCTATTTCTAAATTTACCATCTTTCATTTCAAAAGGTCCGGCATAATCTAGACCAACTTGTGAAAAGACGTGATTTGGTGATACTCTTACACTAGATACCTGACCCATCTGTTGCAATAAAGTATTAGGGTTCGCTTTGAAACAGGTGATGCACCCAGGTAATATACTGCGAACGACTTGTCTAGCGTTAAGCGGCCAATAATTTTGTCTTAGACAAGACAAAACCAAATCCGAACTTGCATGTAAGTTTCTGTGATGTTCATGCTTAACTGAAAATTCGGCGAATTCATGTTTTGAGAATAAAACGATTTGATGAATTCGGGAGTAAGGTAACTGCGTTTTTTACAAACGACCGTCTACTGGTATAATTCCTTGCTCATCCATAAATCCATAAAAATATATTTAATGTGCTTAATTTACTTTCGCTATGAATTGATTTAGATTTATTGTTAGATAAAGCGTTAACTTTATTAGGCAAACATTCATGCTAAACTAACCTAACAAGTTTGTGCGTAGCAATGTCATATTCTGTCGCCTAATAATTTATTAAATGTGTGTTTGCAGTTTTGTGAGAATATTAAGTAAATATGAAGTTATACGAATTAGTTTTGTGAAACTTGAAAATTTGCTAAATAAATTTGAAACGACGTTGAGCGCTACCATGGATGCAATCTTGCCTGATTTTAGTTCAAGGATTTCACTCAAAACAACGACCTTATTATCTAAATGTTCATAATCTGGCTGCAACAAAATTCAGGTCCTTGCCACCACAAATGTGAACAACCTAATTCTTCAGATGAAACACCACGAGAAATCAAGTCTGCCGGGTTGTTAGATGATTCAATACGTTTCCAATCAGCCTTTGTTACGCGTTGGATTTGTGACACTCTGTTTGCCACAAATTTTTTAAATTTTGCGATATCTATTGGAATCCAAACCAAAGCAATGGTGGAATCAGACCAGTAGGTAATGCTGTTTATATTTGTATCAAGAGCCTTTTCCGTTTGATTCAATAATTTACATAATAATAACAATAACTGCATAGTTGTAGTATGGGAATTGTTATTGCTTTTAATTAATTAAACAACCAATTTGGGATATATTAGTCGAATTTTAATTTCCCCTAAATAGTTTCCAGATTTTGCATAAATGCAAACTCTGTACGCTGCATTTGATGCGTCACAGAATCCATGAATTCATATTATTTCATTATTTGTTACGATGATTTGTCTAGGAATTCTTATATGAGATAATAATGGTAATCCTATTGTATACTGCACAAATTTGTGTTGCCAACGAGACGGTACCTCCTCATACCAATCTGAGTTCAACTCCCAAAGCTGTTGCAATATTATCTTCGCTGTTATTATTAGACCTAGCGGATCAAATATCTTAGCTATTGTAGATAGCACCTGACGTTTAGTTATTCTGTTGAAATTGTGATTTAGTTGAACTGTGTAGAAAAATCATCTTTTGGATCGTAAGTTATGCCCGATGCATTTTCCTATTTGCCGTCTGTTATTACAAAATGGTCTACGTCTGAGGTTTGTGCTAAATTTTCCAATAGTTGCGAGGAATTCGACATCCACTGACGTAGTTCGAAACCTGCACTCTTTAATGTAATTTGCAAAGTAGCTATTAACCTTTCTGCTTCCTGAATATTACTAGCTCCCGGCATCAAATTATCTACATAGAAGTCTTTAATAATGGTTAGTCTTTCAAGTGGAAAATTTTCTCAATTATCCAAGGCTATCTATTGTAAGCATTATAGGGATAGAAAACTAGGTGATGCCGTACCGTATGTGACAGTATTCAATTCGAAATGCCTTTAATCCTCACCTAGCTCATCACGTCAGACAATTCTCTGTAAACTTTGTTGTGATGGATGTACATTTATTTGTTGACACATTTTTGTTATATCTGATATAATCATTATATTATGTTTTTAAGACCGTGTAACTATTGAGACTAAATCCTTTTGAATGTTAGGACCTACCTCTAAGACATCCCTCAGAGAGATACCTGCAAGATCCATCAAACGCAAGCCTACATCTTGTTGTAGTACTGGTTTGCTTCATGACGCCGTGATGTGCTAAATAATAAGTTAAGCTTGGAGTTTGTGACTTGTTAAACTGGGTCACGTGTCCTAATATTTGATATTCGCTCATAAAATTCCTTTATTGTTCGTATAGTGACGGATTTTTGACTAATTTCCTTTCTATACTATTGAATCTCTTAATTGCAACTGTTTGAGAGTCTCCTAGGTCTTTATAATTGTTCTTTACAGATAACTTAACTATGAAGCGACCCGTATTGTCTCTCTCATAATTTTCTATGAAGTGGTAATCGCATTCTTCCTCTTCTTTAGACCAACGTTTGCTGATTGCACATTCTTCAATATTCCAGAAGCTTTCAAGCTGCTGTCGTAGATCCGCATTTGACCAGAAAAAAAAACAAGACTGTGTGATGTTAGGTTTTATATTTAAGTACCCTGCAAGAGTCCAACCTAATGTTGTGTTTTGTAAAGTTGGTTTGTTTTTCTCTAACTTGATTTTTCCCGTACTGAGCAAATATAAGAATATTACTGCACCAAGTAGTATGTCAACAGCGTTAGATACATTATATGTTTCGTCTAAGAGGATATGGGTTGGAATTTTAATAAATGGTGTGTAAAATGTAAATTGTGGAACACTACCGGTTATGTTCTCGATTATTAAAAATAATAAATTAACTTCGTATTTACTGTGTAATGATCGTATGCTCGTGTTTGTGTTGTATGAAATGTTGGCAATTTTATCATTGATACCTGCAACGAGAATGTTTACTGTTCGCCCTGTTAATTTTAATTTCCCAAACATAGATATAGTCATAAAATTTGACATACTGCCGCTATCGATCAAAACCTTATATTGATGTGGATTTCAATCGATGTCAAAAACATCTACTACAGCTGTTTATAACAAATCTATCGTGCTGTTTTCCCTACAATGAGCAACAGTTGACTTCTCTACTATGGCGGTTTGCCTACCGTTAGATTTATTTTGAGGATTGATTGTACCATTTTGAGTTTGTTCGTTATTTCTTGAACGGTTATGTATTGAACTATTCGTTGCTTCATATCTAGGATTAGTTTTTATCTTCGAATTTTTTTACTCAATACGCAATAGTGTGTTGTGGCGCTCGCTGCATATTTTGCAGCCTAATAAAGGACAATCAACTTTTAAATATCCCATTCGTAAGCAATTCATTCATATTTACAGCATTTTGCTTTCACTTATTTTATTATGATTTGATAATTCCAAGAACTTTGGACAACTGCAAATATAGTAAGAATCCCTATGTTGCTACGTGTGATAATGATTTATTTTGTGAGTACGTTTTGTGAACGCCAAATTGATTATTCGTTTGGTTTTTAAATATGTTATTTGACTTGAAACTCATAGATTCCAATATTTGGCATCTGTTTTTGGAAAACTCGGTATTGTAATTGTTTCGATTGTTGGATCAACTATTGCTTTAGATTGGACTCCCCATTCTAGTCATGTAATCAAGTTTATTAATTAAAAGATATATGATCAATGAACTCCAGTACTCGACACGTTGTCCGATGCTTTTCAAGGCACGAAAATGTTTTAAAAAGTTATGAAGAAAGTTTCTGAGATCCTGATATGACTCCTTGAGAATAATAGGCAATCCAAAAGTTTGCCTGATATGATTTTGTATATATATATATATATATATATATATATATATATATATATATAGAGTAGAATATAAAGACGAGCGAAAAACTCTATTGGGGTGGTCGGTCCGTGAAATAAAAAGTCTCATTGGTTCAACCTCTATATTTCCTCACCGTTTGGTAACTTCATCAGGAGTATGCTGAAAAATGTGCTATCACAATGTTGCAACTTAAGGATTAAATTAAGACTTACAACTAGAGTAGATCACTAGCCCTCAGATACATATTAACGTGGTATTAAACCATCAGATTTTCACGGACCGACCACCCCAATAGAGTTCTTCGCTCGTTTTTATATTCTACTCTAAACAGTACGGTCGATATACATTGTTACTATATATATATTTTTTTTTTTTACTGTCTATCACGTAATAGTTGCTATGCTATTACGTACATAGTTTGCATCACATATTAGTTTAATTACCTTCGCTGCACCGTCCTTTAATGCCGATGATAAATAATGAAATTTTTGTGTATTGGGCAAGGTATTACCGTTACGAATAATTGAATTGAAAATGTCATAAAAATGAATAAAGTCATTTTAGTTACCTGTGAATATTGGTATGTTTATTTAAGTAGATTTACTGACCTCGTGAGCTATTGTTTGTTTTTGTATTGTATTCTGTTTGCCTGATATTTTATTGGTATTAGCAAGATCTTCGTTTCTGTTGTTATTTCGTAAAATTCTTTCTCGAACGTTTTTCTTTCGTCTAATTGCACTTCTCCTTCATCAATCATTTGAATAGCTGTTTATATTTCGTCAAATTTATTGAAAATTATTTTTATTTGTTCAATTCTTGTGTCTAATTTTCTAATTTTCCTAACTGTGCCTAAATTATTAACGAATGTTGTGTAATTTATTAATTGCCGTTGTAGTGTACCACGTTGCATCGTTAAATTTTTTATATCGACCGTTTTGTTTGATACGGGATGTAGAATGAATGAATGCAGTTTTTTTTAATTTACTAAAACACACATAAAGATCATAAAAACCTTCCCGTAAAATTTTAATTCTATCACAAAATTACTTTTTAAATGTTCACTGTTAACAAACTATTCGCTAAATTTCTAAGCTGCCACAGTTTTCACAACAGCAAATGGCAAATTTGACGAAAATAATAATCACACATCTCAACAGTGTCACTTATTGTTAGTAGTCGTTTGTAAAAACATAAGGAACCCCTCGTTTTCTCATAGCGGGTAGCACCCGGTGATGCCATAAGCGACTACTGCAAGCCCCAGGGGTCACATCTCTGGTAATCCTTTTAATACTTACTCGAGCACACGTCAGGAGCCGAGAAAATATGGTCCTTTTGACCGGAGGGTGTATATGTACTTATGTGTATACCTATGTGTGGTGTTGAACGGCGGCGCGCATATCTACAGTTAGAACTACTTATTTGCTGATATCAAATACTGCATTTCGTTTTGTAACTTTTAAACTTTATATAGTACCACTACAACAGAAACAGATAATTGCAAGCAATAGTGACACAACAAGTTACCAAGAATTAGATATTGATCAAAAAGAGTCAGGATCTTGATATGAGCGCAAAGAATATAACGTAAGTCCTGGGATTGAATTTTTCTATATAACCCAATAAAATTGATTTTCGAGAATAGGAACTTCTTTAATTGCAACATCAATATATGTTACATAAAATTCAACACACGGGTGATCACGTAAAACAAATGGCCCCAAGTGATGAAAGGTTATGATTTTTCGCGACATGTCGCTTTATAGAAAACCGCCTATATTAATAGTACTCTAATTCAATTAACAGTAAGCTTATTTTGTAGCTACTTACTTGACTAATACAAATAGATTACTACATGTGGTGAAAATAGTAATGAAGTAGTGTAGTAAGAACAATGTAGAATAAATATTCTTCATTCGTGAGAACAACCTAAAAAGAAATCTTTATCAAAATGCAAATTTTCTTTACGTACGAGTCTAAAAGCAAATTGGGGCTGGTTAAATAAATAGATGAAATAAGGATTTTCTTTTACCACCTATATTTGCTAAAGTTCAGATACGTATGTCGACAACTATTTAAGCTGCCATTCTTAGTGGAAACTTAGATGACACTGGCGAAATACCTATTTGGAAATTGATCTTATATGATAGTTCTCTACTACAATTAGGTCAATTAAACAAGACTGGTTTGCATGATAGTTATATTTCCAGAACGTGTTCCAAAAACGTTTCTAAACGTTCTGGAAATATAACTATCATCCAAACCAGTCTTGTTTAATTGACGTAATTGTGGTAGAGAACTACCATATAAGATAAGTATAAAAAAGGCTACGAAAAATATATGTATATATATACAGATTTATTTGGAAATTGTTAAAAAAGGTGTGGTGAAGGAAAATTGTTAGGCGAAGGGTGTTGCAGGACACGGCCCGCCAAATGAATGAAAATTACTGCTAACTAATACTACCTCCCTTTTCTTATTTCAACTGATATTAGGACTAATTTGTTATAGTAAAACAGTAAAATTCGTCGACACGTTATACAGAGCAGCTAAGTAATTTCAAATACGTTTCATAAATCTATGTACTTACGACAACAAAAGCTGGTGATAGGATACGTAATGTCGTATATTTCGTTCAGTGTTTTCGCTATAGTGGTTTAGTATGTGTATTAGCTTCTCCTTTAGAATCCTAATTTGAAGAACTATATGAACGCAGAACACCAAATACATTAAGTCACAACTTGCTACAATTGGAATTCCAATACAAAGGCAATAAAACTGCGACATTAATAAGGCAGCATCTAACGCAATAGAATCAGGAATCGCTGTGGACATTGGAAATAAATACGTTGCGTTAAATAGTGGTCTCAGAAAGAAGAGGAGCACAATAATTATCGATGATATAGGCTCCACAATTTGAATTAATTTGATGATTCTAAAATATGTTTCAAAAGTCTTCCTAATACGTTTGCTTAAGTTCTCGTATCTCCAGAGCTCCTTTGTTGACACAATCACCAACGTTTCTATTTCATTTTTATAGTACATAAAATGCAAATATTTTAAGAAAATCTAAAGAGAAAAGGTCAATTATTAGGTATGGTGAAATGTACATACATGCTTACATGCGTGTACGTTATCATCGATTGCAGAGTTTTAATAAACGTTTCGCCTGTAGCAAGGAAAAAATTAACTCCAATGAAAGTATTTACAAAGGAAATTGTGATGCAGTTAAAAATTCGGAAAAGTATAAGCAGAAACGAAATAGAATTTTTTGATTCGCCGATAAACTTTAACAAAGTAACACATATATATAATATACTGTTGCCCGACACATCCATAACGACCTTCTTTAACAAAGTTCTCTCTTGATCTATTTTCTAGGTAATTCATTCTCAGACTGCGTTTTATATGATACGGAAAGTTAGATAATCGACTAAATACTTTCCCTCCAATTTACGAAATAGATGAACTACAAAATAATAATTGGATTAGCTTCCAGCTTTAATTAAACTGTAATTTATAAATTGATCTGAACAAAATAACTTTACTATTATCCTGTTCTAAATATACAGACAATAGCTAAGCAGAATACGGATCTGTAAATTGATATAATTAACATTTATACAAAGTATAGTACCTACCTATTGAAAGGTTACTTTACCTTTATTTATTTCTAGATTATACTTAAGCTTTGTAACAGTACGACTAAATAAGCTGAAATTGACATAACGACGGGCAAGCAGAATACACTACGCTTTAAACAAATTCAGTATTACGAAAAAGAAAGGAGAGAAGAAATCGGAAGCCAAAATATTCAAGGAGCCTCATACCGTTACTGACTTATACCTACGTAAAACGTGGATGATCAAAGTGCAAAGAATAAACTAAAATCATGACCCATGACAAACAAAATGATTTACACCGGGAATGGTTGAGACTTGAACCAGTTAATAACGGACATAAAAGAAGACAAGAAGCTGCTTTAGACTGGAAACGGAAAAGGACCTAAGCGAACTATGATTAGATTAGATTAGATTAGATTATTTGAGCTGGCAATGATGCCTGTTAAATTGCGACCTTTCATGCCTCCTTAGAGTATATTCTCCAACTTTGTTCCTTTAGTTAGACCTTTAGATGCACTTTTTTTCGAAGCGGACTTGAAGCCCTTGCTCCGGAATACTGTCATATGCCTCCATAACAGAGTCCTGGACTGCCTTAAGCTTTGTCAACTCCATCTGTGTGGCTGGATAGCCGTTGCACACTACCGCGAACCTCTCAAAAGTTCCTTCTGTTTTGGGCCTCTTGCTTTTCGGAAGACATCCGGGATTACTGCCCTCCGACCTCTGCTTTTTTGACTTCCGTCCTTTCTTTACGTTGAGGCCTAACTCTGAACTAACATCTGAACTAACCTGGCTCCTTTGTCCTAGCGAAGTTGGCCTTGATTATGGCGAACTAGGAATAATGATACAGTCAAAATACAACAGAAAAGAAACATCGGCTGAATGCAAGCGAGTTGATGTTTGCTATATATTTACTAATGTAAACGCTTATGGAAAGCATGAAGTAATGCTTGGTTGCTTAAAAATGTTCGTGCTTAATTATGACACTTTAGAGCATTGTATATTGCATTACTGTTCGCCCAATATCGCTCGTCTGATAGCCTTTTTTAAGTTTCCGCGAACCATCCTCATCTGATTAGCATTCTCCATAGATTCCTTTTCAATTTCTTCAAGGTGTTCGATTAGTTATGTCGTTGGCAGTTCAAAAGTTTATTTCACCGTCGAACCGTTACCCTCCTAACAGTTTTTATGTATAGGTACACTTTACTGTTTTCAATACTGAAATTCTAAAATCCTATTTCGATCCACCTCTGTTGTTGACGTTAATATTGAAGAAATGCATAAGATATTTAATAACGATATGAAATATAAACTGTAATTTACAAATTTGTGTTTGATTGACGTAGAAAGCAATGAAGGTAGACAGACAGGTAGGTACTTTTAAGAAAAATAGACATACATATTTTCACGAGCGGCTAAATATAATAGAAGAATAAACGGAAAGCCAGAACAGTAAAGAAGATGATAGTAATGTGCACTAGAATATAAAAGAATTTCAACCTTGAACTCTTCTTTATACCTTGTTTTGAAGAAATTTAATTGTCTTTCCAAATATTGTAAAAACAAGTAAATGCCTCAATATCAGCTTATCTTGTTTATTCTTTTGACATATTACTCTCCTAAAACCAAAATGAACAAGAGACATTTTATAGTTATTTCATTATTTATTAGTTCTCCAGCCAGGTAACTAAGGAGAAACTGAAAGGTACAGAAATAAGATTATATTCATAAACGAGTTGCGTACACCATAATAACTTGACATTATAATAGTGAGATTTCTGCGGGAGCCCACGAATAGACACTGAAATTCAATAAAAACTGTGGCGCCAAATTCAACTTGTCTTCAATAATTAAAAATCACTGCATATCTTCATTTTTGCTAGTGCTATTCTTAGTAATTATTGATTCAGTGGCAAAATAGTGACAATCGGCAATAGTTCGTACGGCGTCTTAAACCGTCTTTTAACAGAATTAAGAGCACATACTAATTAAAATTCTAACTTGTTTGTCTCTGATCGCTGTAAGCATATATTTTAGGCCTTGAACTGTATTAAGCGTCATTTGCGCCTTGTAAGGAGGATCTGGAGTGTCGAAGAAAAAGAAAAATGCAAATTCATATTTGCTTAAAAATTGATCAATTATAGAGAGAAATAAAGAAATGGCACTCGGCCAATGGGTCGTGTGAGTAATGCCAAAGTATATTGAAATCAAAAAATAAAGCTTGCAAACAGTAAAAATAACTCAAACAATATTCAGTATTTTGATTTGGTATTTAGTGTGCCGCCCCGGCCTTTTGCAATAGCTGCAATCCTTGTCGATGGTGACCTAATGAGAGTTTTGGTAATAATTAACTGTACTTTCATTCCTCCAAATATCTAATATAGCTACTTTTAATTCAGGTTTATCCCTTGGGCGTCTTTTACGGATCTACGTCAATTCGACGCAGAGAATTAGGCGCACGTCAATTGGGCGCGACAAACTCGACGTAGTAAAAACTTGACGCAATGATAATTCGACGCGCCTAGAATTCAATGGACAGAAACGAACAAAGCTTTCGTTGTAATGGTATAATGTATTTAAAAAAAAAGTTATAGAAGAAAATATATATAGAGACGGCGAAAATATAAATAGAAAAAAGTTAGAAATATTATAATTGATACTGAAAATTATAAACAATTCTACACAGATATTCCACAATTGGTCTATTACCGTAATCAGCTACCACTCTTTGTAATCGCTCTCTAGTGTCTATATTTTTTCGGGGCTGTTTACCTCCAGCAAACAATCGCTCTATTTTCAACCTATTTGAACTATTTTCTTTTTTCTTTTTCTTCTATGGCATTATTTGTACAAGAAACATCTTCTGCCACTAACTCGTGCACATTCCATAAATTCAGAGTATAAAGTGGAGCTCTTCAATGCCCTCGTCTATCTAGACGGCCTATTTCGAAGCAATTTAATAAAGGAACTAACAAATCTTCATTGTCGGTGTAAAAGTCGCTGCGAAGGAGCTGTTCATAAGCGTCATTTATGTGATTTGGTGGGACGAAAGTTGAAGCTGATAATAGTCGTAATTGTAGTGCAAATTCAGCGTCTTTACTGTATCTTGCTTGCAGTCCTGTTTATTGTATTTGCCTTCATACAAACTGGCATAAATGACAAAAAGCCACGTACTGTCGATTGCAGAAATTGCTGCATAAAAGCATTTATCGCTGCTCGGTCGAAATCCACCATAATTGACACAGGTCGAAGATTGGGTTTGATTGTTTGTAGTGTTTGAAAAAATCGGATACCTATAGGTTGCCTATGACTTATCTGATAGAAGGGCGAATACGGTTGGAATTACATTGCGGTACTGTAGTTCGTGTATGGTATATAATTGGCGATGAAGAAAGCGTATCATCCGCATACCATACATGTATTAATAAAATATCCTAAAGTAGGTTGCCAAATTGCATTAGAATATATTAGCGCGCGACGAATTGTCGCATGCGTCAAATTGCAAGCGTTGCATAGATGACAACCAATTTTCGCACGTCGAATATGCCGCACCCAATTCACGTGACATCGTTTTTAACTCATGTCCTTCTTCGCAGTAGCCCAACAGTTCTCTATTGGATTTAAATGTGGACTGTTTCCGACTCACTTGAAGGATATAAGGTCCCCTTTCCTCCAAGTGTTGCTTTACCTAATCAAAACAGAAACGAAAAAGTATTGTATATATTTTTTTGGATAGTATCGCAATGTAAACAAATATTTCTTACAATCTTCCCTTTGTGACATGGCGCACAATTGTCTTGGAACATGCGGTCAATAATCAAAGGGAACAAAACATCAATGGAAGGTTCCAAATAGTCCTTAAGAACGTAGATATATCCAGAGGCGTTTAAATGACCGTATATGAAGCCCAGCTTACTGCAATCGAATGCAATCGATGATATGCCACCTCAGATCATTTGACTTGTTGGAAATTTACTTCGCAGGATAACCGTGCTTTGATGTATGAAACGCCATCGGACCAGTTTCGGTTTACTTTTAATCCATCTGTAAAGATAACTGTTTTCCAGTCATTATGAGTCCAGTTTTGGTACTCTCCTTAAAAAGTTAGGCGAGCTGCGCGCATTGTAATACTCAATGTCAATTTAACTTGAGGAGTCCTTACCCTAAGCCCCATAAATTGATGCCTTCTACGCACCGTTCTTGGGCTAATTGTAGTTCTACCTGTTAGTTACAACTCGTTAACTAACTCTTTTTAGGTTGCAAACATAAGACTTCTAAATTTCGATCCTCGCGTTTTGTTGTCTTTTTATTGCACTTTTCAGTTCCTTGAGTTTTCTGCAGGTTTTCGGTAGACTCGGATTTTTTTAACTTTAAGCACAGTAACATGCTTATAGCCTAGTCCTAGGATAATAGCTCTTGTAGAAAGATATTCCTTCTTAAGGCAAAAATCACACTTTTATCGGCTATTGAAGGCATCATGGTGCACTACACAATATCACTCTTTGTCAAATAAACACGTGTTACAGTTAAATTCTGGCAAATACACATACAAAATCTACCGCTGTTCTTAAACATCTATCATTACATTAAAATGATAGCTGGCAACGTATTGTACGAAATTCAAAGAAATTATTGGGAATACATATATGATTTTTCGATGATGGTAACATTAATTTGATCACTCCTGTATGTATGACGCAAAAATAAAATCATGCTTAGTAAGTTGTTATAACCAGAGCTTTTTGCGCCATATGAAATATCCATCGCATCCTAGTATACAAATGTATGCTAACATGTACTAGCATTTAAATAAAATTCTACTTAAAGTATTTAAAAGCATGTTTAGAATGTTTATTTCAAAATCGGCTATCATCGGCGACGTTGCCTTGGATGTTTATAGAGGCTGACTGTCCGAACACCAGACACATGAAAAGAAACGAGCAACATCAGTGCTGTAGATATTACGAGCGGATTATAGAAGAACGAGGATTTTGCTACCAGCTCTCTTTCAACGCCCCAACCACAGAATAGACAGAAGCGACAAAGCTACAAAATCTTGTGGTAAATTCTGTATGCGCATGTTCTAAATACGAAGAAAGTGTTATATTTAGCTAACTTCATTAATGTTATTATTCTGGGATGGTGTGTGCACATTAAAATTAAAATATACGATTATTGTTCTGTATCACTGATTTAACTTTTTAGCAAATACTATTCTTTTAACATATACAAAACTCTAATATTTCTCAAATACGAACAAATGGGCACCTTTCGTATTTTCAAAATGGCTAACTTCTGAGCTATTTCGAGGACATTCAAATCGACCACATGAACATCAAAGCTGCCAACACGCTTTGTCGCTTCTGTATATTCTATGACCCCAACAGCTCTAGAAACTTGATAAACCTCCTTTGTCAATAGTGCCACTTGCCAGGCTCTTACCACCACGGGAACACAGTAAACGGAGAGAAGTCTGGTCGTAACGGTGGGTACCCTCCTTCGACAAACTCGGACTAGAACAAAGCAATACGTGTGCAACCACTATTAAGCTTACTGTTGTGTTTATGTTCGAGGTGGTGTAAATGTTAAAACAGTTGTAGTTATTTAAAATACGTGTTTTAATAAATACTTCGGTTACAAGTGTTTGTGTCTGTGTATTCTTCTTAAAACTATATCTGTATATCATATATAAAAGGAACGCGCATACGTCTTATACTATTACTACATACAATATATTCAAATCTATTATTCTCCATTTCCTCCCGCCGTAAGAGTGCTGTTTCACTATTCACGATAGCGGTATGGAACCTTCCGTTTTTCTGCTCCTTCTAAGTTGGGTCGTTACTGTTTCGGATGTTGAACTACTCGGTATAGGATCCATGTCAGGAGAAGTATTTTCTGGTTCAGGATTTTGAGTTGGTTGTGTCATTGTTGTAATTTCAACGTTTCTTGATTCTTGTGCAATGGACGGTATGTCCGGTTCGTTCCTCTCCACTGGTTCCTTGATGAAGGGTAAGCACAGCTCTCGCAATATAAGTTGGCGAGCGGTAGGGATGCGCCGTAAACGTATTTAGGACACGTACCTTCCGCCTGTCTAATTCAGATAGTGCATAGGAATTACCATTACGTTGCAGAACGAATGATAGGCAATCTATCCCTCCTCTATCTGCGCGAACTCACTCCCACCCTTTGCCTTTATATTGCGAGAGCTGTAGTCATTGCGGTCTCGTATGTGATCAGCGTGACGTTTTCTTTCAATTCCGTCGTTGATTACAACTTTGTATGAATATTTGTTGGTACGTTCAGTAATCTTTGCTTGATGCCATTGTTTTTCGAGATTTGTTCGAACATAGACACTATCGTTATTCTTAAATTGTCGATTATGGCTTTCATCATTCTCGATTTCGTTTTTATATATTGGTATCTTAACGTTTCCTTCACATCCGGTTTAAGGTTGTTCAAGACTGATCGTAAGCGATGTCCAAAGACCATTTCGTTTGGACTCTTGTGAGTGGTTCTATGAGAGGTATTACGGTAATTGAATATAAAATTCCGTAGCCGTTGTATTGGCGTTTGGTCGACATTCCTGCTTGCAGCCATTCTAGTTTTAAATTTTCGTACGAAACGTTCAGCCAGCCCATTTGTTTTTGGATGGTACGGAGACGACGTGATGTGTTTAGTATTCTTTCTGGTACTGTAATGTCAAAATTCTTCTGACGTAAATTGACGTCCGTTGTCTGATACAATAATTCGTGGTAAACCAAAGTTAACGAATATTTCATCCAATGCGTTACAGAGTGTTTAAGTTGTGATTGTCTTCATTGGTTCCACATCTACCCATTTCGATAAGACGTCTACTACCACCAACCAATATTTATCTTCAAATGGTCCCGCGCAATCAATGTGCAGTGTTTCCCATACGTTTTCTGGAATCGACCACCCATAAATAGGTAGTTCCGGTTGTTGTTGTCTGTTGGCTTGGCGATTTCGGCAGTTCTTAACATAATTGTCAATATCAGCGTCCATACGTGGTCACCAAATGTGAAATCTTGATAACGCACGCATGGCTACTATACCGGGATGTCCGGCATGTAACAATTTTAATATGTGTTTTCCCAACCTATCTGGGATAATGATCCTTCCTTGCCACATGAAAATACCATTTTCGATAGAGATTTCGTCGCGTTTCTCGTAAAACGGTTTAAGTTCCGGTGTTATGTAGTACTTCCAGGAACGTGTATTCACCAAATGTTTGATACTTTTTAATAACCTATCGCTGTTCACTTCTTTACGCAATACTGTTCCTGTTACACCCATATTCTCAAGTTTCAGGTTATAACACTCGCCGTAAACTTTCAGTATGCGTTGTTCTTCATGCGTTAATGCTTCGTGTCTGTTAGGAAACCGTGATAAAAAATCTGCGATGATGTTGGTTTTGCCTTGGCGGTATATTATATCATAGTTATACTGACCAATGTATAATGCCCAGCGTACCAAACGATTGTTAACTAGGTTAGGCAGCGTACGTCTTGGTCTAAATAGATGTTCTAGTGGTTTGTGATCTGTTATTAGCGTGAATGTGCTTCACCGTAAGTATTGGTCGAATTTTTAACACCACAGAATATGGCTAATGCTTCTCTATCAATTACAGAATATTGTTTTTCTGCATCATTTAGTTTTCGAGATACAAAGGCGATTGGATACTCGTCGACCTGGTGATTTACGTGAAAATATACTGCTCCGACTCTTTCGAGACGGCTGGCGTCGCACGCAAGGTACAGACGTTCATTTTCGTCGTAAGGCACTAGGGCGTTCGCGTTAAGTATAGCTCACTTAATTTGTTTAAAGGTATCGTTTTTGTTACTTGTCCAGTTCCATCTAACATGTTTCCTTATTAACTTGTGCAAATCGCCACATAAGCTGTGAAGATTGGGGATAAATCTATCGTAAAAATTAACCAAACCGAGAAACGATTTCAACTCGCTGATATTGCTTGGTGTTGGTGCGTTGTTAATAGCTTCTAGTTTGCTGGAAGTAGCTCTAATTCCATCTTGGCTGAATTCGTGACCTAAATATTTTATCGTGGGCTTCATAAATGTACATTTGTTTAGTTGTATACGCATGCCTATATCACGTAGACGTTTAAATACTTCTTTTATGTTTTGTAAATGTTTTTCATTAGTTGGACCAGTTATGGTGATGTCTTCAAAATAAATAACTACGTTATCGATTCCGTCTAGAAGTTCTTCTATAAACCGACAAAAGGCTGCTGCCGCATTAATAATACCAAAGGGTAGCCGGCCTTTGCGTGTGGAAATAATTAAATATTTGCGTGTTGTCTCATCAACTTCGAATTGTAGATACCCATCTTTAAGAATAACTTCGAATAACTCAATCCATTTGCTAGCTGTCTCCCTAATTGGTCAAAAAGTGGTACTGGATGTTTTTCTGCAATGATAACAGGGTTGATGGTTGTACGAAAGCCACCACAAATCCGTATACTCCCATCCTTCTTAGGTACGTTAACTGTAGGTGTTGCCCATTGTATTGGTGTTTCGTTAGGATCTACTGGAGATATTATTCCGTCTTTGACGAGACGTGCTAGTTCTGTTTCGACGTTCTTTTGAATTCCGAATTTAATAGGCCGCGCTGCTATATGAATAGGCTCTGCATTTTCTTTCACGTGTAGCTTCACTTTATAATTTTTGATGAATTGTCAAATAATTCAGCATTGTCTTGAATAATTTGCTGAAGCTGGCTATCGTTCGCTCCTTGTGACAGATCATGTGTTTGCTTGCTTAGTTGAACTGAATATACTTGCTCAGGAAAAGGCATGTCAAAAGCCTCACTCCATGTTAATTCAAACAGCATGGGGTCAGCATTATCTATGACAACTACAGGAAGTTTCTTAGTTTCCTCGTTTATTGTGACGTTTACTTCTGTTTTCCCTCTTGCTTTAAGTTTAAAATTACCGTATGCTTTTAATCTTGGAGGAGTTGTTAGCGATGGTTTTCCTATTTTGTTCCACATTTCGTTGTTAATAAACGGGTAACAGACCAGTTATAGTGGACAATGCGATCAATGTAATGTTCGCTGAATACTGATTATCACACGACCTTATCGTGGTGCTTACCGAAAATTATTAGTTTGTGATACCTAATCCTAGCCCTAAAAATGGTTTTGGATTTTTGTTTTCTTTAATTGTAACCTCTCGGCTAAATTTTCAGTAATAAAATTGGTTTGTGAGCCTCCATCAAGAAGTACTCTGCAATAATCTTGTTTATTATTGTCTAAAATTTTAATACCTGCTGTGCCTAATAAAATCTCGGAATTATTGAAAGCAGGGCAAGCAACTTGCGGCTGTTTATCCTGACCTTCTGTGTTAGCATTAGCGTTGTTTTGAGATTCAATAGATTTATTTTGATTAATACTGTGTGATGAATTACAGGCTTGAGATTGTTTTGATTCATTAAAGTGTAAAAGTGTGTTGTGCTTCCGACTACATTTTTTGCAGCCATTAAGACGACATTGAATTGTTGTGTGATTATTTTTAAACAGTTAATGCAAAGTCCTGCCCTTCGAACTGCATTATATCTCTCTCTTTCATTTAAATTCAAAAATTTACTGCATGTAAAAATTGGATGAGTTTGATTACAAATGAAGCATTGATTCTTAGCTTGTGTGCCGATAAATGATTGATTATTATCTCTCTTTGTGACAAGGTAATGATTTGACTTTGATTTACTAAAATCGATTTGCGATGTCTTAAATTCGTCACCACGGTCTTGTTTAACGAGAAATTTTGTTAACTGATCAAACGTTGGCATTTCCTCGTTGTCAAGCGTACGTTCCCATGCGCGACGCGTGTTGTTATCGAGTTTTCTAACAATGTTGTAGACAAGAATTGTATCCCATTGATCTACAGGTTGATTTAATGCCTTAAGTGCGTTGACGTGGATTTGCGCCTTTTCTAAAAGAATTTTTAAATTTGTAGGAGTATCCTTATGAATTTCGGGCAGTTCAAAAAATGAATCCAAATGCAATTGAATGATTTGTCGTGGTTTGTTACATCGTTTTTGTAGTGATTCCCATGCCACCTGATAATTTTCAGTAGAGGCGTTTAAATTTTCAGTAATTGCACATAATGAGCCTTGGAGGGCATTTTTTAATATATAAAATTTATGAACAGGTAAGATGTCATCATTGTCATGTATTAAATTCTTAAAAGAATCGTGAAAACTATGCCAATGGAGTGGATTTCCATCAAAAGGAGGTATCTCAATTTTGGGTAATAAATTACTTGCCTGTTTAATAGTTACCGTTGCCGGTGTTGCTGTATTTGAAATATTAGAAGAAGATATTGGCCTACTTAATTCGCGTAGACGTTTATTTATAAGCTTAAAACATGAATAATACTGATCTTCGAATTGAATTCTTACATCCTCATGATCCTCATTATATTGAGAATCATCTTCCATTAATGATTCAAGTCTGCATTGAATCTTTTTGAATTCCTGATAGCATTCTTCTAATTTTTGCCTTCTACCCTCTGTTTCATCTATATCTGCGCTTGCATTTGCTAGGAAAAATTTGTTATACGAGTTATACTACCCTTTACGATACCGCGCGTTCTAATTAATGATTTAATCTCGTCCCTTGAGTCTACCATGTTTGATTAATGAACATGTTTATTTAAATATAAATCGAGTAACTATACCAATATGGAGGACGTGGATTAATAAAAAGGAAATAAAGTAATGCTTACGGTTGTAGTAATAAAATAACCACTTGGTATGCTGTGACGTTGTTTGATGTAATCGTCTTCTCGGTTGCGATGGAATAACGATGATGATTGCTTTTCTTTTTTGGATAATGCTCCTCGCACTGATAGTTGCAATGGTGATTTTCTGATTGGAATATCTGGAATAACAACTTCATCCGGCTCGAAGGACCATAAAATGTTTGGTCGCGCTACTTGGAATCTCCTTGTACTTCGCGACGGTAAAAAATGCTTTATGATGTGCAAATGTATTGCAGTGCGGGGAGATTAAAACACTGTTTTGGCTAACAAATCTATTGTAAACTTTCTTACATGCTGTTCGTTCTGATTCAATTCTTCTATTATTCGTTGCGCAATGAATTCTTTAGAATTATTTTTTGCGCATGCGCCTTAGTACAGATTGTTTTATGGGATTTGTCATATTTGAGCATGCGTAAATGTGTTACGGAGTAACATGCCGCCCGCCATTGAACGGTGGCGTTCAATTAGATATATGCAATTACAAAATAAAATAATAATAATAGAAAATAGCTAATACAATGCCATCCTAAAGCAAAAACTACAAAAAGTCATACATAAATTCACACATGAGTAATACATAAGTACTGAGAAAAAGAAGATATGTATACAATATGATACAATATTTCAAATACACATGCTGACAATAAGTAAATACAGAGTTTTCAACTTTATCTACATCAACAGGCAACGGACAGAGTTTGTTAATAGATCGTTTGTACGTGCCTCGACTTGTTCTGACTGTTGCTACGCGTACGACACTATCCGCTCCACGGTGAATGTCTACAATCCTACCCATGCACCAATGCATCGGTGGCAAATTATCTTCTTTGAGTAATACTAATGTTCCTATTTTAATTTCTTGAGTATCGCCCTTGTGCCATTTGTTACGTAACATGACTTCATTAAAATACTCCTTGTGCCATCTGGTCCAGAAATGCTGCTTAACCTTTTCTATATGCTGCCATACGGATAATCTGTTTGTCGAAACATTTAGCAATTCCTCTTGGGGTAAGGTAAGCAAACTATCTCCGATTAAAAAATGGGATGGTGTAAGGGCAGAGAAGTCGTTAGGGTCTGTGGATAACGGTGTGAGAGGACGGAATTTAGTATAGCCTCGATTTGAATAATAAAAGTGTTGAATTGCTCGTATGTAAATAAAGAATTTGCGACTGTACGGTATAAATGATGTTTGAATTGTTTTACTCCTGCCTCCCACAGACCTCCAAAATGGGGAGATCTTGGCGGCGAAAAATGCCAATTCACTCCTTCATTTAATAGCATGCAAGCTTATTGTTGTGTTCATATGATAATACTGAAGACCTTAATTTTAATATTTCATTCCTCGATCCTATAAAATTAGTTACATTGTCTGAATATATGTTAATTGATTTCCCCCGACGACAAAAAAAACGTCTTGTGGCAGCTAAACAGGACTCTGAAGTCATATCTGTGACGAGTTCTAAATGAACTGCCTTGGTCGAAAAACAAACGAAGATCATAACATACGCCTTAATTGTTTTTGTATTCCTGTATTTTTCTCTTTTAATAGAAAAGGGCCGCAGTAATCAACGCCAACATTCGCAAAAGGTCGAGACTGTGTAACGCGATCTTTTGGTAATGCTCCCATTTTGTACTGTGCACATCTCGGGTTATTTCTAAAGCACGAGATGCAATTGTGTATAATGTATCGTGTTCGGTTTTTGCCATCAATAGGCCAGTAGCTTTGTCGTACAATATTGAGCGTATTCTGTATGCCAGTATGCCAGTTTTTCAAATGTGTTTCTCGAATTATTAAATCAGTAACGTGATTTTTGTGTGGCAATAGAATAGGATATTTATTTGAATAACTAACATCAGCATTTGCTATTCTACCTCCTACACGCAAAATGCCCACTTCATCAATGAACGGATTCAGGCGAAGTAGTCGACTATGTATATTTAATTCTTTACCTGTGTGTAACGACTTGATTTCGTCGGAAAAATTTGCTGCTTGAACTAATTTGATTATTTGAAAATGCGCGAGTTGTAATTCCCTAACGGTTAAATTACCACTTACCTTTTGGTTATGTTCTTTCTTTGTTGCTAGACGGTGGCATAAAGCTACGAATCGGTTAAGTGAAGTTAGTGATGAAAATCTTTTTAAAATTTCACTTGTACCATCATAATAATTCAATTGATTTTGATTATTAGTAGAAAGCAATGCAATGTTTTGATTTTGATCTTGATTATTATGAGTTTCAATTTTAATGCACCTCCAGAGAGCCTCTCCCTGTGAAAGCCAGGTAGGGCCATGTAGCCACGTTCGATTGTTTATGAAATCAGATGGCATTTGGCCGCGAGAGATATAATCGGCTGTGTTTTCACAAGTAGAGACATGATACCAATTGTGTTTCTCAGTAAGTGATTGTATCTCTGCAACTCGATTGGCTTCAAACGTTTTAAGTGTGTGTGGTGATGATTGAATCCAATTCAATGCGATAGTAGAGTCAGTATAAAATTGAATTTTTTGGAAAGATGTTTTTAATGCTTCTCTTACAGCATCATATAAAATTGCCAATAATTTAGCTGCAGATAATTCTAATCTGGGAAGAGAAATTGTTTTGAGTGGTGCGACTCGTGATTTTGCACATAATAAGTTTGCTAAATGATTCTTTGTTTCATCAGTTGTCCTGATATAAATACAGGCACCGTAACCTTTCTCACTCGCATCACAGAACCCGTGCAGTTGTATTTTAATTGCATTCTTTATAATAACTTTCCTATTAACGGAAAAATTGTTTAATACGCATAGTTGCCTCTTAAAACGCATCCAGTCTGTGTATATAGATTGAGGAACAGGTTCGTCCCAATTTAAGTTCGCCTTCCACAACTCTTGTATAATCAATTTTGCCTTGAATATTACTGGACCTAATACACCTAAAGGATCAAAAAGTTGAGCACTTTCAGATAGAATCGTCCTTTTTGTGACTTGTTTACTAAAATTTAATTGTTTTACGTTATAACAAATTGTATCTAACTTTGGATCCCAATGAACTCCGAGCATCTTCTTTAGTTCATTATCTAGGCAAAGACATTTAGAATCGGAAGTATTTTTAGATGCTTTAATAATGAATTTTCGTTTGACAACCATTGACGCAAAGTGAAACTGCCTTCTTGAAGCAAATGCATTAATTGCTCGATTAAAGTGCTTGCTTCTTGAAGACTATCTGCTCCCGTAAGCAAATCATCAACATAAAAGTCGCGATCAAGTACGGCTGCAGCTAATGGATATTTGTGGCCGTGATCTTCTTTTAATTGTTTCAAGCAACGGACGGCAAGAAAAGGAGCTGAAGTTGTGCCATAAGTAATTGTTTTTAATGCATAGGTTTTTAACTTGTCTGAAGGATTTTCACGCCAAAGAATTTTTTGATATACAATATCTTCATTAGATACTTCAATTTGCCGAAACATTTTTCAATATCTGCTGTAATAACAAATTGATATTTTCTAAATCGTAATATTATAGATATCAAATCATCCTGAATTGTAGGCCCTTGCATTAATGCGTCATTCAATGAAACTCCCGTTGATGTCTTAGCCGAACCGTCAAAAACTACTCTAAGCCTTGTTGTTACACTCGAGTCCTTCACTATAGCGTGATGCGGCAAATAATAACCTTCCTGTTTATTATCTGTGATAGTAATATGACTCATGTGACCTAACTTTAAATATTCACTTAAAAATTCCGTGTATTGCCCTTTTAATTGTGGAGCTGATTCTAGCCGCTTCTCCAACGAATAAAAACGAATTGAAGCGATTTTGTATGAACTACCGATCTCTTGTTTTTTATGATTGAATGGTAATTTTACGACATATCTACCATGTGCATTTTGTTTGACATTATCGCCAAAGTGTTTCTCACAAGCTGACTCCTCGTCAGAATAATATTTGATTTTATTCACCTCTTCTATTTGCCAAAATTTTGAAATTTGATTGTCAAGAGTTGATACGAAGCATAAATCTGATGTGACTGATTGTTTAGGAATGTTTTTCGAAATGTTAAATTGTTTACACTCAGCCTTACCCGTAACTAACCATCCTAGTTGAGTTTCTTGTAAAATTATTGATTTATTACATAAATATATTTTACCTGAATTCAATAAATGATAAAATATTGTATTGCCAAGCAGAGCGTCAATTCTAGCTGGCTTAAAGAATTCTGGATCTGCTAATGCGAATTGTTCAGGTATTTTTATCGTCTTGTGTTTAATTGTTTTCGCAGGTAACAGACCAGTTATAGTGGACAGTGCGATCAATGTAATGTTCGCTGCACACTGATTATCACACGACCTTATCGTAGTGCTTACCGAGTTTGTGATACCTAATCCTAGCCCTAAAAATGGTTTTGGATTTTTGTTTTCTTTAATTGTAACCTCTCGGCTAAATTTTCAGTAATAAAATTGGTTTGTGAGCCTCCATCAAGAAGTACTCTGCAATAATCTTGTTTATTATTGTCTAAAATTTTAATACCTGCTGTGCCTAATAAAATCTCGGAATTATTGAAAGCAGGGCAAGCAACTTGCGGCTGTTTATCCTGACCTTCTGTGTTAGCATTAGCGTTGTTTTGAGATTCAATAGATTTATTTTGATTAATACTGTGTGATGAATTACAGGCTTGAGATTGTTTTGATTCATTAAAGTGTAAAAGTGTGTTGTGCTTCCGACTACATTTTTTGCAGCCATTAAGACGACATTGAATTGTTGTGTGATTATTTTTTAAACAGTTAATGCAAAGTCCTGCCTTTCGAACTGCATTATATCTCTCTCTTTTATTTAAATTCAAAAATTTACTGCATGTAAAAATTGGATGAGTTTGATTACAAATGAAGCATTGATTCTTAGCTTGTGTGCCGATAAATGATTGATTATTATCTCTATTTGTGACAAGGTAATGATTTGACTTTGATTTACTAAAATCGATTTGCGATGTCTTAAATTCGTCACCACGGTCTTGTTTAACGAGAAATTTTGTTAACTGATCAAACGTTGGCATTTCCTCGTTGTCAAGCGTACGTTCCCATGCGCGACGCGTGTTGTTATCGAGTTTTCTAACAATGTTGTAGACAAGAATTGTATCCCATTGATCTACAGGTTGATTTAATGCCTTAAGTGCGTTGACGTGGATTTGCGCCTTTTCTAAAAGAATTTTTAAATTTGTAGGAGTATCCTTATGAATTTCGGGCAGTTCAAAAATGAATCCAAATGCAATTGAATGATTTGTCGTGGTTTATTACATCGTTTTTGTAGTGATTCCCATGCCACCTGATAATTTTCAGTAGAGGCGTTTAAATTTTCAGTAATTGCACATAATGAGCCTTGGAGGGCATTTTTTAATATATAAAATTTATGAACAGGTAAGATGTCATCATTGTCATGTATTAAATTCTTAAAAGAATCGTGAAAACTATGCCAATGGAGTGGATTTCCATCAAAAGGAGGTATCTCAATTTTGGGTAATAAATTACTTGCCTGTTTAATAGTTACCGTTGCCGGTGTTGCTGTATTTGAAATATTAGAAGAAGATATTGGCCTACTTAATTCGCGTAGACGTTTATTTATAAGCTTAAAACATGAATAATACTGATCTTCGAATTGAATTCTTACATCCTCATGATCCTCATTATATTGAGAATCATCTTCCATTAATGATTCAAGTCTGCATTGAATCTTTTGAATTCCTGATAGCATTCTTCTAATTTTTGCCTTGTACCCTCTGTTTCATCTATATCTGCGCTTGCATTTGCTAGGAAAAAATTTGTTATACGAGTTATACTACCCTTTACGATACCGCGCGTTCTAATTAATGATTTAATCTCGTCCCTTGAGTCTACCATGTTTGATTAATGAAAATGTTTATTTAAATATAAATCGAGTAACTATACCAATATGGAGGACGTGGATTAATAAAAAGGAAATAAAGTAATGCTTACGGTTGTAGTAATAAAATAACCACTTGGTATGCTGTGACGTTGTTTGATGTAATCGTCTTCTCGGTTGCGATGGAATAACGATGATGATTGCTTTTCTTTTTTGGATAATGCTCCTCGCACTGATAGTTGCAATGGTGATTTTCTGATTGGAATATCTGGAATAACAACTTCATCCGGCTCGAAGGACCATAAAATGTTTGGTCGCGCTACTTGGAATCTCCTTGTACTTCGCGACGGTAAAAAATGCTTTATGATGTGCAAATGTATTGCAGTGCGGGGAGATTAGAACACTGTTTTGGCTAACAAATCTATTGTAAACTTTCTTACATGCTGTTCGTTCTGATTCAATTCTTCTATTATTCGTTGCGCAATGAATTCTTTAGAATTATTTTTGCGTATGCGCCTTAGTACAGATTGTTTTATGGGATTTGTCATATTTGAGCATGCGTAAATGTGTTACGGAGTAACAATAGGATGCTCCTGGGTCCCAATCCATGATGCATTTAATGTTGTTAATAATTACATTAATTTTCTTACCACGTGATGTTGGGGATATTTTAAAGATTTCTTCGTAGTCACCGTCGTTATCAGAACCATGACTTTTCATTTTATGTATTCTACGACTTGTATTATTTTTGTTTTAAGTTCGTCTAGTTTGTTAAACTGTTTTATCTGTTCTTTGCTCGTTTTTGTACACAATTTTTTAAAATGTCCTTTTAAGTTGCACTCTTTGCAAATGTGGTTGTATGCCGTGCAACTATTATTAAAATGTTTAAATTTACCGTAGCGTTCACATTGTTTATTGTTTATAACAAATGTCTTATTATTCGTCGGTCGCGATTTTTGTTTATTTTGGTACGTGTGTTTTGTTTTAATTTTATTCCCGCTCGTGTCATTTACATCGTCGTAGTCCTTTTCTGCTGCTTCACGCGCTTGTGCGATTTCGAACACATGTGCGAATGTTACTTCGCATTCGATATCATTAATTATAGTTTTTAGATCAGACCATTCTTGTTTAAGTTCAATTTCGAGTCGTTTATGATTTAATCCTGTTGCGAACCAATCGCGTAATTGCCTATCTAATATTTTACCTTGATAACCACAGTATTGTGCTATTTCTTTTAACTTATTAGCATAATTTTCAAATGTGTTTTTCCGCGTCTACAATTCCAAAAACTTGTTAGTGCTTTAAATCTAGTCGTTTCTTTTTGAAATAAGCTTAACAATTTTCTTGAAATGTCTTTGTATGTTTTTTGTTCAAAGTTAATGTCACTATTAGCAAATGTAATCTTTAATTCTTTAGAAGTTTCTAATTTTAAACACGATAAAAGTAATTCACGTTTAGTGTTTAAGTACTTTATGTTACCTGGTTTGTTTTCAATTATCCACATTCGGCACTGTGCTTCAAAGTAACATACAAATGTTTCGACGGCAGTGTTTGTGTCATATTTCTCACATTTAAAGTTTTTTATAATGTTTCTTACTTCATTTTCACTGTCATCATTTTGCGTGGCACTTGGCACCTGTGCACCGGCTAGTTGTTGTAATATTTGTGCGATTTGTAGTTGTTATTGAGCTTGCAGTTCCAGAAACTTCTGAAATTGGCTGTTATCCATTGTTAGGGTTATAGGTATATATATGGTTTTATGCTTTCCACTGTGTTTTTCAGTATCTTGTATTTACTGGTTACTTCTAATTAATCTGTTCATCCTCGTCGCCAGTATGTTGTGTTTATGTCCGAGGTGGTGTAAATGTTGAAACAGTAGTAGTTATTTAAAATGCGTGTTTTAATAGATACTTCGGTTACAAGTTTCTGTGTGTACGTATTCTTCTTAAAACTATATCTGTATATCATATATATAAGGAACGCGCATGCGTCCTATACTATTACTGCATACGATATATTCAAATCTATTATTCTACACTTACTAAAGTATTTTAATAAACGACACCTACTGGCTTCTAATGCTAACGTTAATTATATATTTATTATTTAGAATATTGAATCGTTATTGTTTATTTCATTGTGCTGTTGGGTGAAAATGTGTTTCATTCTTGTAAATATAGGGGTACCACTGGATCTAGAACAAAAGTGTTTAAAAAGCATTTGTATAATAAGAGTATATGGTACCGTGTTAATGGAAGTTCGACCACTCCTTGTGGAGAAGTAACAAGCATACACAACCGTAGTACATTTATGTATAAGAATAGCTACCCTGACAATCAGGAGCAGGAAATAGTACAGGAGGAGGCATCGTATAGGGTAGCAAATCACCCTTGACTTTTGTACAAAACAATAGGGTACCTCAACGTCATATTCGAGAAGTTGTAGAGCCTCATTTGTTGCAATATTTTTGACGCTTCAGAACGCTATCTTTCAACAAGTTAATTTCCTCACTTATATTTCCAAGCCAACTTTAAACAAACAATTTACAAATAAAGTTTCAACCTTGGCGATCTAGATCTTTCACCAATTGGACAAGATATAGGGTGTCAGATAAAAAAAATAAAAGCTCTTCACCGTCAATTCAGTTAACATCGGATTAGATACGATGTTGGAAAACTGTGGTGGATCCCACGAAACAATGAGAGTCTAACATCGCATACCGATAACAAAAATGAATTAATATAATACATATACAAATAGGCCGTCGTAAATTATGTACTTGAATAACACCGCCTGCGTCAGCTAAGATATATCATAGCGTTCAATATGAACAGTCTTCGGGTATCGAATGTATCGATGGGTTAAGTAACTTTGAATGAGTCGGTTATATATCGCTCACGTAAAACGTCGTGTCTTTCTTTCTGCGAGCATATATTAAATAAAAGAACTTTCTTTTATAATAATTATTACTTTTTATTTATTGCTCTATCCCAATATACGATTTTTAGGTTTGGGTCTTGTATGCCCAACCAGGTTGCTTTCCCCAGTTGAAAAAAAAAAAAACACAAAGAAAAGCTACTAAGCTAGTGTAAACCAAATTTCACCAGATACGCTTCATTTCCATGATTTTCGTCCATGCGGGTGGAAACCTAGTTGTCATAAAATATATTTCGAGTCATCCAAAATGGCCGAAATTATTGCTTCTCAACAGGAACATTTAGAACTTATAGATTTGATTAATGGGAATGCGTTCTCGATTTTCAAAAACAGATTGCACTATAACTTGTTAATTTGATTCTATATTTTCAACAATGAATTTGAAAATGTCAATATGAATTCGCGGCTAAATTTTCACCACGCTCTTTGCCAGTTTATGTAAATGAGGCGCTACAGAAAGGGAAAAAATTTTGCCTTAGTATTTTCTGTTGAATTTGCCCAAACTTTTCTTCCAAATTTAAGCATCAAAATATTGTTTACTTAGAAGTTAGTAAATAATTTTAAGTTAAGTAAACAAGTTAGTGAAGTTTGTTGATGAGGCCGGTAGTCGCTGGCATATAATATTTGATTATAATTGCTTTTCATCCAGGAATCGTTTTAAAAACATTACAATTTTTATATCAGATGAATATACTGCTACAGCTACCATCTTATACCGGTGGCTTGTTTGAAAAGGTAATTATTGCCTGTAAGCATATTTCAATTTATGCCATCGCAATGATAAATAAACAAAGAAATCATGCAAGGATTTCATGAGATCGAAGAATTCGTAAGCGTCATCATTATCTTCACTGATATTTTTTCCATCAAAGGTTATGATTATCTTGCACATGGAACAAATATTGCTAATTTACTAATCTCGATGGCTCCTGCTTGTAAACTGCCAGAGGACTTATTTTTGCATTATCATAGAATTGACCGCTATAATGCATTATAATCGAATCCTTAACATCTTAAAAGTTGACAACAATATCTTTAAAATACCTCAATGTGTGTTCTTCGATTTGAATTAAATTCAAAGGGTCCTTCAACAGGTTCTTCATTATCTTTATATCGGAAATGTTAGATAACGGCAACCAGTTGACGAAGCTCGAAATTTTGGCAATACTTTCGCCTTACGAGGGCGAAACAGATATTAACCGGACCACAGAATAGACAGAAGCGACAAAGCGTGTCGGCAGCTTTGATGTTCATGTGGTCGATTTGAATGTCCTCGAAATAGCTCAGAAGTTAGCTAACGCCATTTTGACAATACGAAAGGTGCACATGTGTTCATATTAATTGAAAAATATTAGAGTTTTGTATATGTTAAAAGAATAGTATTTGCTAAAAAGTTAAATCAGTGATACACAACAATAACCGTATATTTTAATTTTAATATGCACACGCCATCCCAGAATAATATCATTAATGAAGCTAGCCAAATATAACACTTTCTTCGTATTTAAAACATTTAACAACTTTGTCGCTTCCGTCTATTCTGTGACCGGACTTTTCTTATCAACGCTCCCTAGCTGAGGTGAGTAACGTGACGTCTTGATATATGTTGGGTAGGGATGTCAAGCATCATGTTTGAGCAAAAGGTGCACATGTCTGTTGAGTAACTCATTATTACTATTTTTGTCGCGGGAGGGCGTAAAACACCATTATTCCACCGTCATTACACCGCGGAGTGAAAGCAGGCAAGTATGGAGAGGCGAAAACCTGGAGAAGCAGCACCGCGGAAAGGCAAGATTCGTCTCTCTGCTGGGAAAGTTCTTGCAACGATTTTTTGGGATTGCAGAGAGCTATTGCTCGTTGATTTTCTCCATGAACGGCGTACAGTTAATACTGCGTACTACTGCCAACTGCTTGATAAAATGAAACTGGCCTATCGACGAAAAGGGCGAGACATGCCTACTCGAAGTGCGATTCTGCTCCATGACAACCCTCGACCACACACAACGGCATTAACCCAAAAAATTGGACAAACTTCATTGGAAAACACTGTAACATCCATCCTACAGTTCTGATCTGTCGCCATGTGACTACCATATGTTTGAGTCACTCAAAGAAGAACTGGGAGGTCATCACTTTGACCAGATTAATTCTTTTATGACGGAATTAAAAAACTTTCAACTCAGTGGGAAAAATGTGTGAATAAGGAGGAGATTATATAGAAAAATAAGGTGTATTCAAAGTTTTATTTACTGTACCACTAAATGTTCTAAAAGAGAGACAATTACGCAAACAATAGAAACAAATTTATGAATGTACCACAAGTTTCATCAAAGGTTGCTTCAAATTCTTTTGCTTTATAATGTCGATTTTAGTAGTAATAATGTTCGAATCAACAGTACTCGGGTCAGAAAAACTATATGTTTGGGTTATTTCTAGATTGCATTTGAACTGTCCATCTAAGATAAGATAAGATAAGATAAGATTACTTGAGGTGGGAATGATACCGGTTCCACTGCGACCTTTCCAGATCTGTTGTGGTCCTCATACCTCTTTAGAGTACGTTCTCCAGCTTTATTCCTTTAATTAGACTTACCAGGTTTGAAAGCGGTTCTTCCGCATATACGTGTACTTTTATAGCGGACTTGAAGCGCTTGCTCCGTAATGCTGTTATATGCCTCCATAATAGAGTTCTGGCCTGCCTTAAGCATTGCCGGTTCCATCTGGGTGGGATAGTCGTTGCATACTACCGCGATCCTCTCCAAAGCAGCCTCCTTGAAGGTTAAACCTTCTGGCCTCTTGCTTTTCGTAAGAGTTGCGGGAGTACTGCCCTCTGACTTCTGCCTTTTTGGACTTCCGCCTTTTCTTTACGTTCAGTAGCCTCCGCCATCTGTTGAGGCCTAACTTCCTTATCTACACTAAACTTGGCCCCTTTGTGCATGCCTAGTGAAGTTGGCCTTGATTATGGCTCATTTATCCTGTATGTAACCTTGGTCCTGTTTCAGAAGCTTTTGCACTTTAGCCTTGGAAATTCTAGATAGCGTAGCTGTACGAAGAGTAGCTAGGAAAGTATCTGTCCGCGCGATCAGAGGCCCGCTTGATGGGTTAAGGCTAATTACAAGAGGATTTCGCCTGATGCCCTCAGGGGAACGTTAAATACCGCACACCCATGTGGCTATGCAACTCTCGGCACGTTACCTCACACCTTACTATGGATTTTAGCTCGGGTACCTCTGGAGCGCTAAATTCCCGAACTCACTTGTTAAACTTGTTAACAGTGAGCCCCTGAGGACAAGTGTCCATCTAATTGTTGCTTTTCTTTCTTTATACCAGTTTGCGTTTTTTTTTCACTTATATAATTTCTGCTAGGATTTTATAATTCGAGGACTTACTTGTACGTTTACATTTTACGGGGTTGTAAAATCCTAGGACGGGAGCTAATAGGTGCGTAGTGCCGTATTGGAATAGATATATAAGAATAAAAAATTTTTGAATGATGTGTCAGAAATTTTCTACAGGTCAGTTAAGCTTGCAAAGTTACTACATTTTTAAGTTTTAAAAAGTATCTAAGCTGTTAAAATTTTATTTTTAAATTAAATAGTATCAGAAATTGAATCTCAAAAATCGCGATTTACAAACGTTTCTATCTACATAATTTGACTTCATAGTATTTGGTGGAGTCGTCGTCAGTATGTACATTGTACATATTTATGAACTTGCTATGAAAGGTAGTAGTGTAGATTACCGCTACGAAAGATTGAATGAAAGTCAATAGTCCTTGTCAGTGTGACTGCCAATTTGGAACTATACAATACGGTCCTGCCTTGCCGAGCACGTGGCAGGAAAACCAAGTCTCGAAACGATTGAGGGTCGGATAAAGAGACATTTTGCGGGGTGACACTTTACGGTGACGTTATTGCAAAACGGAATTCATTAATTCCAGATTAAGATATTGCACTGCCCATTTTCTAATGTATAAAGATAGTTCAAATCAACGTTGCAAGACAGTATGAAAGTCCAATTCGTGGCGAACAGGTTACGCGAATCAATCTTAGTCAGAGCGGGTTATCCTGATAAGTCTACATGCATTCATTATTGCATAGTGTAGTTTCTGTTTTAGCTCTAAAAGGATCTAACAATAAGTATCAAATATACATATGGTTACAAGGGCAAAACCGTTTTTCCTCTATGTAAATCACTTGTAAGTGGACAATAACATTAGTACCAGTTAGATCGCTCATATTGTGCAAGAGGAAACGAATACTCCTTCAAACTAGAAGGAGGCACAACCAATTTCTACCCGTCACTATGAGTCTAGGTTTAGGGGGAGAAAGCAATAATGCTAAAGAACTATTGTTGCGGGCGTAGCAGGAAGGTTCACTGTGATATGAAAATGTGAAATCGCCTAGCTTAGTTGAATTGGGGGTTCTGCGCACGTTTACGAGTTCATCGTTTTAATATAGAACTGCGCCCCTCTGAACTGAAAAAACTGAAGAAACATCCAAAGCTGTTATTTGTGCTACGAAGATAACAAATTTTCTTACTTTCAAATTCTAGCCCTCAGCCATACGGTTAACTCAGATTCGACAAAATTTTGTTACTTTTCGCAAAATGTCTTTCACGCACCTGAAATTATGATGCTGTCTGGAATATGGCAAAATGTCCTTGACAAGAGCAATCAATACAGGTTGAAGAATATTATTTATTTCCATGTAGGTATTGTTACCTGTTTCAAAACCCTTCGTACTGTATTGTGGCAAAAGAGAAAGAAGAATGATAATAATAAAAGAAAATTCGGAAATGTGACCGATACGGGAGTTAGTCGTTGCAATTCGAATAACCCACTTAGTTGGTTATAAATATGGAGGTCCAGGTCGTACTAGCTCAGTGAGAATGGTATAAGTTCAAGTTCGAGGATTTATTAGTAACAAGGCGCCGCTCTCCTATTATAAAACTGGATCGCATGTAACTTCCTGGAGTCAGAAAAACCTTCCAGCTTCGTTGGTAAGTGAAAAGAGGTTATTCGAACCGTCTCCGTTCCTGATTCTTTTATTCGGCCGTGAAGAGAAGAGCAAAGCTACTCAAAAACTCTAATTAAAAATAAAATAAGAGAAAAAAATATAAATTGATGCGAGAGAATGACGTTGATTAACACTTTATTCGTCACTGGTATCACCCTTGGGTTGTATGGAGTCTTGATAAAATTGAAATAACCTAGCGGTCTTAAATAATGTTTACACAACTCTCGATTACCGTTGTAAATCCAGAAGTTTCAGAGACCAATTACAGCTTTAGCAGAACGTAATTAGAAAAATATGTGCAACTGACAAGTAAAGGTGATAAACCCCCTTAAAATACTTAAAAGATTTGAATATGTCGTTCCACAAATATCTTATTGTTAACGGTAATATAGAAAAAGTAATAAAGCCCCTTTTTACTCAAAAGCAGATTCCTGACTTACTAAATTTAAATTAATTAAATAATCATAGGGATTTTTCCTAAACGCTCAACGAGACAAAAATAAAATAAAGACGTGGCTTAACGTAGTCGTGGCTTCCGGTTGTCAACAGTCGTACGGCATTGTAGTCGCTGTCAAAGATGACGGGTTCCTCGCGCTCGGTATTAAAATGTCGGGAATCCACCTGGACACAGCAAGATTAGATGTTCTCAAATAATCTTAGCTCAATCTAGCATGTGCTAGGTCCTACTAGCTCCGTAAAACAACGTGAAAGAGAAAATATTGTCATCGTAATTAACAAAAAGAAAAACTCACCTCTAATAGAGGGAAAAGAAAACGCACAACGTAGCCGGTAGTTCGAACAGTAAAATTGGGGAAACGTAACTCCCAAATTCACGCAACGATAATATTATATTTCCCAGAGTCGAATTGTCGTACAGATCCTCGACAAACGAGCTTTTAAAGCGAAAACTGAACAACCTATTTACAGAAAACGACCTGTTGAATCGAAAATCATATGCAGAATGCCTAATGTGGGGAACCCAAAGGCGCGAGTTGTATCAAAACTACCAGAACGCTGTGACAAATTGACCGCAACAACATTGCTATCTCTCTTCTATTGACTATTTAGTAGCAGCACCAATAATTTAAAATATGTCCCTTGTAATCTATTATCTCTAGTCCGCTTTTGACATAGTTTCCTCCTGCCGTGTGTTGATATGTTAATATAATGAGCCCAAAATCAAACTTCCTCTCAATGCATCTATCATTGGTGAAAGAACGCTTGGTTAAATCATTATTAGTGCACCTGACAACAAATTAATGACAAATACTTGGTTTTGATAGTAGAACGAAGTTCTTTGGTTGAACTTTTATGCAGCATCAGGTAGCATCATTACTTATTACAGTTCTGTACTTACCATTGTTCACCCACTTCCACTGTCCGTAAATTCATGTAGCAACAATCCCAGTTTATTGCCTATTTATGTATTTCTTTTAAACATCACATATGGTATTACTATAACCAGCATTTGCATGTGCGATCGCTAATAGAAGCAGCAGAATTGGTAGTATGATGTTATTGATTGAGGTGCAGATCAATTAAACTTTCTTCACAGTTTATTGGTTTAAGGGAGTACATCCCGTAGTAGCACCCACAATAAGGGTTGAAGATAAAAAAATTCGACTTTCAAAATGCGTTTATTGAACTACATGTAGTTACACAGACCTTGAAATATTAAACTGGCGTGCATATATATTTGAGAATCATCTATTGTACCTATGTATACACTACTTATTAATCGACATATCTTGTTAAGATGATATTTACGTATCCAACAGATTTTTTGCAACTGTATAAAAGGAGAATGTCTTATTAATAAGCTAGAACAAAAAATTGTGTATATAGAAAGATATGTTGCGCCATATTTACCGATGCAAAAGCTTGCACATTCATATCTATGAGTCCAGCACCCGAAAAATATTTCGTATTTTGGGTTCTTATTATTATAGGTAACATTAGTTTCTGAATAGTTACGTCATGTTTATACCATTTTGACGTATAGAGAGCTTCAGATATACTTGAAAACTGGAAATAGATTTTTTAAATGTTATTGCTTCCATAACATAAAGATACTTACTTCAGATGATACAATTTCTGCAGGTATAGTGTAAAATGCAAATTCTGAAACTATAGCACCCCATGACACGACTTTAAGAATTTCATTCGAGAGTTGAGTTCCTCTGAAATAATACAAGAAATTGGATACATACACCATTCCTCCGTGATAAATTGCAAGTTAGATTAGACGCAATTGTAAAACAGAACTTATCAAATGAGTTCATTAATAAATATACGTAAATACTCAATAAGTAAATTTCAACAAAAATGGAAACATCAACACTGAACAAATATGATTCCATTGTTCTAAAAGTAAGTACAAACGTATAAAAATATAGCAATCGTAATTACACTCTTCAGGCCCGATTCTAGCCGCCCCTATATTTTCCGGGATATTTTAACTACTTAAGTAATGCATCCAGACAATAATATCAACATTTATTATACATTTCAAATATGCAGATACAAAAATAATAACTAATAATAAAACTAATATAAAACAAAAAACAATATAAATAAGATGTTCTAAATATTATATATGATATTACTACAAACATACATATTATTACAACATACTTTCATAATATGGCTATTCTAGCTGTCCCCAATGCAAATTCATCAATAATTTGGGTGAGATCAATTGTTTCCGAAATTTATGATTCAATAGAGATGATGGCCAAGTCTTCAAGTTTATCTTGAGACATATTACTTCTCAAATAGTTATGTATAATTTTTTAGTTTGCTGAAGCTGTGTTCTCCGGACGCAATAGAAACAGGCAAAGTTAAGAAAATTCCAGTCGCCAGAACAAAATTTGAAAAACAAGAAAGAAGTTCATTTTTCAAGATGCATTCTAAAATGGCAGTTGGTGTACTATTAGATGGTAATATTTTCTTAAAGGATAATATCCTAATAAATAACTGAAGACCATCAATATCTTTGAAAATCTTGTCATTTCCATTAATTTGCATTTTAACGTGAAAATCCATGCAAACTTTCATAAGCGCATCTCTAAAGATATCTTTCAATTCGTATAAAAACTAAATAACGAATGACATTTACATAATAATTTAAATCTCTCATCAACTGAAGGTATAACGTGGTCTAGCTGTAGAAGAGAAAAATAAAATACAATTTTATATATTTTTAATTTTTTTCTACTTCTTAAATGCTCAAATTCAGGTTGAAAATTTAATTCCTGACATTTTAACGAAGCAGCCTCCATAAAAACTGTTGAATTGTTCAACGACGCCAAGGGAAATTAAATATAACTTTACATTTTGTAAACTCTCAAAATATTCGGCAATATTTATCTTACAAGTTTGTAACATTTTGTTCAGAATATCAATTTTTGTTAAGAGATCGTACCAAATAAAAATGGATAAACTAAATTGAAATTTTTGCATTTTTTAAGTGGAAACTTCTTTAGCACCGTTTTGAGTGATTTGAAACCCGAAACGGAAAAAAGCGACACTAATTTTAAGAAGAAACAAAGATATACATGTATAGGATTTATCCTGCAAGAGAATGAGATAGAATAGCCTGCCCACTCACCAAGCGTTGTATATATGTGTGGTTGTGTGCGCCTGCGTATTGCCGAGCCAAACCGAGAGAAAAGGCGTTGTATTTGTACCTATATTTCACTGCCTAACACTTGCTTAACCTTCCTATACTCTCGCATACGGTCTGTGAGACCGATTTATATAGTATAATATACGTCTTTCATTTTGACGTGAGTATAGGAAGATTAAGTACGATAGTTTGATCGAGACCACTGTTATAGCTCCCGTAGAAAAAGAACTTTCGGACAGTAATTATGGCGCTAGTTAACATCGAATCGGACGTTTATTACAGACATATTTTCTAAATAATTGTATGCCTTGAAATTATCAAATGTAAAACAAAAGAAAAGAACAATGTTTTACAAAAAAATTGTTTGTAAAAAAAACAAAAGAAACCGCTATATAATATGGAACAAAAATAACATAATTCTAATATAAAGAAATAAATAAACAAAAATTAAATTAAGCCTATAATATGAATTAATCTTCAGAAACGACCATGTTTTCTTGAAGATCTATTGAATACGAAATAACGACAACCTGTTATTTTGCAACCGTTACTTCAAATAACAGTAACGGTTGAAACTGTTATCTTAATAAATAAAATTTATTTAAAAAAACGATTTTTCTCATCACTACTTGCTTTGGTCAAAGCGTTCTGTGTGTATGTTTGTACCTGTGTTAGCACGTGTGTGTGCGCCTGCGTATTACAAAGCATTGGTTCCAATGTTAGAATAAATAAACCCTATAATTATCCAACTCCTGATACTGCATTCGTCTCATTCTCCCGCAGTTTACTTTTCTGAAGGTTTCACTTCTACCGCGTGTGTAACCTCTATGCTTTCGGCCGTTCGGTACTTTTATAAGATGTCTACCCCCTACTTCAGGAAATACCTCGAAATTTCACAGCTCGGGGATGTCCCGGCCAAAATAAAATCTCATTGTTTGCACCAGAGTTAAGAGCAATAATTCCCGGATTTCTATGCGTTTCTGGTACTATTAAATTATCAACGCACTTTTCAAATTACTCTTCTCGAAAATATTTAAGTTAGAAGTCTAATTCCGTATATTGATAAAATTATAGATATATGTACTTACCTATGTTACAATTTATTCTCTTTTCTGAGAGTATTTACTATTTAGTATTTACCTAAGTTTGTTCAGCAGTATTTCTATAATTTTAATTGAAATGTTATTAATAATTACTTAGATGTTACGTAAATAAAGAAGTGAATTAGTTTGCGCATCCACATTTTAAGGAAATTTCTCTTCTGCGGATGCAAATAAGATAGTATTTTCTTTATCTGCGACCGTCATCGACGACCGCCCCCAAAGTTGGCCACCTTGGTACAGAGTACGCCCAACACATCCCCTAGGATCGACCCTGCACTATTCTACATTGTTATAAAAGTTCGTGAATGTACATTTGAGTATTTAAATGGTGTCTTACTTGCTATGCTAATTTCATTTCAAACCAACAATCCTTTCGTAAGTGCATTCTCACGTTTTAAGGACAATTTCAAATACTGTATTCTCCTCTTCGAGGATATTGTTCCATTCCTTATCCCAATCTGGCCGGACATTCCACCATTCTAATCTGAAAGCACAATGTCCATTTGTGAAAGGCGACATTAGTCTTGAACGACAGGAAATCAACCCAAACGAACGAAATAGTCCGTGATATAAGGAAAGATACTGTTATTCTATGGTCTGTCCCTGACAAGAACACATTTCCCACAGATCGAATGTACTATACCTATCCCTTAGCTAAGCAATCATGAGTCTCCCATTTGGTGACTCTGCCATGGTCTCCAGAATCTTTCCTATGCTGTTGCTTATTTCTTTGAAAGCAATCTCTCCGACAACGAATAACTGTAGCAATATCCCTTATACGGCTATCGATTTCAATAATACGAGCCTGTTTCAAATCGCTCACCTGCCTATAATTTGGTTGTCTACGATACTCTGGCATTTTAATACATTAGTTCACAACATAGGCTGTTACTATCGAATAATCGAAGTAGACTAATCCAAGTGAGAGAAAGAAAAAAACATTTTTTTCTTAAAGTTAGGGAAAAATGGCACAAAGATTTATTGTTTTCTTCTTTTTCTTTATCATTTCACCATGTAGTTTAAAAATATAAACTTCTACTGGAGGATTCGTTCCTTTTGTCACATAGTATATAGCAGCATTCTTAATTATGATTATAGTTAATTATGACCAATTGAAATCCGTTGAAATCCTAGAAGGAGAAGAAATGCTGAACGGGTTCACATCGTTTTTCCCTGTTATCTCTTGCCATTTGATGTTATTGCCCTGATTTTTGTAAAGCTTCTTTGAGAATGATTCTTCTCCGCATCTCGTTGGCACATTCTAATGCACTCCTAGCATTGTTTGTTTCTTGATTCCACAATACATGTTTGATTCGCTTCCATTTTTCTTCATTTCTGTTGACTTGTTAGAAGAATCTCCACTATTGAAATTTAGCAGAAGTATTCTGCCGCTACATAATATGAACCAGGGCGAGAGTCAATATTTATGTGGAACTTTCTTTGAGTCAATATATGAAGGAAATTTGCACAGAGGCGTTAATTTCCTTTTGCTTTGGGTCGTTTCTACAGGTCGTAAATTATTATGTAAATGTATACATGTTTTTTCAGATTACATTGCAGGCTTCCAAACCTAATCCCACTACATCAGTACATAGTCTAAAGCCGCGCATTAACTATATGTAGTATTTTTGGGTGCATGAATAGTGTGAACGCAGTCAGTACGAGCTACGCTTTAAATTCTGATGCGCCATGATACGGTATGTACATGTATATGTATGTATATACATATAAAGCAAGTATCATATCTTTCAGTTTGGATTTCGCCTCCGATTCTTTGTTGCCTAGGGATACACGTCCTCATTGTCCAGTCCAATATGGCATTAAGCAAAGTTAAAAGAAAAAGAGAAAGATATTCTTTTATACTACTTTTTATTGGATTTGTACAATGATACCGTTCTCATATTATTCCAATTATTTTTACCAAAGCTAATATATCATTGAAGCTGCTTGCTTTTGAATGAAACCAACTACGTACTTGGCGTCAATGATAGGTAAATAAAAAGTACCTCTCTATTCCAGAAACCGAGTTATTCTTAAGGTATTAGGAGTCTACACCTTAACAAGTATATATATATATGGTGCAGTGTTGTTGTGGATGTAGATGCTGTTCGAAGAATTTATTCAGCCCCGCATGTATGATATTTCCGTCAGCTTGATGACATATACACTTTTTCTTATCAACTTCGTTGAATATGTTTATTATTATTGGTTTGCTAGTCTGAAGATATAATGAATTAAATACAATGCCTAGAGCAGCTTTTAGATAATTCTATCACTTTCTTGTGGTAGATGTGGGGTTGTTAATTTACGAGGTGACTTTCTCCACAGAAACACTATCGGTCGAACAAGTACGAAAATAGAGAGGGAATTAAGGAGTTAAGTTAAATCCATTGCTTTACAGATGTACAACCTCTTCAAAGGCTAAGCCTATTAAGGATTCGCAGCAGTGTTACGAAACACTTGGCCTGCCAATGCAAGACTCCGGAATGGCGGTGAAGCCACCATCAGTGTTGAGTATATTGGAACAATATGATGTTCAGCGATGTATTACTATTGTATTTGATAATGCGTAATGGAGGTAAAAGATTGGGAAACCACTGCGAAAAACGCTGTATCGAGCTGTGGAAAGTTATGTACCTAGTTCACTTTGGAGTAATTGCGGTAAGTGACCATCCTTAATATTTACTTCAACTAGTATCAAAGAAACGTTTTCAAATGTTTTTTACTGTTATGGTCATAGTTCTCATAATGGAATGATGAATACCGATGAATAGGTTAGAATCAAAGCTTTACTATAGCCATTAAGGTTGTCTGACTTCAATCCTATTAAGTTAGTGTAGAACATGTTTAATCAGAAAAACGCCGCCAAGCTGATTGGCCCTAATATGCAATTAAAATTGCCTGACATAAGTTAGACCAAGAAGTTAATCACTTTCCTGTTAATATGTAGATATCCAGTAGTTGTATTCAAAATCGGGGTCTTCGAATTATTAATGAGTTTTCCTTATTTCTTATCCAGCTATATAGTTTCCATCACTTTGTTTGTGAGACTCGAATTTCTAATAATTAATCATTACTTATATATTAGTTTAATACTCACCCAACTAGAAATTGATACATATCGCAACAAGCTGTGAGCAACGACGCAAAGTAATGAAAAAAAATGTCAAAGAATATATTCCTTGCATACGTTGATATATCCTGAAACAAAGAAAAAGCATCAATATGGAGTGGACTTTCACACCCCTTTACCTTACATAGAATTAAATATCTTTAGAAGGTGTACTCCAAACAGCAGACACAACTTTCACTTACATCAACCGGTCAGTAGTCGCTATATGATCACTTTTGCTCACCCTGCGCTTTGAAATATATATAGACAACCGACCTAGTGACTAGTGATGGGTTGAATACGACATAGATTTTCAATCTACATATTTTGATCTTCTGAGTTGTACGCTATCAATAAACTATCGACAACAAAAGACTGTCATTGCAGTGTTGTATATCCAAGTCTACTATAACTTCTGTTGAAGTTAAAGCATAACGAAACACGTCAGCTTTTACACCTGATATAGAAAACACACACACTGTCCCAAATAATGCAAATTTCATTTGATTGCTGATATGCGCACGGCTTGTTTCATGTTTTTCACTTTTTCGCTTAAATGTATTAAACCACCTATGTATATAACGCACGCACTATAATCGCAAGTGAGAAGGCTACCCACAAATCTGGCTCCTCCAGTGAGATCGTATGAGATTGGCAAGTTGTCATGAGTTATCGTTCGTAAAACGTTAGCAGTGCGGATTATGCGATTCACTACTAACGTATCACGTTAACGATGTTTTAAGGATCTACATAACAATTATTCGGTTTATGCTGTTTTATGAAGTTTTGCTTGGTCATACATAAAAAATGGATAAAATTAATGAATGTCGACTGGTTGGTAGAAAATTCTTATAGTTGTTTAAACATAGAGACGAAATTACACATCGTACAGAAAATAGGAAAACTTCGGTCTAATTTATCTTTAGTATCTAACGACGGCAATCGGCAAAATTTTCGTTTCAGTTCATTTTGGTACGCTAAATGTGACTGGTTAACGGGTTCAATTAAACGGTAAAGATTATTTTGTTGGCCATGTCTATTTTTTGTGACAAAACCGAAATGTAGTCGAAATTAGGTTATACGGGTTTTAAAAATTTACCACGATCTATTGAACGGTAGAACAAAATATTGCTATTGCCATAGACAGCGCGTGTAAAAATGAAATTATTACGTTTAATAATGAAGTTAGAGCAAACCGCAACAATTTAAGAAAATTAATCGACGTGAGCATATTTTTAGCATCAGAAGATCTATCTTTTCGGGGACACAATGAGACTTCAGATTCTTTTAATCGTGGAAATTATAAAGAATTAATCGAACTCTTTAGCAAAGATGGACTTAGTTTTAATAGATTTGTTAGTAGTCATATTTTTCCAGTACATCTTAGTCTATTTAATTTAATAGATTATATTTCTTTTGTATCAAAACAAGAAATAGACAGCGAAGTTAAAGAAGCTCCGTTTTGTTCTTGGCAAGTAGATGAAACCGCATATATTTCCTGCAAGTCTCAATTATCAATCATATTATGTTATGTCGAAAGTGGTGTGGTTGCTGAAAGTTTTTTTTTGACAAATGATCCGGTCAAACAGCTAAAGATTTGTTTAACCTAGTCGCTCAAATATATGGTTATGGTAGGTAATTTAAATTGTTTACAAAATAAAATAGCAACAATTGCTCCTCAAGCTCTTTCTGTATATTGTCACGCCCATGCTTTAAATTTAGTTAGTTGAGTAAAGCTTGTAATATAAACAAAAAATCTAGAGTTTTCTTTTCTAATTTAAACGGATTTTCTGCATTTTTTGCAAAATCAACCAAACGAACAAACATTTCAGATGCAATATACCACAGTAACTTACCAACTAGCTCTAATACAACATGGGGTTTTACACCGCGTGCAGCATTTACGGCACAATTACATAACACCGAATTAATTAAAGTTTTAGACTTTATAATCGACAGTGATGTTCAGGCCGAATAAGTTTATTCGAAAAGGTCGAACACCGGACAATCATATTATTTCTGTACAGTTTATTATAGCTTAGTTTAGAATAGCACGTTACAAATTCGGTGATCACTGTGTAATAACGTAACTATTCATACTTTCGGGCGTCCCAAATAGTTTTTTATGATAGCAAGCTACTATGCTACTACGCGGTATCTTTGCAACATTGTCATCTTGTTGGTAGGATAGTCGTGGGTCAGAACCTTATCATAAATTTCCCATACCTGTGTCGTGTCTATATACCTTGTAAGAACTTGTATATAAGTTTCTGTTAAACAGTAGATTCGCCCCCAATTGTTACCACCAATCAAGTTTAAGCAGTCAATACGAGATAAGCATCAATATTAGTAGATATACAAAAATAAACCAGAATAATCTAAGAATTCTCAGGGAACACAAGGTCTCTGATTAACGCAAATTGTACACATCAGAAAGTAATATTATGTTAATTTAATGAAATATATGAGGTAAGTAATTATAGTGTTTCTTTAACCGTAAGGAACGAATTTCTTTAAAACAAGAGGAATTCCACATTCACATGAACACAACAATTTCTTTGAAAGAAGAGGAATTCATGAGTGATGATTTCAGAAATGATACCAAGATTATAAGAAAGGCGGTAGGATTAAAAGATTACTTAAACACCAAATTTTGTTTTTTATTAAAGACTTTTAAATTGATTTTTGACCAAACCGATGTTACATTTTATACTGCAGAATAAGTTAACTGACATCAATTTTGCGCGCAATCGTTTGTTAGCCCTTATTCAAGCTTTACAAGAATATAGAAACAATGATCGTTATTTTGATAATATACATAATAACTACAGACCGAACCTACGACGGCTCGTATCCCCTATGAATTCTATGACACCGCCGAACTACAGTCGTACAGCTTTAGCATGCGTATGCGTTGGTGGTGGGGGAACGCGTGTCAGTCAATATTACTTGCATGATCGTTTATTTAACCTTCAACATAAATGGGAACGCAAACAAAATGCGATTTTTCAGTGGCGTAGATGTGTATTAGGTGATAAAAATTTAGAAACGATAAGAAGGGGTGAATAAAATATTAAGGAATAAATTTAAATCTGTTTTAATCTAATTTTTGTATCCATATTTTTAAATAAGTTGAATTTGCAAAGCGTTATATATGTCACGCTAAATACGATTTATTGACTGATTATTAAGATATAATTTAAAATTTCTGCTGGTAGGTATGTATGCGTGCTGGTTACTATATTTTTAAATCTAAAGAAATTAAGCATATTGAGAATGAGATTCGTGAATATGGTATTTAAAATCACATTCATTATCTTCACTATAAGTAGAGATTTTTTAATATCACACAATCAGGATTCCGAGCAAAGATCGCATCAATTTTTATACTTACAGAAACACTAAAATTACCAGAAACATTCTTCAATTTATTTCAAATGTTTAATGTTCTTCCAATTTCAACGTTTGCGTTTCAAAATATTTTATGTTCTTGGGTAGGTATATCGCCAAAATATTTTTTAATAAAACCTAAATTATTGTGCAAAAATGAATCTTGCAAGACAGTTTTGCATTTAACTACACTTTGTGTATCCTCGTTTAAACTATTTACAACATTGGAAACTTTTTCTACATTTTCGGAGTAAAAACAGCACACATCTAACCACCCATCCCCCCACCCAGTTACAATAGGTAACGGCGGTAATGAAAGTAAAGGATATTTTTCTTTATAGATTGTAACTCTTGCTGGCACTTTCAAAAAATTTTCTTAGTGCCGCTAATTAATTCATTTACGTTTGGAAACTGTTCTTTCACGAATTTTGCAATTCTATGCGAAGCATGGGCGATGCATGTAATATAAAGCATATTTCCAAATATATTTTTTAGTAGTTTACCAGCATTTATCATATAAGCGGCAGGATCACTAACAGAAAGTAAGCCTTTTGTTCAGAGCACTTTCGAATATATCATCAATGCTGCTATAAATGGCATCAGGTATCGTATTTATATTCAGCAGTTCAATTACCTTGGCCGCTATCAAATACGACTTAGTTGGCTGATCAGAATGCAAGACAATCTGGAATACGTCTACCTGTATATTTTGCAAGAAATTGTCTATAAATTGGATTATTAAGCTTCTGAAATGGGATACTCGCAGACACATATACTTCGCAAACATCGCTAAAAATCTTTTTTACACATTTCAATGTAACCGAACATAGATTACAGTAAATCTCCGTATTGTTAACAATTGTGACGCAGTCATGATTCATAATCCTAGGGGTAATGATTGGCATAATGAATGGCAATGAAGACTAATATGTATTGCTATTTTCAACACACAAAATTAAAACAACCTATATATGACACAAAGAAAGAGATCTAGCGACGTCTACTCCAAAAAAAAATAGAAAAAAGCAAACCTTGCTAATCCTAAGCCACATGTAGATTAAGTATATTTATAAAAAGTTGTATTAACAAAAAGTCAGAAAGATGTAAAAATAATAACCCAAAAATCAAAGCATGACTACTCTATCTTATTCTTAAGAAAAGGCATAGATTCTCCTATGAATCGGAAATAGAAGAGTATAAACATTTTTTTAACGAAATTTTAGATACGGTAATCGTTTAGCTAGAAGTTAGATTTCAAGGTATACACAAGTTATGTTTCTTTCATTTATCGACTTTTGCCAAATTCTTAATATATTCAAAAAACTTTCTGCAGAATTTACTAGAAACCCTTTTACAACAATATCCTTGTTTTGATGAAATTCAAATAAGAAATGAATTATCTGTATTGTATCATGATCCTCAAATGTTGGAAGAATGTACAACGCCAACTGAGATGTTAAATTTTATCAATAAAAACGATTTATATGAATTTATGCTCGAACTCGGTCAAGTTGACTCAGCTTTTATATCAATTTTTTGTTCTACACTTCCAGTGGTACAGTTATAGATACAAAAATATCATTTATTGGCCATGAGGAGTTAGGTTACAGTAGCCTCCCTTGTGAAAAAGTCACGAGCCGCCACTGCTTATATGTTAAACTACATTCTTTTAACTACAAATTCAATTATTGATCCTAATGCTCGATGGCTTTGGGCTTGGGATTATTTTCTTTGTTTTCATCACAGTACAATTGGCTTTATCGTACCGCTAGGCAGTTTCCCAAATCATATCGCTACAATAAAGATATTTCTGTTTATTTTGAAAACTAGTAGCTTTTTAATTTTTGTTCCATTTTGTGGCAGAATAAGTTTTAAAAAATAAATGGATAAAATGGACATACTATAGGATAGTACCAAAGGAAAATAAGAAAATGTTTTCTTTTTAAGAGTATTAGGAGAATTTGAATTAAAATAGGACCAACAGGGTTTCAGAAATAAGCTTAAGAATTATTTCTTTAGCTAATCTGTTGTCCTTTTCAACATTAGTAGTAGTATTTTGGGAAGTGACGGTACAACAAAGGATGCCTATTTCCCAAATCGTTAAAAGTGTTTGGAATTTATTTCTTTTTTTTTCTTTACTAAGACGCTATTATTCAAAGGTGAAAAATACATTACACTCGCAACAAATCCGGTTATTTCGTGGCACATTTTCTTTCTTTGAATCACCTAATTTTAGATACCATACAACCAAACTCTGTGATATAGGCATATAACTTTCCACTTCCACAGTCATGGTAAATTACAGAATATCGCGTTTTGCACTAAACACATTTGATTTTATTTCTGGGTGAAATAACCCATTTTTTATGTTTGGTGCGCAAACCATATAAGGTAGAATAAAGTGGAAGCGGATACAATTTTTTTAATGTTTTCATGAATAATACTTATAAACAGAAGCAATTTGACGATATCATGAAGGGAGCGGTGGAGCAAGTTATAATTTATTAATAAAAATACAGTTAGGGTTTGCTCGTGAGTCAAAATAATGTTATGTGGCACGGTTAAACGTGCATCACGGTTTGGGTTTTGTTAAAAGAAGAAAGAATTTGGAAGTCTAAATGTCTCTCCCACTAGTGTTTATAATCATTATGATAATCTTTAGCATACAGTATAAATAACCTATCTGAAGGTGATAAGTATGCTTACCGTTGTAATAACAAGTGGTACTCTATGCATTTGATAATTTCCTCCTTTACAAACTCTGTTGGTTCAGAAAGGATTACTTTTTAGCCTGTATTTCAAAACCTTCACTTGCATCGTAAGATCGATACATAATGATAAGTACATACTGTCATAGCCGAGAATAATTTGAACTATAATTGCCAGAAAGTAGTAATGCAATGCTAATAGCAAAGCTTCGGCAACGACAGAATCTATTAACATTTTGGAGTTGACCAGAAACACGTTGGTCGAACTAAAAAGCGGTTTAAATAAAAACAATAATGCAATAACTATCATGGTGTGAAACATTGTAATTAAAATAATTTTCGTTGTTCTATAAGAATTTTCAATCTTTGCGCCCACAATATCATCAACGTAATGGCGGTACTTCCAAAACTTCTTAATCCTTGCATCCAGTATTCCTCTCATGTCACTTTTATAGTATATGAGCAACAGATATTTAAATAGTGTCTGCAAGTAGGATTAAAATATAATTTAATATAAAATATGCAGCAAAATTCAACTTACGTGAAGGACCGAACACATATCTTCTATTGTAGATATTAGAGCTGATTGTTCTGCGTACCAAAAATTAGCGCAGATGAATACAGCGATAGTTACTAGTATAATTGTATTTACTAGACGGAATAGGATAACCTTCAGCGATGTATTACCATAAGTTTCTCCAATTAGTTCCATTAATGCTGTACTTATGATAATGATATCGCCCTCACGATAGTACTCCATATCCGTAGGTTTGGCGCGTAAAAACCGAAACTGTATAAGTAACTGTTCAAGAGCTGGTACTGTAAATTGGACCCACCATCTAAGTTGCTGCTTCAAAGCATTTTTAAGAACATTACGTACAATACATATCGTCATGTATGACCATCCACGCTAATAAAGGTTCTATTTCTGTTTAAATACTGTAAAATTTGTGTATACTATAGTCTATTTCAAAACTAGGTAGACCACCTTAAAAATTGAAAGGGTCATATAATTGATATATGAAGAGAAATGTATAGGGACATGGGAGTAGCTAGGCATTTTTCTAGGAGGGCAGCCGGGCAGCGGCTTATGTGTATATATATATATATATATATGTCAGGGAATTTTTTAGGTGGAGCAACAAAATTCCTAGAGTGAGCAATGCCCACCCTTGCGCCTCGCTAAGTACGCCCATGTATACGGAGTGAAATGGCATCCAATATTTATCGTTACAGTTGTTCGCTAATAGAGGTTATAACTATGTCTACAGAATGACAAGCACGGGAACAATATTAAAAACGCAGCATGACCCTCCCCTCTCGTGGCAGGCGAAAGAGCCCTCATAGTGATGACGAGCCGCCGAGAAGGGCGAAGCGTTGCCGAGCAGAGCGAACCGTTGTCGAACCCTGTTCGGCTGCCACCCGCTCCCCGTTCCGCATTTATCAATTATGTGACACATGATATTTTTCTAGAAAAGTTACTATTTAAAGATATTAAATGAAGGTCTGCTTCGAATATAATGCTCGATTGTATTTGGTTTATGCCTATAACAGATAGATTTATAGCCATTCTTTTTAGAGTTACTGGGACATATACAATTAGATGGAAGAAAATGAGTCAATTTTGAGGAATTTTTTAAACTACTAAATATTAATTCTATATTTATCGCGTAGTTTCCCTCTGTAATTTCTAGAGACAGCATTGATTAGGCTGCTTGCCGGGATAAATTTTAAAATATCGTAATTTTTCCAAATTGCGAATGTTGGTATTTGCATTCATAATTGAAAGAAACACATCTCTGAATTAGACCCAGTGTTCATAATTCCCTGAAAACTGTGGTAGTTTTATTGGACATTTTGGATTGTTTTCAGAGCTCACAACTAAATCTGACAAGGACTTTTTATTCTGAATGAGTATTTGTCTATGTATTTCTAAACCATTTTTTGCAGTCCCTATTAATTTATGATAGTCAACAACGAAATTGTTGCGTTCGTTGTATTCGTGGTTAATGTGTTCGTCTTCGCACACTTGCTCAATTTGATATTGAATTTCTTCAAATTGAACGAAAGTAAGACTGAAATTTGTTATTCTAACACCTAATTCGATTACTTCGACATTAGAGAATTCATAGTTATCGTTCAATTGTTCGAAATATGTTTTGAACATACTTCTCGATGGTTTTTTGTGGCTGTGACATTGTAAATAGTAATTAACAAATAATAAGCAAGAGAACAGGAAAGGAAAGGATAAGGTGATCAACCCTCACTACCTGTCGAATATATTGATGACCACAAGGATAATTGCTGAACTTGTTCTTTACGCTTTTTCCACAGCCTCATTCACTACTGGCTGCGAATATGTTTCAATTAGGTTTTTCCATCACTCGGCCTGCGGTTCGAAGGACCAAAATATTGTAGTAAAAAAATCATATAAATAACGATGATTTTAATGTTTGTCGATTATTACATATCGTATACTGTGTTTACAATATTTGTGACGGGTCTTTTTGCTCTCTCTTCCTCGTTTCTAAATCCTACAAATCGAGGCCCGAAATTCCCTACTCCACCAATTACACCCAGGAACTCGTTCGCACACAGGCGCCAGCCGGCTCGTCGGCGAGAGCGTGGTTAAAAGGAAATAATGGATATGAGGGCGCCACCTGCTTCACCTGTGTGCAGGAAGCCAAATAAATAAAATTAAAGGGGCTAAAAAAGGATTGGTGGGCGGTCGTAAAGAGAACCTCGATACAATTAAAACAAACACTTAACGTCGATGAGTCTTTAATACGAACGAAGTTAAAAACAAAATATGTGAATGTAAAATTTTTAAGAAAAATAATATTAAATCCAATAAAGTCCGATACCTCTGGCCAAAGGGGTCGTTTACATACAACCACAATAATAAGTACTAAATAAAAATCACTCCGCCTACGTAAAAGAAGAAATATTCGACTCGATTCTATAATTTTTGTGACGCTAAATAAAATTTTAAATATACATTTCGATAAATATTCGACTCGACTCTAAACAAAATTTTAAATATGGAATGCGGAAGGTCAAAAAGAAAACATAAAAGAAAGAAAACTTGGGAAGGATGGAATTCCACACTTATCTCCGGCGGCAATTCCAAACGGCGGCTGTCGGCGACGGACGGTAACTGATGGAGTCGGTCAACGGTTCTCCTCTCTCCGAGCGTTAATATGATTGACTGGATACGTCCCGAACTACTGTAGAAGCCGGATTCAGAAAAAAAGGAAACTCGTATCCCAGGCTCGATACAACATCAACCATGTACGAGGAAAATCCCGTACGAAATCAGAAGATAAATAGGAAAAGGGGAAACCCCGATCTTCGAACAGGGTTAATTTAACAACCAAAATGGCGACGGGATCACATGCTACGATAACTCCGAACACATCGGTTCTTCCGCCCCTTCACCTCAATCTACGGTATCGACCAACAAAGGGATGACGGAAACTAAGTACTTCCCCGAATATCCAACACAAGGTTGCAGTTCCTCAGAACTGTACTTGAAGGAATTTTTACTTCTCGCACTTCTCTACTACCGTCAACCATCTTCTCCCCGTCTCGAATAAAACGGAAACGGATATTAGTTCGGGATGGAGACCGCTATCAAAAAGAGTATTGAAAGGACATCGGCCGTAAGATGACTCTCCATGTCCCAAATAAGGAATCAATAAAATTTAAAACGATGTTTGATTAAATCAAATCGATTGTAACGATCACCATTATTCGAAGAGGAAAGAAAGAATAAAAAAGGTAACATATTATAAACAAACTACTTTTTTTTCACTTGTGTTTTGAGTCTGGTTAATAGCACCACTACCAATAGTAAATAACGAATCTCAATAACCGCCAGGAAAATTTAAGCATTTATCATATCCTGTGACAAGTTTTTGTATTTCAGCTTCATATTCCTCTACTACTAGTGTATTAAGATAGCTAATCACGCCTTCTTTCAGTTCGTCATAACTATGAAATTTCGTTCCTACCAAAATGTCCTCGAGTTTTGTAAGGAGATGAAAATCTGAAGAAGGCTGGTCCTGGCTATAGGGTGGATTTTCTCACTTGAAATATGGGATAAGCTGTGTTTTCTCAACCGCATGGGGTGTGGCATTATCCTGGAGGAGAATAACACCATATTTCGCCTTCGATTTTGAATGGTTCGCCGTAGTTTCTTCAATGTTGCACAATAGGCACCAGCATTGATAGCGTCTCCACGGGACATAAAATCAAGAACCAGCACACAACGCCGACTCCAGAAATCGGTTGCCTTGAGTTTCCAGGTAGATACTACTGTCTTAGAATTTTTCGTTTGTTTCGTGAATGTCGTTTATCCTCAAATGATGCACAACAAACCAAGCAAAATATAATCACTGTGGCGTACAAATATTTAACGCCTGAATATTTAACTTTCTTTCTTTCCTGGAAAAAACATCGATCGGAATTTCTAACCGCCCGACCCGATAAAAGGTGCGAAAGAACGAGCAGGGGACAGTTAGTCAGTTGAGTCCGACCGAATCAGTACGCTCGGCGATGTAAAGTCGGCGACAGTCAACTTGGCGATGCTGAGTCGGCGATGGTCAACTCGACGATGGTAAACTCGGCGACGATCAACTCGGGAAAAGGAATACAATAATATATTATGTAATTATTTATTATAATAAAATATAATATACAATGTATTAAAAAAACTAGTTCATATTGTAATTGTGTGATATCCCTCTGAGATATTCGATCAAATTTTACCTGTTATAATTGGCAACTTTATTAAAAATCCTCTCGTCGGCTTCCTCATAACGTCTCCTTTTTGATACACCATTGCACCCGGCAATTGCTCGTTCATAGTCCGCATCGTACGAAGACTGAACCTTTTTTAAATTTTCTATAAATGTCCATAACGAAGGATGAGCAATGCCAGAACCAAAAGCCAGTTGCAACTTGCGATGACATGCTTCTGCAAAATTATTTGTCCTATCTCGTCCATTCAATGTCCGAAAATAAACGGACCAAACTGCAATTGGAAACGTTGCTGGCGCTCTGGTTCCATTATTCCTAAGTCGACCGATATAATTTCTGTTAAACCATTCTAAAATTGGTTCTAATATTTCTGGCAACTCATTTTACAATTCGGCAATGGCATCAATCACATCCTCTTCTGGGACAAATGCCAATGATGTTACCATTTTTGCTTGTAGTGCAAATTCGGGATCAGTATTGTACATTCCTAGGAGATTGGAAGAAGATAAATGCTTTCGAAGATTTTTTACCAAGTGGAATAAGCATCCTCTAATTTCGGCTTCTAGGAAAACTTGTCTTACGGCCTGGTGAATTGCCAATTCAAAGTCTACACTGCTTTCTAATACTAGGCATTAGTTTAATTTTGTAATTCCAAATATCTCTTGCCATTACATTTTAATTAGTAATCATTTAAAATCTCTTATTATTATTGTTTATATATTATTGTATTCCTTTTCGCCGAGTTTACCATCGCCGAGTTGACCGTCGCCGACTTTACATCGCCGAGTTGACCTGTTACGGACCGAATTACCAATAGCGCCATAATCGATATGCTGTAAATAAATGTGATTAAAAGTGTTATGTTAACCTGCCTATTATTTGCTCTTCTCTCCAAATTGGTGACCCCGACGTGATCGCGATGTGCGAGTACGACGATTCGCGTAAGAAAAACGGAGAGGGATCGCAGGCAGGTTAGTTTTGGTGTTCATGCAATTTTCGGAGGATAAACGCGCGTAGAAAAAATGGAACCAGATATATGAAATAACCAGATGCTGGAGGAACTTCGGCAAGCAATAAAGCAACTTCAGATGCAGGTTGATGAAACATCTAATTCCCCCTCGTGTGCGTCGTCTACTACCGGACGGGTGCGTAACAAGCCTCCAAGTCGCAGTGTAACGCCGAACCGCAATAAAAAAGAAACTGCGGACTGGTGGTGCTTCCATCACTTCCGATGTAAGGAAAAGGCTACAAAGTGTCATGCTCCTTGCAGTTGGAAATCGGGAAACGGGGACAACCGTCCGTAAACGCGACCGACGCCGACGGTTCTGGGTCCCGCCGCATCCTTGTGTCCGATAAGGATACAAAGGTATCATATTTAATAGACACAGGTGCGGATTTATGTGTGTATCCTCGAAGTCGAGTACGTGGACAGGTGAAAAAATGCAAATATGAACTTTTCGCGGCTAACGGTTCGTGTATCGCAACATCCGGCACTATCGCGTTGAAGCTGAACTTCTCCCTTCGCCGAAGTTTTAAGTGGCGGTTCGTGGTGGCGGAGGTAAACACACCTATAATAGGTATGGACTTTCTTTCCTATTATGGACTTTTAATTGACCCGCGTAATAAACGACTGATTAACTCGGTGACAAATTTATCGGTAGCCGGATTGTCGGGCAACAGGAATATGACCACCGTTAAAACAATAGTGGGAGAAAGTGTGTATCACCAGCTGCTAGGTGAGTATCCGGAACTCACGCGGCCGCTAATATTTAGAAAAGAATGAGATACAACACCGCGTGATGCACCACATTAAGCCAACGCCAGGCGCGCCAGTCCACTGTAAGCCTCGCCGTCTCGCCCCCGATCGTTTGAAAGCAGTATAGGCCGAGTTCGAGTTTATGATGGAGCAAGGGATAATCCGACCATCGAAGAGTCCATAGGCCTCACCGCTCCACGTAGTTCCGAAGAAGGACGGAGGTCCCCGACCATGTGGCGATTACCGCTCTCTGAACGCACACACGATTCCCGACAGGTATACACCACCACATATCGAGGACTACGCGCAGCAGTTACATGGGAATATGATTTTTCAAAAATCGATTTGGTAAGAGCTTATCACCAGATACCAGTAGCGCCCGATGATATCGAAAAGACCGCGATCGCGACGCCGTTTGGACTCTAAGAAGCGATGTATACAATGTTTGGGTTACGTAATGGTGCTCAAAGTTGTCAACGTTTTGTCGATGAAATTATGCACAATTTAAACTTTGTGTACGCGTATATTGACGATCTTTTGGTGGCATCGAAGGACGAAACTGAGCACTACGAACACTTAAAAATTTTGTTCGATCGCTTGAAGGAATACGGTGTTGTGATAAATCCCTCGAAGTGCGTTTTTGGTGTGACGGAGATTACGTTTCTCGGATACACGGTGAACAATCGCGGTATAAGACCAGTGCGGGAGCGGGTCGAAGCGATAGTAAAATTTTCGCAGCCCGAGACAATCAAACAATTGCGCCGATACTTAGGCATGATAAATTTTTACCGACGATTTGTACCAGACGCTGCCAAAATTTTACAACCGCTCAACGAATTATTGAAAGATGGAAAGTGAAACAATACGCCTATAGAATGGAATGAGGAAGCATGAAAAGCATCTGATGAGTCGAAGAACGCTCCCGCCAACGCTACAATGCTTATGCATCCTGTACCGGGAGCCCCGATAAGCATTGTAGTGGACGCGTCGAATTACGCAATGGGAGCAGCACTACAGCAACTCGTAGATAACGCATGGCAACCTCTAGCCTTTTATACTAAATCTTTCACTACTGCACAGCGAAAGCATAGCACGTATGACCGCGAATTTCTTGCTATGTAGAGTGCCGTTAAACGTTTTAGATACGCTGTACAAGGTAGAGAATTTATCATTCTTACTGATTACTAGAGGCCGGATTATATGCAAAAAAAACCGGACATATACGCATAAATATGCAGATGTTTTGGCCTAAATATGCACTTTCTTATGAAAAATATGCAGATAAAAAAATAGGAGTAATGCTAGAAAATATAATATTATAGAAAAAAATATTCTATTATATTTACAACAAGTTTATTTATAACATTTTACAACATAATTAACTATGAAAACAATTTACAATTACATATTTCTCAAAGTTTTCAATAGAAAAATTGTGGCGCTTGTCTGATAACATGTATTTATATATTGAAAAGGTTCGTTCTACGTCCACGCTTGTTATAGGAGCATATTTCAAATTAGAAATATCCTCTATTGTCAACTCAATATTTTCTACTGACTCCCCACACAGGACTTTAGCAATATCCTTTAGCTTTTTAAAACCCTTATTTTTTTCTATTACACTTAAAAAATTTCATACACGGATTTTCCCACCCTTCCTTTAACATCAAAGCATAACTTTTCAAATTTGTTTATTATTTCAACGCTCTCAATTAGCGACGTAAGTTGTTTTTCCAATTGCAATATAGAAGTGGAAATAAAACTGTGGTTGGCTTTAATAAACGCCAACTGTTGAGGTATTTCTTTACTCGAATACACCTTTTGGACGTCTAGCACAGATTGTGTATCGCTATCAAGATCTATAATAATTGTCTTTATTTCTTCATAATGATTTGCATGAAAAATAGCAGCTTCCAACCACGTTCCCAATCGCGTGATTACTGGTTGAGGAGGAAGCGGAATACCGGGTAGATGTTGTTTGTAAAACTGAACTCTTAGTGGAGCCTTTAAAAACACTTTCTTAACGCTACTAATTAAATTATTTACCAAGGGAAAATGGTTTCTTACTTGTTCTGCAACACGACTTAGTCCGTGCGCCAAGCAAGTTGTGTGAATTAAATTTGGGTAAAAGATTTTCAAGTTGTAAGCTGCCTTCACCATGTATGGTGCGGCATCCGTTAAAAACAATAGAACTTTTCTGTTGGAATCGATTCCGGTAAGAAAAAGGTTACCAGTTCTTCCTGTATAAACGTTGTTATTATCAAATTATTTGCCTTTTCCAACTGTTTGGATGAAATTAAATAAGATTTTGCTGGACCGATACGTTAAGGATACCTATCCTTAAATGAACTATGTATTGGCCCACACTATCAGTAGTTTCATCTGCGCATATGTAAAGGTAATTGTTTGACATAGCCTTCTTAATGCTACTCAATTCTTCTGCATAGATACGGTGAATATAATTTTTTCTTAAGGTGCTCTAGTCGGGAATATTATATTTGCTGGTGTACTTTTGCAAAAATAAGTTTACATTTAAATTGTTTATTTTATGTAGTGGAATATCTGCCGACACAAACATTAGGCACAAATCTTCATTAAATTGTTCTTGTTCCGATTTTTTGGAGGTTGATAGTAAACATTGCGGTAATGTTTGCTGACCCTTCTTCGCCAATTTCATCTTTGATAGTTTTGCAGCATGAGATGGAGTTTTAATATGCTGGTCGACTTGAAACTTTCTCTCGCTTGTAATATGCATAAAAATATCACATCATCAGTTGTTTTCTTATAAAATAAGTGTTAGTAAAAGATAAAGGAGTAATAAAAAACTAATGTGGAAAGAGTTTGCGAAGCAATAGGAATAAACGGCATTTAATAAAATAACCAACAACGCTTCGACAAATAATTTCAAAAATCATCAGCAGAATACGGAATATCAGATATTCCATATTGTGCTGATGATATGCGAAAAATACGCATGAAATATACATCTCATTTTACTCATTTTAAAATAAAATTATTTGTCGAAGCGTTGTATTGGTAATTTTGTTAAACATCGTTTAAAAACTATAGATTAATAAGAGGAAATAAACCTAAATTTTACTTACAATCTTGCTGCATGCTACGCAAAATACTTTTTCTCCATCCATACGCAATTCTGAATAATGTGCAATCCATCCAGGCACAGTCGCTATTTTCGGCATTTTTGCTATTATAATTAATAACAACCCACAAGTTTACACTTCGAAAAACCAACGTAAAATGACGTTTAAAATAAATAAGATTGCTTTCGAATATGGGAATAAATTTCTCCGAATAACAAAGAAACACCTGTGCTCCTAATTTTCTGGTAAAATGTATTTTTGTATTTATATAGAAGTTTCAGGGAATTAGCTTTTCCTTGAATTCTGTCCCGGTCTAGATGTATGGGAACAGTATTAATAAATTTTTGGAAGCGCTTATCGGAAAAGTATCGAGAAGAGGCTTCATAGAATGCTATTTTTAATTTAAAGAGGGCTGTTTAACTCTTTGTTTGTTACAACCACGACATATTTTTAGTAATGCCTATCCTATAATAAATTACATCCAATAAATAAATAAAACTCGGATACTTCAAATATGCTGAATTACTACCAATTATGCAAATAATATACAAAATGCATATATATTTATGCAAACTGCATAATATCCGGCCTTTACTGATCACAAACCATTAATTTATGCATTCAATCAGAATCTTGACTCGCCGCAACAGTTTCGTCATCTTGACTATATCAGTCAGGTTACAACTGATATACATCACGTAAAAGGTATATAAAATGCTGTAGCTGATGCGTTATCTCGAATTGATGCGATTTCGAAATGCGTGAGTGTGAGTGAGTCATACGGGTTGAAATTAAAAAAGGTCTATTTTCCTGATTACGAGGTATACATATATTGTGACGTAGATCAAGAAGTTGTACGACCGTACGTCCGGAAACTTTATCGCCGGCAAATTTTCAAATCGCTACATGATCTGTCACATCCAGGTATAAGCTGAAATTAGTTGCCGATCGTTTCGTATGGCCAGGTATGCAAAAAGATTGTAAAACTTGGACGAGCCATTGTATTCCGTGCCAGAAATGCAATGTTACAAAGCACGTATCAACCCCAGTTGGAGAATTCGGAGAATTCGCCGGCCGATACTGTCTGACATGCATCGACCGATTTACAAGATGGTCTGACTCTGACGCTATTCCGATAGTTCACATGGAAACCCCAACTATTGCTCTAACATTGATGTACAATTGGATTAGCCGCTTTGGGGTGCCTCGGAAAATAACGACCGACCAAGGACGACAGTTTGCGTCAGAGCTTTTCAAAGAACTTTGTAGGTTGTTGGGTTCTGACCGAATACGGACAACCGCTTATCATCCACAGGCAAATGGAATGGTAGAAAGGATGCACAGGCAATTGAAGGCTGCAATAAAGTGTCACGACACCGAGAACTGAGTCGAGATACTGCCTATTGTTCTGTTAGGTATACGAACAGCTTTCAAGGAAGATCTAAAAACAACGGGCGCGGAAATGACATACGGCAAGAGCATTCGTTTACCTGGGGAGTTCTTTGTTACAGCAGAACGACAACCGAATTCCGATTTTGCCGCAAGATTGAGAAGGCATACGCAAGAGTTACAGCCACGCCCGGTTGTTCGACATGGCGCACAAACAATTTTTATTTTTAAAGAATTATCAACATCGCCTTAGGTCTTTTTACGTCATGACGCCGCAAAAAGTCTATCTCAGCTACCATATGATGGACCTTACGAAGTGGTGGAACGAGGTGACAAAAATTAATAATTCGAATAAAAGATAGAAACGTGCGAGTGTCTATAGACCGCCTGAAGCCAGCGTTTGTGATGTCCGACTAGCAACAATTTCAAGATCGCGAAACTCACACTCGAAATCTCAATGAAACAAACATGCAGGAAACGCGGATAGAACCCGAAAACAGAGAACCAAATCGTTTCACTTCTCGCACAGGAGGACGCGTTCGAGTTCCCGAAAGGTTCCAGGCGGGTTTCTAATAAAATTTCCTGTAATTATATAATATATATCCCTACTTAATTGTAACTGATAAATTATATTGGATTTTTAATTTTTTAACGTGTACCTACATTGTATTTATAACCTTCCTATACTCACGTCAAAATGAAAGACGTATACTATACTATATAAATCGGTCTCACAGACCGTATGCGTCAGTATAGGAAGGATAATAAGAGTTATACTGCATTTTAAAATGATTACCTAGATTTTTTTGTGCGAAAATGTAAAGTTGTTCAATAGAATTATCACTGGTAAGGCGGTAATGTGGCGTACAAATATTTAACGCCTGAATATTTAACTTTCTTCCTTTCCTGGAAGAAACATCGATCGGAATTTCTAACCGCCCGACCCGATAAAAGGTGCGAAAGAACGAGCAGGGGACAGTTAGTCAGTTGAGTCCGACCGAAGAACCAATCGCGCCATAATCGATATGCTGTAAGTAAATGTGATTAAAAGTGTTAACCTGCCTATTATTTGTTCTACTCTCCAAAATCACCTTCGGTAGAATAGCGCTCCAAAGATATTATTGCTGCCGCCATGCGCTCCTTTTTTGCTTATCAACAAACGTGCAAGAGACCCATCTTGCACAAATTTTCGCATACTTCAGATGGTATTTGACAATTTTATGAATAATTATTCCTGAAACATAAGGGAAATGTTGACATCAATCGTGACGTGCCGGTGGTTCCCTAGGACTTCGTTAGCCCCTTACAGAGCAAAAACAAAACAAAACGTAAATGGTGGATTAAATTCTAAGTGAACCTGTATGAATCAAAATGTAGTCACTGGCTTAGATTTTAGTTCATAACCTTAACAAGGTTCAGCATTGAAAAGTGTCCAAAGGTGGGTTGGACATGTAGACAAAAAAGTTCATAGAAAATAATTATTAGAAGTTTACCTAAAAGTTTAGGATGTATTACCAAATAAGTTAAAAGTTAATTTTTTTGTGTTAAATCAGCTCCAACGCGTCGAAGTTACAAGCTAAATTTGTTCGTCAGTGAAAGAAACTGGAAAACAATGTCATTGTATGGGAGTTGGGGTAACCATACCCACCGAAATTATAAGTAGATACTGACCCCTGTAGTTAAATACGAGTATATGCATTGATACACTTTCTTATTGTTAGTTAAAATTTGACTTTAAAGTAACACCTCCGGTTTGGAACAATTGTAACACCCAAATAGATTGTCTGCACCAAGGATAATACGGAAATTAACGAGAGGAAGTTCGATTACTTTTATCTGGTTATGATTTATTTAACGCTCCTCTTGTTTTAAGAAACTTACAAGTAATGAAACTATTACAAATAGTGGAAATTGCTCTGTTAACAATTTTGATATGCTGCCACAAAGCAGTTAGACAAGGTGAACAGGAACAGATTTTTCAACACGTGAATCAACTTAAAGAAATGAGTAGAGCAAAAACTAAGATGCGATATGAGTGAACAACTTTTCTTATTAGTAATGAGTTTTGTAAATAGGCTGACATTGGTCGAATCGGGCCACATGTAATAGGTATACCTATTGTCACAGAGATCGATCTCTTCAACATCAACAATTTTTTCAGATAGAAATTGAAATTACATATGTATATTGGGTTTGGAGCAACATGATCCAATAGATTCTAAGTTGTCGATCTGAAATTGTTAAACCGTAACGTTTTCGCTATTGGAATTACTAACCTTTGCTTGTGCTGGATTAGTATCGCGGCCCTTGGGTGGTTATTACAATCGACAATTGTTTATTGCTAGCTATTCAAATTTTCCAGGCGGATAATGATCACCAGTCTCGCACCCGCTTGTCCACGCCGCTACTCATACCGCAGGCTTATTACGTTATATTGTTAATTGTGCTACGCGCTCCTCGAGATAGTGGAGCGGGTGGCTGACAGTATACCTCAAAGAGAGCTGCTGTCACATAGGGGTTAGGGACGTGGATCGCAAAGAAACTAAATATGTAAAGAATAATACCAGCGCCACTGGTTCGTAGAGAGCAAAGGTTTCCGATTGCGTCGTGCCTATGAATAAACGAAATAAAAACAACGCTTACCATCACAAGCGCTTACTAAAACTCCATTCCATATACAGGACGAAAATTTGGACCGTAACAATTGTTAGGTATCCCTTACAGCCTATCACTGTTCTAAGATTTTGTACGAAATGTATCCTAGTCCATCATTATTTACAAACTATTCACTGTTATTTGTGCGAAAGGCACGGTGATCGCAAGTGCAACCCTTAGTGGACTGTAATCCGAGCGTGAGATCTGGAGGAATTCGGGAAAGGCGTAGCAGAATTGAGTAAAACAACGGGATTGAGGAGCGAAAGAAAACAATGATTTATTCTTGGCATCAAAAACTTCTACCCCATGACTGGAGGTAAAAACCGTAGAAAGCTATACATAACAATATGTGTACTATACATTTGTATGTACAAAAACAGTTGTATGGAGACAAAACCCTCATATTGTACTAAGCGACATCATAACAAAAGACGAACTAATTAGATGAGCGAGCCATATATCTATAAAATTAATAGAATACGTACAATTTCGCAGAACAATTTTAAAATCATGAAGAAGTATTGCACTGCTGAGATTTTGAAGAAGTAGGTAATAAAGAGTGTTTTTTATGACAATTTATATAACCATATGGAAGACATATGAGCAAATTGCTCCTCTGCTGCCTCGCCCGGTTTCACCAACACTGAATAAATCCACAAATGTAACCCGGCACGGGAAAAGCGACCTTATCTTCACTGAGCAAAATTTTCAGGAGAGCCAATTTAGTGATACTGGGTGAAAATATTATGTTTTGAGACTATTGTACACAACGCAACCTACATCCTTTCTGAACAACTAAATGTCGGTTTTAATTCATATTTTACACGTTCGATAGCATAACAAGCCAATTTATTAAACGCTTGCACATGCAAGAAAAGGTACCTTATCTTCACCAGTGTAAATTAAATGAGTGAAGATAAGATCCCTTTTGATTGTGCCAGCTGTTTTTGTGAATAATGCATTGTTGTCTTTCAGAAGTGTGTAGTTAACTTGTTTATAAAAGTTCTTGTGTTTGTTTTTGTGCAGTTTTTATCAATTAAACAGTGTTAAAAGTTTTTGTATAGTATGGAGGACAAGATAGCTAAAATAATGAGCAGTTAGTGGACGGATGATGTACCAGATGACCTAAGAGAAACCTGTGAAGATTATTTTTATGCCGATACGGAAAAACCAGATTCAGTTAGCTCTAACATAAATGAATCTCACAATGAGGAGAGCGATTGTGATGAGCCTCTGGCTCAACCTCTACAAGAAAATGGAGAACTAATTCAAGAATTTGAAATAAATGAAATTCCTATCATAGAGGCAAGCTAAACACATTATTTTTATTTTTCAAATTTTATCCAATTGGCTTCATTAAATTGTTCAATACTTCAAACCGAATCTTGGATTTTTATAATCAAAATTTAACTTAGGCCTACTTTGCTGTTAATTATCTATGCCTAGATAAAAAAATCTTTGTATTGTACTTAACAGAGGTTTGAAAATATTGAGCAGTTGGGCCTACTTCAAAATGAAGTAGTTATTGTTGAGAAAAGGCAACTACATGAAGGAGAAGATGTTTAGTCAGAACCACCCAATAATATAGGAGACGATGCTGAGGAACAAGGTATGGTACCAATATGGGTAGTAAATGTGATAACAATAAAGCGTATTAAGAGATTATTAAAGCATTTCAAAGAACATGGTATGGAGCTACTTACACACAAAAACCAGAAAAGAACACCAAAAAGCATTTGTTCTCAAGAAACTGTAGAAAAGATTATACCTTTCATTAGAAATTATGCTGAGGAAGCCGGTTAGCAAGTCATAAAAATATCGTCAAACTTCTCCCATCCTCGGACACAAAGGGAGCGCTTTATGCAAAATACAAAGATATTCGTCAAAGATCAAACGAGTTAACTGTAGGATTTAGCACGTTTAATAGAACATGGAGGAATGCCTGTTCTGATATCGTTATTATGCGTCCACGCACTGACTTATGTGCAGTCTGCCAAAAGCATGACTACACATAATAAGCTCCGCGGTTGTACCGCAGCAGAAAAAGAAGCTTTCTTCAAAAAATGTCAAGATCATCTTGATCATGTAAATGTTGAAAGAGCACCTTATCGATCCTTAATCGAACAAACTGTTATTAGTTTTGATGTAAACCTGATACGTAGAAATGACGATGGGACACCAAAACCAAATTCTTATGATGGAAGTGTGCATTATAGCTTTGATTTTGCACAGCAGGTACATACTCCCCACGATTCCCAGCAACCTGGACCAATTTATTTTCTCACTCCCTATAAAGTCGGTTTGTTCGGAATCATGAATGACGCACAAAAATTCATCACAACTTTAGGTCGGCGGTCCAAGTTTCAAAAGGATGCTATCGTGAGCTATCTCAATTATTATCTTAAAAAATATGGCCTTGGAGAAAATCGCCTACTTGTGCATACCGACAATTGTGTGGCCCGTAATAAAAACAATATTGTAATTGGCTATTTGATTTGGGGAATAATTAATAACCTCCATGAAACCATAACATTGTCATTTTTACCCGTAGAACATACTAACTTTTCTTGCGATTGGGCATTTGGGTTGTTTAAAAAAAGTTTAGATCAGGCAAAGCAAGTTCACTGGCACAAGTTGCAGACATTGCAACGAGTTCCACCTCATCGGGCTTAAATAAACATATAACAGCAACAGAAGACGGAGAAGTTTTAATACCCGTCTATGACTGGCAAGCCTATTTTAGAGAGAAGCGTTGGAAGGCTGTAACGAATATCACAAAGAACTGCCACTTCACATTTTCCAACATAGAACACGGGATTGTGTATACAAAAACATCATTGGATGCCCCTTCTAAGAAAGACACAACTGACATTGGACCTCTAATAGAATTCCCCGAAGCCATTACTCCGGATAGATTATCCTATCAGATACAGCAGTATCTTTATGAGAAGATCCGTGCATACTGCGAAGAAGGTTGTAGAAATCTTGACGGCCATCAATTACTAATTACAGGTAATTGGTAAAATCTAATTTCCAATTACATGTAATTTGTAATTGGTGACTGTCAATTACCAATTATGTGTAATTTATAATTGATGAAATACAATTACCAATTACATGTAATTTGCAATTGGCAACTGTCAATTACCAATTATGTGTAATTTGTAATTGATGAAGTACAATTACCAATTACATTTAATTTGTATTTGGCGATTGCCAATTACTAATTACATGTAATGGGTAAGATGTAATTGAAATTGAGAGTAATTGATGAAAATAATGTAATGATTACTTTTAAAGAATTTATTAAAAGAAATACAATGATTAGAAAAATCTTCCATTGCACAATATATAAAAAAAAATAAAAACATGCTTTTTGAGTTTTTACATAAAAACATCATACACTCAACTATCGTTTATTTCTGGTAGCATTCATTCAAGGTTCTCTGATTTCAAGTTCACGCCTCTTTTCTATACCCTCTCTATTTCACCATCACATAATGCAAGCAGCCAATGACAAAAGAGCCGAGAAGATTATTATATTTTTTCTTCGATATATTCAATGTTTCAGTGAATGAACCACTTTTAAAAATTCTTTTATGTGAAGAAAAAATTAAAATGTAATTACCGTTTGTGTAATTAGAATTACTTTTTGCCAATTACTTCCAATTACTTTGCCAATTACTAATTGCGTGTAATTGGTAAGTGATATATGCCAATTACTAATTACAGTAATTCGTAATTGGTAAAAGCAAATTACCAATTACTTGTAATTCTAATTGGTAATTGAGAATTGCCAATTACAAAATGTAATTTAATTTGTAATTGGCAAAATTCAATTACAATTACCTGTAATTGGAAATTGGTATTTATCCATTACCCATTACAACTAATGTGGTAATGGTAATTGAAAAGTAATTGATAACGTCCAAGTTTGATACCTACTAAGCGCACTAAGGAACTTCAGTAGTATAGAAAAACTATTCTAATGCTTTGTTTTCACACTTACTAGCTTCTACAATTTATGTTTGAGTATGATTTATAAGTAAAAACTTTGTGAACAGAAAAACGAAATATATTTCCCTTGGTATTTGAAATTCAGATAGTTTTATCTCGACTGGCAGTTTTCATTATGACAGTCTTATAGTTACTCCTTTACAAATTAAAAAGTAGATATCCTGCAACAATTTTAACAGCAAATCTAAATTCAGCACAAAATTTCCAATAAGATGGCTTCAGTAATAGCTATCTGTGGTTAGTTAATACTTTGGTGTTTGCCTTTGAATAATTATAAAACTTTAACTACTGTTTTCTCAAAATGCACTTCTTACGTCCTGCGAGTTCAAATGGCAATTACTTTCTCATTTCTAGGAATATTTTAACAAACTTTACATCAATTTATGCAGAATTTTATGCTGCTTCCAATGATGCTAATAACTCAATACTAACCTAGGTGAAGATAAGGTCCTTTTTTTCGTACCGGGTCACAAATAGTGAATGAAATTTATCCTGCAGTTAAGTAAATTTCTGTTTCAATAACGTGGTTTCAACATCAGTTAGTTATTCAATGAATAAGATGCTTTTGAGTGTTAATAACCTTTCCTAATTCATAATGTTGATACTAGAGTCGCTGTAAAAACGGTGTTGTTCTTATATTTCTATGATATTTCTGTTGCCATCTAGTTGCCATTGGTTGTCATTTGACGTGTTTGAACGTATATGATAGCAAAAGTATGGAATTAAAAACATAATTCTATAAAAGAAACTTTTACTGTTCGTCATAAGTACAATGTTATCTACATTTGATACAATTTTAATATGTATTTTTTAAGAAAATGTTTTTGTGTAGTACAACACTATAGTATCAATTCGAATAAATACAAGTGTGAACGTCTTTTAGATTAATATGAATGCAGAAACTTCGAGGAAAAGGGAAAGACCCAGAAACTTCCTTGAAGAAGGAAACGAAAACTTATTAGGGATATTAGAATGATATAAACACATCATAGGGAACAAACAAACTGGTATTGTTTCCAGTGCCACCAAACCCAAAGTATGGGGTCAAATGGCGGACCAGCACAATAATGCAGCGAAAACAGATCTGCGGTGCTTGCTATTAAGCAATAGCAGCATAACAAAAAATTGAGATTCGGAGATTATTAAAGAAAGAGAGCTTACAAAATTAGAATTAAAAATGAAATTAAAAGAAAATTCTTAAGATTTTCTTTATACATACATTATTAGAATAAAATTTGTATTATGCAAAAACTGTATTTCTAACACCTTTACCAACACCCATATTCTTATTTTCGAAGCATATCCAGGATCTTGAAATACAGGTATTACAAATTCACAGAACGGTTCACTATCATTCATATTTACTGCAATGTTATGTAACAAACGTTGCTACAATAACAGCCAAAGTGCAAATATGTATGAAACGCTTTTAATATTTACAGTTATCAAAATGTCAATTATTAATTGGGAAATAGTAATTAAAATGAACTACTACACAACAAACATAAGTTTGTTTACAGCTGCCAAGTGTCTGGCTAGGCTAGATTTCTAAGATTTAAACCCTAGGTATTTGGTCAGTTAGTTTATTAGGAGATTTAATCTACGAATATCACTATTCGTTGTTTATGAAACATAAAACGGTGTTTTTATTCGAAGAATAAACTTATTCTATTAATAATTATTTATTTCATGTTGATAAAACCGGGCATTAGACTATCGCTTGACAAAGTTGAACGTTTCTTATGGCGAGCAACATCAGTCAAAGCGGAAAAGTCCTCGAAGTGCGGTAAGGACCGTATTAATCCTAATAGATATTTTAATTGTGGATACTTGAAATCTCCAGTTACCTGTTTCCGAAGAAAAGTTTTTGTCCACATGTCATCAAATGACAACACGTCGATTTCTCGTCTAATCAAACCGTTTCGATATTCCGAGAACAAGAAACACCACTCTCTTCTCATCACGTCCTTATCAAATATACCGAATTTTTTCGCGACAATCCAAACTTCATTGCACCTACAATCCCTTCACTATCAAGAACTAGCAAGGAGGTGAAAAATTCGCCATTTATATAAAATAATCTCCGTTGGATTTCATTTGAAACCTCTACGTAAAAATTGAAAACAATTCTGGCGAATCTGACGATCGATTACGTCATTTTCACCGACATTGTTTGATTCAGTTTTTCGATGACGCCGTGGCATTCTTTCCCGAAGGATAATGTGCAACGAATCCCTTAGCGTCGACAACCGAAAGTCGATATAAGTCCAGGATTCGATGTGTACCTGGGAACAGTTATTACTTTCGGTTGCTGATGCCTATGATGCAACATTGAAGAAAATTACGGCGAGCCAATCAAAATCGAAGGCGAAATCTGTTGTCGAGTAGCGTTATTCTCCTTCAGGATAAAGCCACACCTCGTGCGGGCTGAGAAAACACAACTTTTCCACATTTCAAGTCACAAAACTTCAACCCTTCACCCTATAGCCAGGGTCTGCCTCCTTCAGATTTTCATCTACTTACTTGAGGACATTTTGGCAGGAACGAAATTTTATAATGATGAAGAACTGAAAGAAGGCGTGACTACTTATCTTAATACTCTAACGGCAGAGAAATTTGAAGCGGAAGTACAAAAACTTGTCACAGGATATGATAAATGCTTAAATATGTATGGCGACTTTTGAGATTTGTTGGTTACTATTGGCAGTAGTGTATTAACCATAGACACAAATCACAAGTGTAAAAAGATGTAGTTTGTTCATAATATTAAAAACGCAGTATAGGATATGTAATAATCATCAGACATTAAAATCATCGTTGTTTGTATGATTTCTTTACCACATTATTTTTGGTCTTTCGAACCACACGATGAGTAATGGAAAAACCGAATTGAAACATATTCGCACCGAGTAAGTGAATGTGGTTGTGAAAAGAGCATAAAGATTAAGATCAGCTATTATTCTTGTAGTTATCAATATATTCGATAGGTTGGTGAAGATCGATCGTCTTATCCTTTCCTTGCCTGTTCTCTTGCTTATTATTTGTTAATTACTAATGTCACAGCCACAAAAAATCATTATGAAGTATGTTCAAAATATATTTCAAACAATTGAACGATAATTATGAATTCTCTAATATCGAAATAACCGAATCAAGTGCGAGAATAACAAATTTCAGTCTAACGTTCGCCCAATTTGAAGAAATTCAATATCAAATTGACCAATTGTGCCACAACGAACATATTCACCAGGAATACAAGGAACGCAACAATTTCGTTGTTAACTATCATAAATTAATAGCGACCGTAAAAAAATATTTAGAAATAAATAGACAAACGCCCATTCAAAGTGTTCTTGTCAGATTTAGTTGTGACTTCGGGAAACAACCAAAAATGTCCAATGGAACTACCACAGTTTTCAGGGAATTATGAACACTGGGTCTAATTCAGAGACATGTTTCTTTAAATTATGAAAGCAAATACCGACATTAACAGTTTAGAAAAATTACAATCAATATTGTCTCTAGAAATTACAGAGAGAAATTACGCAATAAATGTAGAATTGATATTTATTAGTTTAACAAGTTCCTCAAATTTGACTCATTTACCTCCATCTAATTATATATGTGCCGTTAAATGTAAATCTTATATGATAGATCTCTACCACTAATAGGTCAATAAAACAAGGCTGGTTTGAACGATAGTTATATTTTCAGAACGTTTACAAACGTTTTCGGAATACCTTCTTCAGTGAAAATATAACTAGATAAATATATAAACAAACATTTGTTTTTTATTTGGGAACTATCAACAAAATGACTAATGACTAGGATTTCTTGATACAGAGGATGTGTAACAAACTTTTATATATATATATAAATTATAAAAACTAAATTAATGTGTAAACATACATGCAAATTAAGTAAAAACCTATATCAAAAAATCTTTGTCGAAACCTTAACAATTCTGTTCAAGGACTAGGGAAAACCCAAATTTAAAAACCTAGCCAAAGGTTTCCTTCTTAAGAAATGCTAATAATCAAGTGAGAAATTCCCCGAATATGTACTTAAATGCGCATTTTCACAGCTATCTAATTCTACAAGAGTAGACAACTAGGTTGCCACAGACTTCAGCAGTAGCTACGGTCGCGCATCTCGGCTAACCCACTGTGGGAAAATGTGTAATTAGAAAATTACTTTCACCATTCGCAGAAGCGTTTCGTGGTTATACCGCTTGTCAGTGCGACTTTGTGGGAAGTAGTTTTCATTTCCATATAAACAAGGGAACACTTAACCCTGCCCGGCTGCTCATTTCCACTATAACGGCATTTTCGCCTGCCATGCGAGGAGGAGGATCATGCCGCGATTTTAATATTGTTGCTCTGATGACAAGCAGTAGATAGTCTTCTTTCCAAGGACGAAGCAAGTGCTAACCCACTGTGGGAAAATGTGTAATTAGAAAATTACTTTCACCATTCGCAGAAGCGTTTCGTGGTTATACCGCTTGTCAGTGCGACTTTGTGGGAAGTAGTTTTCATTTCCATATAAACAAGGGAACACTTAGCCCTGCTCGGCTGCTCGTTCCCACTATAACGGCATTTTCGCCTGCCATGCGAGGAGGAGTATCATGCCGCGATTTTAATATTGTTGCTCTGATGACAAGCAGTAGATAGTGTTCTTTCCAAGGACGAAGCACTTGCTATCGACAACTTACTGCAGCAATTATTCAATGTAGTAATGGAAATCTGTGTGTGTAATGAAAAGGTCCCAACAACGGGGAAACTGTAATGCACTAAAGTGTAAAAAATATGTTGCCGATAAAATAGCATCGGCTGCCAGCAAATTGGTTTTAATAATACTCAAATGAAGAAAAAGGTGCTGTTAGACACTGTAAAAAACGTAACCAATACCAATAGAAACAATTTGTTGAGCAATTATTAAGAGAAGCGGAAGAGGCGTGGATGTTGGATATGCCAATTGAGGATGTAGTCCAACCAACCATTCATAATTTCAATTGATCAAGATTGTGACAGTAGTTTCTACAATTCGACTAATGCCATGAAAGCTATGAAGAGCTCCATTGAAAAAAGATATTTTCAAGAAAAAGATAAAGCTACTTGATGAATATACTTAAATAATTTGTGGATTTCTTTCCACAAAACTAATGCACATTTGTTTGTTTTACTACATAAAATAAGTTTCATAATTCTTTATGTTCATTTGTTCTACGACTTTCCTGTTGGTTGTACCGCTTTCAACTGACTGAATATCTTAGATCTTATATATACATAGTTATTTAATGTTTTCTGTGTTATCAACATACTACGCACGGATGTTTTCCGAAGTTTATCTACCCAAGGAGAGTATGATTTCATCAGCTATACATTCATTGTATGACTCGTTTGATATCTCAAAAGTCAGAGTGGAGGATGTTCTGTGTGTTATTGATAAGCTGAAGAGTGGGCATACTGCTGGTGATGACCAAATTCCCTCGTTTTTGGTAAAGGATTGCCGAATAGTTTTAGCTCCCGCATTAACATCCTTCTTTAACTTATGCCTTACAGCACAAGGGTTTCCTGCATTGTGGAAAATTGCAAGAGTCACTCCAATTTTTAAAAGTGGTATACGTAAAAATATTCAAAACTACAGACCCATTTCCATAGTGTCAAATTTTTCTAAGGTTTTTGAGCACATTATATATGAGGCAATCTATACCAACATTAGATGTAGGATTTCATTAAATCAGCATGGTTTCATGTCAGGTCGATCTACAGTCACTAACCTTGCCTGTATTACCCAGAATATATGTGAAGCTATTGACTCTCGTTCTCAGCTAGATGTTATATACACAGATCTCTCTAAGGCCTTTGACACTATTGACCATAGTTTATTAATGACTAAATTGAGTGGTTTTGGCATTAATGGAAGTCTATTAAACCTTATGAGATGCTATCGTAAGGGAAGAACAAAGTATGTTAGTTGGAATGGATATGTGTCACATAAATATGAATCAACGTCAGGTGTCCCGCAAGGCTCCAACTTGGGTCCGCTACTTTTCGTCATATTTATAAACGATCTACTAGAAAACTTATCATGTCAGCACTTAGCTTATGCAGATGATCTCAAATTTTTGCCGTGTTGATGACTTGCATGACGCACTTACTCTGCAGGACAACATCGAACGTATCAGTGCCTGGTGTGCAGTTAACAAACTAAAATTAAATATTGCTAAGTGTAATGTAGTTTCGTTCTCGCGTAAGCTGCATAAGACGAATTTTAATTATAATATTTCTGGACGTGTGTTGGGATGTGTGGACATAATCAGGGACCTTGGAGTAATGTTTGATAATAAGTTCACCTTTGAGACGCAAGTATCGGAACTGTGTTGTGGTGCGATTAGGGTTCTTGGTTTTATTATCCGAAGTTGCAGGGAATTTAGTGACGTTAATGTAATGAAATCTCTTTACTTTGCACACGTTCGCAGTCTACTGGAATACGCGTCTCTTGTCTGGTATCCTCATTATACTTGCCATCAACTGAAGTTGGAACGGGTACAACGTCGCTTCCTGAAATATCTTACATTTAGAAGAACGAGTAATTATCCTGTGTGAAACTTTGATCACAATGTTCTTCTGCGAACGCATAATTTTACCTCTTTGCAGGCACGAAACATGAACTCGTGTTCAACTTTTCTTTATAACCTTATTAATAATAAGATTGATTGCCCGTACTTGTTATCATGTGTGCCTTTTCATGTCCCTATGAGACAATCAACATACACATCTAATTTCTATATCTCTCCGTTTAGGACAAATGTAATGCACTTTTCTCCTATTACTAGGATGTGTAAATGCGCAGAAACAGTTTATATTGATATCTTTTTCAATAAATTATGCTGATTGTAATTATTTAATATGTAATCATACACGTTTTCTTTTCTTTTGTTAGTTAGTGTGCTTGGAATTTTCTGTTGGCACAAATAAATATTATTATTATTATTATTATTATTTTTATACTAGCGGAATCAATCGCAGTTGCAACATTTTCGGCACAAAGTTTAATACATCCATGCGCAAGCTGGACTTCCGAGGTGGTCTATCTTAATTTTGAGAACTATAGTGTGTTTACAAATCAGTAGAAGAAAATACTACTTTGTGTTGTTCTTTCGAGTTCTAAATGTAATAATATCTTTCAGCAGTTAAAAGTCTGTCAAATTTAGGTGATGTAATTTCCATTTCAGTTAATATAGTTACCATTTGATAAACTATAGGAGCAATTTCTAACGTGTAGATGAATTGTTGTTTTCCAGTTATACATTTTGAGAAACTAGTATTGTAAGAAGTAAGGAAACTACTCACCAACTGTTTGTAAATATTACTTCATATCTAATGAAAACGTGTGCTATATGGTAGTACTATTATTTCCAATGTCCACAAGAAGTACTTCTGCGATTCAACGACTATGAATTATTGCACATCTAAGCGCTCCAACAAAACGATTGTAACAAACAGCTACCCTTAGTCTTGATTTCATGTATTTTACAGGTACGTATATATATATATATATATATACATATATATATTACGTTTCTGTAAGTTAGCTATTGTAAAATTTATGAACAAGTATGCAACAGATGTTATTTAGTTGCGTGATGAACTTTTAACGGAAAATGTAAAACTTTCAAGTATAACTGTATGCACTCCTGGGCGTTCTAGAAAAATAAAGTTGCTATGAGGTCACCAAGTATAAAATTGTAAAAATAGATACTAATCAGAAGTAATTTATTAGGTTAGATAGTGGAATTCATATTGTTGTTGTTTATGTACCTTTCCTCAGAGGAAACCAGCTGAAGTTGCTAATATAATTTCAGGAGTTTTTACCATCGCATACAACTTAATTTAGTATTTCATAAAAAATATTGTCTTTATTACAACAAATAACACAGTTTAAAAGATTGTTGTATTCATAAACTAAGCGGGAAATGTGTGCATAAATTGACTTGAAGATATTGGTTTGACTGTATTCTCTTGTCCCTTTGTTCTCATATTACTTACTCGTACATACACAACGTTAAATTTGCTCTGCACATATACCCCACTATCCATAAACTGGTTTTGTGCTGTGTTGGAGCAAACCAATTATTTCTTCTCATTTTACTGTTTGTTCGAAATTATGTGCATTGAAAAGATATATTTATAATTGACTACGTCCGAATTAGAAAGCATACATTTTGGCAACCTGTGTATACAGTGGGCGCCTAAGCTATGGAATAAATTCAGTAAAAGCAAAATAATTTGTTTTCAACGAAATCCTTGAACCAGTAGATTTCATTTGATGAAAATACACATTTTTGCATGACGGTCGATTTTCAAATATCAGTTATTTTTAAGTAATGACGTCATAACTTTTACTTTAAATAGTACACCCAATTGTTTTTTTTTTTGATTTTGAGAGATCTTTCCATTGCTGATTTTGGGTGAATAAATAATTGAATATTAAAAAAACCTAGATTTTACTGTTAACACAAAAAAATCCCTTGATAAGAAAATGCAATTTTAAAGAAAGTGTTCGAACTGCCATCCACCGACATCTTGACAATATGAAAGCGTATATAGGAATTCTTCTCAGACATTTTGAATAGTTTCCGGACTAATTCTGCGCATTCATCTCTAATGCGATGTTATAGTTCTGCTGAACTTTGTGATCGGATGACATAGATCTTGGTCTTCAAGTAGCCCTATGAAAAGTAATCGAGGGATGTAAGATCTAGGGATCTCGGGGGCCATTCTATCTGCGCTCGCCTGCTAATACATCTCCTCGTAATGTAATTGTCTAAAAAATCTTGCACAGGCTGCGCATAGTGCTGGAGATCTGGATCATTATCATTTGGACAAGTTGCTGCAAGCGCTGGAACATTTTGCAAAAAGTGTTATATCTTGTTCATGGGAGAATTCTCTCAAAGAAGAAAAGCCGTTATCAAATATTTCAGCCCACACATTTAATTTCTATCCTTGTCGAGTTAGTGCCGCCTTAACCATCTGATGATTTAGCCGACTCCAAAACGTTCAATTTAGGCGATTCAGTGCGCTATTGAGACAAAACATTGTCTCATCCGAAGCAAGTAATTGCTGATGCAAACGTCGGTTTGGTTGGTACAAATATATCATAGCTTCACAAAAATGGTGAAATAGTCGCCGGTCGGTGTTCTCTGCGTTGAGTTCATGTAGGTGCTAGTTAAATTTTTAAGGCATGATATATTTGGTTTCTCATAATGCGTAGCACTGTTCTCTGATTAATTTCTTTGTCTAATGCAAGCAATCCGGACGTATTGTGAAGACTTTCAGCCGTACTTAACAAAAGGTTCAGTTTAAGATTTTCACTAGCTTCTGAACGTCCAGGTTTTTTAAATACTATACCATTACCAGTTCCTAGAAATTTAGACTCAATCCTACTGACTGTAGATTGGCTAATAGAGCAATCTGGATATTTCGGATTAAACAAATCGCAAACTTCCTTCTGAGTTCTTATCCTATCCTTGCATGCGATGAAAACTACAATTTCAATCCCGATCAGTGTTAAATAGTGTCCCATTATACTTGCAATAGACTTCTGTACAGCTAATGTTGAGGCGAGTCTAAAACTGACATTTTGTAATGATTTGTACCTTTGTGATCTGTAAAATATATCTGGCACTTCAAATAACAGACTCGGACACTGTTTTTGCTAGCAAGAGAGCTTTTGGCTTATTTTACTTTTTTACGTTTTCTAAAATTCAATTGTCATTTACTACACAAATGTCTTATGTAAGATGGGAACATTTTCAGACCATCAGTTTAGCAATAAGATTTCTATTTTAAAAGAAAGTATAGCGTTATTATTCAAAAAGAAAAACAACGAATGGTTGAAAATCAGCTGTCAATCATAACGGTGTATTCTCATTAAAAAAATCAAAGATTTCTTCCAATAAAATTTTGTTTCGTTTTTACTGAATTTATTCCATACTTAGGCGCTCATTGCATAAAGTACACCATCGAGTTTATCTACTTAAGATACATATACATATATGACTTTTATATACATAGTGTCCTGTGTTATCTTGTTTGTTTTTGATTTTCTGGTGAATAGTACCTGTTGCTAGTTTTCTATGATTTTATAAATCTGAATAATTTCCACTTTCTCAATCAGATCATATATGGAGACAAAGCTATCACACTGTATTCAAACTGGTCCTGGAAAGAATCGTACCATACAGGTTTGAGAGAGTAACTACATTTATTTACAAGAGGGCAAACGAAAAAACAGAAAGAATAAAGTTGAACCCTCTGCCTAACTGCCGAGTTGTCAAGGTATCTGCTTGCATTAAATAGCAGCAAAAAAATGTGGGAAACAACAAAACCTATATACTGTTTCAATGTGACGCGGATGATACTTTGAAATCTTTATCGTGATTTTCTGAAAATCAACAAAAAATGTCTCACTCCTCTTTTTGATCTTAAGAATTGCTTTTCATTGTAGTGGGAGACGGAGATATAGAAAGATATAGGAGGAAAGCTAATTGGTTTCTGGAATGCATTTATTATACTAAACACTACACAATTTTGCTACTAAGTAAGCTATTTACCCCCACTTATGCATAAAAGTAGACTTTGTAGTGCGATCAATGCATTTAGCAAGAGCCTATGTATCCAAGAGATTTCTCGCAATTGCATAAAAGGAAAACGTTTTGTTGATAAGCTGAAAAGGAAATTGCAATTACATATTTAGAAGTGATGCAAGGCACTTACCGATGCAAAAGCTTGAACGTTTATATCTAAAAGACCCGCACCAGACAGATATTTTGTACGCTGAGCTCTTATCATTATAGGTAACATCAATTTCTGGATCAATACGTCATTGGTATACCATTCTGACATATAAACGGCATATGATACGCTTGTAAACTGTAAATATTTGCTTGCTCTATTTGGTCACGAACACATCTCAGTAATACTTACTTCTGCAGTTACAATTTCTGCCGGTATGGCGTAGAAGGCAAACTGGGAAACTATAGCAGCAAGCGACAAAAACTTGAGGAGTTCATTCCATATATTAGTTTCCCTAAAATACGAATGTAACCTGATTATATCATACGTACAGAGGGTGAAATCAAAACTCATATATTCCTTTAAAACAGAATCTGCATATTCAAATAAAGAAGATTGTAAAATATTTAAATAATTCCCAAAGTTTCCACGAAGGTTAATTGTGTCCTCAAATTAAGGAAATATTATTATTAGTCTAGTGCTCAATACAACTGCAAAATGATTGATTACCAAGTATGGTATTGAGCAATTGCTTTCTCAAACTCACGGTCGTGCTATGAAAACCTGGTTTCACCCCCACTTCCTTCCCATCAGAAATTTTCATATTTTCCCTAAATACTAAACTAAATTGTGCGCTTACTTCTGTAATTTCAATTTCAATTTATGTACACCTATAGGAGTACACCTACCACTATAGGATTAGTGAACATGATCAGTCTTTAGAGTAAAAAATTGCGAATCATAATAATACGTGTCTAGTTCTTGTTGCTTTGTGAATGTACCAAACATTTATTACTCCTTCAGCTGATATAGCGATTTTACCAGAATATTTGGAAGATATCTGGGATAAACCCTGTGCATCAGAAGATATAATTTATAAGTTGAAGCCGGAATATAGTAATTTTGTCCATATACATATGTTATACAGAGCGGAGAGGTGTATCCTACATATATACGTATAATGTTCTGAAGTTTGATGTTATGCCTTCGCCCATTTACTCGTCCATAAGTATTCTTATGCACGTTGTTCAACCTCTGCCCCGAATGTATATATATATATATATATATATATATATTTGTTATGGATAACTGTAGACCTATAACTCGCTACTGATAGTGTTTAGACGACAATAAACATATTGTCATGGGCCACAAGTTAGGCCTAATCCATCTCTAGGAGTAATCAACGCTTCATCTGCCGAATTGTGCTTCGTCAATTGCAGGCCGATATACTGTAGTGACGCGTGCCAATAAGGCCGAAACTAATTAGTCTGCAGTTGTGGTTTGCAATTGACGAAGCTTAATTCTCCTGAATGATTATTGGCATATGTAAATTACTTTGTAAGCACAGTTACTTGATAGCCCCGTAAAGCCTTATAGGGCTCGATCCCCTCCTAGAATCTGATTTTGGCTAGAAATCGAACATAATAAGAACGAACGCGATATCCTTAACAGGTTTTGCACTAAAGTAAAGTTATGATAATTGCATATACGACATTTTGTCATACTTGCTATATCTTCGGAACCGTAAGTCGTACAGGCCTCCGGCTTGTATCATTTTAATCAGCTCCTCGAATCAACCAGCGCTATCGAAAGTTGCGATCTCTAAAGGCACAAAAATTTCTGTGCCCTGAGATGGACCTTTTCTTCGGCAAAAAATTTTTTGCGCCCAAGCGCGTTTAAAATATTTTTATTCGATAGATTTTGGCCCGTAGATTTCGCGTCTTCCATCCCTGACCTTATACGGCTTACCATTCCTTAGGTACAAACGCGTTTGCTCGATCGTGGTTGAAATATGCTTAACTCCACGCAAATACTGCATTATAAACGCTGTAAATCTAACAGTCACATAGATATCGATGTTCCAATCTTTTTGCTATCGATCGTTCTCAATCGTACACTAATCGACGCGTCTCGAGCTGACTCCAATTGTGTGGAATTTATCTTAATAAATTACTATTCCAAAGATTGCCTTGAAAACGTAAAAACCAGTAATTTTTTTTTTAATTTTCCAATTCCATGCACAGAATATTTCAATTTTTATTACTATTACTATTATTTATTACTATTATTGTTATCATGATTATTACTTAACTTATTATTCTACAATGAATATTTACTGTAATATATGCATATAAATATATAAGAAATAATATTATATGGTACAAAGGATTAGAGGACTAAGAGAACATAAAGCGCTTCGCCGATTACATAGCAGTTTCGCTCGCCGCATACTTCATACCTTCATCCAAATCTAACGACGAAGTGCACGGTACTGCAGCAATAATCGAAATAACCCATAATTTCATACTTACTCAACTAGGGTCTGGTACATGTCACAACAGGCAGTAAGCATGGATACAAAATAATGAAAGAGCAACGCCATGGAAAATATTTCTTGAATTCTTTCGTATATCCTAAAATGAAGAGTAAGTTACATAAACATTGTGGAAACTGGTAACATTGTGTTTAAGGTGCTCTAGCAGGCTGTAGGTTAGACATGATGTGCCTCATTACAGAATAAGCAACTTAGGAAAACAAAAAATATTAAACTGATTTATCAAACTGAGTTGAATTGAAACGATTTTGCAATGTATCATTAACGGTAAAACCAGTTAATAACACTAGTTGTGAAATGTACCTAAATATCACAAAGAATTTTAGCAAGAAAAATGCGTAATAATAAATTGCTTTCCAAATATTACGTACGTACGAGTAATTAGTGGTGATCGTTATATACAAACCACTGCGCAAGTTTACTGCAGTAAACCTGAACTTTTCAATAAAATGTCGGTAAATTTAAAATTTTACACTTAGTGTCCATTTAACATCTTTTAAATAAAATTAGTAGATCAGTAGCAATGGTTGAAGATGAAAATCCAAATATATAAATACAGTAGACGCTCGATAATGTGAACACAGGTTAATGAAAATTCGGGATAACGTGAACAACCATTTTTATAACATTGAACGCCGTATAAAGTGAACAGACTCGCGTTCGCTAACATCAATACATGCTGTGGTTCCTGCGACGCGAATTCCCTGGATCAATGGGTACGCACCGCATGTTTAAATGCTGTTGCAAAATTCGCGAATTGTAAAATAAAAACTAAAAAAACTAATATTACGTGCGATGGTTTGTATTTATGCAGGACCATGACAAAGGAGAACTTTAAAGGGATCTAAACATCCTGAAATGGAGAAAAAATTAGAAATGGTGCTTGTATCAAAGAAGTAGCATTATGGTCAATGGTGATATGATCAAAGAAAAGGCAAAAGCAATGCATTCGGAGATTAAACAAAATTATGTTAAAATATCTACTGCTACTTATGGTTGGTTGCAACGATTTAAAAAAGATTCGGAATTCGATATTTGAAAATCGTTGGTGAAAAATATCATTGCAGTCACAACTAATTGATCCGTTTAAAGTCCAGTTAAAAAGTAAAATAAAGCAATTGGGAATAATACATAATCAAATATATAATGCTTATAAGTCAGCTCTGTATTGGAGGCTTGTATCAAAGAGAACCTTTGTTTCATCTCAAGAGAAAACTCCAGGTAGAAAACATGGGAAACAACGACTAATATTTTTGGCATGTACTAATGCGAGTGGAACTCATAAGGTCAAGCCACTGGTTATTGGTAATGTAAAAAATCCTAGAGCTTTCAAAAAATTTTCTCTAGCTATGGACTACGACGACTCCAAATCAGCTTGGATGATGGAGTCAATTTTTAAAAATAGATTCCATAATTCTTTTGTTCCTCAGGTAAGTTTATAAAGTAAATTTAATTTATCAAACACGAATCTCCAAAAACTATTAACAAGTCGTTGTTTGTTCTGTTGGAAGGTTACATTTCCAGAAACCACGTGGGCACCCAATCAAAGCTCTTTTTATTTTTGATAATGCTTCATTACACCCCCAATAGAATTACAGAGTAAAAATGGGTAAATTACAACAAAGTAACGCGCCTTATCCAACCAATGGATCAGACTTACAAAGCTACATTACAGAAGCAGTTTTCTTCGCAATACCATTGCAAATGGATCGAATTTAAAAACATTAAAAATTTGACAATAAAAGCTGTTACCAATTTGGTGTATGCCTGGAACAAATTAGAATTTTCAGTAATCAAGAAGACGAGGATGATTTGCCTTTTAGCGTATTGAAGCAAAAATGGAAAGATGGTCAGACAGAAGCTCTAACTGAAGCACGTGATATTTTACACGCATTACTGCCACATGTATGTACTTAATGTGTATGTATTTACACAATTTTCATTACTATAGGTATGTACATCTATTTCTAGATTAAACTGGATGAGAGACGTAATTGCATGGAATGAAAGGGCACACACAATTATACATTTCTGAAGAAGAAACAGAAGACGACAAAACTGACGAAAAATCACAAAATAAAATTACTTCAGACAGTGCAATAAATGCACTGAACACATCGATTCAATGGGCAGAAATATATGGACTTAATTTGGATTATATTCAAATATTAAAAGAGATAAGAGAAACAACTGTAACACAAAAAGTTGAGTGAACACAAAAAAACAAACAAAAATTACACCAGGTTTTTAGAAAGTATTTTTATCTTTTTCAAATTACAAAAATGCACAATTATAAATGAGTAATTGGTGCAACAATACCTACTATTTTAAGCATTAAAACAGTCACTCCCGTTAATGTGAACAAATCATTAGTGGAAACAGTCTGGGTTTCAATTTGTTAACCCTATTGAGCGTCTACTGTATGTATATATATTGCGCATATACATTTTCCTATCGTAAACAATGCTTTCGCGGTTGTCCAAGAGAGGGAAGCGTACATATGCCCTAGCGGGTGGTGTTCGAAAACTTTCCACCAGTACTCTACAATGATAACTACTCTATCGTGCTCATTTTTATTAAATTACATTGTGAAAAATTCTGGCCTTTTTCACAACGTACGAATGAAATTAAAACAAAAGAAAGTTCGGAACAAATAAAGCAAAATATAAATATCTATTTATCCGACTATCACAGGAGAACCAAAAGAATTGTTGAAGTTTCGGAAGGAAACTATTTTGACATGCATATAAAGTAAAAGTGTAGGTTTACAGTTTAGATAAAGAAATGGTAACGCTGGTAAAATTAAACCACTATGTTAAGGAAGGTCAATTAGATGTTTGAATAGGACGTATATAATTGCTTTTTGCGGTGTTAAATACCGAATACATGTCGGTCAATTCCTTTGAGATAAATAAGTCGGTGTCCCAAAACTAAACTCATTTGCTCATTTGTTTTTCTTTTAATTTTTTTGATTCCTTTACACTTATTCATTTACTTTTACTCCATGTAATCTTTTAAATAAATTTCACGGATTGAGTGTGAAGAACCCAACGGTATTCATGCGCTCAGGCAGCTTTTATTGCTATAGAGTTTCGAATTTCTAAATAAATGGCCGAAATTACAGTTGCTAGAAACATTGGCACGCAACCTCTTGCGTGGCTGAAAGCTTCGCGTCGCTTCATTTTGTCTTTTATCAACAACCTCCTAGTGAGTTAATATCTACAGTCTCTAATTCCAGGCAACAAAAAAAGAATTAAAAAATTGCTCTTTGTAATAAAGCATTTTATTTCAGAAATGGAGAAACCATAATGAAATATCCAAGAGTATATTTTCGTCTCAATTAGATGGACGAGGTTCTATATCTAACTCCAGGTGTATAGCTTCCCTTGTATAGAAAATTATAGATATAGTCTCAACATTAATCACGGCTATTATATTATATTAAATACTAAATAAACCCTTCGCATATGCTACTAAAATTATAACTCAAAAACAAACGAATCTATTTTAAGAATATGAAAACCCACTTTATGGACTGGGACTTATTTTATCAATGTTGTGGCATATATACAGCTCTCAGTATGTTACTGTAAAACCACGACCTACAATCTTACAAATCCTAACATTTACCAACTCTTAATTAGTTCGAACAGCTCTGTAATCATCGTTCATTTCAAACTTATACCACCGTTCACTTGGTAAATCTTAGCATTTATCTCAACACGGTAATGTTGAAAAGGACATGTCATAACGAGTTCGGCGCATCGTCTGGTACTCGTGGACAGTCTGCTGCCCGCCAGAGTCGTTTGGCACAGGGATGTGAACTGGTAACAAACGTAGTATGTGGCCCACTCCGGCGGGTCTGAGTAAGGGGATCTAACAACCAATAAGAGTCACTGCTTTTACAGCCATGCTTTAAATTTTCGCAGATATTTGAAAGTGCCGCGTTTATTTGTAGAGGAAAAGTGACATTCGTTCTGTGTTGTGTTGTCGAGGAACTGGGTTCCATAGAATGTACGTAATTTGTAAAAAATGTTTGTAATTTGGTAAAAGTAAATTTTAAAGAAATAAAGCAAGGTAGACAATGTCAAAAAACATTTTGTTACCAATTTTCCAAATTTCTTTTTCTTATTTTCACAGTGTTGTCACTAGAGAAGTTTTCACCCTGAACTTGCCTGTTTCTGGCCATGTGAACACAATCCGACTACAGATACTACTGTGTTCTAATTTTTTTTTCTTTTTCCTTAGAGCTGTAGCATGCAGTAGAAGACACATCAGATAACGCTTTTTCTTGCGCTGCTTGATTGTTTGATGAGAACAGTTAACTTTAATATGGAAGTTGTTAGTCCTAAGAAGTATTTTTGAAAATATCCAGGCTGCAGCAACTGGTACTACCGCAAAGTGTCTAAAGCCTCTTTAATAAGCATTTCTTCGGATTCCCCGCAGATCCATTCTATCATGATCTGTTCAGAATGATTTGCAACGTAGACTTCTCTAAATTCTGGCAAGTTTGTGATGACCATTTTGTAGATTCAGATTTTGTAAATGAGAGGAAAGATCGAGTGCAATTTGAGGAAGCTCCATTTGTTAAACCATCTAAAGTCGATGATGTTGCACTATTGGAAGATCTTCCGTTTCCAGATGAGAATAGTAAGGTAATTAGAGATGGTGCTCTGTGTATATTACAAACATGTAAATATATTGCGTTTACATGTTTGGTAGAATCAAATTAATTTTGATATTAATGTGAGGGTAAATATAGAGTGAGAAAATATATATATATATATATATATAATCAGTTTCCCCTTCTACCCTAAGGTCAAGGGATTTTGCCTTTTCAGTCTTCTCCTTCTCCTCTACTAAATTTCTTCCACTATTTCCTATTCATTGCCAATTCCTTGGCGTCCTTCCATGTCCACCCTCTCCGCTCCAACACTTCCACCATCTGCCCACTGCCTTGGTCTACCTCTTCTTTTCCTGTCGTTGCTTTTGGTTTCCCAGATTTTCTTGACTGACATTTCTTTATTAATTCTCTGTGTCCCCACCAGCACAGCTGTCTTCCTTCAATGTACTTTTCCAATGATTCCATTCCCAGCTCTTCTCTTATTGTTGTGTTTCTTATGCGGTTTTTTCTTGTTATCCCTTTAACTCTCCTTAGAAATTTTATTTCAATTGCCTGCATTCTGCTTTTCTTCTTTTTCGTCAGATTCCACGATTCACTCCCATATACTAGTACCGGTATGTACATTGTTTTATATACACGTAATTTTGTTTGTCTGCTTATTTCTTTGTTATTTACTAGAACTTTGTTTACTGCATAAGTTTTTCTATTCTATGGTTTACGTCCACTTCTTGTTTGTCACTTTCCTCCAATATTACGCCCAGGTATTTATACTTTCTTACTTGTGCTATTTCTACTCCCTCTATCTTTATCTTCACTTTGTCCTTGTTCTTACTGACCACTAGTATTTTTGTTTTATCCTTATTCAGTTTCATTCCGTATTTTCTCAAAGTTTCATTCCACGTTACCAGGTTCTCCTCCAATTCTTTCGCACTGCCTGCTATAATGCCTACATCATCTGCAAATAAACATTCTGACAACCTTATTCTCTCAAGTTTTATATATCCTATATTTATCGGCTTACTTCTTAATTTTGCTTCCTTTACTATTTCATCCATATATATTATGAACAGTAAAGGGCTCAGTGGTCCACTCTGTCTAACCCCTTGTACCGTAGAAAATTTTTCTGATACCATATTATTCTTTATCACACAATTAATAATACCCTCATATACACTTTGTATAACTTTTTGTATTTTTTGTTTATCTTTTTCCTTTTAACGCTTCCCAAATTTTCGCTCTAGGTACCCTATAAAAAGCTTTCTCCATATCTATAAATGCTAGGTAAACCGTCTTTTCAGCATTCGACTTCTTATTTATTATTTTTTTAATTGTAAAAATTGTAATATATTTTCTGAATCCACTTTGTGACCGATCTAACTTCTTCTCAACTATTTTCCTCAATGTTTTCTCTATAATTCATAAATTTTAGTTATTGTACTTAACAGTGTTATTCCTCTATAGTTGTTGCAGTCTTTACTATCTCCCTTCTTATGTATCGGTAATATTCGTCCTATTCTCCATTCTTCTGGTGTTTTTTCTTCCCTCCATGCTTGTCTATATAGTTGTATTAGCAACACTTTTCCCATATCACCCATGTATTTTGTCATTTCTGTGGTGATCTTATCTTGTCCAGCTGCTTTACAATTCTTTAAACTATTAATTGCCTCTTCTAATTCTGCTCTTGTTATTTCACTCTCTATTACTTCTTTACCTATTTCTACACTTAGCAGGTGTTGGTAATATTCTTTCCATCTGTTCATGATATCCTTCTCTTCTGTTAGTATTACTCCCTCTTTGTTTATATTTCTGTCCTTTCTACAGTTTTTAATTACTTTGTAAAACAGTCTCCGATTTGCCTTGTCCTTTAACATCTTTTCTCCGAACTCTGTCCACTTCTTTTGCTTTTCTTGTAGCTACTTCTTTGTCTTTTATATTCTTCGTAATTCGCTGTATTTCTGTTGCTTAAATGTTTCTTCCATAATTCTTTTTGATTTTAATCTCATCTTTTATTTTCTTTGTCCACCATACTGTCTGTTTTTTGTTTTTACTTTTCCTAAAAACTCCACACGTTGTTCTTGCTGCTTTAATTACTATATTTTCAAATTTTCCTCATTTTTCTTCTAATACACTTCCTCTTCCTGCATTTTGTTTATTTCGCTAGATATTAAATTTCCATAATTTTTTGCTATTTTTTTGCATTATTTCTTTCTCATTGAGAAAATATAATAATTTCAGAATTTACCGCCATATAATTTTAAAATTTTGCGCCCACGCTTTTTTGCCAGTCCTCTACCAGGAAGCTCTGTCATTTTCTTTGCCAAGGCTTAACACGGGGGCTTTCATTTCTTACAGTTAGTGTTCTATGATTTGACATGTTTGACCACGCACGTTAATTTAATTTCTGTTTGTGTTTTTTATGTCTAAAAGTAATTCATGAATCAAAATGAGTGTAAAACATATTTTCTGAAATAATGGACGAGTTCGTGGCAAGCAAGAAAAATAACTTTTATCTCGATAAGGGCAAATAGGCAAAATGTTTAGAAGAAATAAAAACTGCAAAGAACGTGAAAAAGAAGGAAGTTGTTCATTACATGCGCATAAAGCCCTATGATATTTTGACTACAGGCGACGAAGAAAAGCTAATTGCGTCAATGAAGGAAGAGAATGGAGAAATCAAGCATAGCGTTTGTTACGATGACTTACTCAACATTCTCGAAGAAACGCATGTTGCTGTTGGAGAAGGTGAAGGACAAGGATGCTGAAAGAATGTAAACGCAAGTATAAAAACAAAACTGTAATCTACGTTACTTAGTAATAGAATATAAACAAATAATAATAATTTTCTGTACTTTCTGTTTGTAAAGAAATAAAGTCTCATATCTTTAAGAAAGACAGTGTGTAGTTAAAGGATACTAGATCACAAATTTAGCGACAAGGATTATGGTATTGAACTCGTTTATCTCGTAAGACGATAAAATATAGATTGCTGGCCAGGCGTGCAACGGAAAGAAAAAATGGCAGAACAATCAACTACTGTACTTCGAGGTACAATTGGTTCTATTTCGGAATTTAAACCCGAATTAGACTGGACCACACCGCAAGTGCGACTAGAGCGGTATTTAACAGCAAATTATGTCGAATATGACAAGAAAGTGGCTGTATTATTAACCATAATAGGAGAGCTAGCTTATAAATTCCTAAGATATTTATGCGACCCTATTTTACCGAAACAGAAGACATATAAAGAGTTATGCAGTCAAAAACAATTTTCAAAAAGGGTATCTACATTTAAAGAACGAATTGAATTCTATGAATTGAAAAAAGCAGAAAATAAAACAGTGCAACAATGGTTTGATAGAATTAAAAACAAAGCGGGTGTATGTAAATTTGGAAATAATTTAAGTACTGCCCTGAAGGATAGATTTGTCGCTGGATTAAGGAAAGGATCAATTTTGGATAGGGTATGTGAGGAAGAACATACGAAGACTGCAGAACAACTATTTGAAACAACTCTAAATAAAGAAGCAGCAATGGTTTTCTCATCAATGCAAGTTCCAACCCCCGTTAATCGTGTAGTATTCCAAAGAGGCTTCAAAGGCGCTAACAGGAGGGAAGAGAGCAAGTTGAGACCAAGCACCGAGGAACTGGAAAAACAGGAGAGTTAGCTAAAGTGTAAGAGTTGTGGTAAGGTAATCATAATTTTGCAAAGTGTAGATATAAAGGTTCAGAGACAATGAGACGTTTGATTTTATAGAAATGCACTATTTCCACAATAAGTACATTAAACCTACCTTAGTTGAATTTATAATAAATAGACAACCTTTTGTTAATGGACGTCGATTCCGGAGACGGAGTTTCAGTAATTCCGGAAAAGGTTTTTAAAGAAAAATCCAAAGACTGTAAGATAAAGGATACTACTGTCAAATTAAGGTGTTATGACGGCAGCTTAATAAATCCACTAGGTGAATTTTATGCTACTGTAAGATATAGAGATGGAGTGTTAGAGGTGGTGTAGATTAATAGTTGTTAAAAATGGGATAATTACATTAATTGGACGAGATTTAATCAAATAATTTGCTATTAAGGTAGATCTTAGAAACAATATAATATAGTCAAGTAGATCACGTTGTACAAGACAAAGATCTTAGTTTTTTATTAGGAAAATATTGCAATTTATTTAGAGAGGAACTAGTTCTAAGTAAAAGCTGAGTGGATTGGAACGTAAGGGCGCTATTTCCTTAATTGACAATTCTGATTGGGGTGCACCTCTGGTACCTGTAATTAAAGAAAATTGTGATACACGACTTTGTGTTGATTATAAAATCACGGTAAATAAGTTTATTGCAGATATTAAATATCCACTTCCTAGAATAGAGGAATTTTCTGCGGCTTTGCAAGTAGGAGAACGTTTTACAAAATTAAATTTCTTAAATGCATACAATCAATTAGAGCTGGGCGAGAATACAAAACTTTTATTAGCGTGGAGTACCCACTGTGGTATATACAAATCAAACAGCCATTTGTGCCATTTTCTAAAACATTGTAGAACAAAAACACATCCGGGAACAAAAGGCACTATAAATTTTGTGGATGATATCCTGGTGACTGGAAGAAGTAAAGATGAGTATGTAAAAAACTTAAAAGATGTTTTTATTAAGCTTTCAAGAGCAGGATTTCGCCTCAACCTTAAAAAGTGTAGACTTTTTGAATCGCGAATTAATTATTTAGGCCATATTATTGATAAAGAAGGTTTACACAAAGATCCTGAAAAGATAAGGGCAATAGTAGACTGTTCTCAACCGACACGAGCGACAGAAGTGAAAGCCTGGGTAAGTGATAAATTATTATGAGAAATTCGTACTGAATTTGTCAACATTATTAGAACATCTTTATAAATGATTAAGGAGAGATTCCGTTTTTGAATGGACAGATGTAATAAGGCGTTTCTCAAATCAAAAAATATATCTGATCAGTGTTTAACATATTTTGACTCAAATATTCCGCTAAAGTTAATATTGTGACGCTTCTCAAGTAGATATATGTGCAGTTTTACTTCAGGTGTTTCCTGATAATAGCTAATCAGCTCTAGAATTTTAAACAAAAGCGAAATTAAATATTCCGTAATACATAAAGCAGCACTAGCCGTATATTCGGGAGTGAAAAAGTATTATCAATATTTAATGGGAAATAAATTTATGTTATGCAGTGATCATAAACCATTAATAACCTTATTTCGCAAAGCTAAGGGCATACCGCAGATGGCAGGAGGTAGGCTTCAGCGTTGGGCTTTTAAGGAATAAAGCCCAACGCTGAAGCGGTTTTGATTATTGCCTTAACCACATTAAGGGTATTAAGAATGCTGATGCGGATGGATTATCTAGATTACCTGTTAAATCTGTGGAATCTCCGGAAAGGGAAAATGATTATTTTAATTTTTTAACACAGGATCGAGTTCCTATCATTGCTGATAATATCACACCTTATTTTAATAGGAGGGTAGAGTTAAGCATCGATAACGGGATATTGTGGATATGCGGGGTTATCGCGTTATCGTACCATTCAAATTTAGAAAGCAATTATTAGACGAGGTTCACCTTTCTCACAATGGAACGGTCCGTATGAAAGCATTAGCTAGGCAATACTTTTGGTGGTCTCATTTAGACAAGGAAATTGAGTACTACCTAAAAAGCTGTGATGCTTCTATTACTAATCAAAGATACCTGGTAAAGCGGTATTGACCAAATTTCCTGAAGGTAAACATGTTTTTGATAGGATACACATTCAAGGAAGGACCGCGTATGCTTGTACGTCTGAACGTACGCTAGAATTTACGCCAGCATTGTTGTTAGCGTTTAGAACACAATATAAGCATTTACAAAAGTCAAAACATAAAATAATTTTAAATGTGGTTCATATACGATACACCAGTATGTATAAAAATGGATTGTGGATTGTTCGGATGCTTAAAACTTGAAAACGACTGGACCAATTTGGACTTGCTTTCGATTTGGTTCGTAATTGCTACGTGAAGGTTTAGGAAAGAAGAAAACTATTAAAACATTTAAAAATTAATAAAAAAAATTAGGGATTAAACAAATTGACGACGTTTGGTGGGTTAGGTTATGACAGTTTTCATGGTGCGCGCAAATACAATTAAGGTTATGACATTTGTGATTGTTTGCGCATGAATAATTGTTATATATAATCCACTGTAGATGAAGAAGAAATCGCACGAGAGAAGGGCGGCGTGTTAGTACGGCCTAACTTCGTGCTTCACAGACACAAGGACAAAGAGAGGCCATACGAGAAATGACTCGGTTGGCAATGAGAAATCGTCAATCACAGCACAGAGACAACAACGTCAAGCCGCAAAAAGAAATTCTTCAAGTGTTAATTTGTATTGAGCTGCCTTCGAACGATTCCGCACTACAGGAATCAGAAAGCGACGCGCCTGGCTGGCACCCCGACAATCGGGTTGGCGTCCTGTTCGGAGTATTTGCGCCGACTGTCCCCCATCCTTATTTTGTTTGCGTCGAAATTAATTAACGGAAGAGATATTTTTTAAATTTGAGCGTCTAGTGTTTTCCGGTATCGCTGCTGAAAAACTGTGCGTCTGTAAAGAGGTAGCATTTATTAGATGGAATGTACGAAAAAATGTCGCCAACAATTGACCGCGCGAAAAATGTCGCTAGCGAAAAAAGGTCGCTAGCGAAAAAGGTCGCTAGCGAAAAAGGTCGCTAGCGAAAAAAGGTCGCCGACGAAAAAGGTCGCCGACGAAAAAGGTCGCCGACGAAGAAAGGTCGCGTACAATTGATCGCGCGAGACAATGTCGTTTAATGCGGTTTAACTTTTAACACGTAATTGTTTATATATATATATATATATATATATATATATATATACTATATACTATAGTAATTGATTTATGTTTAGATCAAAAACTCTTAATAAAATTCATTTATAATTTGCTTCTTATTTAATTTAAAATAGACGCCTAAATGGCAATAAACGGAACAGAAAAAAGTAATAGCAAATAGGAATAAGGCGATTGTGGCTAAAATACTATATAATATAAATAAAAATGCCCTTACCACACCTTTTGCAAAAATCCGGACACGTATTTCGGCAACCAAATACCTCAGTAGAAAACTAGGGGAATTCAGTACCACCCGCGATATCCGGCTAATGACCATGACCAACACTACACAACGAATACTGTACAACAGTAAAGCACTGCACAATGAACATCACACACTGAACGCGCGAAACACATCACACAACCCAACAACAGTGTGTGACAATGTCGACAACGTTTTGGTGTGTTTCGCGCCTTCGGTGTGTGATGTTCATTGTGCAGTGCTTTAGTATTCGTCTTGGCCATTAGCCGGATATCGCTGGTGATACTAAATTTCCACTGAGGATGGGAACTTAGTTGCCGAAATACGTATCTGCATTTTTTTCGAAAGGTGTGGTAAGGGTATTTTTATTTATTTTACATTAAAAATAATAGTTTATTAAATATAACATAAAATAAAAATTATTGTAATACTATTTGCAAATACACATGAAAGGTATCACATATCAACTAGATTCAACAAAATCATATTACGGGAGGAGCTACACTAATGACCAAGGTTGTAATTATGTCATAGAAGTTAGAATTGTGAAATATGCAGGGTTGGCCTGTATGAATCGATTAGAAAAGGTAAACAAAATGAAGGTAAATCTTTCTTTGCCCAGTTTGACTTTGAGTCGCCTACTTCCCGTGAGAAGTGAATAAACAAACCGGATATTATATAACTCACGTATACAATATTACCTGTACCTAAGTAGCTAAAATATTTCTAATTCTACAAGCTAAAGCAAGCCGGTGGGATATCAAAGGCATATATGTATGAATAGGCCTTTGATCAATTTCTTTTTATTCTTTCCCGATTTATAAATTTAGCGCTTTTCTGTTTGCATAAGATGACGACTTATTTCCTTTAAGAAACCGCATTTGTCCATACGGGCGAAATATTTCTTCTAAACAAGCGTCGAATTCCTATAGTTTACGACATATCGTCCAAGTTTAGTTTTGTCCCATTGTACCTTCCTCAATTGAATTTGGACGAGGGTATATTATTAACCACCGTCCTGGAATTACCTAATGAGATTTTAATATGTTATGAATATATAAGAAGTTTTGTACAATATCCCAGCTTATTATTCGTTAACTTGTTGAATTGTCGATGGTCTTAACTTACGTTAAAAGTCAGAAAGGTGCCAATATGTTAGTGTATAATGAATATATCCATAGAAAGGAAAAGAGTATTGGTGAAAAGATAATTTGCAAGTGCGCTCAATACAATAAGTATAAATGTGCCGGAAGAGTTCACACAGTGCGTGATGCAGTAATCAAGAGTACAAGCCACAACCACGTTGCAGATGCATCCGTATTAGCAGCAAGGAGAGCTTGCAATCGAATAAAAGAACTAGCTCATCAAGTTGAACTAACAACACAAGGTATAATAGCCACTGTTTCACAAGAAGTTCCTGTGGGTGCAACTGGGCAGTTACCTTCCATTTCATCCCTAAAGCGAACTATTCAGCACACACGGCAAAGAATGGAAGCTATTCCGGCAAATCCTAGAAACTTAACTGAGCTTGTTATTCCGAAGGAATATACCAGAAATAGCATTGGCGAACCGTTTCTTTTATTCGATAGTGGTCCAAACGAACAACGGATTTTGATATTTTCCACCGAAAGAAATTTAAGTTTCATGGAGAGCTGTGACCACTGGTATGCCGATGGAACATTTACATGTACTCCTCTATTGTTTGGTCACCTGTATTCGTGGAGTACAGTACAGCAACGTTATACCGACTGTTTTTGCTCTTCTACCAAATAAAACTGAGGCAACATACACTCGACTCTTCCAGGAATTAAAAAGGTTACGACCGGGTCTACGTCCTACAACAATAATGGTGGATTTTGAAAGAGCAACAATTAATGCTATACACGAAGAGTTTCCTGAAGTCAGAATCCGTGGATGCTTCTTTCATATCACGCAATGTTTGTGGCGAATATGCAAGGTGCAGGACTGCAACAACTTTATACAGAAAACGCGAATTTTGCTTTACATTTGCGACAATTGGCAGCTCTGGCCTTCGTACTTGAAGAAAATGTTGTTGCAACATTCGAAGAGCTACTGGACAGCGAATTTTACAGGCAAAATGAAAATGCACTATTACCGTTAATAAACTATTTTGATGTATGGATAGGACGATTGGATCGACGACAGCAAAGAAGACAGTCAATGTTTTCAAGATCTCTTTGGAATTGCTTTGAATTCACAAACGAAGATCTACCGCGTACAAATAATGCCGTCGAAGGTTGGCAGAATAGCTTCTCCTCTCTATTAAATGCAACACATCCAAATTTGTGGAAATTTATCCTTGGGTTAAAGCAAGAAGAAAGTTTGAATCGTATGAAAATCGAACAGTACATGGCTGGAAACGAACCACCACGAAAAAAAAAATTATAAAGATACGGCGCAGCGAATAAAAGCGAATTGTCAACAATACGGAAATCGACCAAATTTAGAATATTTAAGAGGAATTGCCCATAACTTTCAACTACAGATATAAAAAGTAAAAATTTAAATAAAACTTGACAAAGGCTTTTTGAAAGCTGACTTTAAATATTACAAAAATATTACAAAAATTGACAAAAAAACTTTTAAACCCGCCAGTTATTAACTGCCAGTCCTAAGCCTGGTAAAAGACTGAAGGAAAGTTTAACTATGCAAATATTTCAAATTCAATATTCCTAGGCGACATTTTCTCGCGCGATCAATTGCACGCGACCTTTATTCGCCGGCGACCTTTTTCGCTAGCGACGTTTTGATAGGCGCTCAATTGTGCGCGATATTTTTTCGCGATACTTAATAGATGTGTGTGGTGCTGCAATGTTCTGTGCTTTCGATGTTTTTATGATAATTTTCACCCAGAATTGTGTCTTCTTCTTCTTAATCATGTTCCTATCTACCTTTCGGTGTAAGGCTTGGATGGGGTCAAGTTTCCTATTTTCTATATAATTCTCTCCACCGTTTTCTGTCTCCGGTCTGGTCCTTTATTCCCTCGCACTCAATTCCCCTCTCTGCTCCCCTGATGTCGTCATTCCATCTTCTTCTTGGCCTTCCTTTTTTGTTTTTGCTATCACTCGCGTCTCATACATTCTCTTTGTCAATCTATCATCACTCATACGACACACATGGCCGAACCATCTCAGCTGATTCTCCTCCACTATTCTCCATATGGGTTTTATTCCTAGGTTTTGCCAGTAATTCTCATTTCTTATCTTGTCTTTCTTGGTCTTGTTTTCTATTCGTCTTAGGAATTTCATATCCATGGCGTTCACCTGCGATTTTACCTTTCCTGACCTTGTCCAGGACTCACTACTATGTGTTATTGTTAGTCCTATCACTTCTTTCACAATTTCCGTTTTAATCCGTTTTGGCACTTCTTTTTCCCCAGAAACGTAGTTCTCATCATATAAAACATTCTTGCCCCTTTTTTCATTCTTTCATTAATTTCTTGTTCCATTTTTCCGTCCCATTGAACGATTGTTCTTAAATATTTGTAGTTATTCACCTGTCCTATTGTCCTCCCTTCGATTTTGATGTTATGTCTTTTCCTTTCTCCTGCTATTATCATTGATTTGGTCTTTTCGATGTTTATTTTCATGTTTATATTCTTTATTTCCTTATTTGGGATTTCAAAGTTCCTTTGTAACGTTTCTTCTGATTCAGCCAGAATTGCCATATCATCCGCAAACGTCAGTTCACACAAGTTAGTCCCCTTCATTTTCCAGTTTGATTTTTAGCACTTTTTATGGCCTCATCTAGTACCATAGAAAACAACAATGGATTAAGCACACAGCCCTTGCTTTACCCCAATCTTTGTTGTAAACTCTTTAGATTCTTCGTTGTTGGTTCTTACTATATTTGTGTTATACCTATACATCTCTTTTATTAACTCTATTGTTCGTTTGTCTATATTTCTCTTTTCTAGGACATTCCATGTCTTTCCCTTCTTATCCGGTTGAAGGTTTTTTCTAAGTCTATAAAACATATATGTATTTCTTTTTTCTTGTTAATTATCTTTTCACTTGCTTGTCTTATCGCAAATATGAAATTTTGTGTATTTCTTTCTTTTCTAAATCCACATTGAGTGTCTTCCATGCTCTCCTCAGTTATTTTTCTTATTCTTTTTTCTATAAAACTCACTAATATTCTACCTGGGACGCTTGTTAGTGTAATTCCCCTGTAGTTATTGCAATCCCTCTTGTCCCCCTCCTTATAAATGGGCAATATTATTCCCGAGTTCCATTCCTTCGGTATTTTACCTTCTTGCATAATCGTATTCATTAGCTTGGTTATTTGTATTATCCCTTTTTCTCCCATATATTTGATCATTTCTGGTGTTATGTTGTCTCTTCCTGGAGCCTTTCCTATTTTCAGCTTCCTTACGAACTCCATTATTTCTTCTTCTTGAATTGGTTCTATATTTTGTATTTCCTCTGTCTCCTCTTCTTCTTCCCTTGTCTTGACATTTATTTCTGTCAGCTCTTGGAGGTGTTGCCGCCATCTTTCCATTATTTGATCTTCCTCTGTAATTATACGACTATACTTATCTTTTATGTTTACCATATTATATTCTCGTTTTTGTCTTAATTGTTTGAGTGTGCCATAGAATAATTTTTGATTTTCTCTATCTAATTATTAGTCATTTTCTCTCCAAATTTTATCCAAGACCTCTCTTTCGCTTTCTTAATTTCATTTCTGACCTTTCTGCGTTTCTCCTTATATTCTGCCAAATCGTCCAGGTTTCTTGTTTCAAGATATCTTTTCCAACTGGTTTTGTTCTCTTTGACAATATGTTTTATTTCAGTGGTCCACCACTCTGTTCTTTTTCGGTCTTGTTTGATATTTTTAAATCCACAGCTCTCCTTTGCTGCTTCCAATAAGCTGTTTTTGAAATGATTCCACTTTCCTTCAACTCCGCTTCCTTCCGGGTCATCAAATCTTTTAGCTAATATTTGTTGGTATTTTTCATGATATTTTCGTTCTTTCAATTTGTAACTCTTAATTTTTTCTTGTATCCTCGTTCTTCTTTTGTCCTCTCTTTTCTCTTTCCCTCTCATATCCATTTTTACCAAGTAGTGGTCACTTCCTATCTCTGCACTGAGTATTACTGTAATATCTTGAATCATTTCCTCTTTGTGTTTGCTTACTAATAAATAGTCTATAATTGATTTTTCTCTCCTGCTTTCTTCGACTGGCGTGAACTTGTGAATGTCCTTGTGTCTGAACTTCGAGTTTTCTATGACTAGATTGTTTTCTATACAAATTTCTATTATTCTGCTTCCATTGTTATTTTTTGTTTGTCCAATATACTAATTTCTACCTTCAACAATCTCTCATTTATATATTCTTCTTTCATCATGTCTTTCAATCTAGTTGGCGTTATTACCAATCCAACCCCGCCTCTTGCTCTTTCTGTCTCTTTAACTCCAGACCAGAACATCCAGTATCCCTTGTGAATTCTCTTCATGCCACTCCCTTTCTTTTTCGTTTCCTTAATTCCCATTATTTCTATCTTAAGCTTCTCCATTTCCATCACCAACTTCTCCTCCTTCCCATTAACACTTCTCGCATTCCACGCACCCACTCTCAGTGTACTATACTGCTTTCCTTCTTCTTTTATCTTGTTCTTCTTGCCGTCTTCATTAAACCTCTTGCTTTCCTCTCCTCTTGTTTTGTTTAAGTTTTGCGTTGCCTTCTTGGGTCGAGTTACCCCCAGTGCGAATGTATTTTCGCTTTCCTTTTCCAGCGCTGCTCTCCAAGATTCTTCCCTTTTTGGAGCCGTTCCCTTCTACCATCCTCACCCCTCTTCCGCTTTGCACGTGCCTCGATCTTAACCTTCTTCTTTGCCATGGTTGTCGTCGTCGTTTCCTTCTTTTATAATATTATTAGTTTTTTGAATTCCTGTTCGGGGGCTATCTCTCGTATCTTTCCAACCTCGCTCTTTCCCTGTCCCATTTATAATCTCTTCCATCAATTATGATCTTTTGATAACCTAGCTGAACTCTTTTCCTTCTTTACGTTCATTCTCTCCTATCTGCTTCAGTTTCTTCTGTATATTTATTTCTTCTAGGGCCGTTTCGTTGTTTATGTAAATTCTTTCCTTTAGCTACCTTAACTTATTTTTATTCAGCATCACTACCTCTTTATCTCTTGCTTTCTCTCTCTTGAACCACTTTATACACTGACTCTCCCATTTTTATCACCTCCCTTATCACTATTCTCACATCCATGTTACTCTTCATAAAATTCTCCATTCCTATTTTGAAATCCTGATTGTGATATTTTCATTCCCGATACTACAACGTTGTTTCTTATGCTCATTTTTTCCATTCTATTCATTCTCCTCTCCATCGATTTCATTTGTCTCTTAACTTCTTCTTTTTCCTCCCTTAATATTTCATTGTCCCTTCTTATCTCCTTCAGTTCTTCTTGGTGTTCTTCCTGGTTCTGTTTCATCTCCTTTACATCTCTCATTATTTCTCTCATCATAGCGACTAGATTGCCTTCCTCTTCTTTTCCTTTCTGCGGTGTTCTTATTAGTTTTTTACTACTCTTGAATATTTCACTTGAGTCTTCCCTTCCTCTTCCCCTCTTTCTACCAGAATCCTCAGACGTATTGTCATCACTCTCCATATTCTCCCGTCAATGCACCAACTTTTCGTCCGATCCCTGTATCTCTTTCCTTACTACTATTTTGTTCTCTTTTTTTATTATCACTTTTTATTCTGAGTGTATTTGTTCCAGTCTTGTATCTATATCAGAAGCACAGCGTCAGGAACGTCGCTCGAATCGACTTCTCGGAAGCTAAATCCCTCCCTGTGTCATCACTGTTTTATGTATCTTTAATGTTTGATGTTTTCAGTAACTGTCAGACGCGCTTATTGTGATAAGGCTCGATTTACGAAGTTACTTATCGCCGCACACGCCGGACAACCGCTCTCTTTGCCGATCGAAACTCAACTCCCACCCTCAACACCCAGAATTGTGCACACCTTTTAAGCTAGCGACGATAGCGGCAGTGAATAAATAACGGTGCATTAACTTTGCATTAAAATTGAATTAAATAACATTAAGTCAAATAGTGGGCGCATACTGTGTTATAGTTTATTATTTCCTGACCATTTATTGCCTGTCTGAAGGATAAAGTCCAGTTAGGACTCGTCGTATGGGTAGGCACAGCATAAGCGGGGATAAAAAAGGGTAGGGGAGGGGATAGTCAGCGCAAGTACACCGTGCAGGACGCAAAACGCAAACCCTGATCGTCGGGATGCCAACTACGCGTCTTGATTCCTACGCCACGCTGACTCGCTTGGCTACGTACAAAATGTACAGGTATAATAGGTACGTAAGGAATGTTGACATCGATTTTCTCGGAAACCAAGGCCTATTGGAACAAATCCTTTTAGCCTAGTACTCTGGGAACATACCCTCCACAACATATCCTAGACCCATTAAAATCCGTTTGTACCATACTTGGCGGTCCCCTTGTGAGAGTTAATTGAAATTAATTATACAGAAGTACCCATTGTTTTATTCCGAAAACTAACTTGTACCAGCCGTCACTGGTAAAACCTAGCATTTACTAAATTCTAACGGTAGAAGCCTGAAAAAAACTGTCCCTTTTTTATAAATCCTTACATTTACCAACTCATGTCGGTAAATCCTAAGATTAACCAATATACAGGCTTTTACAGCAACATATATAAATGAAGAAATTAGTATTTGATACATTTATAATAAATAAATTAAATGTGATTGTACAAAAGAAAATAAACACTAATTTAGCTGGTAAATATTAGTAAGTAAATACTAAACCTAACAAACTAATTAATAATAACCTCTTTTATAATCTTTATAACGTTGCAAAAACAAATGGAAAAGGCATAGTATTACTCGCTCCTTTCAGAATATGCATCAAGCTCAAAAGTTTTGGATGATTCCTTCGGTGCTTTCGTGAAGTGAGATATTTTACTTCACGCTCTACTTTTAAATTTAGCTGAACGTTAAATTCACTTTACATCTATATTACTTAAAAATAAATTAATACTCATTGGTTTATTCTAGGTTATGTGATATTTTAGTATGAATCCATGAAATCAAGTTGAGAAAGAAATGAAGATGGCCATCTTTCCATCTTGATTATCTGTGGTTAACTGACACAAATATCTATTTTAATTGTTTTCGCGCTATATAAATCAAAGCACTCTTGATATACTTTCTCTGGTATAGTTCTCAGATCTACCTTTGAATATGAAAACCGATTAGATCAACGTATTCAGCAAGTTTTATTATCACGGAAGTCAAAATTCTGTAAATGTAAATATATGCGAAATATGTTTTTATTATCCTTCAAGCAGCTGTGAAAACTATGAAATTTTTATATCAGAATATAATAATTTACGATAAACGGTAATTTATGACAGTTGTAACTGTATCAATTCTTTGCCCATTCCTCTTTGAAGAAAACGGCTTGATTGTTACCCTTACGCACAAATACCGCGAAATGTGGAACAACTACGTAATTTTACTACAGATGTTAAAGAAATATGGTTTGAACAGGATGGGGCCACTTCCGACACTGCTAGAATGTTTATACCAATTCTGCGACGAATGTTTCTTCGTCGTTTCATTCCTAAATGTTAATTGATCGGCACGATCGCCGCATCTGTCAGCGTGTGACTCTTCTATGGGACTATCTAGAAACAAAAGTATTTGCTAATTAACAGCAAACTTTGAAACGAATAAAACTTTTTATTTGGAGAGAGACAGACACAATCGCAGATCAAATCTTGCAATTAGCAAAATTTTCGTGCCACACTCCAAGAATGCCAACCTTATTAGGTGCGATATTGGGCAACACGCAAAGTAGTAATATAATAGCTTACTAAGCAAGCAAAAATTGCACATTTCAACGATTATTGACGATTAAAAAGGGGATTATGCTTTATTAATCGCGAACTGTCACCGTAGACTATACTTACGTCGTTCTTAGAACTCGTTAGTACGGTATAACTAGTTAGCGATTAAGGAAGCGCCCTAGCCTACTAGATGTACAGATAATTCATAAAGAGCATTGGCATAACCGGTCATGTCGCAATCTGCGGCAAAAGAATAAATACAAAAGTATTTACGAGAGTCAAAACATTAACTCGAAGAAAAATTTCTATAACTCTCCAAAATGAATTATTAGGTAGGTTGATTTCCTAACCAAGCAATACTTGTATGCCAATAATTATCACGGAGGGAATTACACGGGAATTACGCGGTATAACCAGTCCGCGAATAATGAAGCATCTTAGCCTATAACATGTACAAATGGATTTTAAAAATAGAAGTCGTAAATCAGAAAATAGCAGTAACAAATTAGATGAAAACAAAGATTGTAGAGACTGCGATGGCTGCAAGATTGATCAGACCAAGCAATATCTAAGGAAAAGGTTGTATAATCATAAAATTTCCTTACGTAATGAATTTGGGTCATTGATCGCGATAACAAACTAATATAATGATTTAGATCACCACTTTGATTTTGATAATGCAACAAATTAAAAATGGGAAACGGGAAAAATGGTTACCATGCAGATTTACGTATGGAGTGATATATACAGTCCCTGTATCGACGCATGAGTAAAGTAAAGGATTGTTTAAATTTCTGACTACAAATTCAAGTTTGTAGGGTTCGGCCCTGCCTAGATAGGAACGAAATTGTGCCGTTTTACTAAAAAAGTGGTTAAGTACGTCATGGAAAGAATTTATAAGCGCTAATATAGTATATCTTCTGTAATAGGTACGACAGATTAAACCTCTGACAAACATAAATAATGCTTTGAGCCATTAACCAAACTGTTATTAACATTGACTGTGTTTGTTTTTATCCTTTTGTTGATCTATTTTCCACATACAATATTCGTTAAAACAATATACTTAAAGCATTGTATTTATAACGTTATAATAAAAATATGCACATATATACTGTGTGTCTAGCTAAGTTCGCGACAAATGGAAAACTTTTTTATTCTTGGGTTTATGAAAAAAGTTATTCTTTATAAAAAGTCCTGCTTCATCCAAAACTTAAATTCAAATTGTCAAATTTTAATATTTGTTAGTCATATACGAGATATGACAAAAAATATGAAATTAGTATAAGAGTAAAGTACCTTTATTTTCAATAATACTCAAAATGTTATAAGGAATAGTCGTTCAGAATTGGAAATTATACAATTTAAATACAATTTAAATACGTTGGCCACCTCGGTCTCAAGATCTGACCCCACTTGATTTTTCTTGTGGGGTTATTTAAAAGAACATGTTTATATTCAAGCGCCGTTTACGGATGTAGGCCATCTAGAACGTGTGATTAGAGAAGAAATCCGTAAAATAACTCCACAAACAATTAGAAGGGTTTTAAGCATTTTTGTGATAGAACCGCTACATGTATGGAACGAGAAGGCGGATATGTTGAAGCATTTGTGTAACATTTTCAATGCTTTCTTTTGTGTAAATGCTGTATTTAAATTGTATAATTTCCAATTCTGAACGACTATTCCTTATAACATTTTAAGTATTATTGAAAATAAAGGTACTTCACTCTTATACTAATTTCATATTTTTTGTCATATCTCGTATATGACTAACAAATATTAAAATTTGACAATTTGAATTTAAGTTTTGGATGAAGCAGGACTTTTTATAAAGAATAACACTTTTTCATAAACCCAAGAATAAAAAGTTTTCCATTTGTCGCGAACTTAGCTAGACACACAGTATATATATATATATATAAGTAAATAAACTTATACATGTACAGCTCTCGCAATATAAGTTGGCGAGCGGTGGGGATTTATTTAGAACGTTAAGGACGTTAAGGACGTATTTACGACACGTACCTCCCACCTGTCTGATTCAGATAGTGCATAGGAATTACCATTGTCGTATCAATATGAGTTCCGTAGGGAAAGGACGAATGTTAGGCAATCTATCCCTCCTCTATCTGCGCGAACTCACTCCCACCCTTCGCCAACTTATACTGCGAGAGCTGTATAAATAACAGTATGTTTATATGTATGTATAGTACATACATATGCAGTTGTATGTACAATTGTACATATACATATGTATATATTAAAAGTTAAAAAATCCCATAAATTCATCTTCTGCAAAGCGTTTCAAACGGGCAATTTGCTCTTCTTTATCTGCCATTTTGCAATGAAACTTAAAAGACAACAAATGAAACGATGTTTACGATACTGTCAAACAGATTCATATGAAAATATGTTAAAAGTAATGCCGGGGAATTCGTTTACGGCGCATCTCCACCGCTCGCCAACTTATATTGCGAGGGCCGTATCTACTTATACATATGAATTTGTATAATTTATATAATGAAGTTGGTATAGTAGCTATTTATTATAACTGAATTTAGAGAAATACTATTTTTTATTCATTACTTTAAAAATGCACTTCAAATAAGAAATTTATCGAGTTATCCCATAAGCGGCCATCCCCCTAGCCAGACGATGGGCACCATACTAGGACCATGAGTGTCTGCTTATTGGCAAAGGGAGGGAGTGAGTTCGCGCAAATAGAGGAGGGATAGATTGCCTATCATTCGTCCTACAACGTTCCCGTATCAATTCCCGTATCCCATGCACTATCTGAATCAGAGAGGTGGGAGGTACGCGTCCTAAATACGTTTACGGCGCATCCCCACCGCTCGCCAACTTATATTACGCGGGCTGTATCTACTTATACAGCTCTCGCAATATAAGTTGGCGAGCGGTGGGGATGCGCCGTACACGTATTTAGGACACGAACTCCCCACCTGTCTGATTCAGATAGTGCATAGGAATTACCATTGTCGTATCAATATGAGTTCCGTAGGTGAAGGAAAAGTGATAAATAGTCAAGCGCGGGAAATAGTTTTTAATGTGTATAATTATTCTTTTGGTTTAAAAACGGCACAACAGGCCTTATCAGATATAAAAGAATGTGTTTCGGATGCAACCGGTATATCTATAAGAAGTATCGAGCGAATTGCTCAGGAAGGCAAAGCCGAAAGTATTCCCGGAGAAAATAAATTTCTCAATCCAGGAAGAAAGCGACAGGGGCGTTGCTCTGTTACACAGTTGCCGGAATACAAAATTAGGGAGCTGCGACACATAATTTATAATTTTCACCATATAGAAGAGTGTCGTGTTACTATAGGAGCTTTACATAAGAAGATGAGCAAAGAACTAGAATGGGAGGGCTCAGAAACTTCGCTGCGAAAATTTGTGAAAGATATGGGATTCAAATTTAGGTGTACACAAAATAACAGAAAAATATTAATCGAACGAATAGATATTAGGTCACGAACAATAGATTATTTACCGAAAATAAAATTTTTTAGACAAAACAAAAATCCCATAGTGTATATTGACGAAACATATATTCATAGTGATCATACTTTATCGAAAAATTGGAGCGATAGAAGTGCAAAAGGTCTTGTAAAAATATATCTAAAGGGCAAAGACTAATTATAATACACGCGGGCGGTAGTATGGGTTTTCTTCCAGAGTGCTTACTAATATTTAAATCTGGCTCAAAAAGTGGTGATTACCACGACGATATGAACGCCGAAAATTACGGAAAGTGGGTAAATGAGAAACTAATTCCAAATCTGTGGTTGTCACAGATAATGCTCCCTACCATAATGTTCAAGCAAACAAAGCACCTACATCTGTCAGCAGCAAAATAGAAATGGTTCAATGGTTGACAGCTAAGAGGATTCCCTTTAACACCAATATGTTGAAACCACAATTATATCATATAATCAAGTCACATAAAGAGCGCTATGTTAGTTATAAATTTGATGAATATTTTGAACAGAAGGGACATACTGTTCTAAGGTTGCCTCCATATCACCCAGGCCTCAATCCTATTAATATGGTATGGGACAGATTAAGAATAATGTGGGAGCAAGAAACGTTACATTCAAATTAGAAGATGTAAAGAAATTAACAGAGGAAGAGATTTATAAAATATCAATGGAGGACTGGCAGAAACGCTGTGAGAATATCATGAAAGTAGAAGAAGAATATTTACAGAATGAGATCCTGGTTGACAAACGCTGTGAACAGCTTATTATTAATTTAGATGAAGATAGTGATGATGAACTATACTTCGATGATTGTGATTAGTTTAAACTTTCTTTTAATCCATTCATTTCGTAACTCCATTAAATTTTCATTAATATTAACTAATAATTATTGTACTTTCAGATAACTCTCTTAACGACATATAAGTTCATAAATCAAATTGCCCGTATATTATAATTACGGATTAGGAGACAAATTGTTTTGAAAACTAGACACATTACGATCACTACTAAATTAAAAAGCAATTATGTTTAAAAAGAAATTGTTTGTATTTTTAAATATAAATTTAATTAACAATTAGGAACCTTCAGGTACGCCACTGATACGGGAACGTTGCAGGACGAATGATACGCAATCTATCCCTCCTCTATCTGCGCGAACTAACTCCCACCATTCGCCAACTTATATTGCGAGAGCTGTAGGAATGTAAACGCCAAAAACAAAGTCACCATGGAAAATAAGACCCCTTCCAAAATACGACCGGTCAAGCTTAAGCACCCGAAAGAAGGTAAAATGTCGCATTATAACTTAGACGCCTATACTTTGTGACCAATGCAACTTATGGTGGCATGAAAACTGTTCATCGTATGGAGGTATTGGGCAGTTTATTTGTGATTTGTGCACACCTTGACGGATTAGTCGTCTTACCCCATCGGGTCAGCCATCTTACCCAACCGTGGGGTAAGATGGCGAAAATGCAGTGTTTTCTTTTTATTTATTTTTCTTTATAAAATGTTTGGTTTTATGGCAATAATATGCTAGGTGTCACAGATTAGGATCATATTATACATTGAATATTTTTGTACTGTTTAATATACAGAAGTTTGCATTCTATTTATCCTTTTTCTTAAGGTCGCCAACTTACCCCACCTTTCCCTATATACTGTGCGTCTAGCTAAGTTCGCGACAAATGGAAAACTTTTTATTCTTGGGTTTATGAAAAAAGTTATTCTTTATAAAAAGTCCTGCTTCATCCAAAACTTAATTTCAAATTGTCAGATTTTAATATTCAATCACATTCACTTACATTTAGTTTTTTAATTCTTACACTTTTCTCAACTACAACGTCAACAGTTTGATGTACACATTTTTAATCTTAATCTAGAATACTCTGATAAACAATGTTTGACTAAATCTGTCACTATCATCGTTTACGCTTGTCAAAATACAATAAGTAGAAATGCCTGTAATATTAAGTAAAGAAGATAAAATTGAAATCGTCTTAATAGTGGGCGATAATTAAAAACTTTCAGGGAAGCAGCAACTATTTCTAGTCAGCGGCATCCTGACAAGAATATTCACCACGAGACGGTAAGACAACTTTTAAGAAAATTTAAGACTTTCGGAAATGTCGAAAACAGATTTAACAACAAACGCGAAAACCATGTTGCTGATAACGAAATGGAACTAGAAGTGATGCTATCAGCGATAGAACAACCGAGGTGTTCGTTGCGGAAAAGAGCATTGTTGATGTGAAACACTATAAGCAAAGATTCGGTAGCTAAAATTCTAAAAAAAAACAAATTTCATCCCTACAAGCCTACATTTGTACACACTCTAAGACCAGGTGATAATGACAGACGATTGGAGTTTTGTGCCGACATTCAGGCAATATTAGCAGATAATCCTTTTGTGTCGAGACAAATTTTATTTTCCGATGAAGCAACATTTACATCGAATGGAACTGTATCGAGTCAAAACTGCTGTTGGTGGACAGATCCCAACCCACATTTTACAATAAAAACTCGAAATCAATATGCGTTCAAGACAAATGTATGGTGCGGAATCTACAAAAGTTATGTAATTGGACCTTTCTTTTTCACCAATCTTTGAATGCCGACCGGTATCTAAATTTTTTGCAAAGTGAAATTAGTAATTTTATCGACAATCTTCCATTGCTGGAACGCCAACATATTTGGTTTCAACAGGATGGTGCACATTGTCATAGCAGGTTGGACGTAAGGCAATATGTTGAAGATTGTTTTAACGAAAGGGTTATACACCGCTTTTCCACAATACGTTGGCCACCTCGGTCTCCAAATCTGACCGCACTTGATTTTTTCTTGTGGGGTTATTTAAAAGAACATGTTTATATTCAAGCGCCGTTTACGGATGTAGGCCATCTAGACCGTGTTATTAGAGAAGAAATCCGTAAAATAACTCCACAAACAATTAGAAGGGTTTTAAGGCATATTTGTGATAGAACCGTTGTTACATGTATGGAACGAGAAGGCGGATATGTTGAAGCATTTGTGTAACATTTTCAATGCTTTCTTTTGTGTAAATGCTGTATTTAAATTGTATAATTTCCAATTCTGAACGACTATTCGTTATAACATTTTAAGTAGTATTGAAAATAAAGGTACTTTACTCTTATACTAATTTCATATTTTCATATTTTCATATCTCGTATATGACTAACAAATATTAAAATCTGACAATTTGAATTTAAGTTTTGGATGAAGCAGGACTTTTTATAAAGAATAACTTTTTTCATAAACCCAAGAATAAAAAGTTTTCCATTTGCCGCGAACTTAGCTAGGCACACAGTATATACAGCAAATAAAAGGGATTAATCGGGTCAGCTGTTAATCCTTTTTTACTTCCTAACCGGTATGGTATATACCTATATATATATATATATATATATATATATATATATATATATATAGGTTTATACAGTGTGTTCCCAGACAGGGAAGATATTTATATTTGTAACTTCACGAAAAATGTCATTTCTTTAAAAAAATTGCTTGTTTCAAAGCGGCCAATTCCGACAACAAACAAACAAAGTTTAATTTTTTTCAGCAGCTGAGAAAATTTAAAAACACAGAGATAAAACAAGCAAACCTGTTTGGGCTAAAGAAAAACTTTTCTCCAGCCTCTACCCGCTTTTCATCTCTATATACAAATTCTTCATAAACATTGTAAATAATATCTTCAGTGACAGAATTGACCGCTTCAGTAATCGTTTGTTTTCAAATTTCGATATTGTTATCCAAATTATTATCATAAATATGCTGATTAACATACCTCAAGAAGAGGAAACCCAATGGCCCTAAATTGGGAAAACAAGCCGGCCAATTGGCTGACGACCTATCCCTCTGTTTCGAAAATAACCAAATAATTTCTTACTAACATTGCTGAGTGTTTAAAGCATCCGCAGGTAAAAAATTGTTAGGAGATTTTCCAAATGCGTATGTTGATTCATATTTTCATTGAAATAACACGAACCGATGATTTTCCCACATATTAACTTTCTTGTAAAACCTGTGCCATTGGATACAGAAGTCCCTTCATCAAAAGAAAATTGCAAAACATTTCGATATTTAGAATGTTTTTCTCGTACCCATAAGCGATGGTCTAAACACAGAGAATCATCACCACTTCCTAATTCATGCACAAAAATCAGTTTAAAAGGTTTAATTTTCTTTTCTTAAATGTCTTCTATAAATATGATTTGCTAATGTTTAACTGTGCAGTTTTTTGTTCGTAAGGATAATTTTGGATTTGTTTCTACATAATCTAGAGCCAGTATTGTAGGTTCTTATTGTAGTTCCTGATATCAAATACGCTACCTCTTCTTTGAAATTTTTGTATCAAACTTCGTAAAGCATCGACGCCTATCTGATTAGGAAACTTGCGCTAAATTTATGAATTGTGACGACGTCGATAAATAGCACGTAACTTGATTTACTAGAAACTATGAAACCAAATCAGATTATAATGGAAGCTAACATGGTAATCTAATTTATTAAAAAATATGAAACCTTTTTGAAATTTTCTCAACTGCTAAAAGGAATATTTAAACATTGTTTTCAGAGTTAGTGCTTTTGAGACAAACAAACATTTTTATAAAGAATGACATTATTTCGTTAAGTTACAAATAAAAATGTTTTCTCTCCCGTATTTTTGTCGATACACTGTAGATATACAGTGTGGAGGTGTAGATTGAAACAAAATCAATAAAATCTGTAAATGGTGAAAAAGAACGATCAAACACCTCGACCTTAATTTTTGAATGCGCAAATTTTTACAAAAAATGCATTTTGTAACATTATTGTCACTAATATGACGTCACCCCTTTTCTTTTATATGGCAACCCCACTCTTCGATAGCACCATTTGGCGGAGAATATTTTTCTGCATACAGAACGATGACTTCTGAGATAAATTACATAACAAGATTTTTGAGAAAAATATTTTGAGTTTTAACATTTTTATTTACACTCAGTTGTATTTTTTTGTTTAAAAGTATTTGTATTCGATTTTATAAAGACATTTATTAGAAAACGCACGTTTGAATAATTATTCACTTGGAGTTAGATTCAGTTCAAATCAAATTATTCAATAGCGTCACCTATGAAATTATCCAGATAAAAACGTGTTCATCAATTGTTGTTGAGAAGAAAATATCAAGTAGGTAAATACATATGTTATTCGGACGAACTGCATGCTAATTTTCAATTGTTTTCTAAACACAATTCTATCAATTTGTTATCAAATTTATTACTCCGCTTATTTTGATAAAATATGAATTATGCTAATACTGAAAGGTGCAACATGATGCTAGTGTATGGATTGTGTGGACGTAATTCGCAGGAGGCAGCTAGAAGATATTGTGAGCAATATCTAGAAACATACTGATCATAAAATGTTTAAACCCTTTGGAAAACAATCTTAGTGTACATGAATATATTTTAGTAAATAAAAGTTTAGCGTTTCCTAGGAACAGATATAGGGTAGCTGTTTTCGTTATATGGAGGTCAAACCTACATCTTTCTTAAAAGAAGTAGCAGTAAGTTAAGCTTTTTCGAAAATTCTCTTATGTACGGTTCACATTACTTTATATGGTTGTAAAGAGAATAAGGGATACAATCTGAATATTGAAAAGAATGTTGTTTGCTCCTCCTGGTTTGAAGGAGATGTCTTTCGTTTCATCTGGTTACGGAAACGATCGACTGCGCTGGTAATTTGTTCTGCACTCGCTTAATTTAAAGTGTAGGTTGCGCGGAAATGATGCCCTGCTTAGTTCAACAGTATATTAAAAAAGAAACAAATAATACTAGGTACACTTTACAAATAAATAACTTTAGTAAGCGGTGAACTTAAATTTAGATGTGTTCAGTTAACCGGCTCCCGACCGCGTTGAAACTGAAAATGACTTCATTTGATTGTTAACCTGCTCACGGCAAGATTGAAACAATGTTTCTATGTGACTGTTCGTCTTCGGTGACAAACTTGTAGTGATTTAGTTTCTCCTAATTTGACAAGAAGTAAACTTTTAATGGGCGTTACAAAAATGTTATTTTGGAAAACAGAATTTGTCATTGGCTAATAAAAGTGACCCTGCCTGAGAGTATTCCATGAAATCTGGAATTTCTAGAAGGAGACACCTTCCCTTTAAATGATAAAATATTTCTTGTTTGAGGAATTTTGCGGTAGGTCTAACACTAGAGGTACTCATTATCTCAAGGACAGGATGCAGCAGCGGATTTGTACATCTTGTAATACTTAAATGAATTTCGGGTTGCAATGGTATTTACGACATTCTATCCGGCTAGCTTACTAAACGTGATGTCCCAGCACGATAAAAGATTTAAATACCTACAATTTATAAAATGCAAAGCCGGTCGGAAACCCTTACGGTAATACTGTAATAGTTCTAAATGCAAAACTTAACTCTAATACATTTCGTGTAAAATAAAATATATAAACTAAAAAATGATTGTACGTGCGAGGTGGTCCTTAACAAATGTATACCGTGTTATTTGAAGAAAGACATTTGAATATCGCTGTCATTACACGAAATAATATAAGTTGCTTTTTCCTATTGTATAGTGAACTTTTCCCCATTTAATAAATATTTATTGATAATAAGACGAAGGTGCAGTCCTGTGAAGTAAAGGCTGGGACACCCAATACATACATATGTATATACAGGGTGTAACTGTGAAAGTGGTTAATTTATTAATATGGTAAAGCTAGTGTTGTATAGTTAAAGTAATCAGCACGAACAATGGAAACTCACGCGAAACGCTTTTGATTAATTTTAATAACATTTCGCCCCCCCTCTCCCCATATTTTTATATTACGGTACTTTGTTCCACGTAGACGTTTATTTGAGGAGTAAGGGATTTTTAAAAGTCGAAATAAATAGTCGGGTATTCAATCAGTATTCGGGTATTCTACAATGTAAGCAGATGGTTTCATTGAAATAGCGCCGCCAGTAAATAGCATATTATCCACAAAGTGAATAATGTTTCTCTGTCTCTGTCACTATTACAGAAAAATAAACAGATGTTTTATTTCGCTGTCGTTGCATGAACTTGACGCTATGTTTGAAAAGTTCGACGATCTTTTATTGGTAATGATAAAAATACTTTCTTTCAAAAAGATTTATTTATCGGTAAATAATGTAAAGTCAAGAAAGCAAAGATAGTTTCACAAGAAATGCCTAACATTAGACCTGTTTGACAATAATATATTTATGTGATTGCTGTGTAAAAATTTTTAAAGAAAAATGATTAATAGACCGCAGATAACATGTATGTACTGTGCAAGCCGTGTGAAAGTTCGCAAATTTTTAGTAAACCGCTTTTTCATAAGTTACTCGATGATCCAATCGTTAGTCGTATTGGATAGTCGCTACATTGTATAACAGGGCCGGACTCAAAACTGTAATTATAAATATCTTGCGAACGGTACGTTTGAGACCCTACGTTTATTAAGAAAATATTGAATATATTTTAATTTTCTACCATTGGACAACTTTTTAACCATTTACAGTTATAGCCTGTATATAGCAAAGCAGATAAAGTTAGACGCAATGATCAAAATTGAGTTATGTATATAGTCACCTTTTTAAATGATATACACATCTCATATAGAAGATATCAATTGCTAAAAAAATTAACTTAACCAGCGATATACGGCTAATGCATAAGACGAACACCACACACTGAATTCTCCCAGTTTTCCACTGAAGATAACAACTTAGTTGGATTTTATTTCCGACAGGTGTGGTAAGGGTAATTTTTTATTTGATATAGAACGATATTTCACTAATAAAGTTACACCAGGGGAGATCAACAAACCCCTACAAAGTATGGAATTGAATGCTACCATTTACTTCACAATTTTCCAACTTGCCGCCATATTGAATTTGCTGCAAGCAGAAGCGCTGTCTGCATTACGTAAGTACCAACCGGCATAACATTCGTAATTCATCATCAGATCATAAGCGCCGACCCGCCGAGCGGGAAAATATTTGTTCAGCCACACACATGGTCACAGTGGGGTAAAAATGTTTAGAAATTTTTAATGATAGAAATTTGTAACTTCGGTTTATACGATTGTTGAAATGCACCGATTTTATTATAAAACAAATTTGTGGTGAGGAGTTTACCGATGTGATATAGTGTCACATATTCAATATAAAAACAAATGAGTGAGTTGTGATTTGTAATATTTCGTATGTTTTACTTTTATATATTACAACTTCTAGGCCCACAAAAGCGTCGGAGGCATGAATTTGGGCGAGACACCGGCGCGGTGTTAGGGAAAGGAGGTTGCGTGAGGCCAGGGAAATATGAGGAACAAACGAATGGTATAGTGCTAGAGTTGTAGTGCTACTCACTTTTAGTTACCATCTTTCTGATTTAGAACAGTGATGCTAGGCAAGAATATATGAACACACCAGTAATAGTTATACTTACTGCAGCAATAATAAATGATGGTCTACACAGTTTCCTATCCATTGACGTAGACTAGTAGTTGATTTGGAATTAGTAGTTTTGAGTTTATATTTTAAAAGCTTCACTTGCATCGCAAGATCTATACATAGTGACAAATACATAATGTCACAACTGAGTACAATTAGAAGTACAACTCCAGAGAAACAGTAATTTACTACTAAAACAAGAACTTCTGCGATGAGAGAATCTACTAACACTTTGCATTGTGCTAAAAACATGTTGCCTGTGTTAAATAGAGGTTTAACGAGAATCAAAAATAACGCCGCCACAAGTGTTTCTACTAACAGGATTGTTAGAATTTTTGTTGCTTTGTATGCACTTTCAATCTTCGTTACCAGCACTTTGTCCGGACACGATTGGTACTTCCAATATTTTTCAAGTCTTGTTTTCAATATTTCTAGAATTTTGTCTTTGTAGCAAATAATAAGAATGTATTTAAATACAGTCTGCAAAAACATCGAAGTAATACATTGTGATTGGATCTTTAATATTAACTCTATTGACTCTAATATTTAACATATAGCATTAAAAGAACGAATTAGTAAAACTTACTTGTAGAACTGAGCATACGTCTTCCAAGGTATCCACGAATTCTTCTCCTTTTGCATACCAGAGGTTCGACATAAGGGATACTCCCATAATGGAAAGGACAGTAAAATAAACTGCTCGAAACGCGACAACCTTTAGTGGTACATTATAAGAAAATTCTCCGATAAAGTCCATAAAAAATATCCCCATGTCAATCACGTCACCCTTGCGTAAGTACTCCATATTCTCTTTAAACCATTGAACACTAAAATACATAGGTACCGTATTACTGTCTTTTAACAAATTATCGCTGGCAAATGAGCTCAAATCCCAAGGACCAATACGTATGCATAGTAGCGTAGTCAGCTTATTATTAGATGTGTCTAGCTTTGTATTAGTCATATACTTGATGGAATAATTCCAGTGCGTAGGAAGTGATTATAGGAAAAATTATATTGTTAAGTATAGCTATAATTTATGCATATCCTTTTTAACCTGTTACTAGAAGCTTTAATGGTATGTGATCTGCTCCACAAACGAACCAAAATTTATAATGCAGATGAAATAGCTAGGTAATGTAGAGGGAAACGTGATAGTTATCGAAAGAGTTAAAGATATTTACTTGCTTGGTTAGTGAAAGTAATTCTCTTTTATGGTACAACTGGTTACTCATTCCTAGTCTAAAGGAAAAAGTTGTAAAGGAACTTAGCTGCATTCTCTTCTTCGGTTCTTCCGTCCAAATCGTTCTCACACTACCCTCGTTCCAGAAAATATTGATGCTGTATATACCATGATTGAAACCGAATAATGAAACATTTACATTGACACAAGTTGGCTGATGATCCAGAAAAAGGACCGGTATTGAATGGAGCTTCCATAGGTCACTTACATATATATATATATATATACATATATATGTATATATATATATATGTATATATATATATATAGGACTAATGGTGAAATGATGCTTGTTCTCTTCGGAAAATCGGGTTATGCTGCAAGTGCGGCCTTACAAAAGCGACGAACTGTTAATGCCGTTTGGTACACTAAAATCGGTCTGCCGAAAATTAATCTAATTATATCAGCCAACGAAATCATCTCTATTACTATAATGTCAACTGGATCATTTCCGAAAGGTGTGCTAAGGGTAATTTTATTTGTTGTATATATTATTTTAACCATAGTCTTCTTATTCTTACCTTTATGCAAATACTAAGAAACCATAACTTATTTATCCTGTGAATTGTGGCGCAGTGTACGTTTCTATCTCCATTGGTTTTACATTGCTTTTCTAGCATTATTGCATGTACCTTAAATAGTCAGTTCCCTGTTAGACATCGACTCCTTTGAAACAACCGAATTTGTTCTTAAAAAGACAATTTAGTACCAACCATCAGAATGCCCATACTGTATGTCAGTGGGATTCGTAATCAGGCTTTTAGTGGATATAAATATCGTGTGTGTTTGCGCATTATTTTGCGAACTGTAAAAAGAGGAACCGGGGCAATTGTTGGAACCAATCGGAGTATAATGGTAAAATCGTACAATAAAGGTGAACAAGGACAGCATCACCGTAATTTCAACTGCACCGAGGACAGCATCGGCCCCGAGGTTAAGCAGAGGGAAGAAAGAAGAAACAGAAGAAATAAATGAAAACATTGTTAATATTAATTTACTGTAGTTGTATTTACAATATTTATTTACTTTTATTATATGTTGACGTTTTCTAATTAATTATTGAACAATTCGTAAATATTTCAATAATCGACACGGTGCCATTTCAACGAGGGGTTACTAGATCCAGTCCCGCATTGATCTAAGCTTTAAATCGAGCTATTGATTTGAAGAGAACCTTATTTCTTGGAAAGAGTTGTAACGTGTGCTAAATCATGATTTTTTACTTATGATACGGAAATTATGCGCCAGATAATACATTGAAAGAGCCCTATTTCACCAAGACAGGAAAAAAGCTAGAATGACGAAATCAAAATTCAAAGCAATGATGATTGTCTTTTTCAATATTTGTGGGATTGTATACACCAATTGGGTGCCTGAAGGTCAAACGGTGAATCAGTATTACTACACTGAGGTCGTAAGAACTCTCCGTGAACTGGCAAAAGGTTTTTGGCTAAGCATGGATTGCCGTGTTGGAACATCCACCCTACTCGCCATAGTTGGCCTGGTGTAACTTTTTCTATTTCCTAAGATGAAATCGACACTAAAAGGGATGAGATAGTTCAGATAGTTCGGCCACCTGCTGTTCTTTCCTGAATCTACTTAATTTTTCTTGATTCTACTGCAACGAAATTATTGTAGTTTGTACGGTTGTAAACAGTAACATTTCTAGTTTCGTGATTTATAAATTTTATTGTGTATTACTGTTAATTGTATTTAAAATTTGAATTGAATGTAAGTATCTACACAATATTATTTTCCATATATACTTTTTGCCACTCTTATTTACATATATTTTTGTGGTGTTCTTTCCCATATCTTTTTCTCACTCGTCCATCCGCTCTGTGTTTTGTTAGACACCACGACCGGTCCCGTCGGTGTGAAGAGGTTTATCCTTTCCGTCCTTACTCGCCACTTTAACTTATATGATATCTTTTGTTTTATTTGTTTTTATTTCCTAAATCTTTACAATGCCTTCTTGTACTTGTTGTGGCAAAAATTGAAAGCAAAATAAATCAATTGCATGTTCAGTGTGTAGTGGAATTTATGGTATAGATTACGTGTAAATTACCTTTGTTGAAGCAAAGAAAATCAACTCAAAGTCAGGCCTGACATGGAACTGTCATAATTGTATCAAAATTGGCACTGACTTAAATAGTCTAAAGGCAGTGATAGCTGGTCTCCAGGAGGAAATTAGTTCCCTAAAATCGCAAATATCAAAAAGCCTAACGCATGAATCTCCTTAACCCCTTGAATTTGAGAAAATTGTTCAAGAAGTTCTTGATCGTGGCAAAAGGGCATCTAATATAATTATTTATGGATGTGCGGAGGGTGAGGATGTTTCCGGGTCGAGGGATGGAGACAGTGCAATCGTTACCAACGTATTAACTACTCTGGAGTCACAAAATAATATTGTGTCTTCATATCGTCTAGGGAAAATTGATCCCACTCAGAAACGCCCAAGACCAATCAAAGTCCGTTTTTCATCTGCAGAGGGTGCTAGTTCTGTCCTCCGGAAATGAGCAAAACTGAAAAATATTAGCGACTACAAAGGCATTTCTATTTCTCGTGATAAAACACCTATGGAAAATGGCTTATACAAGAGTGTAAAACAGGAGCTTAATCAGAGACAATCTAATGGTGAAAATAATTTGAAAATTAAATATAAAAATGGTATCCCTACCATAATTTCTTCGGAAAACTAAAATTGCCCAACAGTTTAAAAATCCCGCTTCTAATTTACTACCAAAATTGTCGAGGTTTGAATTCTAAAACATATGACTTTTACTGTAATTGCTGCGATTTTTCGTTTGATGTTATTCTGCTCACCGAAACCTGGTTAAATGATTCCATGTATGATTCTGAGCTATTTCCCTCTAATTACGATGTTTACCGTTGCGATCGAAGATTTGACTTAATCGATCGTTCTAGGGGTGGAGGGGTTTTGTTAGCTGTTTCTAATAAAATGACTCACCAATACGTAGACGTTACTAATTTAATTTCTCTAGTTCCTTGTAGTTCATTGACCTTGTCATTTGCAGATGTACTTGGCAGTAGCAGATTTTCTTCCTTTGCGCTATCTACATTCCACCTGATATTTCAATGGTAGAGTCTGAATTATTTCTCTCTGCTTTCGAGACATTCTCTTTCGATAAAAGATTTTGCTAATCGGTGATTTTAACATACCTAATTACTGTAATGATCAAGTTAACTGTCAGAAAGTTACTACTTTCACTTACTTTTGCGATACTGTCAATCTCACACAGTGTAATACTGTACACAACTCCAATAATCGACTTCCCGATCTTGTATTAGTTAGTATTGATTCTGATATTTCTGTTAGCCCTTCTGACTCACCATTGGTTGCGGAGGACCCTCAACATCCCTCGCTAAATATTTCCTTGTCGCTTCCACTTGCGGAACAGCTAGCTAAATTTCCTATTGCCAATAGACCCCGCTTTAATTTTAAAAGAGCTAATTTTCCTGAGCTGTACAATAACATTTTCTTAACTGACTGGAACTTTCTGGAAAATGCCACTGATGTAAATGTAGCCACTGATTCCTTCTACAAAATCTTATATGGTCTCATTGATGCGTCTGTCCCAAAATACGTAGCCAAACATTCACATTTTCCACCTTGGTTCACAAATGATATAAAATCAAATTTTAAGATTAAAGAAACTTACAGAAATAAATGGAAAATAATTGGAAATTTACATAACCTGAATTGCTTTAAGAGACTACGTAACTTCGTCAAGCTTCAGATTAAAGACTCGTATTCTAGGTACTTAATCGACATTCAGAATAAGATTAAATCCCATCCTTCTGAGATTTGGAAATACTTCCAAGCTAGACGTAGCACGACTAGAATTCCTGGTATCGTAAAAGATGACAACATCGAATTTAGTACACCGCAAGATATCGTTGATTCTTTTGCTCATGTGTTCTCTAGTGACCGAGAGTGAAGTACCTGACGTACATTCTAACAACTTACCATTATGTATACCTTCTATTACTGAACAGGAAGTTTTACAAGTTTTATCCTCGCTTGCAAATAAACAAACAGTCGGAGATGACGGTATCCCTGCCCTACTGATCATAGATTGTCGGTATGTCCTTGCAAAACCTTTGATGACTATATTTAACATGGCACTAAATTCTGGTGAATTTCCCAGTCTTTGGAAAAGAGCTCGAATCGTACCTGTACCTAAAAAAGGTGATTCCTCAAACGTGTCAAATTATAGGCCAATATCTATAATTTCAAATTTTGCTAAAGTCTTTGAATACATAATTTATGATCGTATATATCATAATGTAAAATTCTACATCTATCCATATCAACATGGTTTTGTCTCAAAGAGATCTACTATTACGAACTTAGCCACGATTGCTAAGTATGCTTGTGAGATCGTCGATTGTGGGGGCCAAGATGACGTAATATACACAGACTTTTCTCGAGCGTTCGACAGCATAGACCATTCCATATTATTAAAAAGTTGAGCTCCTTTGGGTTATCATCTAGCTTAATGAATCTTATCAAATCATATTTAGATGATCGTACTAACTACGTATTCTTTAATGGATATCACTCTTACGAATTTATATCGACCTCCGGCGTTCCTCAAGGATCAAACTTGGGACCCTTATTTTTTTATATTTATTAATGACCTTCTTCAATCGTTGACTTGTCCAGCCTTAGCTTATGCAGATGACCTTAAGATATATAACTCTATCAATAGTGATACCGACGTAGTTCTTCTGCAGGTAAATATTTCCCTTGTTGCAGACTGGTGTGAACTTAATAAACTGAAATTGAATTTAAATAAATGCAGCACGATCACATTCTCAAAGAAACTATTCCCTCGAAATGTGAACTATTATATTCATAATCACGAACTTACAAGGGTAAGAATTATTAGAGATCTTAGTGTCACATTCGATGAGCACCTAAGCTCCAAAGTGCATATTCATGAAATATGTTCATCGGCCTGTAAATTGCTGGGGTTTATTTGTAGAACGTCGAAACATTTTAATGACAATAACATCATAAAGTCCTTATACTACGCATTCGTGATTAGTAAGTTGGAGTATGCGAATCTAGTATGGAATCCTTTTTACTTATGTCACTCCATTTGGCTGGAAAAAATACATCGTAAGTTTTTGAGATACCTCTCCTTCAAATCTGATGGTATTTATCCTGAGCGTGGTATTCCGCAAGAGGAACTTCTTCGGCGCCACACTATGAAGTCCCTAGCTGAAAGAAGACAGATCCACTGCGCCAAGTTTTTGTGTAGTTTGTTAAATTTTAAAGTGGACTGCGAGTTTCTACTTTTGCGAATAAAACTGAATGTTCCACGTTTAACCACTCGCTACTTAACCACTTTCTATACACCGACAGCACGAACTAACACACTGCTAAGATCTCCAATTCATAGTCTAATAAAATGTGTGGATAAACATTTTGAAGACATATTTAATCCTTAAAAATAAGTTAACATAATAATATCTTTTCTTCTCTTACGATTTTTTACTAATTTTGTATTTTTCTATATAGGTATAAGTCCATATATGTATATAGTTTGCTGAATTATCTATGATTGTAGTTTATTGAATTTTGTCCTGTAAGTAGGATTACCTGTTGGGCATATAAAGCATATTATTATTATTATTATTATTATTATTATTATTATTATTATTATTATTATTATGAGATTTGAGACCGTTCAAGCTTTAAAAGGAAAAATGACAGAGACCATGAATGTTATCTAAAAGTGACTTCAAGTGACCAATCCGGAAGGAGTGTACATTGAAGGGAATGTTGAAACTGTAAAGAATACTCAATGAAAGGTTTCGTGGCATTAATCTGGATCCCTTTTGCCACACATCGCATAAGCCTTAAGGACAACCTCTTTTGTTCTTGTTTCTAACCCTTCCTTTGGAGGTTTTAATAAAGTGTTTGTCAGTTCTCTCGCTTTTTACTAATGAATTACAAGGCGAACCAACCGGCGCAGCCTCAATAACGTACCCCCACAATAAACCCCCTTGGTTTTTAAATAGTTGTTATCATCATTATCAGGACTTTCGAGGCAAACACCAATATCGCGAAAGCACATGAAATAGTGCAACTTGATATACAAAACCCTTTAGAATTTTGTGAAAGAGTCCTGGAATAATAAATGAAAGAATATCTAGAACCAAATTGAAAATATTATAATAATATTATATAGAGAAGACATGTGCCGACAATTTTGCATAGACTTCTGTCAAATATTTGGATAACAGGAACCGAAAATCATCTACTACACCAATAACTTAGAAAACAATAGAAAATGAAGAAGAACGAACAAAATTAATAAGCACACCCCAAAATACGAGAAACGAGCATTTTAAATCTTCAACGCCGATGCTATTGGAAAAATATTAATATGCAAGTTTGGAAATTTAGAAATAAATGTGATGTCTAAATTAACCCTGAGTTTAACAGAAACATACGATAGATAGTTTGAAAAGGTTCATATTGATACATTCTCAGTTTAAAAATGTTGATTTCCTTACAACAGTAGGCACTTTTACGGAATTAGGAGAAGCTCAATCAATTAATGGAAAAACGGGAGTCGAAATTTTAAATAAACTATTAAAATTTTTCTGTCATTATGGAACTCTACGGAACATTACGGCACTCTATAACCGGACGTATGCAAGTTCCTACGCAAGATGTGTGAATTCTTACACAGGGATAAGGTAAACCCCTTGTGTCGCAATGCAGCTAACCACTTTCGCCATAACCGCCTGGAGATAACAATTTAGAGTATCTTTGGGGCTTACATATACACCATTGTAGTTCATGTACACCACAGTTGATACCATAGACGAGCAAGCCACCCCTACAGAATGATTCTGCAGGTATAGTTTACGTATCTTTGTATAGGAATTTACACAACTCGCTTTTCATCTACCTGCTTTGTCTGGTAACTTACATATTGGGATATAACCACTGATAACGGCATTGAATTAGTTACTAGAACAATCACGATCCTATTACATGATCACAAAATTAGTCTTCATACGGTTACGCCGCACAACCCTCAATTAAATATAGTAGTAGGAAAACATCCCAGTATTTTGTTAAAATACCTACGAATTTTAACCCAAAAGCAAAATGAACCAGAGAAAAAAAAAGGAGAAACAAATCAAAATCTACCAAATTACCTTTCTAAATTGGCCAAAGTGTTTATGTGAAACAAAATAAAAGGAGTAAATTGGCAAAAAATGCTTAAGCCCGTATGAATTAGTAAAATTATGGCGAAATCATATTTGCATTGTAAAAAGTATCAAAGCTCAGGTTAGTAATAGCACATACAAATAGACACAACGTAACAATGAACGTGGTGATACCATACAAATTGGATTCTGTCATTACTATAAAATGCAATAGTAACCTTCAATGACACGACCAGGTTAAAACACAATCAACTCATAAACCTCAGTAGTATAACATAGATCGATCAGCTTATCGTAAAATTTGAATATAATAGATACTTAGATAAATTTTTGACTTCTACCCATGATATATTCCCAATTGACCAAATAGCTTAGTGATGGTAAGCAGAATGTTATCGAGTATTAAATACTCATTGCTTTTCGCCAGGCTAAATGTGTTACATTGTTCCATTATTGGGCCGCATTTATTACTTTAAGATATCTATGCTAACTAATCATCCACATCATTAAACCATTTACACAAATTAATAATTGTATTAGAATCATTGCTCGGTGTTAAAGCAATCAGGCATACGTATTGCCCTTGTTCTCAAAATATCGGTGGTGGATAAAAATGTTTATGATGCCTAGTCAAACCTTATTACAGCGAAAATAAAGCAAAGCTTATAATTCGACGGACCCATTATAAACTTCACAATGAATAATACTATAGTAACTTACCGAATGACTTCTCATGTGACGCAGTCAATTTACTACCTGTAACTGATGATCAACATTAACAAATACGTTGGGTTTTAAAACAATGAATTGCAAATAATCACTGGATTATTGTCTCTGTTAATTAAAGTAAAATGAAATAACAGCAACCAGTATTTTAAGCAGACAGGCAAATACTGTATAAAGCGCACCAAATTATATTATAATAATCAACGGCGTTAGCATGAAATATTTATGTAAAATAAAAAATTGCCTGTGTAATGCCCATAATTTAGAATATAATGTGAAGAGTTTTACACTTTGCGTAGTAAACAAAGTAGTATTGAATCCATGAATTAATTCTTTCTTTTTGTCAGTGGGTACATTTATTAGAACTTATTTTCTTTATAGTAGCTACAGCGACAGCGATAAATATCTCCATTCAACGTAAACTTTCTAAACCATGTAATAAAGCCATTCAGTCTTTTGAATTTTTATCAAACGTACATAAAATTCTTTCACGAATTTCAAAATCGGCGGTTTTATCGGTTGTTTGTCGGCCACAATACCGGTCCAAATTTTTGTTACAGCGTACGTTGTTTTGGAAAAGAAACGGTGGACACAGCAACCCATTGACTGTGCAAGGTCGAACAAGTTTCTTTGTTTCAACGGACTCTTCCTGGTTCGATTTATTTCAAGCAATATCGATCGCTTGGCTGTTTTCTGTTTTTGCGAGGGTACATTGTTCCTCAACCTGGAGACGTGACAATACCGAAAGTTTCTGGTATCAGCGTCTTTGTCTGTTCTTTCTCCTTCTGCATGTCCATATTTGGAAGTTTTACGTTCGTCTGCTACCTGATTGGTTGGAATTGATTTGGGTGTTCGTTAAAATCCTTATCCTTGGGAAAAAGATGCAGATTATTTTGAGCTTCAGATTCATACAGATTAGCTCTAGCTTTAGGCACATTCACAGTAAATATTTTACTTCAATATTCGAGTTCGTTCTTATGACAACGCGAATTTTTTCCGAAAACTCTAATGTGTCTTGTTAAGTAGACCGTGTGTGATATATAAAATCTATTACCAGAAACTTAGTTGTCGGCCAGACTCCTTCTCAACCCCATTGCTCCTGTATCAAGGTCTCAAACGTCGGACTCGTACTCAAAGTTTGATCGTATCACTCACCCTTTCTTTTCGCTTATATACTTTCTATACTTTTCCGGACATACATCCGCAGGCCATTCCTTCTTTAGTTGTTTTATTTCTCCTTCTACCGGGCCTAAGCATGTACTGTTTAACACCGTTGTTTCGTTTATTACTACGACGGTCACTGTATGTTTTCATATATTGTAATCATTTTTTTCTCTCTATTAACCGTAACTATTATATTTAATCTGATACAAGTTTTAAGGACAAACAGCTTCAAATAAAATGTTTACGTTTTGTTTGCTCTTTCTTTTGTCTAATTAGTAATTAATTACAAGGGGAACTAGCCGGAATAGCGTCAATGGTAAACATCGCCCTCACCAGTCCCTTTTTGTTTTCAATAAGATAAAATAGTAACGTGTCATTATTCGACTTATGTTAAAAATGTTGCCAAATTTATGTCAAAATTATTGGTATGTGAATGGTGTTTAACAGATCTATTTGGTTTTTCAGACGGTAACAGGCGAAAATACAAAAAGAAAGCCACCTACCAGTGTGGATATGTGTTGTCAATACCAAGACATTAATATTACTGGAAATTCACTAGCGGATATGGAAAATTTTAGAATATGTCTGGAGTAACTTTTATAGAAATAATTAATTTATCTAGTTTGTATCAGAATAGTTACAACTATTTTTACAAACTTTAGCGTTCTCATTCTCAAACTAAGTTACGCAATAGTTATTATTCTATATGAAATATATATGAAAATACGTTAAAGGGTGAAGGTTATATATAATATATAACTTTGTGGATTACAACGGAATAATAATTATATTTTTACATTAAAAAACTTTCCAAATGTTTCACCATAAATCACCATAAAGTTAGCACATTTAATAAGCATAAACTGATAAACTCTGAGTGTAGATGACTTAATAAAAAAATTGCACTTGCTAAAATATAGAACTTCGTCATTATTTGATTTGCACCCACCCAGTTGATCTTTGAGGGAAGTTTATGTATTTGGAATGTCAAATTCATGCTATCGTTTAGAATAAAAGTTGTATGCATCGATTTTGGTTTTTGACAGTCCTGACAAGGGGAAGTAGAGATTTCGCATGTATTAGTTTATTTCTTTTCAAATTAAATATCCTTAGAACAGCTAACTTTTCAAAATTGTTGTATTAAATTTCATTGTGATGGTTGTTTACTCATAGATCGATAACGTTCACGTTAGTTAGTTGAAACAACAATAAAATCGAAGGAATAATCGGTACGTATTGCCAGGGCACAACAGATGTGATTGCAAAAAATAATGATAATTTTTTAATAATCCGTAGTAGTCTGGGCAAACAGCGGTAACAGCGTATAATTACGAAATAGTGACGACGGCATCGCTGACCTCTCATTGTAGTCAGTACGCTGTATGCGAGTAGTTCTGTGTAATATGTAGGCTGCCGTAACTTATTTCGTAATTACCGCTATTTGCCCAGACTAACTCTTAGTGCAAATTAAATAATTAAACAAAATAATAATAATAATAATAATAATAATATTAATATTTTATTAGTGCCTGCTACCATGCTAAAGGTCAACAATATATAAAATAACATAAAATATTGTTGGATCGAAATAACACCAGGAGACTAATTTTAAAATACCCTGTAGTTGCTATTAAAAAAAAACAAAACAATGACTTAGCAACACAACAAAAATTGTAAACCAGTTACCAAACGTTTATGTCTGTTATATCTTTCCAAGTATAATAAAAATCTTCCCTAAAACTATTGTGGTTGCTCTCAACTTAATTTTTGGTCCTTCGAGCTGGATCTTTTTGGCGAATCAACGAGTAATTACGAAGAACGAAAATGGCCCACATGCTGTTCTGAAAACGAACGCTGTAGAAGTCCAGGGTCGGTACAACATACGAAAATCGTGAGCACTTTTATTATTCCCATCCTTACCCGATACTGTAACGTCAGTTTGACTATTATTTTAGTTATTATTTTAATGATTAAAACCTTAACTACTTATTCATGCATTGTGCGAGTATCCATTGTGGTTTGTTAGCCTCTAAACGATGTCTTCTCTAGGAAACCAAGATTCTCAACATTTCGTACGTAAGTGTGGAGCATTGACAGCGTCGATAACGAGATTTATGAATTTCATTGCGAAATTCGATGAATCGCAAATAACGGAACTAGAATTTAGATTAGAAAATCTCAAGCTGGTACTTAACGAATTCGAAACGGTCCAAAATGACATAGATAATTCGAATTTAGAAAATGTTTATGATGAAACGATACGCGAAGAATTTGAAAATATGTATTGTAAGGCAGTAGCCTCAGGTAAGCAATTATTAAAATCGATTAACATTAGCGATAGTGCATCATTCTCGGATAGAAACGTACAACTTAGCGAAGCGAGTAATCTCCAATCCTTAGATTTAAATAGTCTTCTTCTTCTTAATCTTTTACCCTTTCTACCTTTCGGTGTAGGGGTTCGGAGCCACCGAGCCGTATATGTATGTACACGCATATACCGTACCGCTCCTGGCCCACCCAATGGCATTTTTCCTTAATTTTCGCAGCTTATTAGAGGTCCAGATCCCTTTTTAGGATTTTAAACTGCTACGCTCTGCCGCTACCGGGTCTCGAACGCCGGCCCTTCGCACTGTGAAGCGCGAGTTTTACCACTCAGCCACTGAGGGTTAAATAATAGTACAGACATAAATAATGTACGACTCCCTACAATAAATTTGCCGGAACTCGATGGGAATTATGAGAATTGCTTTCAATTTCGGGATGTTTTTAACACCTTAGTCGATAGCAACTCGAAATTAAAAGACGTTCAAAAGTTTATGTATTTATAATAATAATAATAATAATATATAATTTATCTTCAACAATACAGTACAATTAAAAATATAACAAAGAGAGAAAAAATTTTAAAAAAAGAAAATGTACATTCTCTGTATGTGAAAACCAAAGGGATCGACTCAGAACACAGATAACTGTGTTCTGATCTTCCGTCGAACCTTTACAGTATATGAGCAAAAATAAACAGTACAGAATGCCTAATTCTAACTTAACCCTAAATTCTGTCATATACACAGTTGCCAAATTGCACAAACATTGAATTGATATACAAGCACTAGTACCGAACATAATTACTCAATTAAATATTTAACATTAATAAGATAAAATAAATTTAAAAATTCGAAAATTAAAAAATTAGAAAGCATTGTAAGAGCAATAAAACAGTAACGGAACCAGAACAAGGCTCACCGCTGACCCGTCACCAAATATTCCCGCATCCACGATCTAAACCTAGCGAAAGAATAACTCTTTGTCTCCAAAGGCAGATTATTATAAAATTTAGGGACATTGTAGGAGAAAGATTGCTGGAATAAAGAAGTTCTATGAATGAGCGTAGTAATAAGATGTCTGTGTCGCAGACCCAGATGATGAACATCGGTACGAAAGCTCAATTTGTTAAATAAGTATGATAGAGCTTTAAATGTAATAATTTTGAAATAGAACATTCCAGCCTGCAAACAAAATCTGCTCCTCATGTTCAACCATCCCAGCTCAACCAACTTAGGAGACAAATGTTGATATTTGCGTAAACCATATATTAAGCGAATGCAAGAGTTTTGAACACGCTGCACCCTATTCAACACATTCTGAGTCAAACAATGGCCATAGACCGACGAACAATAATTAGATTGTGATAAAACCAGAGAATCACAAAGCTCTGATTTTATCTTTCTAGACAAACAATGTCGGTGAGGATAAATTAGTTTCAAAGCGCAATAAGCATTTTTAACGTACCCCAAAACCTGAGTATTAAATCTAAAATTGCGGTCAATAATTAAACCCAGATTCTTTGCCTCCTCAACCACAGGTACCGCAACACCATTAATCCTAAGTTTAATGGAATCAAAAAGCATACGATAGCTCTTTTTATCAGTAAAAACCTGAACTGTTGATTTAGATGGATTCAGAATCAGCGAATGTCGCAGTGCAGCCTCAAAAATAGCATCGAGATCAGTTGCGACATCACCCAATGCCTGGTCCGTATCAGCAATGTTGAATATATGATATAACTGCACATCGTCAGCATACATATGAATCTTACATGATTTTACCGCCCTTGATAGTAAGAAGGTATAAATAATGAAGAGCAATGGACCCAAAATGGACCCCTGCGGGACACCACGCGATACTGGAATGGGATCGGAGACGCCATTCGTAGTCCTAACTTTCTGAGTTCTTTTAGATAGATAACTATTCAAGAACTGAAGCGCATCCATAGACAGTCCTATATAGCTCAGCACGGACAACAAAACATCATGATTCAGAGTGTCGAAGGCTTTGCTAAAGTCAAGCAATACAAGTACAGAAGCTTGACCATTCTTCCAATTTCTTCGCATAATTACAAGGTAGCTTTAGGGCAATTGAAAGAGTGGTTTGAGAATAATAAAATCATAGTTAATTCACGTATGCGATCAATGTTTGAATTAGAAAACTTATCACGGGAGTCTTCTGGAGCTTTAAGGCACTTATTAGACGAGTTCTTAAAACATTTTAGATCTTTGGAGGCATTAGGCTTGCCAGTTGAACACTGGGACATTCCATTAATATATATGTTAACAAGCAAATTTGACCATAACACTAGAAACTTGTGGGAACAACATTGTAAGGGAAGTAATTTACCAACTATTTCAGAATTACTAATCTTCTTAGAAGATAGATGTCAAGTACTGGAATTAATTACTAACAGTAACGCAATTCTGAAATCGACCCATAAACTAAAGACTATCGCTAATCTCGCTTGTCAAAAATTAAATTGCATTCATTGCTCTAGATCACATTCAATATATCAATGTCAGAACCTTTTAAAGAAAACCCTAGAGGAACGATTAAAAATAGTCAGAGATCTTAAGGCGTGTACTAATTGTTTAGGTCCACGACACACAGCACAACAGTGCAAATCTACTCGCAGTTGTTTTAAGTACCAAGAACGCCATCACACCCTTTTACACGTCAACGATGCGCAACAGCCTATACTGTTACTTCACATTCATTTAAGAAGGAAAATTACGTACTTTTGTCTACAGCTGTTGTTCACATAAAAAATCGTTGCGGAGAGTTAATACAGGCCCGGGCTCTAATAGGCAGTGGTAGTGATAGCAATTATATTACGACCAAGCTATTGTAGTATGGTAATACTCCATTAGTAAAGTTACCAATAAAAGATGTAAATTTTATAGAAAGCATTATTTAAGAAATAGAAAAGCGTTGTAAACATTTACCACACACATACACTTGAAACATTTCAAAATCTATAATTCCAAATTGCTATAACGACGTGCCGAAAAAAAGAATGTTTGTTGATGAACGACGGAAGGGGATGATCGACGAAAAAGTCAGATAAAAAGTTATATAAAATACCAGGGTTGAAAAGAAGCAGACCACATCAAAAAGAAGTTGTCGTTTACAAACGACGAACAGACCAAAGAAAATAGAAGCACAATAAAAGGAAAAGACCAAAGAGAAGAAGTGAAGAAAGAATTCAAGAGAGAGAGAGAGCGAAGTTAAGAATTAGAGAACAAATTACACTTATACACACACTAGGTAATATATTTGATTATATTGTTCATTATTTTGTTAATATAATACTAAAATTTTATAAATATTATTTGTAATAATTTTTGCTTTCTATACAATTAACTAAAATTCATACTACAATTTTTGGCGCACAAAACGTGGGACGAACCTAAATTCATTTATTTCATTGGCGAACCTAAAGTTAGTTTTTAAATTGATTTAATTTCTTTTTATTGCATTATACACAAATTTAGAATTTAAAAATGTCAAACAAACGTCAAGATGACACAGAGAAGGGTGAAATAGAAAGGGCGTTAGAGAAACTAATGGCTTCGTTAATTAAGTTATCATGTGCTATTAATGGTCGGGAGCACAGTCAGAACAAACAAGTAGAGAGTACAAGTAAATCTAATGAGTTAAATGTAAGGTTAGAAAATATCGAGATCACATATGAAAATGAAAATAGAAGTAACAACGAATGTAGAAAGAGAAATGGGTTTAAATTAAAAGAATTGGTAACTATTAACGCTTGTTTATCTGAAAATAGAGCATTAAAGGAAGAGAATTCCTTGCAATTAACACATTTGAAAGGTGTCAATGAATCGAACTTTAAGTTATGTCAAAATTTAAATGAATCTACGAGTTTAAATATCGCTTTGTTTGAACAAGTTAATCAACGTAATGACAGGTTATTGCAAAAAGACGCGTACCAGAAGGAAAGGAAACTTGAAACCGAATCAACAATTCAACATCAAACTAAATTAATTGATTTTCCTCAAATAAAACTCCAAATGGAAGAAGAAAAGATAAAAACTATAACGGATAAAATATTTGGGAATTTGGAAAAGGATAATCACCCACCCTTATATGTTGTGCTTAACTATAAAGATTTAGAGTACTAATGAATAAAGAAAGGGAACTTAGAAAGAGCTTCAGACAAGAGATAGTAAATTTGAAATCGCAATTCTGTTCAGATAATTTGGAAAGGACTAATACCACAGGAAATATCAAGGATCATATGAGGGTGCTAGAACAAATCACACAATCTCCTGAGAAGAACGATTTATTTCGGCAGAGTTTCATTCAAAGAATACATTACAATATACCGCACAACTTCGATCCCGGGATATGTACCAAACCAATAATGTGTGCTAATTGCAAAGATCAACTTCCGCTAGGCCATAGCCAGTCGCTGCAAGGAATGCCAAATTGTTGTGCATCCTCAATGTACATCAAATTTACCAACAACTGATATCGTGAAAGGCATTTACAATGTGGAGAACATTTATTCATATAAAGTTAATTAAATACGTTTCCTATTAAAACGATTTAAAATTAAATATATTAGTTAAATAAAACAATAAATAAATAGAATAGTACATTTTAGAGATTGAAGTCGTGTTAAGTACTTATCTTGTTTATTTAAAACTCTTCTCTTCTTCAGTACCATTTTATACTTACCAATTGTTAATCTACAATAAGACACTAATTTCTTTTAATGATTCTCTTCTAGTTTCATTTACATAAATAAAAGCTGGATTTCTTAAATGATGGTAAAAACCTTCTGTTACAAGTAACAAAAAATTTGTTAAGGGGGCGCGGTAGTATAATTGTAGTATGGTAATACTCCATTAGTAAAGTTACCAATAAAAAGATGTAAATTTTATAGAAATCATTCTTTAAGAAATAGAAAAGCGTTGTAAACATTTACCACACATACACTTGAAACATTTTAAAATCTAGAATTTCAAATTGCTATAACGACATGCCGAAAAAAGGATGTTTGTTGATGAACGACGGAAGGGGATGATCGACGAAAAAAGTCAGATAAAAAGTTATATAAAATACCAGGGTTGAAAAGAAGCAGACCACATCAAAAAGAATTTGTTGTTTACAAACGACGGACAGACCAAAGAAAATAGAAGTACAAAAAAGGAAAAGATCAAAGAGAAGAAGTGAAGAAAGAATTCAAGAGAGAGAGACAAGTTAAGAATTAGAAAACAAATTACACTTATACACACACTAGGTAATATATTTGATTATATTGTTCATTATTTTGTTAATATAATACTAAAATTTTGTAAATATTATTTGTAATAATTTTTGCTTTCTATACAATTAACTAAAATTCATACTACACTATTCAGCAAAATCGATAGCAGATATCACGGTATAGACTCTATACAGATATCTGGAGTAAACGGTACAACTTCAACGGCGAATAAACAAATAGATTTAACTATTAATTCTATTCATAAAGATTATCATGCGTTTTTAACTTTTTAATCGTAGATGGAATTACTGTACGAATACCTACAATCGCTTTAAATGTTGAGCATCTAAATATACCTCAAGATATTAACTTAGCGGACTCAGAATCTTATAAACCCGAAGATCTTGATATGTTAATCGGCGCAGAAATATTTATTGAATTAATCGATAACGGAAAAATCATATTAGGTAGGAGTAAACCTATCTTACGTGACTCCAAACTTGGATGGTTAGTCACTGGACGATTGAATTCGAAAGGTTTGAAAAAGTCATTTTGCCATTTGAGTATTGAAGATAATTCGCAGTTGCATAAAGAGTTAGAGCGGCTTTGGAAATTTGATGATTACCCGGAAGATAAAATATTCAGTACGCACGAGACACGATGTAAAAAACTTTCCTACAAAATACTACTCGGGATGAAACAGGACGATATACTGTGGCTCTCCCTTTGGCGATAACAAAGAGCTACTAGGAGATAATTTACAAGATGTCTTATCACAGTTTCAACGACTCGAATTAAGATTGGTCGAAACAAAAACTTAAAAGACGGTTATTCGAATTTTATGTCAGAATACGAAACGTTAGGACATATGAAGCGCGTAAGCAACTTAACAGCGATAATTAACGAAACCACAAACAAAGCGGAATACTATATTCCACATCACCCGGTATATAAGGCATCTAGCTCTACAACGAAACTCACCAACTGACCACTGACTACTACTGGCTTGTCCTTAAACAATGTCCTTTTAGTTGGTCCCATCATTCAAAGTGAATTATTTTCGATCCTCCTGAAATTTAGAAAACACAATGTAGCCCTTATAGTGGATATTGAGAAGATGTTCAGGCAGGTGAATCGATACCCAATTGTTTCTCGTAACATAATCAAGGATGTGTACGTAGATGATTTAATAATCGGTAGCAATAATGTAGAAGGTGCAATTACACTAAAAAAAAGGAAACCAGCCAAATACTTACTGACGGTGGTTTTAACTTGAGAAAGTGGGGAAGCAACTCAAATGAAGTACTTGATGAGTGTAGGCGCAGTGGAAGTAAAAGTGAACATATGATTAGGGACAAAGGTGATAATCGCAGGCTTGGAATAATTTGGATTACCGACGATGACACGCTGAAATTTTCTTTCGGAGGTACCGAAATCATTGAGCCGTTAACAAACAGAACTACATTATCCACAATATCGAAACTTTTTGATCCTTTGGGTCTACTACCTCCTCTTGTAGTTTAAGCGAAGTCGTTCATACAACAGCTGTTGACATTCAAATTGGAATGGGGCGATGTTATGCCTAACGAATTTCTAGTATCATGGTTTCGACTTGAGCAGCAATTAGATTCGCTTAATCAAGTGACTATACGGCGTCAAGGTTCGTGTGCTTCCCCAACGAATATACAACTGCGCACATTTTGCGATAGTAGCGAAATGGCATATGCAGCCGCGATTTACATGCGAACTATGGATGAACATAGCAATGTAACGTCAAGACTTTTGTGCTCCAAAACACATGTGGCACCAATAAAGAAATTATCATTGGCACGGTTAGAGCTGTGCGGAGCTCTTCTAGTATAGGAATTAGCAGACGTAGCCGTTAAATGTGCCCACCGATAGAGTATTCTACTGCGTTGCGACGTTCTTGAAACTGAACGTTACGAACGCTAAGAACAGAAGATATCTGACCATAGCAATCAGGGATGCGCCCGTCAAGATAGCTCTCAAAGAGATGGACAAAGAACTGCTGGAATTCAGATTCGTCCCTGAAGAGATTCATGGCCTACGACACCCGAATCATAAGGAAGAGACGCCTCTCTTCCTCAGGTCTTGAATATTTCTCCACGAAATAAAAACGATACATTCGATATAGCAAACGAGGTATGTAGTTCATAATTTTATACTATAAGTAAGAAATACGACAATTATTGAGTATTCACTTCACACGTGTGTAAACCACACACTTTCCATGCTGTAAACCGTTCGCGCGATTTGGTTTTGTCTAAGGACGTCCCGACAAATGTCAGCGTTTGCACAGGCGGAGATCTCTAGTCGAATCACAACCCTATCCAAGTTAAACTAGGGAATGGATTTGGAAGAAACAGTTCGGCGACACACGAACTGAGATGCCTTCTCTTCTACTTCCATCAAAAGCCTTGGAGTCGCCGAAAATGACTAACGCCGCCGTTCTCGATAAGGCGCGCAAACTTTCACACCGAAAATCACATAGGCGTTGAAAAATATATCCACCATTTTACCTCCCCGATGCGCAAGCGACCTGTCACGCAAACTGAGAGCGTTAATTACAGAACAAAGACGATTTAAGGAGCTGGCGCAATCCACCCAAAAGCAGCCGAACAACAAATCTTGCTTTCCAGGTTCGGAAAGCTCTAAAAAATTTAACCAAGCGTTTTGATTCTTCAGAACAGGACTCTCCAAATTCTTTTAGATGGCCCTAATATGTAAGAAATGCACAGATTTATCGCGATCTAAACATTTCGAAAACACCTGGAAGCAACTCAGAAGGCTGCGTAGGCGAGAGGCGACGAGAATTAAAACCCGTTGATCACCAAAATTCCACATCTAGTGGAGATCAGCGTCCTAGAATTCCTAGATAGAGAAAAGTTGTTTTGTTAATAAAGATTCTCAATGGATACCTGTTATACCCCATTCGGTTTATTTACAATTAGTGAACTCTCTGCACATCACCGTAAAACTGCATAATTGCAGTAGTTTTTCATGAGAGATAAAAGGGCTCAAGGTTTTCCGTCTTACCCTAGGATCAAAATGAAATTCCATTCGATTCTTATGAACTTGCTCGGTTATGTTTTAACTGTACTGAAAGTAGTGTATTTATTAATTATTATTGAACAATTTATTTAGGGCCTAGCGAATGTGCAATTGCGAATTTGACATAGGTCTGCCACCTACATTCATAGCTATGTCCCTGTTGTTATAAATACAAATACTTTCATAACGATCTACTTTTGCATATATAGTGAAACTCCTAGAAACGACCACCCTTATAGCGCAACCACTACAGTAAGCGACCTATTTTCTAGGAAACGTTACAATTTTCTGTATTTATCGGCTCCTATAAAACGACCATACTATTACATGACCGAGACCACAATCAAATGACCGCCCGCCCGTTTACGTAGGGGAATACCCTGAACTTACCCAGTATTTCTATACATACATGCGTTACAGTTGCACTTAAATACGTAAATTTGTATATACATGTTTTAGTTTACTCTCATCTTTGGTAGACTGCAGAAGGCCTCATACAATATAGATTAAACAATATCTGCTCTAGGTACAAAACACGAAGTGCTAACTGTTGAGAAAAGAATAAATGTTTTAAAAGGTAGAGATAGAAGTATGTCTCAAAGACATACAGCCTGGCGGTGTAAATGTGGCAAAACCCAAATTTAAGGAATTTTGAAAAATCAGAACGAGCTCAGATTAAAGTGGCATCAAAATGCTAATAAAAATTTAAAACGTGATCCGTTTCAAACTTATAAAGAAGTAAATGATTTGACTTTAGGATGGTTTAAGGATGCTCGTTCACGCGGTTTACCTATCAGTGGCCGAAATTTACAAGAAAAAGGCCGGTTTCATGCAACAAATTTAAAAATTGAAAAAGTCACTGGAAGTAATGGTTGATTATGCAGCTTCTGCACTAGAAATAATGTTGGTTTTGATGCCATTTGTCGTGAAAAGGCAAGTGTGAATGTTGGTGACATAATTAATTAGATCACACGACCTGATGTTACAGAAAATTACGAACCCAGAAACATTTACAACGCTGATGAAACGGCTCTTTCGTGCAGTTCCAACTAGAACACTTACTCAAAAATATAATGAGCGTGTCGATGGTAAAAAATCTAAAGACCGAATTACAATTTTACTCTGTACAAGTGCTATTGGTGAAAAATAAATACCGCCTTTCATCAAAAGTCGTTAAGACGGCGATGAATTCAAAAACTTGGATATGTCTACAATGAGTGTATTGGTTTGCAAATAAATAATCATGGATGACACAAAAAATTCTTACTAAATGAATAAAAGAATTCGATGAGAGGAAGAGGAAAGGAAAAAGAATGTTCTGCTTTTATTAGATAATGCGACGTGCCTTCAAGTAATTAAAAATAAACAAATGTGAAAATAGAGTTTCTTCCCACCATTACTTCAAGCCAGCTACCACCACTGGACCAAGACAATATCCAAAATTTCAAACTGTTATATCGTCTTAGCATTTTATCTCCACTTGCTGGAAAAATGGACGAGGCGACCGGGGTTCACAAACTACAGAAGAAAATTAACTTGTGTGACTCCTTAAAATGGTTAAATCAACTTGTGTAGAATCAGTGACAATTTCAAAATATTTTCAAACATGTGGAATTGAAACTGGGGTTGACGATAATGCGGAAGATAATCAAGAAAACATCCGAAAAATATTACGGAAGTCGCAGAACGAGCTAATATCTTAATTGATTTTGATTTAGCCATGTGATGCTGATTCCGAAGACTTCTAGGAAACTGGGGAATAATCGTTTGAATAACTTATTGTCCAATGTGGAAGCATTATTTGAAGAAGAGATTTTATTCAGACAAACAAGAAAAAGCGTTCAAACATTTATCCATAAATATTTCAAATAAGAGTTTATTTAAATGATATGTATATTATACATACTAACGAAATTTATATATTTGTTTATATTTACTACTTTAAAGAGGGATTATTTCGTCTTGTTATATATCTACAGCATATCTAAATAAAATTATTGCTGTTTTATACATGTAGTTAATAAATATTAAATTAAAAAGTGGGAGGTATTTATATATTCTGCAAGGTGACCACTCCAGTAAAGGACCACTTTTGAGAGCACCAGTAGTGGTCGCCTAGTAGGAGTTTCACTTTATTATTGATATTTACTGAATTATTTGATTTCACACTCTCTACAGGTACACCATGTCGTTTACCAAAAATATGCCGGACAACGTTTCATTTCTCGACACTAAAATGAGCAGTGTGCTTCCTATATCGCGTTGTTGTGAAACGTTTGGTTTTCCCAATATGTTTAGAATTCTAATCTTGACAATAAATCTCGTAAATTATAAACCCTTGATCAATTTGTCCTCGGCGTTTCGTAAAAGGTTCCATAAAGAATTGTTTAATTTATATGCGATAAAGTATTTTTGAAAACACTAATATTTCTCTTCTTATAATTTTCCTCTGTGAGCTGGAAATTTAATATTAGCTGAAAGAGATGAAATGTGAAGACGCCATTTTCTGTGCAAAACTGTAGTTTGACTCCGCAGTTATGAGCTTGCTTACAATGGCCTCCTTCCTGTAAACATTTGTCTCTTTGTTCCTGGTCTGGGCAAATAGCCGTAACAGCGTACAATTACGTACAGCGTACAATTAGAACAGATTCCCCACTCTAGTGAGTACTAAATTGAAGATGTAAGCAAGTTGTAGTGTGTATATGTAGGTTGCCGTAACTTACTTAAGGATAATATTTATTTCATTCTTTAAGCAAATAATAAGTATACACAAGTCTGGTGTTTATTGAATTAAAAAGCTTCGGAAGATGCTGTTGGAGCGAAATGACAACAGTCCACTAGTTTTCTAAATACTTTGTAGTTGCTATCTAAAAGAAAACAAAACAACGACCTAGCAACACAACAAGAATTGTAAACCAGTTGTCAAAAATGTTTATGTCTGTTATATCTTTCCAAGTATCACTAAAATCTTCCCTAATACCACTGTGGTTTCTCTCAACAGATGCAAACGAAATATGGACAACAATGGTCGGAGTCACGTGCAAGGCGTTGGGGTTTGAACTTCGGCCAAAAGAGAGCTGTGTATCGGTATGTTGATTAAGGGCTTCACAGCCAATTTACGCCGCCATAAATTAATACATTACTCTATCAAACGCTATGAAAGAAATGGAGTACCGGTTATTACGGTCTCCTGGTTTGGAGAGGGCTCCAAACGGTTACCCGCTTGCGTGGGAAAAGAAAATAAGAAAACAAGCTTTTCCATTTTCATGCCGGTTTATTTAAACAGATAAAATTGATATATTTTACAATAAAAAACATTTGTTCATACAGATCAGTTAACACATTTACAATATAGAAAATAATCATAAAAATACGTATTCCTATGTATATTATTTCAAGGTCATTTTTTGATAAAAAATGTATCGCAACTTATACTTAACTAACTTATACTATATTATGTTATATATCACGCACTTGGCGTGTATTCTGTTTCTGTTTCTAATATGGTTCGAAAGTATTGCAATTGCGTTTCTCGGTTTGGAGAAACTAACACGCGTTTGTTGCTAAACGCTTCAGAATACGGTTCGTTCAAAACAGTTCAAATATATTTGGTTTTGCGTTTGTTCTTAACGTTTTAAAGACGTTTGTCATAAACGTTTCATTTTCTGTTCATGTATTTAAAGATCGAACGATCTGTCTACTTTTAAACCGGGGACGGCCAGTTAGGTGCCGAACAAGCCGGCCCTAATATTTTTGTACATTTAGTACACAAGCAGCGGTTATCCGAAGAAACCGAACGAACGTTGTCGGTGAGGCAAGTCAGTTCGAGACGACGTTCGGGTGATATGGTTTCATGCTAAGTTTCTGATATTGCTTTCTTCTAACGCGCTAGCCTCACCTAGTAAACGACAATGCAATACAAATATGGCGATCCAATGTGCGGTTTGCTGTAAAAGTATCACTCGTTTGGACGATTATATTGCGTGCAGAGACAAATGTGGAAGTAATTTTCATATCTCTTGTGCAGGATTAAGTGCGGAAGAATTTCAATAATTAGAAGAAGATGGTTCTACTGAAAATTGGAAATCTGATGCCTGTAATGGCACCTAACCTCAATATCACCAAACGAAGAAACACTCATCCATCCAACACAACATCCATCAACAGAGAATTAGAAACTTGTGTTTCTCAAAAAGTGAGTGAAGCTGAAGGAAGAAAAGAAAGGAAATAACTAAACTATTCAAAGCGGAAATAGAAAAATTACGGATTGAAAACAAGGAATTATTGCAGGAACTAATGGAATTAAAAGTAATTTTAACTAAACAACCGTTGCAAGAAACAAGAACGACTCCGGACAGAGCCCAAAGAAATATCAAAGTTACTAGCAGGGAGGTTCTACAAATACAAAAACAAAACATCGGCCATAAGAAAATCCAACACAGAACTGACCTGTCTCAACAAAAAATCTCCGGTAAAATGAAATAAGCGATTACTCAGAAATTATGAAAAATGCACCAACTAAAATTATTGAAAGTACATAGAGAACTGTCACAAGAAGATGGCTTCATCCGGGTGCCAAGAAAACACAGACATACGTCCACACTCCAATTAACCCATGGCACTGCAACAAATATTGGAATTAAAGGCATTGTACAATATGCCCACTTACATGTTTGTGGTTTGGATCCTCAAACATCGGCGAAAGATATTGTTCAGTATTTGCAAAGTAAAGGATTTATTAATCCCAAATGCATACAAATAATAGCTAAATATCCAAACGATTATTCCTCCTTCAAGGTATCCATTCCGGTTGAAATGTTGGATGAAGCGAGAAGGGCAGACATATGGCCGTCTGGAGGTCGAGTAATCGTTTCCTGGTTATATAAAAATGAATGGGACCTTAATAGATATAAAACTAAGGGAATTCTATTTAGAACCAAAGAGCAGCTGTATCCAACCACCTTACAAATTAACGATAGTGAATATCCTGTAGAACATTCGGTTCGACTGCTGGGTCGACAATCAATTGAAATGGAAAGATCACATTGATGATCTATACACTAAATTAAGCACTGTTACTTTCGCCATGCGACGCCTGTCGACACTTATAAGCTTATCTACAAATTGTATCTTGTATAAATTTGTTAAAACTGTTAAAAGAAAATTTAGTAGGCAAGTACCAGAATTAGATTTGAGAAGGAAACAAATGAGGAAATTTTATTTCTATTTTATGTATTTGTTTCTACTATTCTTAATAAAACATATTAAACAAAAGGGATCAAAACAGTAAAACATTTTTTATAAATTTCAAAACGGTGTATTTAAAACTAATTACATAGTGTTATCGTCACTACTTTCCTCCTCACTGATTTCAGAATCTTCGCTTGATGAGCCAGTGTTTCCATAAAACATACACTTTCTACAGCTTCATCTAGCAAACCATCGCGCTGCCACATTTCCTCTTCTAAACGCTTAACGTGTTTGCAATGTCGATTCCAATCTGAAGGACCTATCTCTAAAAATGCATTTCTCATTAATCTTTCAATTTCCGCAGCACTGTGATTAACATTATTCATGGCAATCTTATGTTTAGCCAAACTCATTTACATATAGCCTGTGTTGGTGGTTTGTTGATTTGTATGCTATGGTAAGGAGCACTGTCCATTACGATAATCCCATTTGGTGGTAAATTTGGAATTAACTGGGTTTTCAACCATCTCATGAAATTATTATGGTTCATGTCATCGTGGTAATCTCCAGACTTGCTTTTTGATTTAAAAATGAGAAGTGCATTATCAACGAAACCACATGATCCTCCTACATGAACAATTATATACCTCTGGCCAGATCGATCAGTTTTATAAATACCAGCATCGTCTTCCGCCTGCCAGCACTTATTGACTCCGTAAGATGGATGGATATAAGTTTCGTCTAAATATGTCACTGGCTTCTTATTTTCTCCTAACGCATAATTTTCTCTTATTTTTCGTAAATAGCGAGAATGCCATGCAACAATGTCGTTACGTTCCATTAATAATTTCCTTTTATTATGGCATTTTTGTATTTAAAGCCGATTTGTAATAAATATTTTCTTAGAGTTTCTTTACCCCCAACGTAGCCAACCTTGTCCTTCATTCGAAGAACTAACATGTTAATGGTAGGAACTTTTTATCTACCGTGTAAATTTCATGAACAGTTCTCTTTAAAACGCCTAAATCAAAATCATCTAGAATAATTTTGTTGGAACCCCCACTTCGTCGTTTTTTGAAGGAGACCTCAATATCCCATCATTGGAACGTTTAGCTTGATTCCTACAAAATAGCAATAAGTATTTATTTCCGAACAACTTTAATCAAATACAAATTACCTAATTTTTGTTATGAATTTTGTTGATTTCCCAGTCGCTGCAGCAGCTAGTCTAGTGTAGCCTTTTCCAAGGGAAATGTCCACACACCAGCAGCTTTTGTCGGTCGAAAAACTCCCCAACATTTTTAATGTTTCTGGCTTCGCAATGAACAGGTTTTTTACTTTCACTTGCCATAGCGATGACGGCGATTAGAATAAATGGATTCTATAAATAGGTACATAAATGTTAAATACCTAAGATGCAAAAAATATGTTTTTAGGTTATAAGATAGTTTTATTTTAAAATGACTTTTAATTATCTATAAAATATATGCCTACTTTATTTCGAATAAGACGAACAAAAATCTTAAAAGAGATTTGTTTTTATAAAAATGAACGAAAGCAGCGAAAATTAGGAAATACAAACAGACGATAACACATTACTTTGCTATGTACGCTATGTAGCTACTACTTTCACTTTTGTCACAGAAGGTACACGCCGGTAAGAGTTATCGATATTAGCTTAAATTTTTACCGCCACCAATTTTTTAAATTAGTTGGAATATTTTCCGAGGGATTTGTTTGCTTGGTGGAGCTGTATTTTAGTTGCTGTTACTCCCGCATCAAATACGGCATTATTGTCTGGGATAGTGGTAGCGATATAAGTCGTACTTTTGTAATGCAGAAGAAATTCTCCGAATAATGTTTAGTCTGGATTATCACCAGTCCTGTAGAGGTCTATTAAAACAACACAACCTTCTAACTGTATACGGCATTTACATACTGGAAATTTTAAAATTCGCATTCAAAAACCGTGCTTTCTTTGAAACAAATTGTTTTAAACATGAACATCAAACCCGTACTAGGGCGAACTACCGCTATCCTACACATCATCTTACATTAACTGAAAAACATATTGCTTATAATTGTATAAAATTTTATAATAACTTACCAAATAATATCAAGAATATAACATTATTTTCTATATTTAAAAAGAAGTGCAAACTCTTCTATGTAATGTCGAACCATACAATTTTAATGAGTTTCTGAACATATAGTTTGTTATTGCTCTATTTTGACGTGTTGCTATTTGTTGTACATTATGCAATAAATATTATTATTATTATGGGACACATGTTTTTATTCGACACTCGATGAATCAGCCTTTGTACAATAGAGATTTTCTAAGTTCCGTCACGTCATTCATTGCAAGTGACGTCATACACTTATATGTTGTCAAATTTAACTGAAGTCATAACATTAAAACAGCGCCACGTATAGCTGTTATGAAGAATTAACATTTGAACAGCACTTGCAATTACTACCGATTTTTTAAGTTGTATATCGTTGATAAACTACAATATTTATTGTTAGATTTGTAATTTTTAAGCGTATAAATACCAATATTAGGATTTCGATAGTTTTATTTTAACAGCAATTCACATAAATGCCGACTTTTCTTGCAAGTTAATCGAGTTGCCTATTTGCACGTAACTACAGTCGAGTCTCGTTTATCTTGAGGCTCATGTATTTTGAGTTTCATTTATTTTAACTTGGGGGTTTCGTTTATTTTAAATTCCACGCTCCCCTCCATGTTCCACAATTTCACCGTCACGTTAGAATCTAGAGTGATATTGGAAGAAATGGGAGGGGTGAAGCTGATGCAATTCCAGTTGGCATGGCAACGGTGACGGTTGTGGGAATTAGATAAACGAAACTTGTTCGTTTCGGAGAACTGAAAATAAACGAGACTCGACTGTATTTTCTCTTAAAAATTAATAACATTACACACACAAAGAAATCATTATTAAACATTTTCTGTACAAGATTTTTATTGTAAATATATTGACAAAACTTGCATCTAAACAGCAGGTGTACTTTATTAATTTTTTTCATTTTCGGTATCACTATCACTGTCACTCTCGCCAAGATGAATTATTTCCGGACTAATATCTTCTGTATCAAACCCTACTTCTCGATTCCAGCATTTCATAATTTCCTTCTCAGTGTGGGCAGTGGTATTCTGCCATGTGGTCTTGTTAATTGTGTTTAAGGTGTCCGTCCACATATTAACACATTTATCAACCCCATACCCATCTCGACCTATGTGCCTATTGTAATACGCTTTAGTAATTCCCCATATATTTTCAATGGGATTGAATATGCAATGATATGGCGGAAGCCGTAAAACTTTCTAACAGTAAGATTCTGCAAGTTGGTCAATAATATAAACCTTTTCTGGTTTGTTGCTAAAATGTATGATGAATTAATAAATCTTTATAATATACATTGGTGGTATACTTACAATGAGACCAATTGTAGCAACTGTGTTTTCAACATATTTGCATCAAAAGAAATATTATTATTTCTTAACCAAGTCTGAATATCTTCTTTTCTCCAATTAGCAGTAGGATTTTTGATTTCTAATTTAGAATGATAAGGCGCATTGTCTATAACAATCATAGATGGTTTCTCTAGACTGATTAGTACTTGACCTTTCAAACCAATTAACAAATTTCTCGTCATTTCTCTCCATGGTAATCAGGATTTTGTGTGCTTGATGAAAATACCAACGATGCACCAGGTATAAATCCATCCTGATTGCCAGCATGTAAGACTTCTGTACCAGTGGGATATATAATAAACATCTAAAGTATGTGCATTACCTTTTGCCTTCACTCTTAATTTTCTTAATGCTTTGGCTATTGCTGTCTTGCCAAGAATAATTAATGGAGCCGTTTTCAAATATCCATGTTTCATCAAGATAAACAAATTTCCAAGAATAATCATTGTGCATATTCCTGACGTAAGTCTGTAGGAAATTAACTCGTGCTATAACTATGTATGCCTACTCCATTAATCCTTTTCGAGGATCATCCTTTTTCCATCGGAAACCAATTCCTCTCAAGACAATTCCAAGAGATGAAAGGCTTCCATTAAATATACCTCTTGCTTTTAATAGCTCCAAAACAGTTTTTCGTGTAACATGTTGTTTTAAAAGTAGTAAATATTGTAGTACTAAATTATAAAGTAAACCTCATATTGAATTTCCTCACTAGTTCGATACATTTCATATATAACATTTCTGATGGAGCATTGTGCAGCGTTATCAATTTGACAGATAGGTCTTGTCCTAATTCTATTTTTTTTTCGGACCTCTCAGTGGTTCATTCTTAGCAACGGCTTGAGAAATTGTGCTGACTGTCGATATATTAATATTTAAAGCTGTAGCATCGCGCTGAAATTGAAGAAGTTATATTTCTGGTGTATATTAATGAAAAACAAGTATTACCTCTCTTACAGCCTCAAACGGAATTACTGGTTGTCTGTGAAGCTGGTAATTGTCTCGTTCTTTTTCCATGAACGTCATCAACGAAGCACCCGTTTCCCTTACCTGCTGGCACAAAGCTTTCGGCATTTTTGGCACGTAATAACGTAACAATCTCTCGTTAGTTCTTAAAAGAACTGATTTTAGTACAGCAAGAGGATTAATAAGCAAAAAAGCGAAGAATAACAATATAAGCAGAACACACGAATGACAAGCAGACATGACAGACAAGATTTGTCACCACTGTAACTAAGCGCGCGAATAAGGAAACTTTGCAAAAAGAAATTATGATTTGCTTAATTTATCCGTATTTTAAAATAAGGTGTTGCACACATTAAATATGATTACATACAAAATATAGGTTAGACATAAAGAGTAATACTTTATGCAGGTGGTTATCAATTATTTTGTGGCATTTCTAAAAGTATGTACATTCATATTGTACGGTTGGTAGTATGACGTCTTAAATACGTAATAGATGACGTGCGACGGAACTGCTATAAATTCACACTGCAGCTGACCGACGAAGTTTCTCTTATCTATGTTAAGGATTTGTGTGTAATACGCGTTATCGCAGGCGTTTGTTGTCTTTAGGCGACGAATTATCGTAACGTTTGAAACATCATATAAACGTTTACAAAAATTAAAACAAAATTATTCAGAATTTAGTACATCTATAACAAGAAATGGATATTAATTTTAAAACACTCATAAAAATAAAGACAATTATTGAAATTAAAAGAACTGAAAAATATTAATATAATACATATAGAAAAACTGCTAATATATTAGTCTATTTAAAATAATGTCTTTAAATCCTTAACACCGGTAGCAACAACAACAGGTATGTGCAATAAACTTTAGGGAAAATGGAGGGATGGTGTAATTAAGAAACCAATGGGGTATATTTAATTAATTAAAATAGTATAACAATGCAATTTCTTCAACATTGAACTCAAAATGGTAAGCAAGAGTCGTTACGTGTTTCCACACAGAAATATTACAAGCAGAAAATGTACGTATGCTGGTATATTACTTTATGCTATAAACTGATACCCTAAGGAAGCGGAATCATACTTTTTGAACTCTTCACCGTCTTTGTTTTGTGCGCTTACCTCGGGTCAAGTGCCTTGTTCCTGCTTAAAGGTTTTTGAATGACCGCTAAACGGTTCTGCCTGCGTCAGCATCGTGGCAGTCGCACGTTGCTGCTAACTGAGAAACTAATGAATATTATGACAAAATCAATGAAATAAGTCAAACCAAAAACCAAACCAATACTATTAAGTCTCCAAATTTTGAAATCGTAACAACTGCCCATATATATTCAAATAAATCATTTTTGTTGTTTTGAAAAGTAAAATGCGTGGAATGAGTTTCCGGCCACATGCTATGAAAGCATTCAAAGATGACGATCATGATGTACCGCAGAATGTATTTGATGATTTATCCATACCTGATGTTATAAAATTGTATAATATCTATTATGTCTTAGATAATTTTAAACTTTTGATATAATTCTTAACCAAAACTGTAGCATGGAGTAGTTTTGCTTTGTCTGTTTACTACAACTACATAAGTATATGAAGTGATACAAAATAGAACAACTAACTATATACTGCATGCAACTTACGAGTGAAACTCATAATATTTATCCTTAACAGGGATAATATGACTAAACTATTCTTGTTTTGTGTATCTTACAAATTATTTACTTAAAACATTTCTTAAAATTGCATAAAAAGAAAAAGATTTTCTAAGTACCTGAAACAAGCACAACTGAAATGTATTGCTCGTCAGTTTTTTCGCACATACTCACAGATCCAAAAGTGTTTGCATTCATAGGTATTATACCGCCTCCAGAAAACTGTTGTTTTACTTGAGACTTTGCAATCAAAAGCAAAGCAAGCTTTTGGAAACTTTGTGTGTTCTGATACCAATAAGACATATACATAGAGTCTGACAAATCTTCAAACTGCAAGTCATTTCATATTATATATATTTTTACGTTACTAAAATTTTACCTCAGATGTAACTTGTTCTGCAGGAAAAGCATAATAACCAAATTGACAAAAAGTACAAAAATATTTAGAATTTGCCCGAAGTCATAGTTCCCACTTCTGAAACAGTAAAAAGTAGATATTGCATCACACATGTCTCCAATTTACGAAACTGTTGATAATAGCCATGCCATATTTTGCTGCAGAATGCAAGCATAGCTTACCCCATCAACTGATATAGTTCAATGCAACTAGAAGTAAGTGTAACAAAATAGTGAAATAACAAAGTGAACGAGAACATCTTCTTCATCTTTAAGTATGACCTAAAATTATTGCGTTTTAATATATAGCACCGTTCTTAGCTGCTGGAATTAAGATTAGTAACTGGTACAGACATTAAATACAATAATGACAAGTAACACAAGATTGTAATGTTGTCTTCGGCTAGTGTAGATTTATCTTACAATTAATCTCTTTATCTTAGGCTTCATTTCGGGGCTAAGTATTCAAAATCTATTGTACCCTCAAGTTGTGGCGTTTTATTCCATAGTTTAGAGTTCAGTTCCATATGTAAATTTGGTCTATGTTATCTTATTTTTTGCTTTTGCTACACTTCGCATACTGAAATAAAATAACATTTATCTTCACTTATTTTTACTTTCCTGTCAATACGCTTTATTTGCTCATTATTTATTATATCTCTAGTAACTTAAACACTACAACTATCTGCGTTCAACGTAAAGTTTGTGAACCCTATAACACATGCCATTTACTCTTTTAAAATTTTTATGAACAGATTACCGCTGTTCTGCCGCCACCGAAGGTGGTTACGTAGACCCTTCCTACTACTATTGTTGTTGTCACCACTTTTCGTTCTGTAGTTGTTCTATTTCAGTTTTGAGCTCCTGTTTAACACAATTTTTTGCGTTTATTACTGATTGGGATGTAACGTTTGGTTTGGGGTCGAGAGCGGTCATGTTTCTTATGGTGCCAAATTTGTCATCGCTTTGCGAAGTACGCCACGCGTGAACGTAAAATTTAGACCATGTAGAAAGGAAAGTGAAGAGCTTGTGTGAACTATAGAAAAATAGAATTAATGAAGCTAATACACGAATACAGCCAGTCTAGTGCTTACCGTAACAAAAACGAGATAACAGACATAACAAAGTCATTAAAAATAGACAGGGCACAACCAAAAAGTTACCCAGTATTTAGACATAAATCAAAATGACGACTACACGTCGGTGAACAAAGAAACAGTTAGGGGAAACGTTTGTGAGAAATAAAAAATGCAGAAAACACCTCAGAACGAAAAGAGAGAGAAGAGGTAAGACAATATTGATGCTTTTACAGACCTGATCAAAACGCTGGTAGTTGATGTGAAAGACATGAAACAAGCCAGAGGGTGTGTCAACAGGAAATACGAGAGCTGAAAAACTAAAACGAAATACTAAGACTAGAAAATAATGGAATTAAGGAAGATTTAAGGAACACGAAGGAAAAAGTATACAACTTTGAAAAAATTAGGTAAAAGATAACCGGATTCAAATTAGAAAGAACTTTAGGGAGATAAATATGTCTACAAAAATATAGATAAAGGAAGGCACCAGAATAGTATAGTAGTATAAATACTAAAAACCTACAAGAAGAAATCTACATAATTACCGAATTAACAACGAAAGAGCAGAAACCCAAAAACACTGAAATGGCTGATACTGAGAGAAAGAAGAGGAAAAACATGAAAATAAGCCCAGGCAATGAACAACATGATTATACAGAATAATAAAACAGAAACAAAAGCAAAACCAGACAAGAAACTGGAAATACATAAAGCAAGTGAAGAAATGACAACAAAATGGAAAATGGTTGAGGTACACATGATAAGTAATTCAATTAAAGTAGGTGCGGCTGTTTCGGTATCGTTCTTAATTTCCTACGATTTATATTGTTTTTAATATACTTCACTTCTTTTATGGTTAATGAACACAAAACTTCTTTTTCCGTTGAAATCTCCTTCAATATTAATTTCAATGGCCTTTTACAAATATCTTCTTTACATTTTCTTTTAAGGCTGTTACTGATTTTCTGTCTACTTATTACCTTTTCAGTAGTAGCCTCATGATTATGTTTACCACATTTTTTGCAAAAATATGCTTTGGTCCACACGGATATAATTTCGCGGTACACGATCTTTTTAAGCTTGCGATGATGGTAAAATTTGAAATTATAACTAGTTATCAGTTTTAAATATCAAATCTCTAAATTTACATATTTCAAATTAATTATAGTCCTATATTTATTGTTATAATCAATTATTTATATTGTGTGTAGTCGTAAGTACTACTTATTTTCACATAAAGTGAATTCCTTAATTTTTTATTTTATTTACTATAACTGGTGATGAATAGGCGGGCGGTGAATTGACCGGCAGCGAACTGACCCTGGCGACGAAACGGCGGCACTGAAACGTCCTAGACCCTATAAGCTTTAAGTGCAAGCCCCTGTGTTCTTTTCTTTGCAGCTTGGAATAAAGTGTTTGCTTGTTTGCGTCCTTCTTTTTTATTAATTAATTACAAGGGGAACTAGCCGGGGCAACTTTAACAGCGGATACAACCATCACAACCACCATCACCCACTTCATTGTTACTATTTCATTTATTGCTGTCGTCTAGTTTGTGTTCATTCCAAGCGGTCCAAAGTGTTCCGAAGCCTTTTTTATTTTTTTCCTTATACTTTAGCCTCTCATATTTGTTTCGTCGGTGTACTATCTTTCATCACACGATGATCAATCCATTTGATTGCTAAGTTATTCTCGTACAATGTTGTCTCGTCTCATAATACCTTCAAGTTTCATATCAATCTTTTATAGTTTGCTCTTCATTGCTTTGGACACTATTTAACTCTCACTACGGTATATTAGAATTGGCCTAATATTGTTCTGTGTTCAGTGTTAGTTTATTTAGTTGGTCTTTGTCATATACATTTACAGTGTTTAGTTATTTTCTTGAAACAAAAACACCATTATTCAACCAGCAATATTATTATTGAGTAGTGGATGTTATTTCTATGTATTGTACATATTACATATTACCTACACAATTTTTAACATTTACACTTGTACGGATTGTAGTTGCTTCAGAGACCAAAATTGTCTTTAACATCTACTTATAATTAGGTAACCGGACTGAGGCCCAAATCTAGGTACTCATTTAATTATCTTTCATGCCCAGACCTTTCACAAGTTGCAGCAGTCATATACATATATGTATATACGAGTGTGGTTTATTGTAGTAAATATCTCTACATAATTTCCTCGTATCTCGGTTTCTACATTTTTAAGGCTGTAGGGGCGCGACACATTAGTTGAAGTGAAACAAATACACTTGTTTGATCCGCTTCAAACAAAGAGCGACCAAACTACTCGACCACTAATGCAGTATAACTCCCGCCGCTATTATAAGCATAGGAACTATAGAGATATACTCTTTCGGTATACCTACCAAAGTTGTTTAAATAGCTTTGTTTGCAAGCCCCACAATCGCTAACATAATTAATGAAGTGCCTTTGTTCACAAATGCACTTCACGCACACTAATATATTTGTGTGTACTACACACGGTAATGTGGAAAATTGTATACTTAGATCGAAATTCTCAGAGAAACCAGAGTCTCTCAACACAAGTAAGTTTTACCTAAGCTATCAAAATCGTTTTAGTTACTGATGGTCGAAGTAAGAAACCAGATATTTTCAATTACAACACAAATTTTAGAAAACTCCGTATTTTTAATTACGAGCATCAAAATAATAATTTGAAGAAACATATTTAGTTGACCCTTTATAGCTACAAATTAGATTAGGTATGCTACTAGGTAACTTACTAAGAAAGTAGAAGTTACATGTGCCATTTTTTAAGGAGAAGTCTGCTCTGCTAAATACAAGCCGTAACCGTAGACTATACAAATCCTAATAAGGATTAGGATTTATCTTTATGTAAGCACAGCCTACTTTAGATATATAACTAACTGCGTCTATGTTTCAACATATACTTACGATATAAGAAACTGATGGTTCTTGATGCATTGAATTAGCTCCTTCTGTGAATCAATCGAAGTAACCATCGATATGTGTTCTAACTTATACTTCAGTCTTCTAATTTGAGCAACAGTGCGCACGCAAAGTGCTAAGTAAAGAGAATCATAACCCATTATTAACGGAACCATCAATAGAAAGAAATAATACTGAACTGCCAACACTACTGTATTAATAGCAATGGAATTGCTAATCCAAACTTCAATCAAAAATATGCGATCCTTCTGCAACGCTGGTCGTAACATCATAAAAATGGCGGCACTAATTGAAGAGATAGGTAGTACTAGCTGAACAGCTCCAATTATTTTGTAAAACTCATTCTCGGATTCAATGAACTCGCTATCAAAATGTGTTTCATCCCAAAAGTCATGTGATCTATCAGTCAACAGTTCCTCTACGTGCTGCTTATTATATATTAGTAGTATGTACTTCAACAGCCACTAAAAAAACACCATTTGTAACTTAAAGTTAGAGTAAAATTAAAATTATTTAATACGCAACTAGTGAAATGCAGTTGAAAATTGGAGAAATAATGGAACATTATTTAGCTCTAAATAACCGGTATGCCACTGATTAAATATTGTAAGGGTATGAGTAAAATAATACCCACTCAGGGAAACGTTTTACAATAGTAGATTAAATTATTAGGAAGAAAAATGAAGCATGGCACGCTGGGGGTTAGCTTCCAGGCCGAACGAAGTCAGATATACATCCAAAAGGGGCGAAGCAGAGAAAACGTTTCTTTCTTCGAATAATATATACTATTCCTTGACACATGTAAATAATAAATATGTACATTTTCATAAAATGTTAATAAAAGCAAACCGGAGCTGTTGCATAATCTCATAAAGTCGTACACTGGAAACATTTCTATGGTTCCAGAAAAAAGAACAGAAATAAAAAAGGTATGCTTCAGTACCAATGGCAAATGCGTTCTTAGTAATTTGATCTATTATTTTGTGTAATTATGTCCGTAGTGCTAGAATTTGAGTTGGATTGTACTTCTTCAGAAATACTCGAAATAGTAACGGCGAAAGTTCAGAATTTGCTTTCAACAGAATCATCCGTTTTTTATGATGCTTCTTATCAATATTGTTTGAAATAGTTTGCTGACAAAATATGGATATTCTGACAATGTTTTGTTGGCATATTTTGCGGATATGGGTGAAAACATGAAAACCTTCACGTTGTGATCCGATTGCTATCTGGTTCATTCATAGATTGATAAAATTATGCGGCTTTAAGAAAAAGGAATACAACAAAAATTTTAACCAGGTGAGTTATAAGTAAACTATAAGACTGGTGCTCCAGATGGGAAATATGTATCTTCTACAGCAACGACACTTTCCCGCTCAGTGTAAATTTATATTTAATATGTCCATGAATGGAAGCATGAATTGGTTGAATATTCCTTCAATTTTTAAGGTCAAATCATATCTTATGAGGTTTAACTCTGCTTAGATAGCAACTAATAACTTTCATATTTCACATTACAAAAATTAAGTCTGCTCTAGAAATTAAAATAGAAAGGATTCGCAAGCTGTTTGTAAAGAAATACTGAATAAGAATACAAAATTTCTAAGCACTATGTCAACATTAATATTTTACTAATTTACATATTATTTTGAAATCGGATGGTGTGCTATGGCTATACTAAAAAATGAGAAAATGAAATATCAAAGTGGCCAAAGGTAAAATGTTACTACCTTATTACTTTTTACGAAAAACTTTTTCTTATAAAATTTTATATCTACTACAGAAAATGTGCTTTATTAGCACTTAGTTCTTTTAATATTCACGACGTACTTGATTTTTTAATAAAACATAGCAAAATAGTTTCTATTCAGGCACTAAACTTGAATTTCAAGTCAATAGCTTAAAGAACTTTTTGCTTAGATATTTAGGGGTCGATCTTGGGGCATACTGTCTGTAATTGTATTTATTTTAGGTTGTATTGATATTTGGTAGTTCTAGAACAAGTCGATGCCATAAACTAGCAAATATTAGAATGCAAGGCATTGAAGACTTTGAATCTTTAGTATTAATAAGAGTTCCTGAAACCAAAACTAACCCCTCGTGCGAGATAAGTATGTAATCAAAAATATACACTATGTAGATCTGTGTCGAGCTAGCTTTAACGATCAATCAATTTTTGAAATACGAAAAAGAAAAATGTTATGGAATGGTTATAGGAACACAATTAACTCGGAACTGCAGCTAGAGAGGTGGCGGCATATTTATTATTTTTTTATTAAATGTACCAAATTGGAAAGCATATACCAGACATTGTTTGCCAAAAATGTCAGAAGCGTTCTTTGTCGACAGAGGTGGAGATATTACCGCGTTAAAACGTTATGGCTTTTGGAAAGCAAATAGGATATTGGTAAATGGAATCTTCAGTCTTATGAAGAAAAGAAAACGCCTAACGAAGCCAATACCAGCGTAAGTGCCGAAATGGCCGCAGTAAAAGAATCCATTAATTAAAAAAATATTATGTCGATAGAAAGATAATGCCGGGTACAGTGTTTATGGTGTTTTATTTTTAACACGACATTGGAAGATTGTACGTTTATAAATGTTAATAAACAAATTATCATGGAATTTTTATTTTTTATATGCTTAGGCACCTAAAGGGCTAGCTTTACAAGCTTTAACAAAAAACAAAATGTTTAACCTGTCAGTTAAGGCAAATAATGTAACTTACACGATTGGAAGTTATCAGTATTATATAAAAAATTGTAAGGTATGTGTAAAGTAATTAACTGCCACATTTTCGTTAAAACGGGCACATAAAGTAAAGCAGAAGAAAGGTATACCATAAAAAAGATCTGAACATAAGAGGCAATGTGTACTTAGAAAATACAGAGTTACTATTTGTGACTCACTTGGCATACAGATCAGGTAGTTATGTAAAGTAAGACTGCAAGAAAGTTTGTCTTTGGAGTTGGACGCTTTCTCACTATTTTCTTCTAGCAAGTGAGGAACTATTTCGTCAGCTATAAAATACATTTACGTCTACAACCGACAAATATTTTCTTTTCGCAAAATTTTTTATTTTAAAACAACAAAAAGTCATACATAAGAATTAGGATTACACCAATTAAACTAAGTACTAAAATTAATCATCTTCAAATCTGTCGGGTTTAGCGCGTTACTAGTTGCAAAGTATTGTAATTGTAAAACTTACGTGTACAATTGCCAAAAATCCCTCCAGTATTTTAGCGAAATTTTTATGTCCTTTGTGGAAAAATAAACTTGTAATAGAAATTAGCAGTATCGAATATACAACGATATTAATTGAACGAAAACCTATGATAAACTTCGATCTGTAATGCATGTGTTCGCCAATAAATTTGAATAAAGTTAATGAAACCGTGAACACGTCGTTCGTAAACATTTTTGTGTTTGCCATTCGATATATCGAATCGAACTGAAGCTGCTGTCAAGAGTTTTATGCAATTAGTCAAGTAATGGGACTAGGAAGAAATAATATACTAACTACACATTCGTGTAATGCGCCGAGCAATTTAGTACTTCTCCTTCTAATTTCAGTGTAACAATCATGTAGAGAGCAACTTTTGTAGTGAAGATTACATAACCTATGTTTTATTTGTATGTACTTACAGATGAAGTAAATCTTAAGGAAAAAATTAAGGGACATGCAGAACCTGTATACTGTTATGCTAAGTATCTAGTAGTATTATTACCAGAACTGTGGTAGTGCAGAGGACATAACTAGTCACTAGAGGCCGGATTATATGCAAAAAAAGTGGAAATATGCAGATGTTTTGGCCTAAATATGCACCTCCTTATGAAAAATATGCAGATAAAAATAGGAGTAATGCTAGAAACATTTATTATAACATTTTACAACATAATTCACTATGAAAACAATTTACTATTACATATTTTTCGCTTGTTATAGGGGCATATTTCAAATTAGAAATATCCTCTATTGTCAACTCAATATTTTCTACTAACTCACCACACAAGATTTTACCAATATCCTTTAGTTTTTAAAACCCTCATTTTTTCTATTACACTTAAACATTCTTCATACACGGATTTTCCCACCCTTCCTTTAACATCAAAACATAACTTTTCAAATTTGTTTATTATTTCAACGCTCTCAATTAGCGACATAAATTGTTTTTCCAATTGCAATATGGGAATGGAAATAAAACTGTGGTTGGCTTTAATAAACGCCAACTGTTGAGGTATTACTTCACTCGAATACACCTTTTGGGCGTCTAGCACAGAGTGTGTATCGCTATCAAGATCCATAATAATTGCCTTTATTTCTTCATAATGATTTGCATGAAAAATAGCAGCTTCCAACCACGTTCCCCATCGTGTGATTACTGGTTGAGGAGGAAGCGGAATACCGGGTAGATGTTGTTTGTAAAACTGAACTCTTAATGGAGCCTTTGAAAACACTTTCTTAACACTACTAATTAAAGTATTTACCAAGGGAGAGTGGTTTCTTACTTCTTCTGCAACACGATTTAGTCCGTGCGCTAAGCAAGTTGTGTGAATTAAATTTGAGTAAAAGATTTTCAAGTTGCAAGCTGCCTTCACCATGTATGGTGCGGCATCCGTTAAAAACAATAGAATTCTTTCTGTTGGAATCGATTCCGCTAAGAAAAAGATTGCCAGTTCTTCCTGTATAAACCTTGTTACTGTCAAATTATTTGCCTTTTCCAACTGTTTGGATGAAATTAAATAAGATTTTGCTGGAACCGATACGTTAACGATACCTATCATTAAATAAACTATGTATCGGTCCACACTATCAGTAGTTTCATCTGCGCATATGTAAAGGTAATTGTTTGACACGGCCTTCTTAATGCTACTCAATGCTTCTGCATAGATACGGTGAATATAATTTTTCTTAAGGTGCTCTAGTCGGGAATATTATATTTGCTGGTGTACTTTTGCAAAAATAACTTGACATTTAAATTGTTTATTTTATGTAGTGGAATATCTGCCGACACAAACATTAGGCACAAATCTTCATTAAATTGTTCTTGTTCCGATTTTTTGGAGGTTGATAGCAAACATTGCGGTAATGTTTGCTGACCCTTCTTCGCCAATTTCATCTTTGATAGTTTTGCAGCATGAGATGGAGTTTTAGTATGCTGGTCGACTTGAAACTTTCTGTCACTTGTAACCTGCATAAAAAATATCACATCAGTTGTTTTCTTATAAAATAAGTGTTAGTAAAAGATAAAGGAGTAATAAAAAACTAATGTGCAAAGAGTTTGCGAACCAATCGGAATAAACGACATTTAATAAAATAACCAACACAACGCTTCGACAAATAATTTTATTTTAAAATGATTTCAACTTAAAAATCATCAGCAGAATACGGAATATCAGATATTCCGTATTGTGCTGATGATATGCGAAAAATATGCATGAAATATACATCTCATTTTACTCATTTTAAAATAAAATTTTAAAATAAACTTATTTGTCGAAGCGTTGTATTGGTGATTTTGTTAAACGTTTAAAGACTATAGATTAATAAAAGGAAATAAACTTAAATTTTACTTACAACCTTGCTGCATGCTACGCAAATACCTTTTCTCCATCCATACGCAATTCTGAATAATGTGCAATCAATCCAGGCACAGTCAAATATGCAAATAATATACAAAATGCATATATTATGCAAATATGCAAATTTATGCAAACTGCATATTATCCGACCTTTACTAATCACTAGTCAGCTATAGGCTACCACAGAAAAAGACTGTGGAAAGATACTTGACGATACCAGATATTATCGAATTCAAGTTAGTGAGATAGTTTCTATTTTTGCTCCTATAAAATTTTTGCCCCGTTTTCTTTGCCTCTCCTTTTAATTCATTTTTACATTCTTATGCCTTATGATCAGTTATTTCAATCCGTATAATGCTGATATGGACTCTAAGAGTTCAAAATTGTGGGGTGGGGTTTTTATTTAACAATAGCAACTAATTAATCGTTCCTGTTTTGTAGATAGATAGAGAATAATCCAGTTTTTAAGTAGTAATACTCTTATTTTAGTTGCTCTTCGCACTTTCGAGTGGAGTGATTTTTAAATTTGTTACTTGTAATATTTTCGGTTGTTCCGCAAGAAGAGAAAGTAGTAGATAGTCCGGCGGTATTCTTCCAGTTCCTTGACGAAATGCGGACATACTTCTGCGAGAGAATTGTAAAGCTCTTGTAATGGATCATAATCGAAATAGTTGCAATATATACAGTACAATTGAAGAAACAAGTGATCATTATCTTGAAGTACTTCGTGAACGAATATATATATATATATATATATATATATAATCGATAATTCATCTATACCCAATTGAGTGTCAGTAATACATTTTATTACGTATTGCTATAAACAAATGCGGACCATTTCTTCTTGTCTTGTGCTAGCTGTTTTGCCTCTGTCCATGTTTTTCCTTTCTTTTGGATAATCCTTCCCACCGCGTTATCCCTTGTTTCTTTTAGTCTTCCTTTGCTTCTCTTTCTCGTGGTTCTCGCTCCCCATACTCTGTTTACCGGTATTTCATCACTCATTCTTTGTAAATGACCCCACCAACTCAACTGTCGTTGTTCAATAAAATCTTGTATTGATTGTGTTTGTAAATTTTCCCTAATTGTGTCGTTTCTCAGTTTATGTAACCTTGTAACTCCTTTCACTCTTCTTAGGTACCTCATCTCGACCGCCTGGAGCTTGTTTCTTTGACGTTGGTTGAGTACCCAGGATTCGCAGCCATATGTGAGTATCGGTCTAATAATTGTTTTAAATACCGTCATTTTGGTTTCTTTGGATACTTCCTTTTTATTTATAAATTCTTTGCTCATTGCATAGTATACGTTATTCGCTTTTTGTATTCTGTTGTTTATCTCCACGTTGATAGAAGGAAATGGTAATAATGACGTGGAGATGACGTGGACGTGAACGAATAACTTTTGTGATATTCAGTTCATCTTGCCTCACCCAAACAGTGGATTGTTGCTTATTTTCCAGTCCATATGAATATATCCAAGTCTTGTCATCCCTTACGATATTTTATACGGATTTTGCAGTTCGTCGAATAAATTCTTTGAGCATCTTCTTATAAACATTTATACGACGCCCTTCTTTTGAGGTTCGGTTAAATTATGCGGAACCCATCGGAAATACTTTTTACACCTCATGCCTCTATCATATTAGTACAGTAAGATAATTACTCTTCGCGCCATTGGCGTGCAGTTTGTTCAATAATTATAATACCGAAAAAGAAGTAATAAAGTGAATAATAATAAAAAAGTAATCTGTAAGGTTGCGAAACAGTCACCCTCCTAAGCAGCGTAATCAAGTAGACTGGCGGGCTGCATTAAAATTATTGAACATGAGAAGTAGAAGTGGACAAGAATCGTAAAAAATGATAACCTTAGATTTGTTTCGATAATTGTCTCCTGAACCGTGTTCGCAGTGTTAAGAGTGTTTGGTAGATTTCTAAATTTTCTTTTTAATTATTTATCGTGTAACATGATTTGGCCTTGTCCTAAATAAAGCAATTGCCATTATCTAATAATGAAAATTTATAGTAATTACGAAGATACAATTAAGTAAAACGTAAAGAAATGTGTTTTTACTACAATGATAAAATGAAAACCTGTGGGTATAGCAAAATAAATCTGGGACTGACGCATTTTTACAGTACAGCACTTTGTCATGACCCTTTAATTTTTTCCAAATTTTAATTTTGTTTATGTGTAAATTGAATAAGAATATACGGAAATTTAAATTGCGAATTGTTTAGATTTAATTGAAAGATATAATAAAATAAAACGAGAGAAAAACGACACATTATTGAGTGACATATGTATGAGCGAAGATATGTGTGTGGAATAATTAACCGCACCGCCCTTTGCTAAGACCCGCCTATTATGATGTAAGCGCGAGGTTATAATTTGAAGAGGTTAGCTGTGTACCGTCCTCGACAAATTTGCAATTTCGTAATTTCTTGTGTATTATTGTGATCTTGTCTAATAATTCCCAAATCAAGAACGTACCCAAACATACTGCGAAATCCAAAATTATACAAAATTGTAAAAAGTTTTAGGTAAGTAAGTCATGTAGTCCGGTCAATTTAGATATTCACCCTTGCATAAATTCCCAACAAGGCAAAAATTTGCACGAACGTTAGGGACACCATTATAATGAAATTGTGAAAAGTCCCCATCGATCCCATATGTGCAAAAAATTTTATTAAAGGTCAAATTTCGCAAAAATGGGTTTCTTAGATTTTTCGGCGAAACAGTTAGTTTTATGATAAAAATATCTCAGACAAAAATTGTAGACCATGCAATTATCTATAAAAATCGTTCTTACAGTTTTTTCATAGCATTAACCATTCCTGAGAAAAAGTGATTCTAAAATTTACTCTGTTGTTGGTTGTATTCTCCATAATATGCACACGTATCCAAGCCACCTATGACGTAGTGTACTTGACAAGTGGTGCATGCTGCTGAACAAGATAAGCCTACTGTTCTGCAGCCGCATTTCGAATTACACCCTTTTTGCAGTTGCAAAAAATAGTATTAAGGAGGTTTTCTAGTGCAGGTGGAAGTAGAGCATGGATTGGTTCCAATACATTATTAATTAGCTTCCAACCTCATTCTTCTGGGTCCGGTTGATTACCAAGCCACTTGAACCTGGTAATATACACGATAAGAATTTTGGTGAGCAGAAGCCGTGGTTGGAAAAAGACAAGGTAATTGCACACGTTAAACATGCTTAAACAGAGTAAGTCATCAACTGCGCTCATATTATTGTTCAATTACTTTTCGTTCTTATTTTTCTGTTAACCAACTGTTTGAAAATAAATTAATATCTTAGAAATAGGAGCAGGTAGACGGATACTGCCACGTAGACAATTGAACAGCAGCAGATGTTGCTCAAGGCCACATGGTCACATAAAATGAGGGACTCGGTTTCTTTTCAGTTCATATTCTCAGAATTATCGTTCAATATTAATGTATTAGTCACGCAGACTAATAGTTTTACTTATATTAAGCGTCAAATAATGTACCATAGGCAGCGCAGTCATGCTTGTTATGGAGAATACAACTAAAATAAATTTTAGGATCGCATTTTCTCAGAAATGGTTAATGTTATGAAAAACTGTAAGAACAATTTTTGTAGGTAATTGCATAGTCCACAATTTTTATCTGAATTGTTTTTATCACATTAAGAAAAAACGCGCTAAGTACACTACGTCATAGGTGGCTTGGATACGTGTACATATTATGGAGAATACAACCAACAACAGAGTAAATTTTAGAATCACTTTTCCTCAGAAATGGTTAATGCTATGAAAAATACCGTAAGAACGATTTTTATAGATAATTGCATGGTCTACAATTTTCGTCTGAGATATTTTTATCATAAAACTAACTGTTTCGCCGAAAAATCTAAGAAACCCATTTTTGCGAAATTTGACCTCGAATAAAATTTTTGCACATATGGGATCGATGGGGACTTTCCACAATTTCATTATAATGGTGTCCCTAACGTTCATGCAAATTTTCAGCTTTTTGGGGATTTATGTAAGGGTACCCCTATTTTTTCGGCTAAATTGACCGGACTACATTGTTTCTTATATACGGTAATCCAATATAGGTAACTTGTTGTCGGATTAATTTATTCCATTTTATGTTGTTTACAAATATGTGAGTGGGTATTGTGTATTGATATTGCAGGAATCGTTCTTGTAAGTTGGATGTTCGCGAAAGCAGTGAAATTACTTATACTTTGACATCCTCAAAATCTAAATTGTAAGTAAGTTATTTAAGCAACGATATGCAAGTCAATTACTATGTTCTACTAGGGCAGTGATGGCGAACCCTTTTTTCATGTGGTTAAATTTTATACACTTTTTAAAGATTTGACGGTAGGTCATAATTATACCAATTTTATATTTACATTTGACAGTAGGTCGGACATATGTGTGACAAAAATAATGTTACATACTTGGTATTTAAATTTTATTTCGATAAATGTATATAAGGTTTATAATGAAAAAAGCAGTAGATATGTAATTTTTAAAAAATTTTTTAGAAGATATAAAAACTAAAACTACTTTAGACAATTCTTCTATATTTGGAATTCACTTATTTAACACATGCAGCAGTTAATTCCTCGCCAAGTAGATTTCTCCAAGTAGATTTTATAATCTTCAATGAAGAAAATAGTTCTTCACAGACGTATGTTGAACCAAACATCGGTAAAATGGCATTTGCTAGTTTTTTAATTGGATTAAGGTTGTTTAGTACTAATTTTTTTAAGTGAAACTACTTTAGCACCGTTGTGAGTGATTTGAAACTCGATGAAACGAAAAAGGCGACAAAAAAGAAACAAACATATACATTTATAGGATTTATCCTGGGAAAGAATGAGATAGAATAGCCTCCACACTCTTGTCTACCAAGCGTTGTATAGCTCTCGCAATATAAGTTGGCGAAGGGTGGGGTGAGTTCGCGCAAATAGAGGATGGATAGATTGCCTATCATTCGTCCTGCAACGTAATGGTAATTCCTATGCACTATTTGAATCAGGCAGGTGGGAGGTACGTGTCCTAAATACGTTTACCGTGGATCCCTACCGTTCGCCAACTTATATTGCGAGAGCTGTATATATGTGTGCTTGTGTGTGCCTGCGCATTGTCGAGCCGAACTGAGGGAAAAGGCGTCGTGACAAAGCGACCATCAGACCTGCTAGTCACGGATTTCTATGGATCTCAGATATGTTGTAGAAGGACTTGTCCTTAGTATCTGCCTACTGACTTTTTATACAACTAGCTTTTGAGAAAATCGATTTTAAAGTTTTTGTGTACCTTCTATACCGGTAATATTACGAATGCTTTGAGCAAGTAAGAGTAGCGCAACGTCTGAAGTTCACGACTGCTAGTCTGGTGGTGCGTGTTCAAATCATCACCGAAATTTTTTAAAAAGAAGAAATTTATTGAGACAAATCAATCACTAATCACAAAGTTATAATTTAGAAAACAAAAGGGTGAAACCTGTACTAACGTTAATACACGAATGTAATATACGAATGTGTAATATATGAATGTCTGATAATGCGTTCAACTAATTTATAAACTATTTCCGCAAAGTCGGCGGTTCTGCTAACGCGGCGACGAAGCGGCTGTATCCAAAGAATGCGTGGGCTTTCCTTGGTATTCCTATTGTTGCGTCTTATGTTACTCCTCCATCCCTAGAACGGCTCCGAAGGTGTATCCTGAGGAACGGTGATCGATCGTCCATCGATGGATTGAAGTTTCCTTTTTATGTTGTAGATCGTGTCCCAATTTTTATATATAACGATACAACATACAATGATAATTAACACAATGATTATACAAGAGTTCCAAAACGAATAATTTTCTCTTGGTATTTTATCCAAGTTCTTAATTTTAACATTTTCGATATCTTCTTGTAGCTTTTTAATACTTTGCCAATTCACTTTATTTAATTTAACAGGATCAATAGTACTTTCAATTTTGCTTGTATTTAGGCGCAATTCGGGTAAGTGGAAGACTTCCCCTTTTATGAAGTCATTAGTTGACATAAATTTCTCCTTGTTTACTTCTACAGTGCAATTTACGTTTAATTCTATTAAAACACTGTTTATAATTTCTAAGATACCAATTCCGCTACAGTCATAAGTTATTTTTAACAAATGTGGTGTATAAATTAATAAATGTTTAGATCCAATTTGTTGCACAATTGATTCGTTAATATGAACACTAATTTTATTACATAAAGAATCGTTGTTTATCATTAAATTTAACAAACACTCATCCGCACTTGGTAACATTACTTCCTTACACAGATATATTTCTTCAATTTTCATACAGCTGATGGCTCTTGAAATGCTTGTACTTTTTCCTTTTAACAGATACGATTTCGGGATAGGTACGAATTGCTTGTGATAAGGAATAGGATAGATATGATATAATTCAAAATTGCTTTTATGTAATATAGGTATTGAAATTTTGAATAAAATTTCATCAGTGTGCACATACGTTCGCATAGTTAGATACATATGGTAATTGAAAAGATATTTTAACGGGATTAATTGTTCTGGATCGTATAAGGATTTTAATTGGTGAATAATTTCTATAATTTCCTTGATAGATATCGTTGCCGGGTGTAATTTACCAATATTCGAAAATACGATTGCATCTTCAATTTCTTTTAAAATGGTTTGCAATAATTTATTGCTGTTTTCGACATAACTGTTGATATTTTGTATTGCTTGATAGAATTTTATTTCTTCGATATCAATTTTTAATTTATCGATTTCGTTCCGTAATATCTCTTGATTAGTAGTAAGTTTTTCAAATATTTCTGTCATTCGCTTCGAGATAGATTTTAACATGGATGTGTTCCATTCTAACTGCTTATTTATATTTTGTTGGTTTTTCTCTAATATTTCAAATGCTTTGTCTATGCGTTATTTTTCCGCGCTGTCCATAATTCCGAATAAAAAGTTTCCAACGTTCCCTATTATATCCAACGGGGATCTTTTTGTGCGTTTATAGCTAGGAAATATATTTAAAAGTTTCTTCCTTGTTTGTTCTACATCTAATATTGTTTGTTGAATTAAATTTTCAGTGACTTCACTTCTATTCAATTGACCTTTGAAAGGAATTATAATTTTGTTTTGTTCTCATAGACTTGTTTAATTGCTTCGATTTGTGTTTCTAATTCAGATGCTATATTATATAGATCTCTTGCTTTTAGTTTATAAATAAAGTCGTGCGTTTTTTGTATAATCTTGGCAGGGCCTAATTTAAAGGGTAATATAAAATGTTCAATTTTGTGTACTTGAATCTGATTTATGATTACTTGCATTAAACTCAGTATTACTAGGACCTGGATCATCTTCATCCTGTAACAGATTTTTCTTTTTAAGTTTGTGTTTCGTTTTTACAGCGTTCTTAGAGTATTTTGCGCCCCTTTCTTTTTTTTTACTTTTATTTTATTTTCATTTGGTTGTGTAAATGGACGTTTTGGGATACAGGTATGTGATAGTGGTTGTTTTTGGGGTGTTCTGTCATGTTTTGTTGATTGACAGATTTCGCAATTATTGGTAAATATGGTGATGCTTCTCTCCATATTTGGCCAGTAATATTTTCTTTTAACGAGGTGTATACTTCATTGATACCTCTATGACATGTTTTTCCCTCGTGGTAGTATTTAATCTTCTCGAATTGATCTTCGGGATTTTGTACGTCTTCTATAAATTTATTAGCAATTTCTATTCTTAATTTAGTAAAGTTTTCTTGAATGATTTGGATGATTTCTCTTTCTATATTTTTATGTTTGAAATATATCACGTTTCTTTTATCGGATAATAAAACTTTTTCATTGCATTTACTATATTCTCATGTTGGGTATTTAGTGGTAATGTTACAAATATTCTATTTTTATCAAAAACTTTCGCGTGTACAAATATCGGTATTGTTACGTTTCGCGAGGCGTCAAGTATGATTTGTCTATCGGCTAGATTTACTGGTTTTTCATTGTACGGGATTACTATTTCAACTTCACCGTTATTAGAGTGTATTGTATTATTACTATTTGTCTCTTCGTTCTCATTCATTTGTAAATCTTTAATTATTTGTTCTAATTCATTCGGGTCTATTTCATCTATATTATCTCCGATATTAACTAGTAATGATTCTGTGTCATCTATGTTAATTTCGTCTAACGTATTTACATAATTTTCAGTCATTTTAATTTTGATCCGCGATAAGGGGTCGGCCTGATTAAGTTTACCTTTTTTATATTTGATTTCATAATCGAATTCGCTTAATTTGAGTCTCCATCGAGTTAATCGTGAATTTGGATCTTTGTTCGAAAATAACCATTGTAGTGGTTTATGATCAGTTTTGATGATGAATTTTTTACCATATAAGTAGGGTCTAAAATGTTTACATGCCCATACTATTGATAGCATTTCTCTTTCGATAGTGGAATAATTTATTTCCGCTGCATTAAGGGTGCGGGACGCGTATGCAACAGGATGATCATTCTGTGATAATATTGCTCCAATTGCAAATTGAGATGCGTCTGTTAATAGTTCAAAAGGTTGATTAAAATCTGGATATTTCAATATTGGATCATTACATAACAATATTGTACATTTTTTTAATGTTTCTACAAATTCAGGGGTATGCTTCACCGTTTCTCCTTTTTTAAGACATTTAGTAAGTGGTTTCGTTATTTTCGCAAAGTTATGTATGAATTTTCTACATACAACATATTTCTAATATAAATAAATAAAAATAAAACTGTATAATCTATATATTAATACGCAGTAGGTCGTCTTCTGGTACATATTTTAGAGTGTTCCCTCCATTTATCGCGATGGTACCTACATATATCGTTGTTTTCGTATTACAATGCAGATTAGTCGAATGTATGTTTCATCACGATACGTGCAGTGGAAGGCAGACGATAGTCTGTAACATATTGCATATATTACATATTGTAAATGTCAGAATGACACACGCAACGTGATATACGTCAACCACGTCAAGTAATGACATGCTATTATAGTAAATACGTTCGAGAAACGGACAAACATTGTTTGGCATAATATTGATTGCACAGAAGCAGATTAAGTGGATTAAGTTGGCGTCTCAACATGGCGAGTGAGTAAAATAATTGTATGTTTCAGCATTTACATTTGTGTATTCGTCGTTAACAAGCGGAACACCAGAATTTTCATGGGTCTTATATATCTAGGTATGAGCTTTTGTCCTAACGTCAAAGGGTTCTGTGCGTATGTTTGTACCTGGGTTAGTACGTGTGTCGTATGTGTGCGCCCCCATTTTACCAAGCTTTGGTACCAATATTATAATAAGTATTTACTTTTCTGAAGGTTTCACTTCTACTGCGTGTGAACTGCATACATAATTTTTTCTACTTTCTTTTTGTTTTTTCAATATTGAGACATGTTTCATGTAGTAAAACAAAGGGTTTACCCTTACTTATATGTTACTATCTCATTTAGTATTTTAGAAAAAGTCGATAACAACACGAATTTTGACGTGTTTGTGGCTAAGTTTACAAACAAACGAGTGAACAAAAGAATTTCTAACGACGAACTAGTATCGGCAGAAATATTGCAAGCGAAATTGAACCTTATCCGCAATCCGCATTCATCATTGATAGTGATGAATGCATGAAACTGTTGAATCAATAGTTTGCTTGTGATAAAGGAGCTTCCCTTTAAATTTCAGATTTTGTTTTGGAATTCGCCTAAAATAAAAATCGTCCTTAAATAGTAATTTTAGTTTGCAAACGAGAATAAGGGGAAAGCAACCTAAACGAAATAAGTAATAATTTCTTCCGATATTGCACAACATCGTATAGCCGCACTTCCACCTTATTTAAATAATAATTACGAATAAGAATTAATGAACTATTCCGGAACTCTAGTTCAGCTACTTCACCGGTACTTTTAGAAAAAAACTCCTCCTTGCGCGACGATTTAAAAAGAAACGAAACTTGCGGTACCTTCTTTTTCTCACATTGCATTAATATATGGCTTGTACGGATTGTGAATTTATATTTTTGATTTTATTGTGAGTGATAAAAATTATTTTCGTTCTTTTCCTAAATAAAATTCATTGGAGAATACTGGGAAATATGATTCTATATAGAGTGATATATTCCAATCTAGTTGATCTGTTGCTAATATTACTACAATTTAACTTTTATAATATACAAGAAACAAGAGATTATATTGTTATCATAAATGTATCCATTGAGGGTAATAAACAAATAAATAAATAAATTAAAAAATATATTTACGTCATGCAGGATGGTTCTTGAACGGCATTATCCAGATTACTTCGAATTCTTAAATCTTGGCGCTGTATGTCATTTCAATGGTTTGCAATTTGAGCCGAGAGATTCTCGATTGCATTCAGATCCCGAGATTTAGGCGGCCATGCTACAAATTCTACTTACGGATGTTCTTCACTCCATAAACAATGCATGTTCATCGTTAGCATCAGCTAATGGTAATATAAGTATCAAGTAAATTTCTATACTGTACGGACGTTAATCTTCCGTCTATATTTACTAAATTCCCAAGACCAGCCTATACGCTGCTGAAATTCAACCACTTTGAGTATGTCGAGCAACATACTCTCTACTGCATCTTATACTTTTGCATGTCGATATACTAATTTAAAAACATTCGTTAGACCTAAAAGTTTTTATCGCTAAACATAATATTTGTCCAGTCTCTATATACATTTTCAACTGCAAAATGGAATATTAATTCTGCATGTGCTGCTGAAAGGTCTAATATTCTAGGCGGTCTTCTTGGTCTTAACCCTGTTTCAACCATACGATTTATAATGGTTTGTTTACAAACCGAAATACCGGTTTCTTACAGTACTTGCTTTGCTATCAGAAAATGATTATTTCTAAATGAATTTATAATTTTTTCATCTTCTTGTAGAGTGGTTTTCCTTCTATCCTAAATCGGTTTACTAATATCTATGCCGTACTGTTCTGGAAAGGAAGTAAAGTTTGTTCCCTTAGAGGATAACGTCTTGCAACTGCTTACTGGTATATAGCGTACAGCACTTATTTGTGCAAAAGGCATACCATCTTTCCATAATCCCACAATTTCACCTTCATTCTCTGGTTATCTGATGTCTTCCCACCTCCATGACTTTGTAATTGAAAATAAAAACATTACATATTAATACAACTTGTAAATTTAAAACTTGTCTCACAAGAGCCTGACCTAAACTCATGTATTTCATAAATGTAGGTAAGGAAAAGGAAACTATCTATTTTCCAGCTCATCTACAACTTGTCGAGAAACAAAATACCATTATTTCTTCTGCGACCAATGTCATGGAGAGTATATCCGGTTTGTTTTACTAATAATATAAAAGAACAAGTACGTATGAAAGAGTTTTGAGAGATGTAATATTTAATGCTTCTAAACTTAAATCGGATGAGACTGCTGGTGATGATTGCATAGCCAGTTTAATAGCGCGTGACTATGCATCAGTTTAAGCGAAGCCATTAGCTGTTCTGTCCAATTTGATTTTCGATTCAAGCGTATTCCCAAGCATCTGGAAAATCAGGAAAATTATACCGATGTTCAAGAAGGGCGATAGATCTAACATCGTTAGTTATAGGCCAATTAGTATATTGTCAAATTTTACTAAGGTTTTTGAACAAATGTTATACTCTAAAATCTATAGGCAAATTAAACCGTTATTATCATGTAATCAACATGGATACATATCTGGATGTTCCATGACTAGAAATTTGGTCAGCATTACTCAGTTTCTCTCGTCAGCGATAGATGATCGGCTACAGGTTGACTTCTCTAAAGCTCAATAGATCACAATATTCTACGTACAAAGCTGGATTCCTCTGGTTTCTCTCTTGCTCTGATTGGATTGATGTCATCATATTTTGAAGACCAGACTGGCTACGTATTTTACAATGGATTTTTGTCCAAAATTTTTCCAATTTCGGGCCTCTACTTTTTAATATCTTTATTAATGATTTACTAGACATATTAAATTGTAAATGTCTGAGGTATGCGGATGACCTTTAAATTTACAGCATCGTCCGAACACACTCTGACTGTATCAAACTCCAGGTCAATCTATCTCTAGTCGAGGAGTGGTGTACTCACAATAGAATCCTATTGAATATTTCGAAGTGCTGTCTTATTTCTTATAGTCGATGCTCTACTTCTATGACTTACAATTACACTGCTAAGTCTGAATTAGTGACTAGAGTATCGGTCGTAAAAGATTTAGGTCTACTTTTTGATTCCAAACTCAACTTCGGTCTGCATGTCTCATCGATTTGTGCGTCAGCCGCAAATTATTAGGGTTCTTTGTCAGACAATGTAGAGGCTTCAATCATATTTCTGCAGTTAAAATGTTGTATTATAGGTTGGTGGGCTCCAAGTTGGACTATGCATCCTTAGTATGGTTTCCTTATTACATATTCCAACAAATCTCAATTGAAAGAATCCAGAAGTTCCGGAAATATCTCTCCTTCGGAGTAACTGGAGCGTATCGTGATCGAGGAGCGGACTACGATGGATTTATGACCCAATATAATGTAGCATTTCTATTTTATCGTCGTGAGACATACAGTTGTAGATTTTTATTAAATTTGTTATCAAAGGAAATCGATTGTCCAATGCTAATGTCCTATATAGATTTCAATGTACCCGTCATCGGCACTCGCTACTGCTCTACCTTTCGCTTGTCTAGAGCAAAACCAAATGTATTGGTGAAGTCGCCCGTCCACCTTATGCGTAGAAACTGAAAAGTTTTACAATGATGCTCTTTTAAATTTATATCTTTTGGTTTTGTGGACTTGCCTTAATTATCTGAGTTTGAGCCTATTTTGAGTTTAAATTTTTTGTTATAATCAGGAAATTGGGTTCTTTCTATTTTATTTACTTAGTTTGAGTATGTAGTGAGTCTTATGTAATACTTCATTTAATCTTTGTTTTCTCTTCTACTTATTTTCAATATTGGTTGTCTTCTGGTTATATGTATATATATATATATATATATATATATATACCTAATGAAGCGTACTATTAGATGCGAAATATCGGTATAAAAATAAATTTAAACATACTACTATTGAATGTATGATTGCTGAACTCCCCAATAACGTTCGTTTCACCTTTGTTCTCAACGGCAAAAACTCCTGATCTGCATATATATATATATATACCTATATGATTTTAAAAATATTTCTAACTCTACTAGCTAAACCAAGCCGGTAGGATATCAAAGGCATATACACTCCCAGTCACGGAGGTTGGGACGGTTAATATTTTTTCAATATAAGTATTTAACTTGCACAAAAATAAGAATAAAACACAAAATCAGTTATATATAACAAAATATTGGTTTATTATGACAAAATGATAGCAAATAGTAACATTTATCAAATACAATCATTAAAGTTTCTTCTCGTCGAAGAATCCTCCTTTCGCATTCAATACGACTCGAACCACTCTGGGCATTCTTTCGATAAGTTTTGTAAGTGTGTTGGGTGGTAAACTGTTCCATTGTTCTTGTAAAACTTCCCAAAGGTGTTGTTTCGAAGTTGGAGCCACTTTTCGTACCTGTCTATCCAGTTCATCCCGCAAGAGTTCGATCGGGTTAAGATCGGGACTCTGTGGAGGCCATGACATTATTTGCAAGGTATTTTGTGTTTGTTGTGTATTCAAATAATCCCTACATACTAACGCCGTATGTTTTGGATCATTATCTTGCATGAAGGTAAAATTATCCCCTATCAATCGCTGGCCAGAAGGTACAGCATTGCGCTCTAGAATATTTCTGTACTGTTCTTTTCTCATAATACCTTCTATCCGAACGAGATCTCCTACTCCTGCGTACGAAAAACAACCCCACACCATAACTGAGCCACCATCATGTTTTACAATGGGTGCTAGATATTCGCGAAACATTTTTTCTGTCTTTGATCTCCGAACATAAACTGTTCTATTTTGTCCAAACACTTCAAACTTGGATTCGTCGGTCCAAAGCACATTTTTCCACTCCTCCAACGTCCTATCTCGATGTCGTTGGGCCTACTGTAATCGTTTTAAATGATTGGTTCGCCTTAGTAGCGGTTTCCGTACAGCAATTCGTCCGAATAGGTTTGCCTCTCGCAAGCGACGTTGAATAGTGCTCACTGACACCGCGTTTTGATGATCGCGATTGAATTCTGCTGCTATTTGTGGTGCTGTCAGTCTTCTATTTCGTTTACTAATTAAAACGATTCGCTCATCATCAACGTTGGTCATAATACGAGACGGGCCTGGTCGATCACGGTCATTTAAACTTTCCGTTGTACGGTACAGTTTTATAATGTTAGCTACACTAGATTTTGCCAGATGCACTTTTTCGCCAATTTGTCGAACAGAATACCCTTCTTTATCGAGTGTGATCACGGACGATCGCTTTTCCACGCGGCATTTTCACTGTTAATACTTTCAAAATTCGCCCACTTGCACTTCGCGCGTACACGGACACGTTTAGAAGTAAACTGAATGGCCCGAAGCAGAGGTCCCCCTCACTTGCCTGGCGAAATATTCGTCATAGTGGGGGAACCAGCCGAAGAGGGCGAACCGACCCGATGTGGCAGCGGTACGCTTTCGGCTGTTCCTTGCCCCTTATCTATTATAATACTTGTAACAGATAAGAAATATTAAATTACAATTGAAAGAAAAGGTCTGGATCGAATTTCATGGTTGATTGTATTTGGCTTATATATTATGGCTTATTTATAGGTATTCTTTTTTAACTAATAAATATCCATTCAACACTTATTTTATTTTAATAAAGAGTCCGCAGGACCAAAAATAATTTGGTAAAAAAACTATATAAACAACGATGACTTGAATGTTGGACGAATATTACATATCGCATACTGTTTGCGAACTCGGGCGTGAGATCTGGAGGAATTCGGGAAAATCGCAGTAGCATAGATTAAAACAGCGAGATTGAGGAACTAGAGAAAACAATGATTTATTCCTGTCAAAAAAAAAGGAGGTAAAACCTTTCAAAGCTATAGAATACAGTCACGTATAATAATTATAATAGTAATAATGATAATAATAACAATAAAAATAGTAATAATTAAAATAATAATAACAATAATAACAATAGTAATAATAATAATAATAACAATAGTAATAATAATAATAATAGTAATAATAATAATCATAATCATAATAACAATAATTGTATAGAGGCATAACCTTCATATGGTATTAAACGACATCGAGCGTAATCGAAAAAATGAGATGAGGGATCCATAAATCTAAAATTAATGGAATATTTACAATTTCGAGGGATAATTTCAAAATCATTAAGAAGTATTGCACAGCTGAAAGTTGTTAGAAGTAGGTAATAGAGGAGCTTTGCGAGCACAAAATTTGGCAAAAATTATTCAATTTTATTAAATCAGATTAGGAAAAGCCACAACAAATGTTCAAACAGGTATTAAAAAAGTGTAAAATTTAGCGGATTAAATCTTCAAAATGTTGGAAATCATAACAATTCCCCAAATTCGTGGAAAGAAAATTCAAAACTATTCTTGAGGCAAACGTTCTATAAGTTAAACTTTTTTATAACTTTTTGAATATTTGCTGTGGCTTTCCCTATTCGGGTTTAATAAAATCGAATAAGTTTTGCCTAATTTTGTGCTCGCGAAGATTTTGAAATTAATCATGGAAATTCTACATAATTGTATATAATTATATTGTCATTAACTTTTGAAAGTGAAAACTTCGGTATAACTGGCGATATGTGAAAACAATACAACATGTGTGATGATTCGATAACAATTTACAAGATGACAAATAGAATGTATGTGAAAGTTACATTAATTTAAAAATATAATATGATTATGAATATGATTATTATTATTATCATCATTATTATTACTTTGTAAGGCTTTTCCTCCTTTTTTATGCCAGGAATAAATCTTGTTTTCTCTCCTTCCTCAATCTCGCTGTTTTAATCTATGCTACTGCGATTTTCTCGAATTCCTCCAGATCTCACGCCCGAGTTCGCAAACAGTATGCTATATGTAATATTCGTCCAACATTCAAGTCATCGTTGTTTATACAGTTCTTTTACCACATTATTTTTGGTCCTGCGGACTCTTTATTAAAATAAAATAAGTGTTGAATGGATATTTGTTAGTTAAAAAAGAATACCTATAAATCTATGTTATAGGCATAAGCCAAATACAATCAACCATGAAATTCGATCCAGACCTTTTCTTTCAATAGTAATTTAATATTTCTTATCTGTTACAAGTATTATAACAGATAAGGGGCAAGGAACAGCCGAAAGCGTACCGCTGCACATCGGGCCGGTTCGCCCTCTTCGGCTGGTTCCCCACTATGACGAATATTTCGCCAGGCAAGTGAGGGGAAGCTGGCAAGTCGTTTCTAATATTCGACCTCTGGCCCGAGGTACTAGACGGATAGGATAATACCTTGATGACCATAAAATCGTTCTTGGAAATGCCCTTGTAAATGTTTATCACACATAAAGCATTGTAATACTACTTGAATATTTCTTTCGGTAATACTATGAAATTATTATATTGCGATTATTACGGATTATTGTAATTAAGATTAAGTTCTATTGTAAATTCCATTAGTGCAGCATTCCTAATAATGCTGTATGATCCACTAACCAGTAATAATTACTACGCAGTAGAATTCTCAGTATTGTGTAAGATTTTGAATTTTTATTGCACAATATCCAAAATTTAACGAAGTGTCCTAACTACCGTGACTGGGAGTGTATGTATGTATATTGTAGTATGGTAATATTCCATTAGTAAAATTATCAATAAAAAGATATAAATTTTATAGAAAGCATTCTTTAAGAAATAGAAAAGCGTTGTAAACATACCACACACATACACTTGAAACATTAAAAATCTAGAATTCCAAATTGCTACAAAGACGTGCCGAAAAAAATGAAGTTTGTTTATGACGACGGTATGGGATGGTCGACGAAAAAGTCAGATAAAAAGTTACACAAAATACAAGGCTTGAAAAGAAGCAGACCACATCAAAAAGAAGTTGTTGTTTACAAACGACAAACAGACCAAAGAAAAAGAAATTCAATAAAAGGAAAGGACCAAAGAAAAGAAGTGAAGAAAAAATTCAAGAGGGAGGGAGAAGTTAAGAATTAGAAAACAAATTACACTTACACACACTTAGGTAATATATTTTGATTATATTGTTCATTATTTTGTTAATATAATACTAAAATTTTATAAATTATTATTTGTAATAATTTTTGCTTTCTATATAATTAATTAAATTCTCAATACAATTTTTGGCGCACAAAACGTGGGACGAACCTAAATTCATTCATTTCATTTGCGAATCTAAAGTTAGTTTTTAAATTGATTTAATTTCATTTCATTGTATCATACACAAATTTAGAATTTCAAAATGTCAAACAAACGTCAAGATGACACAGAGAAGGGTGAAATAGAAAAGGCGTTAGAAAAATTAATGTCTTCGTTAAATAAGTTATCATGTGCTATTTATGGTCGGGAGCACAGTCTGAACAAACAAGTAGAGAGTACAAGTAAATCTAATGAAATAAATGTAAGGTTAGAAGATATCGAGATTACATATGAAAATGAAAATAGAAGAAAAAAAGGAATGTACAAAGAGAAATATATCTGAATTAAAAGAATTGGTAACTATTGACACTGGTTTATCTGTAAATAGTACATTAAAGGAAGAGAATTCGTTGCAATTAACACATTTGAAAGGTGTCAATGAATCGAACTTTAAGTTATGTCAAAATTTAAATGAATCTACGAGTTTAAATATAGCTTTGTTTGAACAAGTTAATCAACGTAATGACAGGTTATTGCAAAAAGACGCGTACCAGAAGGAAAGGGAACTTGAAACCGAATCAACAATTCAACATCAAACTAAATTAATTGATTTTCCTCAAATAAAACTCCAAATGGAAGAAGAAAAGATAAAAACTATAACAGATAAAATATTTGGGAATTCGGAAAAGGAGAATCACCCACCCTTATATGTTGTGCTTAACTATAAAGATTTAGAGTACTAATTGAATAAAGAAAGGGAACTTAGAAAGAGCTTAAGACAAGAGATAATAAATTTGAAATCGCAATTCTGTTCAGATAATTTGGAAAGAACTAATACCACAGGAAATAGCAAGGATCATATGAGGGTGTTAGAACAAATCACACAATCTCCTGAGAAGAACGATTTATTTCGGCAGAGTTTCATTCAAAGAATACATTACAATATACCGCGCAAGTTCGATCCCGGGATATGTACCAAACCATTAAGGTGTGCTCATTGCAAAGCTCAGTTTCCGCTAGGCTCATATCCAGTCTCTGTAACGAATGCCAAATTGTTGTGCATCCTCAATGTACATCAAATTTACTAAGAACTGATATCGTGAAAGGCATTTACAATGTGGAGAATATTTATTCACATGAAGTTAATTAAATACAGTTCCTATTTAAAATTAAATAAGTATATTAGTTAAATAAAACAATAAATAAATAGAATAGTACATTTTAGAGATTGAAGTCGTGTTAAGTACTTATCTTGTTTATTTAAAACTGTTCTCTTCTTCAGTACCATTTTATACTTACCAATTATTAATCTACAATAAGACACTAATTTCTTTTAGTGATTATCTTCTAGTTTCATTTACATTAATAACACATTAAATGATAGTAAAAATTTTCTGTTACAAGTAACAAAAATTTGTTAAGGGGGCGGTAGTATAATTGTAGTATGGTAATATTCCATTAGTAAAATTATCAATAAAAAGATGTAAATCTTATAGAAAGCATTCTTTAAGAAATAGAAAAGCGTTGTAAACATACCACACACATACACTTGAAACATTAAAAATCTAGAATTCCAAATTGCTATAACGACGTTCCGAAAAAAAATGAAGTTTGTTTATGACGACGGTATGGGATGGTCGACGAAAAAAGTCAGATAAAAAGTTACACAAAATACCAGGGTTGAAAAGAAGCAGACCACATCAAAAGAAGTTGTTGTTTACAAACGACAAACAGACCAAAGAAAAAGAAATTCAATAAAAGGAAAGGACCAAAGAAAAGAAGTGAAGAAAAATTCAAGAGGGAGGGAGAAGTTAAGAATTAGAAAACAAATTACACTTACACACACTTAGGTAATATATTTTGATTATATTGTTCATTATTTTGTTAATATAATACTAAATTTTTGTAAATATTAATTGTAATAATTTTTGCTTTCTATAAAATTAACTAAAATTCATACTACAATATGCCTTTGATTTAGCGCTTTTCTACACTTGCGTAACATAACGACCTATCTCCTTTAACAACCCGCATTTATCTATACGGGCGAAATATTTCTTCTGAACAAGCCTCGAATTCGTACAGTTTACGACGAATCGTCCAAGCTTAGTTTGGTCCCATTGTACATACTGACGACAACTCCATAATGCTATCAAATCAAAATCGCCATTTTTCAGATTCAATTTCTGAAACTACACTCAAAATCAGGAAAGATGAGCCTGCGTCATGATGTGCAAACTTAGTAAAGACAGGTTCTATAACCATAAGTATTCTTTAAATAATGATTTTGGTGCAATGACCGCTGTAACAAAACATTACAAATATCTTGGGCATTACTTTGATTTTGAAAACGCAATTATATTAAAAGCAGAGAATAATTATAAAGAACGACTAACATACGAAATGATAGATATACAGAAAAACACTAAAACTATTAACTTCAGAACCGATGTTCAAAATCTAAGTAATGTATACAGCAATTTGTTAAAATAACATTTGCATTTCTTAAGAAGGAAACCTTTGGCTAGGTTTTTAATTTGGGTTTTCCCTAGCCCTTGAACAGAATTGTTAAGGTTTCGACAAAGATTTTTTGACATAAGGTTTTTTTAGGTATTTTCATAGTTTGCATGTGTGTTTACACATTAATTTAGTTATTTATAATTTATATATATAAAAAAGTTGTTTATATCTCCTCTATATCAAGAAATCCTACTCATTAGTTATTTGGTTGATAGCTCCCAAATAAAAAACAAATGTTTGTTTATACATTTATCTAGTTATATTTTCACTGAAGATGGTGTTCCGAAGACGTTTGTAAACGTTCTGGAAATATAACTATCATTCAAACCAGTCTTGTTTAATTGACCTAATTGTGGTAGAGATCTATCATATAAGACAGGCATGGGCAACCTTTTTTGTAGAAGTTTTATGCTGCGAGTAATCTTGAAAAATATACATTTTTGTAGTATCCTTATGATTCATTATGAATTAAGTTTAGACGGGCTGTGCTAATATGCAACGAAAGAATTCAGTAGCGAGCCGGACAAATCTTACTCGAGGGCCGCATGTGGCCCGCGGGCCGGAGGTTGCCCATATCTGATATAAGATATAAATACAAAAAAGGTCACGAAATATATATATATATATATATAATCTCTGCTAAAGTGGTTTAAGTGTGTAACTGCGATAAAATTGGAAGAATCATCTGAAATTGTGAAGTTGTATTTTCGGGTTAAATATAAAAAGGAACTCGCTCCCTAGCTGATTGGTGAAACTTGCGCTTTACGATGCGAAGGTCCGGCGTTCAAAACCAAAAATGGATATGTTACCTGTAATACGCTGCGAAAAATAAGAAAATGCCACTGGGCGGTCCAGGGGCTCGGTGGCTCCGAACCATTACATCGAAAGGTAGAAAAGAGTAAAAGATTATATATATATATATATTTATATAAATTATATGCATATATAAAGGAAATAGAATGGTGTGTTGTAAGAGATAAATATCGATACCAGGATATCATTTGGAAAGCTAAGTACATTGTGAAATGTTATTTATGTACAGTGAGTCAAATATACGAACGCGCATAAAGGTCAGGTGTGAATCTAAGTTTCCCCAGCACACTCTATCTACCTAGTGGTTGTGATCATGTGAACATCCTGTAATGTAGGATAAATAGGCTGATATGAAAAGGCACGCTAACCCAGTGTAACTAACTATATTATCGTCATCCGCTTACATCACCTCGCTTCTATCCCCCTCCCCCTCCTCTGTCTCCAGGGATGCCAACTTATCTAATACCAATTCATCAATACATCCAGTACAGCAACTCTACATACGGCCACATCCACTAGGTAAATCAAGTCCGCTGTGGAAGCTTACATTTGCACCTGACCTTCAAGCGCGTTCTTATCTTTGACTTATTGTACTGCATTTATTATAACCTAACCTCAAACTTAGTTAAATTTAAAATTGCAAGTAGTAACTTAATTGATATCTATAATTTTTCGGAATAAATAAAAAACAATTCTTATATACATTGTAAAATAAATTTTTATTACATATAAAAACAATTTAATAGAAAATCTCACAGAGTTACCATTATCAGTTGTGTTACTATTATGACACACAAGATTGCGCGTGCGTACATTATTTTGAATAACGTTATTTAATAAGTTGACTACCGTGCATTTTGCATTATCTAGTTAAAATGTTTTGGCAGTCAATTAGTTAACTCTTGGCATGATTCTATATAATTTCTAATATAATTTTTTTGCGATTACACAAATATTACTATATTTGTCATAACTTATGCAGTTAAATAAGTATACCTAGAGCCGGTTTTATACAATTACGTTTCACCACGTTGTTAGGTAACTATGTGCTGAATTTGACACTTCGTTAAAATTGCCTTGGGTTTCACCAACGCAATACCTACCCCGGTTAACAAATCTGACGGTTACTCGTCAGCTCACATTTCTTCCCTAAGTTGGTATGATTTTTGGATTCGTTGCCTATTTGTGAGACCGATTTTAGGACATTTGAGTCTTCGTGGCAATCTTAAGTACGGAATTTATACAAATTTTTTGACATCTGACACACAAATGCTCCTCATTTGAAATATAATTTTATCTTGTGTTTGTTTTTCGAATGTGAGGGTATCGAATAGAAATAGAGAATTGGAGTAAACGTTGTAAGAATTATAGTATTAACGAAAAAGGAAAGCAACACACTTAGCATAAGATATACACTGATTTCATTACAATGAACTAAGTATCTCCTCTCCCCTCTCACTGTTTCTCATTATCCACCATATTGCTTTTCCCATCTCTCTCGGGGGTTCCATTTTTCAAGCTTGCCAGCATTCGGCCCTTCCTGAACCTTCCTGAACGTTCGCTCTCGGATAGTAGCTTCCGCCTCGTAATCTTGGAAATGTGTGGGAATTCTTCTCTTTCGGGTTCGTATGTTATTGCAGTGGTCTCCTCTTCCTCTTGTCATTCGTCGGGTTTCTTTTCTGTATCCTCAGGGTATTCGTTTACGTTCACAATCTCTTGGTCTTGGTCAGTTCCGGCTTCTTCGGCTGGAGTGTCTTCGTCCTCGTCTTCTAAGGCGTTATTGTAATGCTTTGGCTGCTGTTACACTTCGTTAACTAAATAATTTCCTCGTCATTTTAAATACGCGATGAAATTATTTTTTCTTAATATTTTAGCCGATATCTGTGTTCCGTTCAGTTGAAGGAAAGTTATTTAAAATTATTTTTGCAATTTCGTGTTTGCGAGTATGCGTTCGTGTCCTTTTTCCAACCCTCGGTTAACTAGTAGGTAAAAAAGGCCTGCATATTCTTCGTAAACTGACCACCCCAACTTTCTAATTTCGTTGCTTACCGTTAGTAACTCCTCACACCCTTCAGCGACGTTTAAATACAAATCGCGCGAATTTTTCGGCAGTCATTCGCTGACACCCCACTCAATCGACACGCTTCACTTAGTGCCTCTAAGTAAGTACTCACACACACACACACGACTACCATCGGAGCCCCCGTCTCCGCCATTCTTCGAACTCAGGTACCACGCCGTAAGTTAGCCCTATCGTTCTAATTTATCTAATTTATCGTTCATATTATTACTCAACACCACTCATTCACCCATTCACGCACAAACGTACGACTACGCATTTTCCAAATTTAAACCGCATTTGACTATCGCCTTTTTTTTTTGCTTTAATTATTTAACGATTTAATTAATACAATTAATATACGTTCTCAAAGGACAGTGTTCGTTTTATTTACCAAGCAAATAAGTGTTTTTATTTTTTAACCCATTTGCACTTCTCCACGTTCAATTTCACCAAAAATTATTAATGTTATTACGTAAGGGAGGTGTCAAGCTAGCCAAACGTTCAATTATCAACAACAATCATTTTTTTACAACAAATCAATCACCAACCCCCAATCACACCCCCTGTAATTAACACTGCAATATAAGCGCAGTCGTTATTTTCCTTCGCTTCTGTCCAATTATGTTACTACGTAGGTGTCATGAAGCAGTATCTTTATCAAGGTTGGGGGTTCTCTATATCGTAATTGTATCTTCGTGCTTTCTCCGGTTGCCTTTTTGCTTCTTTACATTACCAGTATCCATGCTTCTGATTGAATCTATATTTGGTCTTACTCTGCTACTGAATTATTCTAATTCTGGCTTCATCTCTTAACGAACCTGGCTCTCTCCAATCGTTAGGAACTTGCGCGTTTTCGTGTATACCTTTACCCTCGAATACTGGCGTATAGACATGTAACAACTCGAATAGTGTTCTGCCTGTTGTTTCATTATAAGTATTGTTTACGTAGCGTTTAACTCATTCCAGTCTCTGATCACCGTCTTTCCCTTCCTTTTCCACGTGCACCTCGGTCATTATTACTAATTAGTTAATTTTCCAGTCGGTACCTCATCTTAAATTCTACATCATTATACAAAGTTAATGGATTATTTCTATCAAGAAAAATTCTTGAGTGTTGCAGTTTAACGTCAAACATATGTAAAATTAAACGGTCAGTTAACACTTAATCTGGGGACTGTTTCTCCAAAAAATACAAGTTTTGTAATACAAGAGAAATACTTGTAAATATCAAGTTTTTACACAAATCCAACATTAGTCCTTACAAGCACCTTTTTTTTGTTTGTACGAACCTCTTTGTACATGTACAAAGATCGGAAAAAATCCTTGTATGAGAGATTTTTAGTTTGTACAACATAATAATTGTAACTGAACTACCAAAAAATTTTTTACGGAGCCAAAAATCTTTGTCTCGTACGAAAAAAGAAACAGTGCTTAGAAGTATATTTTACACTTGTAAATGGCATTCCGTTTCTCGAAATTGTTTGTGACACCTGTAATCGGAGATTACTTAATAGAGATGACAAAGTTCCTTTCAATATTTAGATGGGTACTTTACCCCATCTGGCTTTTCATGTTACTAATACTCACCCGCGCGATTTAAAATATATATTGTTTTAATTTTAGAGATATAAGTTCAATGTTACATGAGACGGACAAGTAGGTACAATTTGGTATTCTACTTGCTATTTTCATGTAACATACCACTTAATAACTACATATTTTTGTAGTATTAAGACAATAAAAATATGTATGATAAAACGATGAGAAAAGTTGAGGTATTTGTATCCTATATATTTACAACGCGTGATACAATAAATATAACAGATATACAGCAATATAATAGCTATCGAGATATAATAATAACAATATATTAAATATAAATAATATAAGAATATAGTGATATGCATACAATAAATCTTTGAACAGAATGTTTATGGTTTATACCTATTACAAGCCGACAAATTAGAACTTTCGTTTCTATGTGCAGAAGGGGAAGGGAGACGGCATTCGCTTTCAGGAAACAAAATCAATTTAAAATAAAATATTGGTCCTAATTTGTACTTGACTGTAGGTTCACTTTGCTATGTTTAACTACTAAATGAGCTGTCATAGTGATAACATTAGTTTGCTACTGCACATCCTAAGCTGAAACAAAAGTTCCAAGCAGCTGATCTTGTCACTCTAATACTTTGCAGTAACGATATAGCTAGAAAAAGAAAACATGTAAATACTAAGTTAGATATTTATTTTTTTAAGGGTACCACAGAGTATAATACACACTGATGTTTGTACAAATGAAAATTCAATTAAGAATTTCACACTACGGGAATCTGTGGCGACTTATTTGTCCACTTCTGTAACAGTAAATAGCTGTAGATATGCGCATTTAACTACAAATTGGGGGAATTTCCTAATTGAATTCTCATATTGTACAAGCATTACACGTACTAGCATATATAGTGCTTATTTGGCAATAAAAAATGGTGAAAATAGTTTGCTAATAATGTACACTAACAAATTTCAATGTGCATGTATATATACATTTTCAATGTATCCATTATATACAAATACAGGATTTTATACCTGTGTATAGCACTCGATGTAATTATTACAAATAGTTGCAGGAAGAGATTGAACAGGTCTTGACATATAATAGTAAATAAAATGATGTACTTACATTGTTTGGGTGTGTGCATTGTCTTACTCTCATAATCTTTGTCTTATTCCGTAGTTGCAGTAGCAACAACTTTGGTGTGTATATTAAAAGGATGTACCCCAGATACTATAGGATTCACAATATCAGCATTTATTATGTTAATAAAATATAATACAATACAATACAATATAATATAATATAATATATTAAATGTAGCGACTCTCTATAAACGACCTAATAATAAAATTAGGTTCGTTAATGGGCAGTTAACAAGTAACCGTGCAAAAGCCTACAAAGTAAGCACAATTTGCATATGCCAATAATCCTGTAGGAAATATTGACTATGTCAATCGCAAAACGCAACTGCAGACTAATTAGTTTCGTCCTCATTAGGACTCGTCAGTACAGTATATCGTTCTGCGAGTGACACAGTGAACATTTCCAGGTGATACGTCGAAATCTCGGCGAGATGGATACGGTCAAAATAATGAAATAAATTATTAGGTCGTTTATAGAGAGTCTTCTACTTTTAATATATTATATTATATTATATTATATTGTATTATATTTTATTAAATTTTGGCTCTCGAAAACACGATCGCTATTTTCATTCGTCGCTGAACGCGATGTTACCGGGTATGCCAATACATCTCCTGCTCGGAAGATGGGGTCATTATTTTGACCGTATCCATCTCGACGAGATTTCGACGTATCACCTGGAAATGTTCACTGTGTCACTCGCAGAACGATATACTGTACTGACGAGTCCTAATGAGGACGAAACTAATTAGTCTGCAGTTGCGTTTTGCGATTGACATAGTCAACATTTCCTACAGGATTATTGGCATATGCAAATTGTGCTTACTTTGTAGGCTTTTGCACGGTTACTTGTTAACTGCCCATTAACGAACCTAATTTTATTATTAGGTCGTTTATAGAGAGTCTTCTACATTTAATATATTATATTATATTATATTGTATTGTATTATATTTTATTAAATTTTGGCTCTCGAAAACACGATCGCTATTTATTATGTTGTCTAAAATGTAGAAATACCATATTTTTAGTGAAAAAGATAAAGCTCTAAAATATACCTTCTGTAACATCGGGGACAGTGACATTTTTATCAACATAATTGATATTCCATCTCTAACTCCTAGTCCTGACAAAGAAGCATACTTGTTTTAATGAAATACCAATTTTAATAAACTTAATAAATTATACATGAATTAAAAAAGAATACCTTCAGAAGTCGGTAATGTAAAATTTAAGGCTGGCGTTGGCAGCATTTGCGTAGGATATGCTTCACTTCCTAAGTACATATTCGATTTTGTCATTTCTTGTAAAATATATAGGACAAATTTTTCGTGGTTCATAAATAGCTTCTGGAAAAAGTTGTAAAAGGGTTTCATTACCCACAGCAGAAATAAATCAGGACATTTTTTGGATTTGGAAATAAATGTCTCTACAAGATAAAACTCATGCAATTATTGTCTATAGTGATTAATAATCCGTTTGCAATAAAAATTGCACTTATACTAAAAACAGAACCAACTAATGCCTAATCTATATATGTATATATATATATATATATATAAATGGATCGTGGTTTGTTCGGATGCTTGAAACTTGAAAACGACTGAACCAAATTGGATACTTCCTTCTGCGAGTTTGCTCGTAATTGCTGCGCGAAGATTTAGGAAAAAAGAAAACTAGTAAAACATTTAAAAATCAAGAAAAAAAAATTAGGGATTAAACAAATTGACGACGTTTGGTGGGTTAGGTTATGACAGTTGTCATGGTGTGCCCAAAGACAATTAAGGTTATGACATTTGTGACTGTGCGCCAATGAATAATTGTTATGTCATAATAGAAGTCAACATTATCCATCACAGTCTTATTTACAATGCCGCGAGCGAGAAGATCGAATCTTTTACAATGAAACCGTAATTGAATTAGACTGCGGAATATTGCGAATCAATATTCACTGCAGATGAAGAAGAAATCGCACGAGAGAAGGGTGCCGCGTTACTACAGCCCGACTTCGTGCTTCACAAACACAAGAACAAAGAGATGCCATACGTGAAACGGCTCGGTTAGCAATGAGAAATCGTCGAGCAGAACACAGGGATCAACAACGTCGAGTTGCAAGAAGAAATGCTTCAAGTGTTAATTTGAATCGAGAAGCGTTTCAATACGATTCCACAATTGACTACAGCTCGCAGCCTGTCGTTAGAATTGGCCCTATGGAGGTTGTGTGCGTCGATTGCGGTGCATTGCAGTTCGCTGGATAAACGCTTGGATTGTGCTGCCTCAGTGGAAAGGTTAAATTGCTGTTGTTGTCTCCGCCACCTGAGCCATTGCATTCATTGCTTCATAGCGAAGCTCAAGAATCACGACATTTTCTTTCAAACGCTTAAAGGTACAACACATGTTTCCAAATGACTTTATTTGGAACAAATATTATTGGAGAGCGCGGATTCAGTCCGACATTCAAAGTAATGTTTGTTAATAAAAGAGTAACCTTTATTTTTGGTAATCATAAATCACTAATTATCACTTCCCTTTCGACTATACAGATACAAGGACAAATACACCATAAGATTGGATCATTGCAGCCGGTTGAAGACGCGCAGCATTGAATTGTTGCAAATTTACTTCATGGCCAATAGGGAGGACCAACTTGATCGGCGCCAAACGATCAATAACGCAATGAAAAGAGAAATTCTTCAAGATTTGCAGCAAATATTTCATGAACATCATGCATTGATTCAGTTTTCAAACCTGCATTGGATCGCATGCCAAGTGAACGCCCCGCTGGAACACACGAACGACAATTCAACGCTCCGACAATGGATAAAGTCGCAAAATATAATATATCATAAGGTGTTTCAATGAAGATAATCGACACGAGGCAACCCATTCAGCAAATAGTTTAACAGAAAGTTGTGCTACAACGATACGCGAATCATTTGGTTTACATTCAATAAAGCAAATGCTTTGCTCCCACGTGAATTTTCTCCTTTTTAAACTTTTATTCAACTTAATTAATTTTATCTTAATATAAACAAATTAATAAAACGGAGGTAATAACTTAAGACGACATTTATTAATTCGGTGGTACGAAATTCGCTGGATCAGCTAGTAAATTATAAAACAATAATGTTTAAAAATCGTGGGAATCACCATGGAAATACGCGGAAATCAACCATCAGATCGTATCAATTCGTTTATACCCAAAAGCAAGTTGACATACAGTACCCTCTAGGGACCGTTTCATAGTAGTACTTTGTAACCTATCATTGTAAACTGTAGCAGCTGTTAAAACTCTTAGCAGTCTATCGTAACCCTTTAATTAGATTTACAAGGAAATAGAATTTTGTTATGTATAATAATAAATTATAATTTGGATTTTTAAGCACTGTTAACAGTCATGTGGTCAAGCGACTCCAGTGATTATAAACATATTGTAGTGAGAAGAATGAGAATTTTTAGAGAGAGAATATATTATGGGCATTTTTTAGGTACCCAGTTGTAGAGGTCCACCAAAAGAAATTATCCGGAACTTACCAAAGTTGCGCGTTTCATGTTCGATCATAATATATCCCGAACATAGACATAATCTTTCGGTGCATATAAGATACCCATGGGGCAACAATTCTCTGTAATTTTCTTCCATTCTGCATCTTTCATCTCCCTTGTTAAGTGATCAAAAAAAAGTGCCGAACAAAGTTTCCTTCGAGTCGCGTACTTACGTTAGGAAGCACAATTTGTGATCCATTTTATTTATTTTAATATATGTAACTACGAATGCGATTTTGTTGGTTAAAATCGCGCCAACACATGTTTGATATTGTACACTAACTACGTTATTAGCGTATGCAACGTGAGTTTGACTTCTAAAAAATTTGTTACCAAATCACAAACCTTATTAGAATTTTTGTAAAACAGAATTTACAAGAGCTTGTAAAATGACCACTTGTAACCTGTAACTTGTAAGCATGTAAATTTGTAATTTCGTGAAACAGGCTCCAGGCCTTCACTTGTGGCTAAAATTTGACAGCGTAATTACGGCTAACTGATGTTTGTGAAACGCAAAGTGGGAGTTGACAGCCCGGTTAGAAGATAATCGTGCGGGTAAAGTTTTATGAAACCAGCCTCCGAAGGAGGAAATCTGCGTAAAAATTTTTGAAAAAGAATATAAAAATTTCCCAAGAGGGATTTTACTAAAAGTGAGAAAGGATGAGCATATACCGTGCCCGCCATATTATTCGCACCATATGGCAAATGTTTAAGAATTGCTCTCGACCAATTGTTTGTACATATTTGAAAACTTAGAACAGTGTACATTATATTAATTTTTTCCTTATACATTGCCCGCAAAAATCCTAATCAATATGGGAAACATTTTTATTAATTGCTTTGTTGAAAAAATGTTTTTCGCATTAGCCTCTGCTTCGCTTTCAACCACCAAAAAGGAAAAATTATTTTCATGACACTCTTGCCTTACCATTAAAATAGTGTTTGCAATATTAAAAACCAAAATTACAAGTGGAAATTGGCCGTCTGTATCAACTGCCACCCCTTATAGGAGCAGATTAGAAGCTTAAGAAGAAGACGAGAAATCAGTTCATTTAAGAACAAAAACGACACGCAGAGCAACAATCGAGAAACTACTCTAGTACAATACAACGGCGAGAACATCAGAAGACACACATATACATATGTATATACAGGTACATGTCTGAAAATAAGTAGCCCAAAATATCTTCTTCTTCTTAATCTTTTACCCTTTCTACCTTTCGGTGTAAGGGTTCAGAGCCACCGAGCCGTATATGCAAACGCATATACCGTACCGCTCCTGGCCCGCCCAGTGGCATTTCCTTCATTTTCACAGCTTATTAGAGGTACCAGATCCATTTTTAGGATTTTAAACTGCTACGCTCTGCCGCTACCGGATCTCGAACGCCGACCCTTCGCACTGTGAAGCGCGAGTTTTACCACTCAGCCACTGAGGGGGTTCAAAATATACAAGGCTAAAAACATGATTTGAAAATTTCAATTAGTTCGATTGTTATGTCTATTTTCAAAACATCCCACTTTTTCGAAAATCCTCATATACTTCGAAAGCGGTAAAAGATAAGTATAGGGAACATTGAAGTAATTCACCTTTATTTTTTTCTATACAATTCTGCAAGAGGAAAAAATATATAGTATTCCATTAAAAAAAAACATAACTTTGATACTTGGCGCTTTTTTGGCAGTCTGTATATATGACAATATTTTCTAATTATGGACTTTATAAACATACACCATCCTATCAAAAGAGAGTTTTTAAAATTATTAGTTTGGGAACTACAATCTGACGCGCTAGTCGTGAGCTATCCGGCATATATATATACATATATATATACATCTTTCTATCAGTGTCAAGCCAGCTGAAGATTCATACAATCCTGAACCATGCTTAAATAATAAAGATAGCCACTCAGTCGAAATATATATCAGTATATATATATATATATATATATATATATACTGTACCTTATTGTAAAATTACATACCTGAACATAAGTAGCCCAAGATATACCAAACCAAGGCTAAAAACATGATTTGAAAATTTCAATTAGTTTGTGTGTTATGTCCATTTTCAAAACATCTTACTTTTTCGAAAATCCTCAAATACTTCGGAAATGGCTAACGATAGGTATATGTAACATTGAAATAACTCACCTTTATTTTTTCTATACAATTCGGAAAGAGCAAGAAATATATACTGTTCCATTTAAAAAACATAACTTTGATACTTAGCGCTTTGTTGAGGCACCCTGTATAAACGACAATATTTTCTAATTATGACCATTATAAACGTACAGCATCTTATCAAAAAGATTTAAAAAAATATTAGTTTGGGAGCTACAGTCCGAGGAGCTGGTGGTGGGCCAGCCTGTATATTAAGTAACATTTTAATATCATATATGTTATACTTTGATCATTGTATTAATGATTTTAGGTACTCCTGACCACGACAATAAAACAAATGTCGAAATATTGAGTAAATGAACGTACTTCTATTTAATTTAAAGAAAGACCGAGATAAGAATTTCTAAGTATATATGTTTATGTATATATGTATGTAAATATATTTAAATCTACAAAAGAATTAAAAGCACAACACCTACTAAATGCCATAATTGCAAAGTACCACAACAATTTGTTGGATTGCTATTTAAAAAGTGCATTTCAGCAGCATCTAGTGGGATATTTTGACGAAAGGTGTCACGAAGTCATCTACCAGATCGAAAATGCTGTATTCAACAAAGGTTATTGTTGTTTGAAAAATAAAATTAACAGCTTCACATTAACAAGGTTAACAGTTTGTTAAATTACCTATTGTTTTGTGGAGTTTCTGGGACAAACTGTTTTGTTAAATTTTTGTTGAAAGTCACAAAATTTTTCTTGCTATGCAGATAAGAAAGATCTAAAGGTAAATCTATTATTTCCGCAGAGATTAATAGTGATAGAATGAAACACAGTTTGCTCATATTAATGTATTGGTAAACTACAGCACACAAAACTATTCATTTAAGATATTTCTTAAAATAGCATAAAAAGAAAATGATCGTCGAATCACCTAAAACAAAATATTTTGTAATATATGTTTTATACACACCATATAACACAGGCATAAACCTTGGAAAAACGCTTTATTTTGTAACTTATAGGGTGCGTGTATAATAATATAATTTATTACAATTATAGCACTCAAAATAGTAATTTAAACCATACATAAGTTATAATTGCAAGATCAATATTTTATTATAATCTGCTACCGACAAGACATCCGCTTCAACAATAGTTTTCTGATCAGCAACCGAATGAATTGGGGTCATACGCAAAACTATTTCTAATATTTCATTTCAAAAAGCTATAAAAAGGTAAAGTATTTAGTGCTTAAATTTTAGCGTACCAACTACAGCGCGGCGGATATTCGTAACTTCAATTCTCCAAAAATATATTCTGTTGTTTTCGCAACGGGCGAATATCTTTTTCAGATAGTATGACTTCGTGTTTTTGACGAATATGCATAGATATGTATTTATGTAACAATTATTGACAAGAAGCGCCTAGTTCATGAGAGCATAAGAACAAGTGGATCTCCTCGCACACTGGGCAGTAATTGTATTGAAATTTTAAATTTTAGAATATCACGTGACTAAAACTCCTGTTATCGGAAACGTCTCCATTTCCACTAGTACAATGAAGTTAATGGACATTATGGTTTTTCGAAGCCGATAAAACTACTGTTATAGTTTTCTGAAACAGCGTGTGGCAAAACTCTCATCAGTAGTCAAGTTAGTGGAGTCGAAACGAGTTGAAAGATATCTTCGGAAGCGTAGGTGACGAGGGGATTTGCGATATTCTTCTGAATACAATTATTGCACCTGTGCATGGGAATTCATGCGCTCTTGTGGTCTCATGTACCAGCCACCTGGAGTGACGACCAAGGAGTTACTATCATCTTTATGATAATGGAGTTTCCCATACACCTACAGTCAGTTAAAACCCACAGCATAATAATTGCTTTGCATATGAGTACTGCAGATATTAAACAGGGTACCGACACTGCTAAATTTCTTCTTCTTCTTCATCATGTACCTTTTACCGCTAGGTGTAAAGCCGGTGGAGTTGAGTTTAACGTTGCAGCCTAGAATTCTCTCCCGATACCTTTCTATCGTGTGTGTTCTTCCTAATTTCTTCCCATTATATTCGCCTTCTTTCTGTTTCCACTCGCACACCGTCAGTTCAAGTTTTTCTGGGTCTTCCCCTTTTACTCTTCCCCCAGGCTTGCGTTTTATATACCTTTTTCGGTAGTCTCTCATTCCGCATACGGCGCACATGTCCAAATCATCTGAACTGCCTTTCCTGTATTTTTTGTCTATGTCGGTCCTTATCTTGTCTAATGGTTTTATTTTCTATACGTCTCGAAAACCTTATTTCCACCACATTCATTAATCTTTTATATTTCTCCATTAAAGTCCATGTTTCATTACCGCACATAATTTAGCCTTACAACTTTTTTACTACGTCCGTTTTAACTTTTTTATGTACATATTTCCCTCTTCCAGAAAAATTTTGTTTCCATCATATTGAACATCTTTGCTGCCTTTCCTATTCTGTCATTAATTGCTCTTTCAAATCTTTCATTATTTTCAATTATGGATCCTAAATATCTAAAACTCATATCATGTTTTGTTTTCCCGTATTTATCTGGCCTAGTTGTTGTTTAACACCTATCTTTCTTTCAAATTTTCTTCATTCTTAGTTGTTGGTTCCTACTATGTGGTTATTGTTTCTATGCATCGCATTTATTTATTCAATAATCCTTTTTTCTATATCTCCTTTTCCAGGATTCTCCATATATTTTCTCTTTTTATTCTAGTGAACGCATTATCTAATTCAATGAAGCACGTATATATTTTTTATTTTTATTGATGCATTGTTCATTTATTTGTTTTACCGTGAATATTAAGTCTTGAGTGCTCTTTTCCTCTTCTAAACCGTACTGTTCCTTATTTCTAATTCTTTCTTTGAGAACTCTTGTATGTACTTTTATAGGCTCACTTGTTAGTGTTATTCCTCTCTAGTAATCATACATTTTTTATCTCCTTTCTTGTATATGGGTGTTATTCCTGTATTCCATTGCCTCGGCACTGCAGTCTTTACTATTGCATTTAATAGTTCCGTTAACTGGGTTATTCCTTCTTCTCCCATGTATTTTATCATTTCTCGTGTTCTATCGTCAATTCATAATGCTTATCTAGTTTAAACTTTTGTATAACCTCCTCTTTATGTATTTGTTTTATTTCGTCAGTTGTGTTGGTCTCCTCTCATACATTGGTTATGTTTGTTTCAGACTCTCTCACTTCCTTGAAGTACTGTCTCCATCTTTACATTATTTATTTTTCCTCTGTAATTATATTTCCAACCTTTCCTTTATATTATAGTCGTCATATATAATATTTATCATACTATATTCTTTTTCTTTTCTTAGTGGCTTGAGGGTCCCGTAAAATAATTCATTGTCCCTATAGTTCCTATCTTTTGCCCGAACTTCATCCGTGATTCCTGTTTTGTTTTTCTCTAATTCTTTTCTCCTTTTCTTGTATATTCCGTAATCATTAATCTTCTTTGTACTTAGGTATCTCTGCCACGTCCGTTTCTTCTGCTAAATTTCTGATTTAATATGTTCGTTGCACCATTCCGTTTTCTTTTATATTTTTGTTTGCTACTCTACATCATTTCTACAACTCTCCATGGCTGCACCAAGTGCAACACTAATTTTCTCCACCCATATGTAGGTCACAGTTTTCTCATTTTTGTGTTTATCATTTCCTGGAATTTTGTATGATATTCTTTTTCTTTCAGTTCGTGACTTCTATTTTTTCAACCCTTATTTACTTTCTTCTCAATTTCTCGCATATCTATCTTTATGCTACATTATGTAGCTTACAAAGGCCATATTTCCAAAGACTTTTATCGGGCATCAAGCGTACCTCAGGGAACTAATCTGGGTCCCCTTTTATTTTTACTATTTCTAAATGATTTACCTTCTATACTTGATTGCCCGAGCTTACTTTTTGCTGATGACTTAAAATTGTGCGCTACCATCAACAACATTGATGACTGTGTATCGCTTCAGAATCAGGTGAATACAGTGTACTAATGGTGTGCAGATAATGGTTTGAGTATGAATATATCTAAGTGTAGAGTAGTAAGCTTCACGCGGAGACTAAATAGTGTTGTATACGATTACCACTTAAATAATACTACTTTTACGCGCAGTGAAGCTATGCATGATCTGGGTGTAACTTTTGACTCTCAACTTACATTTAACGATCACATCAATGGGATATGTTCTTCTGCTTTAAAAATGCTGGGTTTTATTATAAGAATTACACGAACCTTCACATCTACTGCTCCGATCTTGTCTTTATATTTCTCCTTCGTGCGCTCTAAGCTGGAATATGCATCCTTGATTTGGTCCCCTTTTTACAAATACTATATAAACTCATGAGAACAAGTACATAGACGTTCTCTAAAATATATCTACTTTGAGGATTATTCTATATATCCTGTTCAGAACTTTAGTCACAAATTACTTCTGGACTTGTACGGGATTGAAGCTCTTGATCTGCGGCGAACTCATGCTGATTTTAATTTCTTTTCAATTTACTTCACAATAGTTTGGATGCGCCGAAAATATTATATCAAATTAATTTCATGGTACCTCGTCCAGGCTCTAGATCTACAACGATGTTTCACTGCAGTAAACCAAATACTAATATTTTAATTAAATCCCTTCTCTATAGGATGTGTATGAATTACGATAACCTTTTGGATCAATCCATTGATATTCACTTTTCACCATTGGTTTCAATCTTAAATATTTGCACTACTAACTTTCGGTATTTGTAGATGATTGCTTTGTGATGGCACCTATGTATTGCTGAAATAGATTTAAATATACATATGTTGTGAAGTACTTGTCCTGTAATTGGATTATGGTTATGGTTGGGCAAAATATATTATTATTATTATTATTATTATTATTATTATTTATTAGATAGTGAGGACTACCTATCTCTGCATCCCGTGTTACCTTCACACCTTGGATCATTTTCGTCTTGTACTTGCTTATCAGAAAATAATCTGTAATAGATTTTTCTCTACTATTTTCTTCCACATTCCTAAATTTGTGGTTATCTCTCTGTTTAAATTTGGTATTTTTAATCACTAAATTATTTTCTATGTTCATTCTCTTCCGAAGTACTTTTTATATTCGAGTTTCTCACTTGCATTTCGATCTCATAACCATTACATTTTCTTCCCCGTCGTCTATTGCTCCCTGCAGTTTCGTCTTCATTTACTACATACGCTATTATCATGATGCATACCTCTCCTATTTTAAACAGTCTTTCGTTAATGTATTATTCTTTTAACACATCTTTCAATCTAACTAGTTTTATTATTAATTCCACCCCACACCTTGCCCTCTACGTCTTCTTCACTCCCATCCAAAACAGTCAATATCCTTTATGTATTCTCTTTATGTCGTTTCTTTCTTTTTTTTGTTTCAGTGATTCCTAGCACTTCCATCTGATGTTTGGTCATTGCCACCACCAGCTCTTCTTCTTCCTCTTCACACTTCTCACATTCAATGTGCCCTGGCTCTCCTTGCCATGTTGTTTTTCCTTTTCTTTTGTCTTATACCCTTTTCGCCCTCCTCCACAGTCATTCCTGCAAAATTTCTAATTGCTGTTATTATTATTATTATTGTAGGATTCTCTCACTTGTTACAGTATAGCTGACATTGGGTAGATTTGCACTAAGTTAGTCCTTAAACTCTTTTTAGAAATTTTGTTGTTTTGAGAGTGACTGCTTTCTACAGGTTTGTATTAAAATACGACAGGAAAATGTGTAATTTTACAAGGTTTTTGCCTGCTGTTTGCGTTAGTTACGCACTTACGGATCCGTAAGTATCCAGATTCATAGGAATTATACTGCCCCCTGAAAACTCTTCCTTTGTATGAGATTTAAGTATTAGTTGAAGCGCAATTCTCTTATAGACTACTGTGTTCTGATACCAGTTAGACATATACACTGAATTAGATAATTCTGAAAACTACAACAATAATTAATAATATAATATTAAAACATCTCGTTCCAATCTTACCTCAAATGCAACTTGTTCTGCAGGGAATGCGTAATAAGCAAACTGACAATAGAAAATAAATACATTCAAAAATTGTTCAACATCATATTTTCCATATCTAAAACAAGCATAGTATTTAGTATTTTATATAGGTATTCGTTATCAATAATGAAGTCATTGTAAAAAGTATCGTTGCCACCTACCCCATCAATTCATACAATGCAACACAGCTCGAGGTAAGAGTGGCAATGTAGTGGAAGAGTAAAGTGAAAGAAAACTTGCTCTTCATTTTTAGAAACGTCCTGAAATTAATAACATATAATGTTAGACTACTGTGTTTATGCATTTTCTAACAGGTGATCAGATACAAATAAATTTGACGTTTTTAAGAAATCCTGGATGAAGACTTACATTTAGGCAATATATAGATTTTCAGAAGATCGAGTGATTCATCGGCATATTATAGTCGGCTCGCTGGCATAAAGCGAATGTTTATTTTAAATCACACGCATATTTTCAGTATAACTTTACTGTTGTAGTATAAATTGTATATCCTTCCTATACTCACGCATGCGGTCTGTGAGACCGTCTTATATAGTATAGTATGTGTTTCATATTTTGACGTGAGTATAGGAAGGATATGTAACTTAAGATACTTTCCCTATTTTTCCTTTGCATATTTTTTTATATGCATTTTTTAAAATTTTTAATACATTTGTCGAAACTTTTATTTTATTTCTGCTTCCTGGCTACCACAGCTGTCGATTACTACTCCAACATATTTAAACTGGCCCACCTGTTCTACCTTCAATCCCTCCACCTCCTTGTTGATATACCACTCCCCTATCACCATTACTTTTGCCCTGTATTGTTCAGTCTTATGCCTTTTTATTACTGTATTTTCTCCCTTCCAAGTTTTTGTATCCGACATTCATTATTTTCTACTTCTTTTGAGCATTCTTTACTAGCTTTGTTCATATATATGGAAATGGCGTGGGGCTTAATCCTGAACCTTGTATTAGTCTATTTTGATTTATAAACCCTTCTAACTTCATGTTTTTTTTTTTTTCATTATGTAGGAGAGAGCGGGCTACAGTGGGTGTAGGGGCACAGTGTGTATAGGGGTACAGTGGGTATAGGACCACAGTAACCAGTCTCCAAAATCTCATAAATTAATAGCTGGATCACATCCGCCATCCCTTACCGAATAATAGCGTGCACAAATCTACTTCTACACGCTATTGGATTAAATATGTAGGTAAACTACTTTCCGACATTAAGCAGCAGTTGAAATAACGTGTTGCAAAATTTGCTATCGTATTAAAATTGTGATTACACAAATGATTTTTTGACGGTACGTAAATATTATCTTATACGGTGTTGCGAAGTACATATTAACAATATGTGCACGTATTGGAATAGTTGCTTTAACATGTAAAATGAGTAACCGACTTAAATGTTGAAGGTTAACTTTTGGGTACAGTGATCACACTAACGCGGGGCACCAGTTACTAAACCAGATGTGAGATGTCCTTTGTATCTCGTACAGTTTACAAAAATTTATAAATCATAATTGTACTTCTTTTCAGTTTCCTTTTAATTTGGTACGAAATCAAAAGCGAAAAAGTTAAATTGCATTAACACCTCTCGAAACTAGCAGTAACTAGTTTCACAGCTTCCGCCAGGAAATGTTCTTGATAGAAGTTTGTCAATGAATCAATCCGATTTTAAATTCCCAGAACAACCTTATCGCGGTATGTTAGGAAGCGTAAACATAGAGATACTGTTTAGCAACATTTTACTATCGATGAACTGTCAAATGATGTGAAAATACTAGATGGTTGGAGAATATGTAAATGTGCCGACAAATATTGGTGTACCTTCTTCTTGAAGAGAAATACGACCCTCTCCTTGAGAATACCGGAAGCCACCTCTTTGGCAAGAGCCATTGGTTTTAGTCGACCTGTGGTAAATATGTTTTTTGACAACTCGATTTTGGCTAAATAATCTGGGACCTGAAAGACTTTGTAACATGTGCGAAACCGGGCTCATTACTTACTCATTGATGATTTTTCCAAGAGTGCATTTCAAACATAACATGATTAAAAGGGTTCCTCTAGCCACTGTAGGTATCGCTTCACGATCTGTGGGATCAGTAATGACATTTTTGTGCAGTGGTTCCGTAATTTTATTCAGCATGCGCGCTCATCTCAAGATTATAGAGTCCTTCTTATAATGGATAATCATGAAGCGCATGTTTGTCTGGAAGCTACACAAACGCGCGAAGGCTAACGGTGCAATTCTTCTAAGTCTACCTCCTCGCACTACTCATCGACGACAGCCGTTAAATCATTCTATATACCGACCTTTGAAAAGGTATTATAATGAAACTTGTCAGTATCGGTTGCTAATGAATCCAGGCAACAGAATAACAATATATCAAATAGCAGGTTGTTTCGAAACAGTTTATCCAAAGACCAAAAAATATTGTTTTGGATTTCAAGCAATGGGTATATTTCTCCTGAATAAAAATATATTTGGTGAACATGAATTTTTACCTGCGGAGGCAACTAATCAATCACAAATCGCAAATTAAGTAGAATGTGTTAATGCGCAAAATCTGTCTCAATCAGGTTGCAGCCATCATAATCAAGATATTCAAGATAAGAACCAGATATCAGATAATAATAGGACATATTCACCAAAAACTCCTTCGTATTTTAGATGTAGAACTCCGGAGAAACAAATAGTTTCACCTTAAATGATTTTACCATGACCAAAAGCTCAGTTCAAACAACACAATAAAAGGGGTAGAAAACGTAAACCAACCACTACACTAACCGATACACCAATGCTGAGACAATTTGTGGATGAATTTCTTGTAAGAAATTCTAAGAAAATCAATTGAAGTAAAAGAAACTGTTTCAAGAAGAAAGGTGCAAATAAAAGAAAGAAGGAAGTGAGAGTAGAAGAATTGAGTTCGGGGAAGAAACCATTAGCTTTATTGATAACGAGGAAAACCTTACTGTAAAAGAAGACGTAGAAAAAGAAAACGGAACTGATGGCAACACATCCAACATCGAAAAGAACAGTTTTGTGCTGGTTAAATTCGCCTTTAAAAACTCAATGAAATATCTTGTTCGGAACGTTACCAGTATTAATAATAAAGAAATAACGTCTAATTTCCTCAGAAAACATGGACAATATCTTACATTTCTTTCTATAGAAGACATATTTCAATGATGTTGTTCTTCATCCCAAGGAACTAACAAAAACTGGTTGTTATTTCAAGGACGAGAAACATGTATACCTTTAATATCAACCTTGATCGTTATGCTGTTGGTTAAAACATTGTTACTAGTAACAACAATAAACATATTAACCTACACTGACCTCTTATTACGTTTTATTACTTTATTTCCCATGGCGTAATTCATCAAAATAATATATCCACGGTACCCCAAACATTAAACCACTGAGCCTCGCTCCGAGGCTTACTACCCCACTGACCTATACATTACAGTATTAGTCTGTCAAAATCATGCTAACATATGTATAAGTGTACAGCACACAAGGAAAATCTATTGTGAATTCAGTAGCCGTCCCTACATCAGATTCTTAGAAACTATGTAGTCTGAATTACTCTACACTCCTGTTCTGTTCTGTTCTATTCAGTGCTGTAAAGTAGTTTTTCATTTTCTACGCGGTCGTGATCTATTCTATGCCCAAACTCTCTTCATGTTCTCTTATTTGCTGCCATCACTACAATTCACTGTGTTTCTTTTCTGTTAGTTATCTTCTCTTCGAATTCTCAAATATTTCTTCCACAATTTTCTTTTCTTTCTTAACTTCTCTTTTTATTTCGGTTTTCCACGAAGCTGTTTGTCCTTTTTAATATTTGTCTTGATTATTCCGCACACTTTGGTAGCTTGCATTATATTATTCTTGAATATGCTTTTTTCCAGTTACTTGTGTGATGTTTGCTATGGTTGTGTATCAGTGTTCACTGTTATTTGTGTTCTTACTATATTTGCTCATAATTAAGTTGAGAGCGCTTTTTATTTCTAATTATTTGTATTAGTTTTTTTTTTGTAAAGGATGTACGTGTTATTTCTCGTAACTAGTTTTACATATTGTCTTCGCTACGGCTCTACCCATAATCGCTCTCTTCCGTATTTTCTTATCCAGTTTGTATCCTTTCCATGTCTATTAAATCATGTACACCATAGCCGCCTTCATTAATTATAAGTTTATTCTTTTATATTGTTACACTTCGCGTACTAAAAGAAAATAGTAATTATATTAATTTATTAATTAATTCTTTTCGCTCAACTTTTTTCGCTCAAAACTTGTTTTCTTTTCTAACTTAAAAACGACAACATCTGCGTTCACAGAATTCTAAACACTAATAAAACTCATGTACCATTTTTTTAAAAGAACTTTTACAAAGCATAACTGCATCGAATTCCTTTGCGACTTAAAAATCTCTGTTTTATCACTCCTACGATTGTCGGTATTTTATTTTACAGCACGCTTTGTTCTCCGGACGACCCTTTCGCAGTTTTTGGTTGTTTTCGTTGAACTCTACAAGAGGTTCGTAAGTTTGATTTATTTCAGGCAATATCCACTGCAAGGCGAGGAATTTTCGTCCGTTTTCTCTTTTACAGCCTTCTTTGTTAAAATTCGACATCTCGGAATAAAAGGTTGCAGCCGATCACCCCTGCACGTTAGATTCTTTTTCTATTTTTTTGTCCTCTCTCGCTTCTGCATGACCTAAATTGGAAGTTGTCCATTTGTCCGCTTCTGATTGGCTGCAGTTGATTTCGATACTTCCCTAAAACCCTTTTGACTTAGAGAAAAACAAGACTCTCAGAGTATCTCTCGATCCTTTAACACGACTCTTACGCTCATACGCTTAACTCGACAACTTCGGCACTTCGGTACTTCGTCATTTACGCGATATTCGACCCCCGCCCCTCTTTGCGAATCTAATCGAACGACGCCGACGCTCTCGATTAATTCAGTGCAGAACGCGAATTCGTGTAACACGTGTGTGATACAGCGGATACTCCTACTGCAGTCCCCCAGCGTGCCCGTCTCAGCCCCACTGTTCGAGATCAAGGCTCCAGGACTTACAGGTTTGATTATATCACACATTCTTTCTTTCAGCCGTTTGCCGTTCGTTCCGACGCACACCGAAGGTCCCCCAGCGTGCCCGTTTTCAGCCCCATTGCTAGAGATCAAGGCACCAGGACCAAGGTTATTCGTAACATACATTCGACCTTTCTTTCAGCCGATTACCTTTCACCACTGTCGTATTAACCCCTTTATTTCAGCTTCCACGAGGCTCGAGCGTGCCGTGGTTGACATCACATATTATTTTATTCTTAATCTAACTGTTAAAATCGCATATCGAAACCTTTTTTTTTTAATTTCTCTTTCTATTATTCGCGTACTCGTAAATACCATCATTATTAAATATAACCTTTAAGGACAAGCTCCTGTGTGTTTCTTTTCATAACCTTTTTTGCAGCTTCTAATAAAGTGTTGTTTTTTTGTTTTCTTAATTAATTGTCAAGGGGAAACTAGCCGGCGCAACAACAACAACCACCACAACCAACCCTCTTTGCTGTTAATAATATATTATTATATCTTACATATATGTGCAGTGCAGATGTTTTAAGTATCGCTCTCAAATTAGTACTGGTTTCTTTTGATATTTATCATAGTTGGTAAGATTAGTACCAATCTATAGCTTAAATTTCACTTTTTATTTTCGTGCTTAGTCGAAGTCCTATTATTTCATAATTATTGCGATATTTTGAGTTAAAGTAACTATCCTTGAAATATACCACTCCGTTTTTCTTATTCGCAAGTTAAAAGCAAACTGGTAAATTTATTGATGTATTTTGTTGCGATTTGCTTACATATATGTATACATGTAAGTCGAATTTTAATTATTCCACTCCCTTTGTTTAAACCATTAATTACCTTGCTGCCGCCCTCTCGTTTGTTTTTGTTAGTCAGTACGACTGGCGCCGTACTGTGAAAAAGAGTGTCCTTGTTAGATATTCCTTACATAAATTAAATACTCTTTTATATTAGTCATGGTACCTACATTATCTGTAACCTGTGTTTATTCTAACACTTTGGTGGAGGACCATAAAGGCGTTGCTTGCTGTGTTTGTAAACAATTATTTAACTATTCTTGTGTGGAGCTTACTGTGTCTGAAATACGAATGATTAAATCCAAGCATTGTCTCAATTGGATATGTAATACTTGTTCTAGTTTAGGTACTGACTTGAACGATTAAAAGGTTGTTATCTTTGCATTTAAAGAGGAGTCGTCGGAGTTGAGAAATGAGAATCTTTCTTCTACATCTACGCGTATGAAGAGGTTATTCAGGAGATTCGTGAACGATACAAAAGGAAATCTAATCTGATTATTTATGGAATTAACGAAAAAACGACTAATTCAGAAGCTGATCGTCATACTAATGATGATGAAGTGGTTAAGAATTTGTTAAAACATATCTCCAATGAACTTAATGCTTTTCCTGTGCGATTGGGTAGATTTGACAGTTCCAATCCTTAGTATAGATCGGTTAGAGTTACGCTTGATGATGAGCAGTTGGTTCATGATGCCATTCACAGATCTAAGCTTCTCAAAAACAACATTGACATTCATGATATTCGTGTGTGATTAGATCGTACGCCGCGCCAGATAAATTATTTTCGTGAGTTTAAAGAACTGAATTCTCGAATGAATAATGGAGAAGAATTGAAAACTGAATACTTTAACTTTATTCCAAGAATTGTCGCTTGAAACTAAAAACTTCCAACAAACTCAACACTCCGTATACTGATCTTCATTGTTATTATTAAAATTGCCGTGACATAAGAAACAAAGCTTATGAATTCTATGCGTCTATCAGTGTTTCATCGTATGACTTAATTTTTCCTTACAGAGTCTCGGTTATCAGAAGAAGTGAATAGTGCTGAATTTTTTTCCCTTTTCTGTGATTCAAACTGTTCGAAAATGTTCTAATTCTCGGGGACCATAATTGTTCTAACTTAATACTACATGATGCTCAAGATTCCAAATCATGTATATTGAAATCGTTCTTGGAATTCACTAACTTCAATCAGTCTAACACTATTTTGAATTAAATGTATATATATATATATATTTCGTGACCTTTTTATACTTATCTTATATGATAGAGATCTACCACTAATAGGTCAATAAAACAAGGCTGGTTTGAACGATAGTTATATTTTCAGAACGTTTACAAACGTTTTCGGAACACCTTCGTCAGTGAAAATATAACTAGATAAATATATAAACAAACTTTTGTTTTTTATTTGGGACTAATATATGAAATGATAAATATACAGAAAGACACTAAAACTATTAATTTCAGGACCGATATTCAAAATTTAAGTAATGTATATAGCAATTTGTTAAAATGACATTTGCATTTCTTAAGAAGGAAACCTTTGGCTAGGTTTTTGAATTTGGTTTTCCCTAGTCCTTGAACAGAATTGTTAAGGTTTCGACAAAGATTTTTTGATATAAGGTTTTACTTAATTTGCATGTATGTTTACACATTAATTTAGTTTTTATAATTTATATATATATAAAAGTTGGTTATACATCCTCTATATCAAGAAATCCTAGTCACTAGTTATTTTGTTGATAGTCCCAAATAAAAAACAAAAGTTTGTTTATATATTTATGTAGTTATATTTTCACTGACGAAGGTGTTCCGAAAACGTTTGTAAACGTTCTGAAAATATAACTATCGTTCAAACCAGCCTTGTTTTATTGACCTATTAGTGGTAGATCTCTATCATATAAGATAACTATTTTGAATGTGAACAATAGAATTTTAGATTTACTTATTTCTGATATTCCTTGTAATGTTGAACGAGATAGCGCTCCACTGATTCCAGAGGATGTTAATCATTCTGTACTGTCTTTTAATTTTTCAACAGACTGCAAGCCGCCGCCAATTTGAATTATTCCAATTATAACAAAACTTATAGCTTCCGTAGAGCGGATTTTCCAGCGCTTTATGCATCATTACAGAGTATTAATTGGGGCTTTCCGAACGATTTCGTGGATGTCAATACATCTTGCCATTCCTTGTATCAGGTGCTCTATGACGATTTTGATAAACATGTTCCTTTAATTATGGGGTCTCGTGGGCACTATCCGAAGTTGTTTACACCGCAATTAATTTATGATATCAAATTGAAAGAAAAATATCATAAAAAGTATAAAGGCTTTACAAGGCGGACACTTTGCTCTGTTCGGATGCCATCTAGAGAACGCTTTAGTAGTATGGTATCCTTTTTATTTAACACACAGACGAGATCTTGAATTATTTCAAAGAAGATTTTTAAAATTCTTAAGCTTTCAAATTGATAATATTTATCCAGTTAGAAATATAGATCAGGCAATATTGTTGAATAGCTTCGAGATACCGTCACTTCAGTTCCGAAGAAATACTTCTAGCGTTATACTTGTCATCATCATTTCATTCATGGTAACATTGGCTGTCATAATTATTTGCAATTACTAAACTTTGATGTACCACCATTTCTATCTCGTATTGTTGTGGGGGTATACTATTCTGCATATTTTCGTTCATTCATGTACCTAAACTTGTAATTTATTGGACAATAACGAATGCTATTATTATTATTATTATTATTATTATTATTATTACTATTATTATTATTATTTCTTCACCGCAAACTGTAATCGTAGGCTACTTTCGTCCCTTTTAGGACTCATCAGTAAGGTACAGTTAGTATGAGATTAACAAACCAAGCTTCCTCAGATAGTTGTGCAACAAACGTTCATGACAATAGATTTAATTCAACGAGCAGCTCCATTTAATTAAATAAAGTAATATTAACATACAAAATATATAGCACCTACGACGAATGACAAAGAAAAAACTAGTTTCAACGAAAGTCTTGAGAGACTCAAAATTAATTCAACAAAAAGGGCATAATAAGCTTAACTAACTCTCTATATGGCAACCTACAACTGAGATTCGTTTGTTATCTCTTTTTGAAAGCTACATATGTAATGGTCTCCACAGCAACCACCTCGTCCTTCCTAGGACTCGACTATACGGCAAATGATTAACAAAGCAAGTTTCATCGGTTATTTGTGTAACAAAATTTTATTGCAATAGATTTGACTAAACGAGTAGCTCTATTTGATGAACTAAAACGATATTGGCATATCCAAAATACATCAGCTGCATCGAATGACAAGCAGAAGAGTTCTTTCAACGATAAACTCGAGAGAGTCAAAAATAATAAAAACAAAAAAATTAGAAATCTCTTGGGGTTCCTTTGTTATGCAGTTTTTATAGAATGCTACGCAGTGGTCTGCATATAAAGCACGAATTGTACATACATATATACAGTACCGTCACAAAGTTTGGAAGCAAGTACGAATTTCTTCGAAATATGAATAACAGTAAATGTACACTAAAACTGTTAATCCCTATTCTTAATAAAAGTATATGAAAACGTTATCAATACGTATTTCTTACAAATCTAAGTATTACAAAAGAAATTAGATTTAAATCGATTTATTGCTTTGCAATATTAAAATAATGAGGTTGGCTGCGTTAACAGATGGGGAGGTATAATAACGAGGGTGCGTCGGATACTATAGTGGGGTATTCAGGTAATAGTTAGACTGTACTGTAAACCATTTCTATCGTTATGTCTAGCAAGTTATCCCCGCAAATATTTTTAGCTTGAAATCAGTATGCAAGTTTTAAATTTGTGTGAAAATTAAACAAAATTTTGGAAAAAATGCTGCACCGCAACCAAATAACTTTAGAAAAACGTTCAGCTATTTGTACCCTTCGGGATGAAGTATATTCAGAAAGGGCTGTCGCTACTAGAGTGGGAATTTCACCGAAAGGTATTCATTATATCTTAGCGGGAAAGAGAGAAACGGGGCAGTTTTGTGATCGAAGAAGAAGTGAACAACCACGGACAACAACAGCAGCGGAGGATAGATTCATTGTAACGTCAGCTACACGAGGTCGACGGCTTACGGCACTAGATATCACCAGGCACCTTAATGCCAGGCGATAAACGAAGGTGTCGGTCACTACTGTAAAAAGGGGCTTCCGCGGGTTTGATAGGGTACGTTGCCGCAAAAAGAGCTCTTATTGAAACGTCAGCATAACGATAAAATATTGACATAGGCAAGAGAATGTGCAAACCGGACAGTAGATGAGTGGAAAACCGTGTTGTGCATCGACAAGTCGAAATTCAAACTATTACTAACGTACAGTTTTCGTTCGCCGTGGACTGGGTGAACATCTTTATTAAGCTTGCTTAATACCTTCGATAAAAGATTGTGGTGAAACGTGATGATTTGGGGTTGTTTCGGTGGTATAAGAACAGCCGATTTGGTGAAAACAACTGGAATAATGCTGAAGGAACAGTGTTTAGACATTTCAAAAACTAACACTTCATACACACTAGCCATCTGGAAGTCATATTATGGGATCAATCGTTCATTTTTCAATACGACAACGACCCAAAACACATAGCTAGGGTACGTAAAAACATTCTAGAAGGGAAAGAAGCAGAAGGTGAGATAATAATAATGGTCGGCCTTCTCAGAGTCCTGCCTTATCACCTCTTGAGCTTTAATGGGGTAAACTTGACCGAGTAGCTAAAGAAAGACAACTGCAAAATGCTCAATAGTTGTGGGCTTATTTACAGAAAATATGGCCCCAAATTCATGCTATTATTTAGAAAAGTTAGTTAGCAGATTACCCAGAATTTGCTAAGCTATAATACAGGTTAAGGAACGACATATCGATGAAAGTAATTTATAAATTCATTGACATGTCTCACGTTATTATTTTTGAAATATTATTTGTATTTCTTATTGCTCTTATATATTCTTTATTAATTTCAATAAAACATTCGACAAAAGCGTGATATATATACCTTTTTCGTAAAACTGCTTACTGCTTCCAAACTTAGTGACAGTAGTGTATATGCTTCATTATCATGGAGGGAATTATACTGTACTACATTAAGATCAATTTTGAGGTCTAAACAAAATCAAGAAAAACCGAAGTCGTTAACTTATCAATTCTTAACACCCTCACAACTTACAATTAGGACTTTAGTCGCCCGTATTTAATTTGGGGTCTCTAATTATTTTATTATACTATAATTATGCTATACATTTGAATAAGTACTTACAATATAAGGAATTGATGGTATTTGATACATTCGATCAATTTATTCTCCGACTTGAAAGAAGCATTGGATGCTGAATTTTGAAGTTTATACTTCAATCTTCTAAGGTGTATGACAATTCGTACACAGGATGCCAAATAAAGACAATCATAGCCAGTAATTATTGGAACTATCAACAGAAATAGGTAATATTGAAATGCCAGTATGATAACATCGACCCCAATAATATCTGTGATCCACGTTTCAAGAATGAACAAGCGGCTTTCGTACAATGCTGGTCGCAACATAAAGAAGACTGCAGCACCTGTTGCGCATACGGGTAATATCAGCTGACAAGCATTAATGGTTCTATAAAACTTGTTCTCAGATGCAAGGAAGTTGATATCAAAATCTTCCTCTTTCCAAACTATTCCAGGTTTCGAAGATAAAAGTGCTGCCATGGATAACCGGCTGTATATTAGTAATATATACTTTAATAGCGTCTGTAAAAAGAACATAACACATTACAGTGTATACACATTTATTGCAAAATGTTGTATTATCTAACAGCGTAATCGTAGTGCATTAAAATACTATGATTAAGGATATTAGTTTCTTTGTGATTATAGAATGTTATGGGAATTAGAAAGAGTGGAAATATCTGGTTAGAAAGAGTAGAAATATCTGGTTAAAAACAAACTCCACAGTTCCTACTCTTACCACACCGATTTGAATACCTTCAAATATTTACTTCAATAACCAAGTTGTTATTTTAAATGAAGAAATTTCAAATGAAAGAACTGTGGCTTGTGAAATACTAGCTCTTAAAGCAAGACACTATCGATCGTGTATAGTTATCTGGGTAATTAATTCGTCCTCTTCACGCAAACTCTACTTTTTTTAGTGAATTACAGCTTATTTGTTGAAATTGATATCGCCAGAGTATGCAAAAGAATTATATTATTTGAATTCATTTTATACCAATTTTTCTTATTTTAGTCATAGCCCTTCGATTAAAAAAATGGGCTACAATTTTATACAAACTAAACATACATATAAATCAAGGGTAAACACGCGTCCAATTACATACTAATGAAACTACTAACAATGATTTACTATGGTAGCACGTGTTTCCTTAGCTGCGAGCGTGGTAGCTTCAAATCACGTGATCTATATTATGAGGTCATCATGTACGATGAAATGCAAATATTATAAAAGGTCGGAATTTTATTTGGATCCGTCGGCAATACACTCCATACTTATCCATTAATACGTAGGCTATTCGCTGTCCTCGTGGAAGGTTTGCTAGCTCTTGTATTAATAATAATATTAATACTTTTTCTAATAATTTTTATTTAAGTATGTATTAATTACAGTAGTACCCCGAATCCCTAAGCCAAAACTACAGGTATACATATATGGGTAGATTAAAATTTGCTTTGAACTGTATAAAAATGTGTCAAAACAATAAATGCAACTTGTTCAAATGAAATTGTAAACTGAAAGTGTGTGTATATTAATATACTAATTAATTAATATTTTTTGGAATGTGAGTCTCCCCAAAATCACAGCTTTGTTGGCGGATTTTCAATGATTTCTTTGTAAAATTTTCCTGTATGTCCTGCTTTCAATTAACATCTGCATTCTATAATAATGATTCCGTGTCATAAAAATGTTGGATCAAACTAATTCATATTGCAATATCTTGCCAAATATTTCAACATGAACTTTAGTCCACAAATGTTCGACACTTCGTTAAAATTTTGAGATTTCTTGAGAACTTTTCTGCGGTGAAATTGATTTTAGACGAAAAAGGTAAAGATCGGAATTGGTCTATTAGGATTTTACAATTTAATATCAGTAATAACCTGAGGAATATATGTTGAGAATATTTTTCATTTAATATTGTTGATTCGAGATTGGCGGATAATAAAGATTTTACAGTGATTTTAAATTTTATTTCTACCTACGATGCTGATTCCTTGAATGTTATTATGAATATTTCCGTCTTTGTGTTCAATTAATAATAGTTTTGCTATAGGCAGAGGATGTAGCTTACCTACATTCTTTTACCTTCTAGACATATTTGAATTATATTATGTACCTACTTTTTTGAAACGCCAAATCCACCAATGTGCTGCCTCGTCAAAATTATTTTCAAATGTTGTAAAAGATATGCTATAATATACCGCAGTTTATCGATATATATGCCACAGCTTTTACTACTTTCTTTTCATTTACGTAATTCTGTAAGCGATTTCACTTTTTTAAATTATCTTTCACACTTTCGACAAAACGTGGTCTGGGTTTACTTCTTTTACAGTATTGTACAGCTTTGATTTGGTAATTTAAGTTAATAGTAATGAATTCTTCTTTCACAAATTGCGCTTCATGTGGTTCTTCTAATCATTTAAGTCCGATACTGACACTTTTCCGACACATTTCCGATATTTACAATCGTATCTTTCAAAGCTACGTGCAACTAAAGTTCTGATACGTAAGATAGTCCAATCAGCTGGAAGTTTTACCTGTGAAGTTTTAGAGGAGTTTTGAAAATTGGTATATTTATAGATTTTGACGTGCTCTTTCAGAATTTTTACTTTGCCACCTCGTTCTGTTTCCGGAAATAGCCGCCATATTGGAGAAATGGCGCTCCGAAACAGTTTCTCGACGATATTTCCTTTCCAATTCACTTTACGGTAAAAATAGTTATGTAATAAATTAAATTAGGAAATATTTCCTGTAATTTATGTATCAACCCTTTTTTGTGAAATGAAGTTTTGGCGTACGAGCGCTGCAAAATTTACTCCATTACGCGTATTGGCCAACAAACTCAATTCCACACCACCATGAGGTAAAGTTCCTGGCGCGTTTTTTTAGTGGTATCCCCAGTAGACCTAATCCACATGTGTTGCACTGTTGACTTTAGCGCATTCTCCTTCGTTTCGCTATCTCTGATGGACCAGTTTTTGCGAGTCCTTCGTCTCCAGAACTGAGCAAAATCTCACGGATAGGAAGTGTTTCGACTTCATCAACTTCTTCCTCGATTTCGTGGAAGGTTTGCTGAAGAACTGTCTCCGTATCTTGCTCCTCATCACTGTCTTGCAGATCAACAACCGAATTATCGCAGGTGCCATTGCAATTCGCGCAAATAACGGAGCGCTTTAGTTCAGCCTTTCTGCATCCACAAGCCCCACGACATCCTTTTGCATTTGCAAGAAATGAGTTTTAGCAAGTTTGCTAGAGCTAGGGGTTCGAGTGTGGTGACAGGAATTAGCCCATTTGTGCTTTTTGTCCATCCCCACAGCTCTGCATTTTTTCCAACTCCATATCACTGCTAAACCTAGTGATAGGTTCGGAACGAATGCTGTCGTGCTGCTGCTTCTGTTGGTGGCAGCGACGCAATATTAAATTTATTTCTAAATGCTGACTTCGTGAAACATGTATGTCTGTAGGTGTTTAATGACATACTTTTGACGCCACTGTAACCGTACAACGCAAGGAGGAACCGTTCTCCAGTTTCAGCAATGCTTTCCGGGTCAGCGTTTGGGTTTCTAAACACTCGAACGAGCTCGTTTAAATCTGGATTCTTCCGGAGTACATTGGCATATTTCATTTTCCCTTGATTGAAGAGTGCCGATGTTGTATCACAGCTACTGAAAGTGTGCAAGAATAGGATGTTATCTGCGGCTATGATACTTTCTGTTGAATATACTCGTTGCAAAATCGTTCCTTTTCCTGGTTTTAGAACATATATGTTTAAACGCGTATATAGAGCCGTCAAAAGAATAAGAAGACTCACCCCGATTCCAAACGACTCGGTGTAATAAGTATCAGCCGTTGGTGACATACATGACGTCTCCAAAGTTGATATCTCCAGAATATGTCTCAAATGCCTTATATAAAGAAGATTTAACGCATTTGCGCATGCCTTCCTCATTGAAAAGCGATAACGGAAATGGAGCAAGTTCGTACGCAAGGAACGTATCAAGTTCTTTATCAGATTCTTTTTGCGATGCACATTCTATGAAAAATTAATAAAGGAATAATCGGGATAATGTCATCTATCCGGACGCCTGCATTCATAACGCCAAGTGATTTCACTCTATGATTCCGTTTGAATTTTACGTTATACAAATTCTCACCGACGATTTTTGAAATGCTATCAGTACGCACTTCTTGAGACATATGACATCTCCGATAATTCCAGTGCTTATTGACATCAGTTCCTTTGCTTCTGGAAAAGGAGAATGTTGGCACAACCAATCAATTAGTTTTCGTACGTCGCCATTGTCACGACTAATCCGCGATCTTGTCATCTCGACATGCGGTTGGGAAGTGGAAAAAGCTACGTTACAAAATAGCTCAACCTCATCGCAAACATTATGTAGGAACACCACTCCTAAAGTCCACTTGGAAAGCACGCTGTCCTTGACTCCTCGACCATGAGTAAGGCCGCCAGGCCCTTTCATCGTCCTCATCAGCGATTGCTCAATCGTCATATCTAGCCACGTACCACACCAAAGTTTGTCGGAACGTCTAATGGTAAAGTATCCTTTACTCGTATTCTTCGGCTGTCATTCTTTCCTTCAAATCAAGCATATCTTGCAAATATAAGTGGCAAGGCTTTACATATAGGAAGTGGACACTGGCATGAAAATAAGACAGCATTTTTCGAGGAAGAAGGTGATGAAGTCGAAAAACTTTCTGTCCGTGAGATTTTGCTCAGTTCTGAAGACGAAGAACTCGCAAAGACTGGTCCATCGGGGATAGCGAAGCGAAGGAGAATGCGCTAAAGTCAACAGTGCATCACATGTGGATTAGGCCTACTGGGGATACCACTTGAAAAAGAACGCGTGATGGAGCAGAGTTTGCAGCGCTCGTACGCCGAAACTATTCATTTCACAAAATAAGGGTTGATACATAAATTATAGGAAATATTTTCTAGTTTAATTTATTACCTAACTATTTCCACCGTAAAGTGAGTTGGAAAGGAAATATCGCCGAGAAACTGTTTCGGAGCACCATTTTTCCAATATGGCGACTATTTTCGAAAACAGAACGAGGTGGCAAAGTAAAAATTCGGAAAGAGCACGTCAAAATCTATAAATATAGTAATTTTCAAAACTCCCCTAAAACTTCACAGTTAACCCCCTTCATGAGCGCCAACTGATTGGACTAAAAGGAATTTTTGCGATGTGTTTAAATCGCTGCCATTGTGCAAAATTACAAATTTACTGCATGAAAGTATGGATCTGAAATATCATTTAAAACGGCCAGCTTATATGTACCTATTATTTAAACGGTACACCTACGTGACATAATGCCTGTATTTTAGTTCGCGATATCTGTAGGAAGTGCTTGTAATTAATCCATATCAAACGTCTGTCACATGTTTTATACATGGACCTTTAATAATAGAATATATTGACTGTTTACTAAGAGAATTTTCTTGCACATTTCTCATCAGTCATCAGACTCATCAGTCAAGAATCTACTTATCATCATATATATATAAGATTAGTACAATTTCTAATTTTTTTGTAAATATCTCGCAAAATATATATATATATATATATATATATATATATATATATTATATTTTTTATTATATTTGAAGTGATACAGGGCTGACCTCTTATACCTTATACCAGGGTACTCTTTCAGTTTCTACAGTTTCAACGAAATCTGAATTTGCGGGCTGTTCCCTTGTCAGTTGTACATTTTGGGACCCATTCCATTACAATTGATCCTCCTTTCTTGGATAATCATAGGCTCTGCCCTAAATCAAAAGAGAACAGCAAGTCTTGGTATAGAGTCTCCTTGATGCAACTTGTAGTCATAAAGTTGACATTAAAGCCTTTTGTAAGGGTAAATATCGCTGTATTAAATTATTGGGAACAGGCACGACAAAATTCGTTGATTGAGAATTCATTCAAGATTCCATCTGGAGGTCTATATACGTATAAGGACTGTGTGCACTGCGTTTAAGTACACACCTGTTGCTTATATTAATCGATTTATCGGAAGGGTTTCACAAAACTGCAATATGGAAACTTTTAAGTTGTTTTGCTGTAAAGTATGGAACCTCCGTAACTTACATTCTTTCTGCTCTAGGTCGCCTACATTACATCGCTAGTAGTATTTATTATTGTCATCATTTTCAACCCATTAACTGTTTTGCCAGACAGACTACGAAAACGTTCTTTATATTCTTATAATATTTTTAATTTACTTTAGTGTATGTTGTCTTATCTCCTTGTCACTCTGTGTATGACTTCAGTGCATTCTCTACGACATGCTGAAAATCATTCTCGCAAAAACCAAAAAGCGCTCACAGACACGTCCACAAGCCTGCGCTTGGTTTTATATGCCTGGTTAATAGTTCTTCATTAATGACTATCTTGAAATATTTGCCAAACTTCACGCAGGAAACCTGTATGATGATATTCCTTGTCTCCTCCAAATTCATTCTTCAGAAATTGCGACATGCCCTCGTCATTTAAATCGACAAACTGCAAAACTTTTGTTAATGCTCCGGTTCGTCTTTTAGTACGTAGAAAACTCGCCATCACTCTTAATAATATAAATATTATTTAATTTTAGCTTTACATACTTTTGTAGGTAATGTAGTTGCTAGGTTTGTTCTATATGTAGTGGTTCTAACTCCTCGTTGAAGTTTGCCAAAGACTTCCCCAACCTGCTCCTGTCCTGAAATTATTGTTGCCTTAGGTTGCAGAACTCTTCTTTGTGTTTGCATCTTGCAGTTCTCCGCCTGTTAATGCAGCGTGTCTATCGTGAGTAATACATGATGATGTGATGAGTATCACTCATTAGACAATCGTGTTTTACCCTTGTCAGAAAATAAACGCAAGCATTCATTGTTTAGCGTGACTGACAAGGAAAGGTTCCCAACCAGATTTGAATAAAATTTGGTAATTATGTAGAGCTGATAGGATTATGTTCGCCGCGTTCTGCTTCTGCGATTAAAGCCATCGAAAGGGTAAAAGCGTCCCTGAAAATTGGCCTGTTTCTCGTTTTTTACCAATTACTCTCGAATTGTTTCAAGACAAAAATATCCAAACATATGTGCATATAGCGCTTCAAGATGGCTATTGAAGCATGTCTCAATCGGTAACTCTTATTCTTAAAAATATTACCCCTTGCCGCTCCCAAACGATTTGCGGAGAGACCGATTTCGATGAAATTTTGTAATTATGTAGAGCTGATTGGACTGTGTAAAAGGCCGGTTTCTGTTTCTGCCAGTAATGCCTATGAAGGGATGAAAAGCTCTCCCAAGGATGGGACCGTATTTGTCAATTACTCCACAATTCTTGTACGAAGAAAATACTCAAAATACAGACATATTGCGCATCAAGAGCGCTATTAAAACATGTTTGAATTAGTTAAGTTAAAAAAATTACACTCTCTCCTCCTCATTGATTTGCAGAGACACCGATTTCGATGAAACTTAGGAGTTATGTGGAACTATACCATGCAAAAAAGTTGTTTCTGTTACTGCTGCAAAAGCGTTTGAAGTGGTTAAAACTAGCTAAATAAATATTTAGTCATATGGATCCGTTGTAGTTATGTGTTATATACAAATCCTATATACAATAAAGAGAATATGTAAAGGCGTTTGAAATGTAATTATGTTATTATTATAAGAAGTTAACGAAATAAGACAACAAATCAAGTGCAGAGAATAGGAATCACAGTAAGTTCCTAAAATTACAGCAGGAGGAATATTTGTTCCTATAGAAGTATGAAATCACAAAGTATACATATATGGTGTACGCATGGTATATACGTATTTTGTGTCCTTCTTGGTGAAAATGATAGTCTTCGTAAAAATATTGGAAATAGTGTATAACTATTGATTACACCTCGCACATCTAGTCAAGGCATTTTTAATAATCTTTGTATACTTCCATAAGACAGGGAAAATAGGAATCTGGACTGCTAAATTAATTGTAGTTTATGAGGGATTACAAAGTACGAACCTTGCATACTTACTATTAACTGTCTTTATAATACATGATGGTAAGTTGGGATGCACATATGTATTGTTTTAGGTTTTCGTCCATCAACGATTACTTGGCTATATAAATTAAATTAAAAATAGTACCGCAATACAGGCACGAAAACAAAAAACAGCGGAAAAGGCAACCGCATGTAATGACCGTGTTCCGTTTTTCTCAAAAAAATTACAAAAACGAAAAAGTAGAAAATGAAATTCTACATGTCTCTCACATAAATTATCTCACTGACAAGGGGAACACCAGACGACTCCGCTTTCGATTTTGACGGGTCTTAGATATGGTATACCGGAACCTCTCCTGAGTATCTGGTTAACGGCTTAAGGGGCTATACAGTGTGACACTTTCAGAAAATCGATTTTCGTCTTTTTGCCTTTTTCGACGGTTTATACTTTCAAGAATATCCTGTAAAAAGTGTCAAGGTCGTATCTGTAATACTCCCCGAATAGCAGTCTTCTAAAGAGCAACCGCTCGTAGGTATAAAATGCCCCAATGCGGCGGAGCTCGGAGCTGACCTGTTGTTACCTGAATCTTTCGGCAACGGGATATAATGAAGAGCGACCACTATACGGGGAGAGGCCACTATAGGGGAGGGGCACTATAGTGGGAGGCCACACTATAGAGGGGACTCTATAGGGCCATTTAAACGATGGTTTTTATGGTATTCTAAAAATGATGCAAGTAATGGACGTCATCATCAGTCCTATTGCAAAAGAATATGCCATGGAGAAAGATGACAGCCGAATCAACCAGGCGGAGTTACGTCATGAAGGATCCTCTAAAGAGAGACGAACAGCTCGGAGAAAAGCTTCAGCCTCTCAGCAGGCATTATTTGAGGAAGAGAAGGGTCCATTGTATGGACCAGGTATAGCTGATTAGCAGTTTTTATGGTAAATATCATTTCATCTTGCAAAAATCGATAGTTATATCTTCAAACGCGTTTTTCTTGGAATGTGATTTTTCAAATTTGCTGACATTGTAACCCGAAGAACAATTATCAGATTGACTTCAAATTTGAACTGAGTACTCTTGAATATATTTACACTACAATGACGTAGGATATTTTTGATTGGATGAAAATTGACGATGTGGCATTGAAAAACACGACCATTTTATGGGCAAGGAAGCCGACTTTTTTCATAACTACGCCATTTTGTTAGATTTTGATATATTTCGTAAATCTTAGGTCATTGTATAGGAAAAACCTCCCAATTTAACGACATTTTGTCCTTTTTCGGTTTCAGCTACTCAATCGGCCGGAATCTTGTCAGCAATGGGGGAACTTTTTCTTCTTGCGCCCCCGAAGGCAGTGCATAAGTCGCTTGGGTCTCAATCCTTTTTAATGAAAGAATTATGTAATATAGGTCAAATATAGCCAAATATATGCTTAATTTTCCGAAACATTTAATTGAGTACTTTTCTTCCAAAAAATTCCCGAAAATCACTCAAATTTTCAGCGTTCACACTGGCACCTTGAATCGCACTTCGCCCTGGTTCGGCTGGTTTTCGAGAAGATGTACCTGTGACTTCCCTGCGTCGTTTATATACCAATAACCTTACTTGTGGGCAAACATAACAGCGTAACGCAGCGGATCAAGTACACGACTACTACGCTAGAAGTCCCGTGTTCGATTTCCACCCATGCACTTTTTTTTTTTTCAATTTTATTTCACACGATGCTTACAAATGCATCCCGTTTCATGCAAAATTGTTCGAAGATAATTTTTTTGTCATGATACTTTTCTTTTATAAAAAGTTATGGTATGTAAGTTGTAAGTTTGTGATACCGTAAGTTTACAAAGTAAGTAAATTTAAAATACTTTATTAGTATTTGCTGGTACATGCAGGTATTTCTCCCTTCCCAAAGTACCGTCAGGAACCGTTATAGAATTCCGGGCTCTTGCGGGCTCATTGGCGGCTGCGAGAGATGGTAGGATTAAAGAATTACTTAATCAACACAGAACTTTGTTTTTATTAGAAAATTTTAAATTGATTTTTGAACAAACCGAGATTGCATTTTCAATACTGCAGAGTAAATTAACTGGCATCCATTTTAGACGTAATCGTTTGTTAGCTCTTATTCAAACTTGACAAGAATATAGAAATATGATCGTTATTTTAATGATATCTATAATAATTTACATTTTGACACAGAACCTAGTCAGAAAAGGTATAGACTGTTCTATGAATCGGAAATAGAAGAGTGTAAATAATTTTTAACGAAATTTTAGATACGGTAATCGTTCAGATTGAAGTTAGATTTTAAGATACACACAAGTTACTTTTCTTCGATTTATTGATTTTTGACAAATTCTTAGTACATTCAAAAAACTTTCCGCAAAATTTATTAGAAAAGCTTTTACAACAATATCCTTGTTTTGATGAAATTCAAATAAAAAATGAATTATCTGTATTATATAATGATGCTCAGATGTGCGGAGAATGTAAAACGCCAACTGAGATGTTAAATTTTATCAATAAAGCCGATTTATATGAATATATGCCGGAACTGAGTATACTTATAAGCATTGCCTATAGTGATGCTAATGATAACTTCTGCTTCAGTAGGGAGGAGTTTCTCAACACTAAAAAGAATTACAGATTACCGCCGCAACACTCTGAATCAAAATCTATTAAGCAGTATATCCTTCATATCAATTGAAAAAGGTCTTCTTAAATTATTAACACAAAATATTGTATTTTACAAGCGGGTAATTGATTATTTTGCTAGTACAAAAAATAGGCGAATTCCTCTAATTTATCGAAAAGAGTAAGCAATAGAGTTTTCCGTGTTTCACAAAAATAGTAAAATATTTATTTTAGTTTTAAAAAACATAGAACGCTTAGATAGGGGTTCATCTCTTAATCCCTCGGGCAGTGTGCACTTCGTAAACCTGATATCATTTATACACATGGTTCAATTCGTGGATACCCATATGTTCGTGGTGAGACACGAACAGAAGGCTACAATGGCTAAAATCTCGATTTTGTCATGAAATTAGGCGCATGTACACTTTTATTTTCTATTGTTTTGTCTTGTTTGATAACGGGAGAAACTAATTATTAGTGTAAATAATTAAGAGAGAAAGAACTGTTAAAATGTATTACCTTAAAATGTATTAAGATCCTTATTTTGAGCTACATAAAGTTTGCAACAGTAGTTATGGGAATACCTACCACTTGAAAGTATTAATGGTAAAATGAAGAATGCAATTAAAATTAACTATTCAATCTGTTAAAGTTGTTTGAGTTACATTAGTTGTTTATATCAAACCAGAAATAGTTATAGTACCTACATCCTTAATTGAAAATAAATTTAACTAAGCATTACAAACACAGAAACTTACGTGAGAAACTACCACAAAACTTTCTGCAATTTTTCCGAATTTCCCCACTCCCCTCTGAACAAAATGATTTATTGCAAAAATCAGCAACGTAGATAATATTATGATGTTAACAGATCGGAAAGTTATCAAGAGCTTCGAGGGACGATTCATGTGTTCGCCTACAAATTTTAATAAAGTGAGTGGAATCGTAAATAGGTCATTTGCAGACATAATTTGGGAGAAGTTTTCCGTTTGTTGTGTTACACGCAACTAAGAAAAAGTTCGGCGCAACTGTTAAGGTAATGGTCGAATTAAGAAGATAATCGCGATGTATGTTATGTTTATCTATCATTATTGACTACATGGGAAACAATTAATATATTAAATAATTCAGTTTGTTTAGCAAGAGCAATACAGTCTGAAAGATGGAGTAAGAAGTATTTGTAAAACTAACTTTTATTACGTTTAATGTAAACTGAGTGACTAAAATTGTAAAGTTCAGAAACACTTTGTTATATAAGGTCTGATGTAAGATTCTTGCAATTTTATATTTAAAATTAAATATTTCATTGAGGGGGCGTGTTAGGAATAGTGCTCCCGTTAGGTTGGTAGATATATCAATGCAGCGCCATGTCATCACTTCTATATAAACCATGTAAACACATATAACGAATATGTACTCGTATTGAATATCAATAACAATAAATAATTATTAAAATGTTTCAGAAAAGGTAAGGTAAGATTGAAGTCAGAATTAAGTAAATTAACATAAATGGTACAAGTATTGGTACGAACACCACAAGCATTCTTATAATATGTATTCAAGTTAAAAGAGGAAATCGAGGTGTCATTTCGAATAGCATTACAACTGTTGAAGGGATCTATTGTATAATAATATTGCGTTTTAATAATACCACGTTCTCCGATAAAATTTATACCATAGCATTTTCAATTCGGTAGTAGTATGGATAATTCCCAATTATCTGTATACCGTACAAGGCAATAAGCTTATTGCCTATCATTAATTATCTCTAATTTTTTAAATGAAACAGCCTGCATATTAGTGTTGCATGGTGTACCAAATTCATTCAACTTTTAATACCAGGCATCATGTCTGTTCCAAACAAATTTTCGAGATAAATTTATTATTATTCTCATATTTTCAAGTTAACCTATAGGTATACTAGCGCCACATCGCATAGAAAATTAATTATACTCTTACATTATGGACATCTGCACCAAACTAATAATAATTGTCAAGATATATTGACTATTATGCTGATATTTTTATTTTAGTTGACTAGCTTTCCCGTCGCGCGTTGCTATGGCCTCAGAAGAAAGGAAATTAAAGGACCCTGTTATGATACCATTCAGTTTATATTGTGTCATTTTTATTGAAGCCTATCATTAGTCATTATTTACATTTAATTAAATTGAATACGTTTGTATACACGCACGCCACCTATCGTAGGATATATGTACTATGCCAAAAATATTCGACAATCGCGCGCCACCTATCGTATGATCAGTATTACACCTATGGAAATTCATAGCGTTTATTTTTTGTAAAATGTTGATTAAATAAATTGGTTTGAAGTTCTTTGATGCCACCATGCCAGTAATCTTCGCGGGCGTGTACTCAACAACTTCCAAAAGTTTCATGGCGATCGGATGAATGGTATAGTAATGCATAAAGGACACACAGACATATATATATAGATATATATATGTCTGTGTGCATATATATATATATGCCATAGCGTGGACACCAATGTAATTTTGAAATATCCTAAATGTACTCTGTATAATGAATTCTCGTACTAGCTCTTGTCTCTAACCCTTCAGCTTACATACCTCATACACTTCAAGTCTCCCCGAGTTATAATTTTGTACAGAATTTTGAATTTTCATTAGGATATTTATGGTTGCCAATATGATTATTTTCGTTGTGATCGCTTCCCTTTGTTGTATATTACGTTCTATTAATGATTCTTCTGTTTCTTTTCTTCTTTTGGTATACCTTTTTGGTTGCTTTTGCTTTATGTTTTTATAGTTTGTTCGCTAATTTTCATTCATGCTTGTTACTACAGATATAATAGATTTATTTGATGTATTCCTTTGATGGGATCCTCTCTTACGTCTGTTAATTCATATCGTACTAGTGAATACTTATGTATATTATAAGATAACTTGAATTTCGCAGAACGATTCTCTGCTGCACTTGCTAGGCCGGCGCTAAGCAACTCGCAGGACTTGCGGCGCAGATGACCGCTCGGTGGCATAAACGCATATATGTATTTAATACTCCTTAGTATTGCGTGTTGGTGATGAATAAATTCAAAATCCGACCCTACCGCGACCATCCGACCATAGTTGCAAACATTATTTTGCCCGAATTCAGATATCTATTCCAAAATGTTCTGTATGCCGCAAGCTGTCACTTTCCCTTAGCTTCCTTCCGTGGTCAAAAATTACCCTTGTTCGCTTCTACAGGAGGTTTGCCGTCCGTTAGTTAACTCGTCGCGCACCTCCACATATATTTAAAAACGAATGGCGCCATTTTTTTGCACTTGATTTATATTTGCAGGTGGGCGTTAAGAACATTCACGCCGGCTTTGTTGCTGATGTAGACTTTTTGTAATTATTAAATCTCCAATTCCAAGAATTATTCAATTTTTAATCTTTCTATTCTGCTTCTGCATATATTGATCATACTCCTTTCGTTGTCTTCTCCTAACTGTTTCTAGCACTCCTTGTAGTTTGTCCTCCCTTCCTTTTATTCATAGTATTTGTTGTGCATATTCCTTGATTAATAAGGTATGTGCTTCCTCGCTAATGAAGCTTGATACATCATCACAATTGTAAGATTCTACACTTCTAATTATGCATACCGATTTGTACATAGGTCACGATATAACCTCTTGGGATGTAGTTTTCACTGGTATTTACTTCTGGATGTCAAATACTGTCGAAAAAGTCTGAATATCTTTTTGTGTCCAGTATTTTCTAAATTTGTTGAATATGATTTTTGGTTTTCCCGCAGGCTGAATGTACGTTCCTCTATGGCGTTGATGTCTCCAGGATTTTCAACTATGATGGTTTACTATATTCTGATGCTTATGATTAGAATTTCCAATGCTTTGTTAGTTCCTAATATTCCCAGTCCTATTATTGCAACTACTAAAACTTTCTCTCTAATTTTCCCGTAAATTTCCCTTATTATTCCTTTGAAAATTAATGTCCTGATAATTGTTTTGGTTACAGTTTTGATTGAAATTTTGATTATCAAAATTTTTATTTTTACTTCGATTGCTTTTCCTATTGAAATTTCCTCTATTGAATACTTACATAATCTAGCCTCATACTTCCCCTCTCTGTGCCTTCTCATCTATACTGTTAATCATTCTGAGCTATTCAATAAATGGAGATAAGTTACTTTGTCCGCATACAGCCGCTTGATAAATAATATCAGCACTAAAATGTATTGCTATTTGTGCAATCAACTTTGCCCTGCGGTTTTGAAATATTTGAAATACTGGGCGTGACCTTATACTTCGAACGCATATGCATGTCTGGTTGTTCTTTGCTTAGGTTTATCACACTTTCCCATATTCAAAATATTTCTACCTTCATTCTATTGCATCTTCTCCCTAAAAGTACTTAATAAATGCCTTTTTAAATATCTCTATGATGTTTCTCTCAATTATCTTAACAATACTCTGCCTAGATTATCATGGTATTGATCCCGGTAATATGTCTCAACGTAATTCAGAACAGTTTCTATGTATTTTATAGCATGTAAAATACCATCATTAGCAAAACTGGCCTGGTCTCCATTTCTAAATTTTACTCAAAATTCTCATGCTTTCATATTTCTTCCTGCATATTCGCAAACTGATCATCTTTCTTGTAATCTAGATCTTCCGTTTCCTGTTTGAGTTTTTACTTCATTCTTACATTTATCTGCCTTCTGTTTATCAGTTTCCGCATTTAATTTCTTTCTTACATCTCTTCCAAATTTTTTCAATACAATTTCTAACTTCTATTATTCTTTCCTCAACTTCTGGTCTGCCTCTCGTATTACTTTTTCAACTTGTTCTTCCATTTTATTTTGTAATGATTTTAGTTTCTGTTGGTTCACTTGGTTTATAGTGTCTAAGGATTAGCGTTTAAGCCTACATATGCAGTGCTACTTTTGGGAATTGATCATACATAATGTTACATACACTTGTTCCAATCATTAGTATGCATCCTTTGGTTATTTGTTCCATTATCTCTCTGTCTTTGTCTACAGTGTTTACGTCCACATTTTTCTTAACTCAGAATCGGTCGCTATGTTAGAAAAAATCTAACAATTTTTGTTCTTTATGGATAAAATATTACCTGTTGGCTTAAAAATATCCCCTCTCTAGGAGGGGACGCTATGGAGGCTTATGGCAAGTTGGCATTTGACTCAGTTCAACACATTCGATGATATTGGGGGTTAGTATTAATCTCACAGGCGACCGTTCATATTAAATAAGTTGTTAGAAAGAATCTAACTGCGCGACCGATCTCGTTTGTTAGATTTTGTTTGTGTGTACGGTGTCTTATATATGTTTTTGGTAAGTTTGGCTTAATATTTGTTTGTACCTTAGTATAATTTCTCCTCTATTTGATTTTTAGAGTACATAATTTGAAAATGGACGGAAAACGGAAAGAGCAACTATTGAAATGGTATGAAGAAATTTCGACTGACATCGAGTCCATGGATTCAGACGATGACCTAAGCGATGCTCCATCTGAACACAGTTTTCATGACACGGATAGTGAGAAATCGGATGAAGGTGACGCAGTTCCTGATGTGCAATCTGTTGTTGCTTTTAGACAATGGCGAACAAGGAAGGGTCCCATTTTCATCAGCAAAAATCTTACCGAACGGTAGCACAAGCCGGAAACGTCTAAAAGAAAACACGTCCCCATAACCTTATTACGCAACGGGCTGGAATTAAAGCTCTCGCCAGACAACCTACAGGCAGTTTAGATTGCTGGAAATTTACGAACCAAAAACTAGCAATGATTCGGAATTCATATTCACGCTCAAGAAATTGTCCATCAACCGATATTCAGGAAGTTCACGCATTCTTTGGGCTTTTGTATATGGCGGCAGTCAAAAAGACGCAACATTTAAATACTGCCGAAATGTGGAGTACTGATGGTACGGCACCAGAATACTTCGGCGCTGTAATGTCGGAAGGAAGATTTCATATGCTTATCCGGGCATTACGATTCAACAACATAAATAAAACAGAGGTAAGTGTGATAATCTAGTTCCAATGCTCGACATTTTTGACAATTTTAAAAAGGCGTGCTCTTCAAGTTGTTATTGGAGTGTCGAAGCGTTAACACGTGTTTTCGCTCGCTGTACACTATAAAAGTGTCTCATCTTGTGTTTCATTTTGTGTTTGATTATGTGCATTAGTTGTGCCTAACTTTCAAAGTGCCAAGGGAGACCGATCTCTGAAGAAAGCCCGGAAAAGCGGGATGAAGTCGTAAATTTTTTAAATAGTGAAGTTTTCACTGAAATTGTTGCTGGAATCGTAAAAAGTGCGACAGTACGTTTACAAACAATAGATGCATTAAAGAATGAAGTTGTTATATTGAAGGAGAGCAATATTCAACTTATTAATTTATTAGCTAGCAATAATCGTGAAATTAATTCCTTTGCGAATAGCTCAAACATCCGAGAATCGGAGCCTGCGAGAGGAAAAAATCAGAAACAACTTCTTTTGCTGAAGCCGTAAAAATTCACAGTTGTGATAACGAAAATATTAATATTATACCGTCTATGAATAAAAATATTATAAACAACGGCAATAACACTAAAAAGGTGTTTCAACAATCAATATTAAGTAAGGAACCGCCCACTAATACAAATGCGGTAACCAAAGATAAGAGAAAGTTTTTGAAGTTGAATGTTGTCAGGGGTAATAATACGAATATCTGTGAAATAAAAGGCGTTATTAAATATGCACACCTACATGTTTATCGCCTGGACCCAAATATGACAACTGATCAATTAATAAATTGTATAAAATCTAAGGATATTCCTAATGTACTTTGTGAACAGCTTAAAAGCAGGTACCCAGATGTCTACTCGTCATTTAAAGTGTCGGTTCCCGAGAAATATTTGGAGGCTATCATGAAACCAGAAGTATGGCCGGAGAAGGTTTGCTTGGACCGTTTTTTAGCACATCTAGCAAGGGGAAAACGAGTGACCTAAATTTTGTACAAATAACGCATCAAAACGTGAGGTGTCTAGGTAATAAGATGCAGCAACTTGAAGCAATTCTGCTGAGTGAAAATATTGACATTTTGTTAATCAGTGAACATCGGCAGAGTAAATCTCAATTGAGGGAGTTATCCTTCAGTGCGCTTTCTTTAAAATCTTACTATTGTCGAATTCAAAACAAACACGGAGGTGTTGCCATTTATTGTAAACGAGGTGTTAATGCAAAAGCTCGTAATGATATTACTAGTCTTTCTGTCACTAACAATGCTGAAATTTGTGCAATCGAGCTAATCTCGACTGTAAATATTGTAATTATTGCATTGTACCATCCACCTGATTCTAATTTTAATGTCTTTATAGAGGTGCTGTCTGATATTTTTGACATTCTCATCAAAGAGAATGGATTTGTAACTATAGGTGGTGACTTTAATATTGATTTGTCTGTGCCCACTAACTCACTTAAAACTTGGCTCGATTTATGTAATAGTTATAATTTTTATGGCACTATTGACGGTCCCACACGCATTACTCCGACGTCAGCCTCAAGTCTTGATAATTTTATTGTGAATCTTCCTCAGGATGGGTGCATCTCGGTCTGTCAAGAGTATAGTATTTCTGACCATATGTCACAATTTATCAGAGTTCCATACAAATTGACACTTACTAATAATAATACTGTGCTCAAAAGAAAATATTGCTTTAATAGTTTGCAACTATTTAACGACTTTTTAAGTAAGGAATCTTGGCTTTCAGTTTATGAGTGCACTTGTCCTGATGAGGCTTTTGACAAGTTTGCTGATGTTTTCAAATACTATTTAGATCTGTGCTTCCCTATTGTTCGATCTAGTAATTCTTTCCCGGAGAAGTCTTGGATTACTCCTGATGTCCTTCAAATGAGGAACTATCTTAACTTTTTGAGCGAGGCCAGTAAAGTTAACCCTACACTTAAACAATTTTATCTAGAATATACAAAATTTTATAAACAAACTATTTCTTTAAAACAAAAACAGTTTAATGATAATTACATCATTTACTCGAAAAATAAGACCAAAGCTGTTTAGTCATTTATACATAAAAATAGGAAAAATCATGTTGTTGATTACAAACTACCTGAAAATTTTTCTAAGGATGCGAATTTATGTAATTCATTTAATTTGCACTTCGTAAATTTTGCTAATGATCTTGTAGAAATCAGACAGTAGTATTAATAACCCTATCGACTTTCACACTCTGAACAATAATGTTCCACGGGTACAGCATCATTTTACCATTGCGCCCGTAGTAATAAGTGATATATCTGAAATTATTAATAAGTTACAGTCATCACATTGCGCTGGGAATGACAACATTTCTTCTTTTATTATTTTATATGATAGATCTCTACCACTAATAAGTCAATAAAACAAGGCTGGTTTGAACGATAGTTATATTTTCAGAACGTTTACAAACGTTTTCGGAACACCTTCTTCAGTGAAAATATAACTAGATAAATATATATTTATCTAGAAGAAGGTGTTCCGAAAACGTTTGTAAACGTTCTGAAAATATAACTATCGTTCAAACCAGCCTTGTTTTATTGACCTATTAGTGGTAGAGATCTATCATATAAGATAAGTATAAAAAGGTATAAACAGTACACCAGTGAGTGCGGCGACGCGATAACCGGCACGTCGGCTCCGTCACGCTGATAAAAATTTCAAAGTAGTAGTGAAAATCAGCAGATTAAAATTGTGAAAGTGCGTAAAGTGGATAGGAGAGGTAGGACAAACTGACTACACAAAAGAGAAGGTTAGTAATTGTAAGCATAAGCTGATCCCGGAGGCGATAAAGTTATTGAAAGGTTAAGTGTGCTGTTCCGAGGGGTCGACCCGACATACACACGACTTAAGGCGGTTTGAGAAGCGTTCAGAGAGATCGAGGTTTCGAGGAGGAAACTACAGCGGGCGGGGGTGATACTGCGTGGTGGACTACAGTAGCAGTTTGAATTGCATTTTAACATATACGAGGGTCACTGCATAAATATTTAGCAACGGATAGTTAAATGGCTACGATGGATAGTGACGAATACACTACAGACAAGGGAAAAAGGAAGGGAAATATGGAGAAACTGGCTGAGACCTTTGGGAGAAGTTCAAAGACAAGAAGAACACCGGACAAGAGAGATAAGAATGAGGATAAATTGGATAAAATAATGGAAATGATTTTAGACTTGAAGAGGGATATGAAAACTGATCTAGAGGGAATTCGATCGGAATTGAAGACAAATGCGGAAGAATTGAAGAGAATTAAGAAAGAAAATGGTACTCTACAAAGTGAAAGTAAAAATCTGAGGGAGGAGATACAGAAAATAAATATGAAATTGGAGAATATGGATATCGATAAGAGGAGAAATAACATAATAGTGCAAGGATTGGAAATAAGGGGGAATGACCAAATAATGATGAAGGACAGTATGGAAAAATTCATCAATGGATACTTGGAGATTGAAGTAAAGTTACGGAATGTAAAAAGAATAGGAGAGAGGACCTGCTTGATAGAAATGGATAGTATGAGTGACAAAATAATGGTTATGAGGAATAAAAACAGATTGAGAAATGTGAAAGACCAAAACATCTTTATAAATGACGATATGACCAAGGAACAGAGAGAAGTACAAAAAATAATTTGGATAACGGCACAAGAAGAAAAAGTGAAGGGAAAAAAAGTAAAAATAGGATACCGAAAGTTGAGGGTAGATAACCAAGAATGGAAATGGAGTTGTGAAAAACAATTATTGGAAAAACCAAGAGACCAAGAATTGAAAAAAGAAACTAGCAAGAAATACCAAAGTAACGATGATAACGAATAGGGCGAACGAAAAGGATATGAGTAGGGAAAATATAAGCAAATGTAGAGAAGAAAATATAAAAATGAACAAGACAACTAGAAATACACACAAACATAAAATGCAAACGAAGCAATTACTATCTGGAGTTGTTAGATTGGGAACATGAAATGTTAGAGGAATAAATGGGAAAGAAGATGAATTGACGGAGGAACTGGAAAAACTAAAATTGCATTACGTAGGAATTACGGAAACAAAGAAAAAGGGGAAAGGGTGTAAAAGGTTACCTAATGGATATTGGATGTACTGGTCCGGAGTTAAACAGGAAGAAAATGCGGCAGCGGGAGTAGCACTACTGATAAAAGAGGAAAGGATAAAAAATGTGAAATATGAAAGATTTGTAAATGAAAGAATAATATCGGTATCAATTAAAGAAAATGGCGGAAGCGAAGAATATACCTTAATAGTGTGTCCTACGGCCCAAAGTGATATCAAGAAAGGAAACATCTATTATAGACTACTTCTTGATACATAAGGAAATTTGGAGAAATGTCAAGGATATTAAAGTAAGAAGAGGCCCGGAGATAGGCAGCGACCACTTCTTGTTACAGATGTTACTAAAATTTGGAAAAGAAAACGTCAAAGAAAATAAACACAAGATTGTAAACTCTAAAATAAAATGCTATAAACTAAAGCAGAAGGAAATAAGAGAGGAATATCAAAAGAAATGTGAGGAAAAACTGAATATCAATAACGAGGAATTAGGAATAGAAGAAAGCAGGAGAAGACTTAAAGATATCATTTTAACTGCGGCCGAGAGCACCTGCGGCGCATCAAGGATAGTAAATAGAAAAGTCAAAAAGACAAACTGGTGGACAGATAGAGTAAAAGCAGCGGTCAGGGATAAAAAGAGAGAGTGGAAAAAATATTTGCAAACAAGGGATCAAACAGACTATGAGAAATATAAACAACGAAGGAAAGACGCCAAAAGAGTGATAGGGGAAGAAAAGAAAAGATCATGGCAACAATTTGGAGAACGAATGAAAAGCGCGTATAAAGAGAACCAGAAGCTTTTCTTCTCGGTGTAATTAGGAACATGAGACAGAAAAGAGCAGGGACAATATTAAATATAAAGGACAAAGAAGGAAATATCATAGAAGAAGAATATAAAATTATGGGCAGATGGAGAGAATATTATAAAGATCTTTTAGAAGGAGAGGACATAATCGCCGAAAACCAACATCTGAGTGTAGGACTAGAGCACGGAATAGAAGTAACACAAACAGACGAGCTAAGTATTAAGGAAGTAAGGAAGCGATAGCAGAGTTAAAACTGGAAAAGACACGGGGACATGATGGAATTACAGCAGATATGATAAAAACACTACCAGAGGTAGCCATACAAGAACTTACGATGATAATGAACAGGGTACTGTTAGGTAGTGCACCAAGAGACTGGACAACAGGTATAATAACACCTATTTACAAAAGAGGTGACACAAAGGACTGTAGCAATTACAGAGGGATAACACTAACTAGCACGGTATCAAAGGTATATACTAGAATATTAGCAAAACGTATGAGAGATAAACTGGAATATACTTTGGAGGAAACACAGTTTGGATTTCGACCGGCTAGAGGGGTAAATGATGCAATATTTATAATGAGACAAATAGGAGAAAAGGCAATAAAAGAAGACAAAGAGGCACATTTATGCTTTATAGACCTACAAAAAGCTTTTGATAAGGTTAATAGAGAGGACATATGGATGACACTAAGAAATAGGAAAATACCGGAATTAATAATAAGAGGAATACAAAGCTTATATAAAGAAACAAGAAATTATGTAAGAACAAAACAGAGGAAATCAGATGTGTTTGCAACAACTAGAGGTCTCAGGCAGGATGCATTCTGAGCCCGATGCTCTTTACACTGGTGTTAGATGAGGCAATGAAGAGAGTAAAGATGAAAGGAATAAGAGCGTATGAAATAGGCTACTGGAAAATGAAAATGTAAAAATATCGGAGATATGCTAGCGGATGATATAGTTATAATTGCAAAGGACGAAGAAACACTTAATATGAATATACAGACTTACAAGGAAACATTGGAGGAAATAAACATGAATATCAATATAGAGAAGACTAAGACAATGACAGCTGAGATGGTATGGACATGTGAGGAGGATGCCAGAACAGAGAGTGGTTAAGCAGGTATTTGAAGCCAGGACGAGGAGGAAGAGATCGAGAGGAAGGCCCAGGCGGACGTGGATAGAGAACGTGATGAATGCACTGGACGGAAGGGCAGTATCGTGGGGAGAAGCTCAGCAAGCCGTAGCGGATAGGGAGCGATGGAGGGAAATATGCAACATTAATCCCGGGGGCTCAGCTTCACACACGCCTTACACCCCAGGACAGGGGTAGAAAAGGCTTAAGGATTAAGTAAGTAAGTATAAAATGGTCACGAAATATATATATATATACATTTCTTTTATTATTAAGAGATGTACTAATAGTATTTTAGAACCTCTAACCTATTTAATTAAGTTTTCGTTTAATAAAGGTATTTTTCCGTCCTCCTTGAAATTAGCATGTGTGAGACCTATTTTTAAGAAGGGTGATGTCAATAATTTTCAGAATTATCGTCCTATAAGTATCCTGCCAACATTTTCCAAGATTTACGAAGCAGCAATGAATAATAATTTATTGAAATATTTCTTCAAATTTAAATTATTCTGTGAAAACCTATATGGTTTTATTCCATCCCGTTCAACCAATACCGCTCTGTTTAATTTCGTTAACAAATTGCATGAGTATGTAGATAGTGGCTGCCCTTGTATGGCAATGTTAATAGATCTGTCAAAAGCTTTTGACTGTGTGCATCACTCTATTTTATTATATAAATTGGAAAAATACGGAATTAATGGTAACTCACTAAAATGGTTTGAGTCCCATTTGTTCAACCGCCTTCAAAAAGTAGTTTGTAACAATGCCGAATCTAGTGATGCATACATTACTATTGGTGTGCCTCAAGGGTCTGTCCTGGGGCCAACACTTTTTAATGTACTTAAATGATTTACCAGCCACTCTTCAGTCGATTGACTGTCTGACTTTGTATGCCGATGATATCAACATAATCTTAACCTCTGATGATTTAAACAATACTTTTATAAAGGCCAACTCTATCTTTAATCAAGTACAGGCTGGGATGCACACTAACAGGCTAAAGGGCGATTCTCACTACGGCAACGCATCGCAGCGCGTGGCAGCACGTAACAGCAATATCGGTAGGGTATTCTCATTACAGCAGCAGTAAAGCAACGCAGCGCAGCAATCTCAGATGTCAGTTACGCCATTTCTTTTGACTCGTGAACATGTCATTTTCGGATAGCTCTACAACATCTACCGAAGATGTGTTTGCGTTAGCTGTGCTATGTTACCATGAAGAAAAACGCAAAAAACGAAAGCGACAGTACTGGGTTCACGATATATTTCGAGCAAAATTACTGGAAGGTGAATTCCATACACTTTTTAAACGGCTTCAAGATGATGAAAGGAAGTTTTAGAAATACTATAGGATGACTCCTGACAAATTTAATACAATTTTGTCTACGTTTTTTGGTTGTACTTGTATTTTACGTAGGAAAATTCGGAACTTGTGACAAAGTATGCCAAAAGCATTTTCAGATACTCTGCGTGGCCTTGAAAGTCTGTAATTAAACACCCGTTTATCCGGTGACAGGTTTCTTCCTGGATATGGACGCATTAAATAGGTTTTTAACGGGAAAGCTTCATCTCCTACTATTACATGAGGAAGAAGTTCTCCATCGTCATTCATACGTTTATTTGCCGGCATACCAAAAGTACCATTACTAAGAGCTTTGCCCATATTTGAATCATTTAAAATACCACCGCCGCTGTTTCTCCCATACGATCCCACATCAACAGAAATAATTTTATACTCGGCGTCTACCAGTACCAGCAAAACAATCGAAAATGTCTTCTTGTAATTGAAGTACAGAGAACCACTCCCTGCAGGTGCTTGAATTTCAATATGTTTTCCGTCGAGTGCACCGACACAGTTAGGAAAATTCCAAACACTTTCAAATTTTTCTCGCAGTTTTTAAGTAATTCTTCTGTTGGTGAAGGCATAAATATGTTTGAAAGGTTTTCCCAGATAATGTTACTCGAAGTAGTAACTATCTCTTGTACTGTGGAGTGACCCAATCTGAAGTTGAACGAGAGTGTTTGAAAATCTGAACCAGTTGCCAAAAATCTGCAAAGAAATGAAAACAATTCAAAAAAAAGTTTCCGTTATTAAAATTTAAATTATATGTATTATTCATATATCGTTTATACTGTTTATAGATATAAGTTGTTTTTTAGTTGAAACATGTAAACGACGATGGAAAACATTGAGGGACGGTTTTCTTCGAGCAGCCAAGAAAACTGTGACAAAGAGTGGACAAGCTGCTAAAACAACTATAAAGTGGCGTTACTGGGACACTATGTCATTCCTTTTGCCGTACATTAAAAATAGAGAGTAAGTGAACGAAAAATAGCCCTGAAAATTTATATAAACCTATTTCATTCTTACTTCTGAACATATTCAAACGTAAGTCACGATACATTAGAAGACCCAGAAGAAGAAGATGAGTCTGATAACGTACCAGTTGACTCTGACGTCGAAGACCATGTGAACAATCACGTCAACGATTTTCAGGATTCCATATTATCACCTGAAACTCCTTCCCAACCAAGTACACCTCATTCCTATGCATCGGAAATTGACAACAAAAATATAAGGAAGCGGCCAAAGAAAAAGGAATGCCAAAGTAAGGGTGAGAGCATCCCTCAACTTTTTAAGGAATTTGTGGAAGAAAAAGCGAGAAAGACTGGGATAGGAAGCACTGCAGCAGTCAAAACAGAACTACGACCTATTAAATGATCCAATCATAGGATTTTTATTAACATGGGTAGAACTGTCAAGACTTTCCCACCAATTTTGCAAGCCCAAGTAAAGCAACAAGTATTTAATGCAGTGAACTCCGCAGAGTTCACAAGTTTAGCATCATCTACTTCTTTATCAATTACTACTACTAATTCGGTATTACCCGTGGAAACTGGCAACCTTTATTATACATCGCCGCAACTACTGAATTTGGATAATTAAAATGTAAGCAATTGTTTTTGCGATGTTGATATAAAAGTAATAAATATGTTTTAAGAGTATGAAAATAATTTACTTACCTGAGAAAAATGTTAGTCTTTCATAAGGTCCAACGCAGTCACGAAATTTTGTATTTTGCTTTGTGAAGTCGGTTCTGACTAAATCCATTAACTGGCTAAATTTGTCGGGAGTCATCCTATAGTATTTATAAAACTTCCTTTCATCATCTTGAAGCCGTCTAAAAAGTGTATGGAATTCACCTTCCTGTAATCTTGCTCGAAATATATCGTGAACCCAGTACTGTCGCTTTCGTTTTTTGCGTTTTTCTTCATGGTAACATAGCACAGCTAACGCAAACACATCTTCGGTAGATGTTGTAGAGCTATCCGAAAATGACATGTTCACGAGTCAAAAGAAATGGCGTAACTGATATCTGAGATTCCTGCGCTGCGTTGCTTTACTGCTGCTGTAATGAGAATACCCTACCGATATTGCTGTTACGTGCCGCCACGCGCTGCGCTGCCGTAGTGAGAATCGCCCTTATACTCAATCCTACTAAGAATCAATATATACTGTTCGGCAACGGAGCAAGACGTGTTTCTGCGGGTTTCCTGTTGAATAGCGAAATTGTCACTCTTACTCCGACAACTAAAATCTTAGGACTCTATCTACATAGAAACTTAAAATGGTCTTCCCATGTTGATGAATTATGTATAGAACTATCGCGAACTTGTTATGCTTTAAGTAGCTTGAAGAGGTCCTGTAATTCCTCTGTATTGAGAGCCTTCTAGTATTCTAATTTTTATTCCAGAATGATATATGGCGTTATACAGTGGGGAATATCATCCGATTTAAATCGCGTTTTTAAATTGCAAAAGCGAGCGGTTAAGATAATGAATAATCTTGGCTGGTGTGATTCTTACAGTGATATCTTCCGGTCTCAGCGTATATTGACTTTTTATGATGCCTTTATTTGTGAGGTGGTGTGTTTTGTGTACAACAATGTATCGGCATTCTCAGTTAATAATGTTCAGCATATCTATGCTACCAGAAATACAAAATATTTGCTTCCGCCTCGCCATAGGACTTTTACCTTTCAGAAGAGTTTATTTTTCATGGGTTGCAAATTATTCAACAATTTGCCTCGTAGTATTAAGGAAATAAATACTTTTAGATTGTATAAGAAATGTGTTAAAGATTATTTGTTGGCCATTAGTTGTTATTCATTGGAGGATTACTTTAATGTATGCCATAGTAATTGAATTTACATGTTTTTTTGTTGTTGTTTTCTTGACTTGTTTCAAACATGTTTTGCAGTTTTCACACATGTTTAGAAATAAACGTATATTATTATTATTATTATTATTATTATTATTATTATTATTATTAAAAAATTTCACGGTTGGACAATGTCTTACGATAGATGAAATGCTCGAAGCGTTTAGAGGAAAGTGTTGCTCCAGGCAGTATATTGCTAATAAACCGGAAGCGTATGGCATAAAAATATACAGCCTAGCAGACGCATGAACATTTTACACACATAACATGGAAATATATGCTGGCCAGCAACTAGAGGGACCATTTAAGTTGTCAAATGATGCTTCCAGTGTGGTAAAGCGTCTAATATGCACCATTGATAAATCTAGACGCAATGTGACAATGCAGAACTATTATTCACAATGCACAACTGTGTTCTCGTTTCCTACATTCCAAAGAAGAGTAAACATGTACTGATGCTATCGATTCTACATGATAATGATGCAATAGATCCTTCTACCAAAGAAGCAAACAAGCCAGAGGTTGTAACTATAGGTCGGACCGACGACTCCCTATTGCGTCACAGCGACGCACGAACAGGGTCGAAGATGGTGCCGAACACCTGCAGTGCCCGGCTGGAAATTTGGCGTGGAAAGTATAGAGACATGTATGGCCCAAGCTAGATTTTCCCTACTATTGGTTTCCCTAGGTTGGCCCAAGACTGGCAGTAGCAGGGCAGATCTTCAATAGATTATGCAATCTAGCGCTTAGGTACATATTCCCCAGAATAGGAATTTCCAGATGAAACCGAGACAGGGCCTAGTTAGGTTTTCCATGTATGGACCTAGATATTAATTTGATATATACTAGTCGTCCCCATCATGAGGTCCTCTTGGCCAGATACAGTTCTTTGCTGGTCAACACAGCAGTCTGAATTCGGAATTCTTTCTCATTGTCAGCCGGAACGAGGCGGTAGTATCCCGGATACCTACATTTGCCGGCGGATTATGATTGTTGTCAAGAAACTTCAGGTTAAAATAACGTTTATCGCAAATTCGTTGGGCAAGTGCTTATTCTATAAAAAATAAAAAGCGTAGCATATAATGGAGGAGAGAAAATTGAACGTCTTGCGTGTAACTAAATGTAGAGAGAGAAAAGGCTAAAACTGCTTGTAATTTGTACTCACGACAGTTTGACGCAAATCCTGGAATGGGTGTGTATAAAAAGTTTATATAAGCAGGATATCTTTAATTTTTTACACAAGAAATAAATTTATCTGAGCAACCGGGGTAAAATAAAAGAAACATTAGTGACGTTTTGCATAATGTTCTTGCTTGATTTTTTATAATATTTATGTTTACTTTTTATTGTAATAAAACAACACTATTCCTTTACTGATTTTAAGACGTGATAAAAGAAAATATACAAAGTTACGATGAAAATAATGATTTGAGGGATGTTCTTAGTGACGTCTCCGTACATTCAAACAACGAAGAATTGAATTCCAATAAATGTGAAATTCTGATCTTCAATACCAGGTAAGTTAATTATGAAAAAGATAAAAAGGGGGTCGTATTACACGAGATTGAATTATTTCCATGAAAATAGGAAATGGAATCGAATATTGATGAAGATGATGATGTAGGTGGTGAGCGGGTCTACGGTGATGACGACGAAGACGAAGTTGATGACAACGACGACAACGATAATGACAATGTTCATAATGGAACCGATGCTGGGACAGAGAATAAGGAGGTATCGAAAGAGTACCCAGATGATTTTGATGAAGAAACCGAATTGAGAAACTGGATACTCGATTGTGACATTCATCAATCTCACGTGGATAAATTATTGTACATAATGCGTTGAAAGCTTCTCCCAAACTTGCCCAAATCATGTAAAACTTGTCTTCAAAAGTGATTCTGCACTTTATAATATTGAGAATCTCTGAGGAGGTGAATTTGTTTACTTCGGAATACAAAAACGATTACAAAATGTAAATATAAATCTGCATAAAGATACTATAAGCTTAATAATTAATGTTGATGGGGCTTCCGCTTTCAAGTCGAGTTGTAAACAAATGTGGCCAATTTTAGGTAAAGTTTATCACGAATACGATATACATATATGAATCATTTCTCATAAGTATATACTATGGGGACGAAAAACCGAGCAATATTTCTGCATTTTTTTGAGAAGTTTGTTGATCATGTGAACGCGTTGCAGGAAGGGTTCGAAATAGATGGAAAGCGTTTCAAAGTCTCGATTAAATGCTTCTGTTGTGATACTCCTGCGTAAGCCCTCATAAAAGGCATAAAAGGTCATAATGGCTTCTATTCATGCGAAAGGTGTTATTAAGGGTACCAGATTTGACAATTGACCCATTTTTCCTTTTGGTGACCATGAAAGTAGGTATGATGCGTCATTCCGTGAACACATACAGTCGAAACATCATAATTATCGTTCTCCTTTGTTAGATATTACTGCACCGATCGACATGATATTCAGTTTCGTCTTAGATTTCATGCACCTTTGTTGTTTGGGAGTAATGAAAAAACTATTGGACTATTGGTTAGGAAACTCCCCTGTGAAACTCAGTATTCGTCAAAAAGAGATTCTCGAAAAACGATTTGATAACATTATGGACTGTAAGTCTCTATTGAATATCAACGAAAAACAAAGGCACTTTTGAAACGATTTTCAAGACTCAAAGCTACAGATTATTTTTGTTTTACAGCAGGCCTATGCTGCTAAAAAAATTGCTTCAACCGAATTTCTATAAAGACTTTATGCTTTTACACGATGCCTGTCGATTGTTGAGCTCTGAAGAGTATGCTTCAGGATATTGTGCAAGAGCTAAAATGTACTTGCGGAAATTCGTTGAAAGTGCGGAACGATTGTATGGAAAACAAAGCATGAACAAAAATATGCATAACTTGCTGCACTTGGCCGACGATGTTTAAAACATGAAGTGTAGCAGAAGCAGAATAACATGCTTTCCGTTTGAGAGTTTTTCGGGAGAATTAGATAAGATGATGTGTTCCCGTACACTGGTCTGGCGCAAATTAGTCGCCGTCTTTATGAAAGACATTTCCGTGTGACGAAGAACACTCACATTCTGACAAAATTGATAATTCTTAAAGAAAGATGGAAAAAAGATCATTTTGAAATTCAAAAATTAAGATACAAACATTTCACTCTTACAACTGAATGTTATATTGAACAACGGTACATTTGTAATAATTGAAAAATTATGGAGAAGCTCAAATTCAAACAATGTTCATATGTGCGTACGGAAATTAAGATTACTCGAACCAATATCCACATATCCATTCGACTCTAGTCGTTTGGATATGTGGAAACTACAAAACGACTCATTGAAGAATGTAAGACTGAAATCCATTGAAGAAGTTCACAAAAATTAGTCACGTTGTACACGCAAGATGGGGTTAATGACGCGAAAATAATTTATACAATGCCTCTTCTTCATAACTAATATTTTCAAACAATATGGTTATGCACGGCAATAAATATGTTGCTGTATTTGTCAGTAAATGTATGTATATGATGTACATAATGGATGATACATACATATTTACAATTATTTATGTCACGTAATTTCAAATTTGAAGCAATAAAAGTTCTCATATTTTTAACAGGGTGCTGTATGATTTCTATTATTTCTTAATTCTACACACCTGTGTATTTTTCAAAAACTATGTATCACATATAGAAATAAATGAATCAGTCTTTTACTAAAAATGATTTTTTTAATGGGACGAAAAATATAATGAACTACTTTATTTTGGCAACTCACATCAATTGTCGGTATATACAATCGACATTGATCGTGGGCCGATAATGATGAAGATTGGACACACCTAATTTCGGTCCCGTCTTTGTTCTCGTGCACATGTGTTTTTCGTGTTTTGTAGCGCCTCAAATAGCTTTAGCTTTATGGAAATTTTATATCAGAAATTCAAATCTGCACACGCTAAGGAAGTTTTAAATCATCTGCCAGAAGGAAAACGAATAATTACAACATTCTTTCATTCATGTTTCATACTAACGCAATTACGAATGCGATGCTTGTACTGAGATGCTTTCGCAACTCACTACTTGTGACATTACCTAAAAAAGTCGCCCCTTATGAAAAGTATTGCTTATCGTAAGATGTTTACCTTACGATAAATCAGGTTTTACTGTAGAAGTTGAATAATTGACGGAAATAGCGATTTTACCTTTTTCTTCTAGATAGTAGTAAATGCAGTCTTTAGAAAAATAGAAAAACTGAAACAATAATTTAGAAATGATGAAATTTTTGTAAACAATATGTATCTTCAGTAATAGATTGCAAATTCATTATGTTTTTAGAATACCTTCGAACAAGGGCTCAATTTTCGTCGACTATGAAAAGCATGATTACAAATTGGTGCAGTTTATAGGGGATGGTGGAAAAACAGCAGGTATCGAGATGACCTACAAGAATTGGCTCCATTTTGATAGAAGTACTGGGAAATGCTTGACTCGATTTCCGCCTCCACCGTATGACCCAACAAAAATCAAAATGTTGAACGATAAACTTGAAAGAAAAGCAGAAGCTCCTGCTCATTGGGAAAGCTATGAAGTCAAACTAGTTGGTCATGCCAGTAAGCACAAGATTATCGTTCTGTCTGATTTGCATTTCAGTAATGAATAGTAATAGACAACATTTTTCATCCACAGAAACTTACAATGAAGGTTTAGACAGACTCGATGTGTTAGAAGTGGACAAATTCGCTTACACGGACAACGAGAATGCCCTGCAAAAATCGGAAGCTTTAGTGAAACATCTTGATTGCCGTACTCCATCACTCAAAAGTAACGAAGAAAGAGAGCAGCAAGATGTATTATCACTGAGCGATGACGATCAAAGTGGTGAGAAATATCAGAGCATATAAATTATTTGCAAACACAAATTTTCAAATTTAATGTAACGAAATATGTATAAAATATTATGTTTCAGTGGATCAATCGTCAATCAGGAAGAATAAAAAAGAATACTGAAGTCTAAAGTCACAACTGAAAAGTACGAAGAATTGAAATTCATATTTCATCTGTGTTTATTATAAATATATACATACATGAACGTATTTATTTTTCAGAACCCTCATGCGCAGAAAAAGAATCATTGTTGGGTAGATGAGAAAGTCTTTCAGAGGCTAATGACGATGAATGATTTTACTGACCGTAGTTACTATATTTTTGTACTATTGTCATATACATACAATTCTTTTTTGATTGATTATACATAATAAAACATTTTAGGCAACTCCGATATTAATATATTGATTTCGCAATGCAAGGCTGGAAAGGGTAAAAAGAATCTTGGAAATTCGTTCGACACTTCATCTAAAGGCATGGCAAATTTGATTTTTTTTTTTATAATATAAAATTTTACTGCAACTTTTGGGAAAGAACCAATGTGGAAACATCTTTGAAATCTTTAAGAAAAGATGTTCAAGCGGTGAGAGAAGCAATTGCAGAAATACAGGCTGATCGTGATGGAAACGTGTGAGCAGCCGATAATAATCCGTCTTCGAATACTTAAACCTTCACTGAAGAATATGACGTGGAAATGTCATTTGCCTCAGAAGAGAGTTTTGCGGCCTTCAACAATAGATTAAAAATAGACAATCGGTTCAGCCAAGATTTTGTAAGTAAAGATAAAGAAAAAGAAATTCGATAAAGAGACGGTTATGAATACATTCGATGTTTTCAGGAACTTGCTTTATCCAGCTTGTACAGTCAGAGAAAATCGGTTCCCTCAAACTTGGCCAACATTTTCAGAAGCATCATGATTCGTTCCTTAGCGATGAATTATACCGCTACAAAAAAACAGGCAACAAGCAGGTTTTCCAAACTGCGCACAAGAAGTTATATAATATCGTTTTGAATAAGTTAATTATAAAATTAAATCGATAAATATACAAATTTATAATAAAATTTCTTAACTCGTTGAATTCTTTCCACAGATTGTATTAATAGACGGAGGAATGATAAACTTTCCGACGCTGAATTCGTGCCATTGTTGGGTGCGTGTTTCACAAACTCAAAAGACTAGGATAGACAAAAAAACAGACAGTAAATCACAAGATTATTGATGTTCACTTGTATGTTAATTACAATAAAAGATTGGATTTTATACGACTCGGGGCCTACCTAGGTTTTCCAGGCCAGGCCCATGGTTTCAGTGGGGAAAATCTAGGGAGGGCCATATTAGGGCGTAGACGCAATTTCTGGCCGGGTGGCGATTATTCGGTCGACGAACAGTGCATTCCTGCATGTACCTACGCACCAGCGGTTGCCCGCCAGGCGATTAACCGTAGGACTGGCCACGGTACATAGTTTTTCACAGGAGGAACCAAATGCCGCCGTACGCGCTATGCAGCGGCTAGCCGCCAGTTTCGGCGGTTCACAAATTTGAGGCGGCCCGCTTGGCGGTCGGCTCTTCGCCGATGCATACGCACTAGACGGTTTAGTAAACTAAACGACGAACCGCTGCAAAACCGCCGCGCTGCGGTTAACCGCCTGGCTTTAATAAACATACTTACTCTATGTGGTTCAGGATTAGCAAAGTTTGGTTCTCTTCTATTATTATTTTTTTTTTTGAGTAGACGTCGCTAATTCTCTTTCCTTCTGTCATATTAAGAGAACTGTTTTAATTTTATTTGTTGAAAATAGCAATACATATTAGTCTGCATTGCCATTTTCCCGTAATTATTATGGCCTCTAATAAACGTCCTCGTTGAGAAATCATGACTTCTTGGATTAAGGCAGGGCAAGGCTTACGGCAAATAGTAAGGTGTAAATATTGTCCAACAAGAAATAATCGATTTACACAACATTAGTGTGCAATTTGTGCTTCTCCAATTTGTAAGGAATACACTCAAACCGTCAGTTATATTTGTGTCGAATGTGGTAGCCCGAGTGATGAATCTCTGTAACTTAACTTTTTTAAAACCTAATATTTTAAATGAATTTTTCTACCTAATTATTATGGTCTGATTGTATTAGCTTACATAAATAACCTTTATAACTAGAGGCCGGATTATATGCAAAAACAGCTGGAAATATGCGCATAAATATGCAGATGTTTTGGCCTAAATATAAACCTTCTTATGAAAAATATGCAGATAAAAAAATCGGAGTAATGCTAGAAAATATAATACTATAGAAAAATATTCTATTATGTTTACTACAAGTTTATTTATAACATTTTACAACATAATTAACTATGAAAACAATTTACAATTACATATTTCTCAAAGTATTCAATAGAAAAATTGTGGCGTTTGTCTGATAACATGTATTTATATATTGAAAAGGTTCGTTCTACGTCCACGCTTGTTATAGGAGCATATTTCAAATTAGAAATATCCTCTATTGTCAACTCATATTTTCTACTGACTCCCCACCAGGACTTTAGCAATATCCTTTAGCTTTTTAAAACCATCATTATTTTCTATTACACTTAAAAATTCTCATACAGGGACTTTCCCACCCTTCCTTTAACATCAAAACATAACTTTTCAAATTTGTTTATTATTTCAACACTCTCAATTAGCAACATAAATTGTTTTTCCAATTGTAATATAGAAGTGGGAATAAAACTGTAGTTGGCTTTCATAAACGCCAACTGTTGAGGTATTACTTTACGGCTATCTAAATATCAACACATCCAAAGGGTCAAGGAGCATTTCTGGAGACGCTGGCATAAAGAATACCTCAATGAATTATTATTAAGAAGCAAATGGTACAAAAATGATTCAAATCAGATCAAGATTGATACTCTGGTCACTATAAGAGAAGAAAATATTCCACCTATGCATTGGAGCATGGGTCGCATTATAGCAGTACATCCGGGAGAAGATGGGATTGTGCGTGTTGCAACAGTGAAAACCGCGCGTGGCATTTTTAAGAGATGTGTTAAAAAGCTATGTCCCCTACCAATTGATCAGTGAACCAGTGTGACTAAGTTAATATTTAGTTTAATTTTTTATTGTTTTTATGATTTGAATTGTACTACGTAAATTAATATGTTTTAGTCATCAATTTTAATATAAACAAAGTTGTAAATAATTTTAAGCACATTGATGGTAACCCTTTTTGAACGCAGTTCGTTCAAGGCGAGCGGCTATGTTACGAGCACGTAACAGTTTTGTCATTATGTTCTAATTGTATTGATAGATGGCGACATAAATTAATATAAATATTTGTAGAACTTGCGCACGCGTGGTGGAGGACAATGCATTGTGGGTAGTGAAAAAACAGTACAAAAAGAATTCCGTTAAGCAAAGAACGAAGCATGTCTAGCAATAAATAGTTAAAAATATATTAGTAAAATTTTGAGTGGTTAATATTTTATTTTCTGCACAACCGATTACTCCAAGTCTTAAACCACTTGGACGTGCGCGACAATTTCGACCAGCGAAAGAAGTTAAGAAAAACGACTAAAAAGTCACGCGCACGCGCACAACATCCAATAAATAAATAAAACTCGGATACTTCAAATATGCTGAATTACTTCAAAATATGCAAATAATATTCAAAATGCATATATTATGTAAATATGCAAATTTATGCAAACTGCATATTATCCGGCCTTTATTTATAACCCTGTTAAATTTGTTTGAATACACATTATATTAGCCTTAAGTGCTAATTCTTGTTTATTCCTTAATGTTAGATGAAATCTAACACGCGACTGATCGCGTTATAAAAAGATAGCAAACGATCCCGGGTTAATTGTGTATTTTCTATAAACTTTTGTTGCTATAACTACCTATAACGTTACGTCTATTATCAAGGTGATGAGTCCTTTGGTATCCGAAAAGATGTATTACGTTTACAGTTGCCCAATTTGCGGCAACAGCACTACAACTATCTGATACGACTGTAGTTGAATAGCAATATTGCACTAGACGAATACATAATACATAATAGTTTCAATGCATAACATGAAGCCATCTGTATTTGTTTAAAGCAATATTGCTATTCTAGTACCGTCGTATCAGAGAGTTGTAGTACTGCTGGCGCAAATTGGGCAACTCAAATTACGTTCTATCGGTATTATTGATTATTCTTATATTCTTACTGTAGTCTTAAAGTGGTGATTGACTTGCGTAGGCCATTATTATGTAACCCAGCGCACAACGTTCAAATATTACAGCGCGTACGTTCGCTTTGAATGCTTGGTTCAACAGTGCTCCATTTTTCTAGGCACCTGTACTATCTAAGCAGAAATCCTAATTATCCTGAGGGATTGCATGGATTGTTCAGCCGACAAGGAAAAAGGAAGTTGGCGATAAAATATTTTCACAAAGTGGCAGCCAAACTGTTTCAAACGGCACTACATATATTATAGTAGACAACGTGCACCTTAACCTACTCTTATGAATGTAAATATAGAAGACATTGTAAAGCAATCAGTAAAAGTCCTGGGCCGATGCTTTGCAGGCAAGAGGAGCATTACAATACGCTTTTATTTATGTCTTTAAAATAAATACGCAAATATCCTTCAATCTTTGCAATTCCGCCCGAGTCAATTTTAGTTTAAAATATAAAAATAGTTTAAATTATGATCACTAGTGATAGAATGATTTAATTATAACATTTGATTGTGAACTTTAAAATATACACCATGCTACACATTTGCCTTCGATTAATTTTATTAATAAAGTTAGTATGGCGAAGAATATTTTTCAACAATTTTGCATGAAATTAAATATATTTGTTAGTATCATATGCAATAAGATTGAGAAAAAAACTACACCACTGCACTATACTCACTTCTTTACAAACTTATTAAGATTAACGGTATATAAAGTCCGTTAGGAAAACTTTCGCAATTTTCTCGAGAACTAGGCGGAATGGCGACAAAAGCTGGTAGCAAGATACTCGTCGGAGGTAGTGATGGGAAAACCCGTTCTTTTAAAAGAACAGTTCCAACCGTTCTCGTTATTTTCAAATAACGGTTCCAATATAACAGGTCATCGTTGTTTCGTACTCGACAGTTCTATTTGATAACGCATCATAAAATCAATAAAATATGTCATGCGTACATCGTCTTTGGCGGCCTTTGCTTGATTTGATATAGTTTGTTCTTCCTCGACGTTATACTTTCCCATAACTAGTTCTAACATCTTGGTGATTCCCCGAGTTATATGATTGTGTATTGATGATGTAACTGTACCCTACGTACATTAAGTTTTTCGCTAGAAGTTCCTATACAGTTTTCTTTCCTCACAATTCAACGCTAGTTTACACACATGGTGTAAAATAAATATAACAAAAAGATCTAAGTCCGTTTTCATTGTGGACACATCCGTTTGCTACAATCTGTAGCTGATCCATTGAACAACAACTTTATAAAAAACACTGCTAAACACTCTGTTGTTTATTTGCAATAAATTTCATTATTATTATTATTATAGTTAGGAAATAGGAACAATCATCAAGTAATCACAATTCATTCATCCGGACGTTTCCCAGGCAAAATAATCATCATGGAGAAATATTTAATAGGAAAGAAGTCGATGATGTGCAATTTCTTCTTCAACCGCGCACGTTGGAGACCGTCCGAAAGGAGCCGTTCTTTGACCAGCGAGATAACAGTTGCAACCGTTCTGGATGGAGAACGGTTCTAAAATGACATAGTTCAATAACGACCAATCACTAGTGGGAGGTGCCTCTATAATGTATTCGGAACACATCAAAATCCGTTATTCACAACCTAGACGTTCACCTTGTAAGAATTTGCAATAAGTGTTTTAATTTTGGATTCAAAGAAATAATTATCAATTTGAACATATAATTTAAATACATACTTATTTCATTATAAATCAATACATACTTTATATTCAAGCAAAGTATTCTTAAAGGAAGACTCTAAGATTTGATTTAAAATTATATATTCAAATAAATGTATATATTTCTTTTAAGAAAAGATTTGTTTGTGTATAGTTTCTTCGAAATAAGGTTCGTTAGTGTCATTGGTTTCAGAGCATTCGTATTCGTACTGTTGATCAATTTTATAACCGCAACGAATACTAAGTTCAAAGGGCATAGCCCGGTTTCCACGTTGAAACTGCCCCCAAACAAAATGAAATTATATATAATTACTTAATAAAACTTTACTGGTATAAAATCTAATAAATAATCAAGCCTCGTTAGTTAAAATTGTTTAAAATCGATTTGAAACAACTAAACGAGGAAATGCTTGAAAAATGAGTCATCTATTAAGCGATAAAAAATATTTGAGACCTGCTCTGATTGACCGATGCTGTGGTAAATAACAATCTTCACAGATATTAATATATTTCGGTATCGTGAATTCCTTTAAAAAACTCGAATGTGATCCCTAAACAAGCTTGGTGGACTTGTAGTGCTTGTGATGTATCATTGCGTTTATAAAAGCAAAACAATAGCTTCCTATGCTACCATTCCTAAATTTTTTAAAAATTAAAATAATTTGAGAAAATTTGCCCATGAAGATATTAGAAAATAGAAATACTGTAAAAAAAAAAATAGAAGAACAAATTAAGAAAATTATATATAAGTAAGAAAAAAATACAAAAAGTAGAAAACCCCATACGTCCTAGTTCGTGTCTATGAGTTAGCTAAGAGCGGTTGTCTTGATTCTGTCTACTGCATAAGACAAGCTGTTTGGGTATTCAAAGTCTATTGAAATCGTAATCAGCGACCTCATTTATCTATGCACACTAATTTGTAAACCAATCCGAAATGATCTAACCTTTGGAATTTTTGTATTGGGTTTGCTGTTGTGAACTTTAAAAACTTGATAGGAGATTCGTAATTAGCGATCGATTATTTTGAATTTTGACCATCTAGCGGCATATTTGTGAGCAGTGAGGACTACTATAAACGCTCTCGTAATTTCGTAACTCCTACCATTTCGGAAATATCCATGGTGTTTATTCTTATCTTGAACACAGTCATTAGTCAGATAATAATATCCTTATTGTAATTGTATGGAAAAGTATTAAGTAAATAGCAGTTAATACATCTAAGTTGTATCGTAAACACCATTCCACATTTGCCAAAAGCTAACACTTTTCCCGAAACTCTTGCAGTGGCCCTCGCAGTAGTAATAATTGCCATAAGTAAAATACGTACAGTTATTTACGACGTACAGATTTTCAGATGTTTTCGAAATCAAAGAGCCACATTTAGTGAACTGTGGTGTACTCCAAATAAACATACTTCATAGGTTATTGGATAAACAGACAATGTCATGTTGCACAAAACATCGTCATATACTGTTGATGAAGTTTACGCCATCTGAACTATTTTAAAGCTGCAATTATTGCAGAGTGGTAGAATTGGATTGGCAACTATATACGGAAGAAATACTCTCAAATACTTTCGTTTGGGATAAACTTCTAAGAATACTGATGTCTTTCTAGAGAAAGTTTAAAATATTCCACATTGAAATCAAACGCAATTGGTATGCTGGAGTATATTTGCAACAAGCAGTGTATAGAATTAATCGTTTAAGATATTTCTAAGAATTGCGTACATAGAGAATGATTTGCGAATCACCTAAAATAGAACGCGCTTTAATATCTTATACTTTGGCACATAAATGCTGTCAAGAACTTTGAAAATTACACTAAATTTACACGATATGTACCACCAAGATATAATTTATTATGATCGCAAAATGCAAACTCAGATTATTAACCTGTGGAAAATAGGAATGTAATGTAATTTTACAAGATTCTTGGTTGTGTTGGACTGCTTGCGTACTTACAGATCCAAAAGTATCCAGATTCATGGGAATTATACCGCCCCCAGAAAACTCTTCCTTGACTTGAGATTTAACAATCAGAAGCAACGCAACTTTTTGACAAGCTGCTGTGTTCTGGTACCATTCGGACATGTAGAGAGAATTAGACAAATCTCCAAACTGGAAAACTTAGTGTATGTATAGACCCCATAATGTCTAGTGCAAGCTTTACCTCAAATGCTATTTGTTCTGCAGGGAAAGCGTAATAAGCTAGTTGACAGTAAATGACAAATATATTTAAAATTACATCAGGGTCGTGATCACCACTTCTAAAACGAAAATTAGTTTCACGTTAGATAGGAGTTTCCTGTGAAATATGTATAGTAAGGAAAAGTTTATTTATTTCTATTTCGACTGCTAGTAATGTATGGTTACAACTTACCCCATTAACTCATACAATTCAATACAGCCCGTTGTAAGGGTGGCAATGTAGTGGAACAGCAGAATCAAGGAATACATGCTTTTCATTTTTAGAAATGTCCTAGAATTAATAACATATAATGCTTAGAAAAATGTAGCTTGCCTTCTCCCTAATCAACAAATTCATTATAACGCAAATATGTATTTAAGTATTAATATTAAGGTACAATTACTGTTAAAGAGAGATTTGTATATATTACTTTACCCTTAATCATATCTAAAATACTTTAAATAATTACTATATTACAACATTTTCAGTTAACTTTATAAATACAAAGGGCAACATATGTTGAAGATCCACAACCAGAATTCAACGAAAAGGTATAGTGTTGAATGCCCTGAATTTAAAGCACGAAATGTTTTAACTCTATTATATATATATTGCATCATTTACTCCAGATATATCGAAAAGTCTACCAGAAAATAATGTAATTAGCGCTTACCACACCTAATGTAGTTGTCATCTTCGGTGGATTTTCTACTGGGGTCACGTGTGATACATTGGTTGATCAGTAGGCGCTATCTAACCACAACTACATTCAACTCAACCGCATTGATACAGTGGTCTCCACAGAAAATGACAGCCACAACTATTAGTCTATAACTATATAATGCATTTTCATGAAAACTTACAGTATAAGAAATTGATGATATTTGATACAATTAATTAGCTTCTTTTCCGATTTATGAGCAGAACCCGCTCGCAAATTCTGGAGATCATATTTTAATCTTCTAAGTTGTACTATAATTTGAATACAAGAAGCTAAGTAGAGAGAATCGTAACCAGTTATTATCGGAACTATTATCATAAATAGATAGTATTCGGATGCTAATATAATAGCGCTGATAGCAATAGTGTCAGCCATCCACGTTTCAAGGATGAAGACACGCTCTTGATGTATCGCTGGTCGTAACATAAAGAAAATTGCAGAAGCACCTGCAGAAAATGGTAACACCAGTTGAATAGCTCTAATTATTCCACGAAGTTTGTCCTCAGATGCACGGAAGTTATCATCAAAATGTCCTTCTTTTAAAAATGTTCCAGGTTGGGAAGATAATAGTTCCTTTACTAATGGCCTATTATGTAGTAGTAAAATGTACTTTAACAGAAGCTGAAAAAAAGTGAAAATATTTACATAGAAATATGTATAAACATATCTCAACTGTCTTATTACATTACATTAACAAACGAACCAAAAAAAAACACACCGTATTTGAGTTTCAGACATTTGTAATCTAGGCACTATATGTTATTGTACCACACTGGGGCTTCATCAGATGAATGAACATAAAAAAGATTAAAAAGAATGAACCAACAAAGGGTTGCTTTAGAAGCACTGCATTATGTAACATCGGATCGTATTTAAGAAACGCGTCGAACTCGACGTTAGATGCAGGCATATTAACCGGCCATGAAAGATAAACAAAATATGTTGTATCAAAATATGTACTACACCTTAACCTATGGCCCAGATGTTACTAACGTTTATATTTCTTTCGCCTAAATTATAGACATCCGCCCTTATTTTTAATTTATCACTTGTTGGAAGAGTATGAACAGATATGATTTACAGCTCGTATGGTAAAACAAATACGAAGCGCATGCCTTGCTCTAGATATGACTCGAATTGTACTAACGTTTTCATTACTACGTCTGAAAAATAAATATCCTACTTCGTTGCATACTGCCGGTGGTTCTTAAAATGTTCTTTACGAAACGTTTGAAACTTCAAAAATTAATTGGATTTACTGTGATAGTAGGAAAATATTTTCTCTAGCAAATTTAGTTTTGCTTTGTTTGAACTCCTTATATTCAAAGTTCCACAATAAAAAATATTCAAAGACCAGTAGCACTGTGATAAAGATGATAAAAGAAATAATTCGTCGCGTGCTTCAGTGTTTTGCTAAAAAACTAGTAATGATGTTTAAATAAAATGGCGCAGGTAAATATGTTCAGTTAACTATGTGTAAATCAATGCAGAATTTCGGGACGTGGAGGGCAATTAATGCTTACCATTTGTTAGCTGAACTAATCTCTGCAGACACTTAACGAACGCAGACTTTCGAACGAAGGGAGAAAAATCATGGGCAACTGGAACGCTGTCTCCTTTCTATTGTTGTCATCGGTTAATGATACATAAAGGAGTCGGAGAATACGAGTAGAGTCCCGTTAATGAGTCTACCTGGAATACTGGGTACGAGTGGAGTCCCTGAAAGGGTACGAGTAGAGTCCCGTGTAGGAAGAAGATAAAATTAATTTATTTTCGAAAATCTTTTATTCTATTTAATCGTTTCCGCCCTAAAATAGACAAGTAGTATATGTGCAATAAAAAAATTATAATAATAAACTGATAATTTTTTATAACTATATAATATATGTTTTATGTATATATTTTCATTTAAAATAATATACATACGAGTAGATATTAAAAAAATTATTTTCGAATTTTATTTGTACCTACCAACAAGGATACAAACTTTTACGTCTCGGGACTCTACTCGTAGTACACCTTTTTTGGGATCGGGATTAAAACAGGTAAACGGGACTCTACTCGTATCTCCCCAAAGGAGTTGTATAGGCTACTGTATTGTGGCAAGTGGACCAAATCGCTTTATGAAAAAGAATTTGTGTAATCGACCAGGAATATGTAATAGTAGTATAGAGTTTATTATCTATGCTATGCCGAACCTGATATACTGTAATTGAAGCCTAATTATTATTGCAATTAGAAAGCTACTCTCACCATCCGCATATGCGTTTTACAGTTATACAGATCTTCAATACGGCTTTGAGATGTAGCTTTCGTTTCTATACCAGCATGCAAGGACGATTGATGTTCGCACATATATATATATATATATATATATATATATATATATATCCAATTAAGAATTCTCCCTTTATATACCTAAATAAGCATTTTTCCAGCTATCTGCTTCTACAGAAGTAGACAACTAAATTGCCACAGACTCCGGCAGTAACCGTATCGGTATAACCGCGAAACGCGTATACGGATGGTGTGAGTAGCTTTCTAATTGCAATTTTCCCACGGTGGATTGGCCGAGAAGCGCGACTGCGGATACTGCAAGAGAATATAGCAACTTTGCTGTCCACTTCTGTAGAAGCAAATAGCTAAAAAATGCGTGCTTAGGTACAGAATGGGGGAACTCTTTATTGGACATCTCATACGTACGACCATCAACCTAATTATTATGATGATCTATTGCTTCAAACTTTTAATTACATAAGTTACAGTTTACTTGTTAGTAATGTTAACATAATTTCTAACATTGGTGCTCCTCATATCCCCTTATAATCGCATTTAAAGGAACATGAAGCTTCTATACAACCAAATACACAAATATACGGTATACATAGGTACCTATCAAAGATCAGTGAGATAAGTGCATAGCAATACGCCAAATTTTTTCCATCTGAGTTCTAAATTGATTTGAATGATGTTTCTAAAATACGGAGCTCGTATCCATTTCGGGCATGTGTTAAATCAGAAATTTGGTGAAATATACATTCCAACCATTTGATTGGCCAGCAGGATCACCAGAAGTCTCTGATTAGGTCTTGTAACCTTCCCAGGCAAAAGATTTATATTTTTAATGTAGTTCCTGTTGGTTTTGCTTCAAATATCACAGATTCAAACATTTTTGGTAACGTAAGTCACCATGGTGCCTATCAAGTCGCTTGGTGGGGAAGTCAATTGCAGAGGATAAAGGAAAGTTTAAAGACCAGACCATCATTTTAACGATATTTATAAAAAATACCATAAGTTAAGATAGTGTTACTACATAGGTATGTGGTGATATTATTTTATTTATTTAACGGTGCGGTTTATATCATTCTCAGGTACTGACTGTTTAGTTGCTTCGTCGGTTTTACGAAAAGTCAATCATGTGTTTTGCTAATATGGTACTTAACTTACGAAGAGCCCTTCGCAAGTTTTAGAGAAGATGACAACTGTGTTGCATTCTCGGTTTTGGAAGAGTATTTGATATGGTTGTGTTTTATGGCTATAGGAATATAGGTAGGTACCTACAGTAGAAGCAATATGAGTCGGTAAGTAACTGGCATGCAATGCAAGATTGTAATAAAAAATAAATAAAAAGCGTGAGAACAAGGATATAGGATGAAGAGAATACTTAACCCGACGATGTACTGTGAATGTGTATGAAAACTGAAAGTAGTTGAACCTACAAATGCTCTTGACATTGCTTACATCTGATTTTTTATTTTGTCGTCTAAGTTGTGCTCGAATGTGTAGCATATTTCTAACAAATGTTTTACTGGAGTGTTAATAAAAATTTAATTTAAACAGTATTTCCATAAATGATACTATAATACTCGTAGTAATGGTAATAACAGTGGCAATGTATTTTAGTGGGGCATAAGTAGGAAGAAATTAAAATAAAACTATTTTGTCTCTGCTCGTCTTCTTCTTCTTAATCATATTCCTCTATCTACCTTTCGGTGTAAGGCTTGGATGGTGTCAAGTTTCCTATTTTCCATATAGTTCTCTCCACCGTTTTCTGTCTCCGGTCTGATCCTTTATTCCCTCCCACTCAATTCCCCTCTCTGCCGCTGCTCCCTGACATCGTCATTCCATCTTCTTCTTGGCCTTCCTCTTTTGTTTTTCCTATCACTCGTGTCTCATACACTCTCTTTGTCAGTCTATCATCACTCATACGACACACATGGCCGAACCATCTCAGCTGACTCTCCTCCACTATTCTCCATATGGGTTTTATTCCTAGGTTTTGCCAGTAATTTTCGTTTCTTATCTTGTCTTTCTTGGTCTTGTTTTCTATTCGTCTTAGGAATCTCATATCCATGGCGTTCACCCGCGATTTTACCCTTTCTGATCTTGTCCAGGACTCACTACTATATGTTATTGTTGGTCTTATCACTTTTTCACAATTTCCGTTTTAATCCGTTTTGGCACTTCCTTTTTCCCCAGAAACGTTGTTCTCATCATATAAAACATTCTTGCCGCTTTTTTCATTCTTTCATTAATTTCTTGTTCCATTTTTCCGTCCCATTGAATTATTGTTCCTAAATATTTGTAGTTATTCACCTGTTCTATTGTCCTCCCTTCGATTTTGATGTTATGTCTTTTCCTTTCTCCTGCTATTATCATTGATTTGGTCTTTTCGATGTTTATTTTCATGTTTATATTCTTTATTTCCTTATTTAGGATTTCAAGGTTCCTTTGTAGCGCTTCTTCTGATTTAGCCAGAATTGCCATATCATCCGCAAACATCAGTTCACACAAGTTAGTCTCCTTCATTTTCCAGTGACCAATTTTTAGTGGTTTCATTTGTTTTTTAGCACTTTTTATGGCCTCATCTAGTACCATAGAAAACAGCAGTGGACTAAGCACACAACCCTGCTTTACCCCAATCTTTGTTGTAAACTCTTTAGATTCTTCGTTGTTGGTTCGTACTATATTTGTGTTATTCCTATACATCGCTTTTATTAACTCTATTGTTCGTTTGTCTATATTTCTCTTTTCTAGGACATTCCATATGTCTTCCCTTCTTATCCGGTCGAAAGCTTTTTCTAAGTCTATAAAACATATATGTATTTGTTTTTCTTGTTAATTATCTTTTCACTTGCTTGTCTTATCACAAATATTAAATCTTGTGTACTTCTTTCTTTTCTAAATCCACATTGAGTGTCTTCTATGCTCTCCTCAGTTATTTTTCTTATTCTTTTTCTATAATACTCGCTAATATTCTACCTGGGACGCTTGTTAGTGTAATTCCCCTGTAGTTATTGCAATCCCTCTTGTCCCCCTTCTTATAAATGGGCAATATTATTCCTGAGTTCCACTCCTTCGGTATTTTACCTTCTTGTATAATCGTATTCATTAGCTTGGTTATTTGTCTTATCCCTTTTTCTCCCATATATTTGATCATTTCTGGTGTTATGTTGTCTCTTCCTGGAGCCTTTCCTATTTTCAGCTTCCTTACGAACTCCATTATTTCTTCTTCTTGAATTGGCTCTATATTTTGTATTTCCTCTGTCTCCTCTTCTTTTTCCCTTGTCACGACATTAGTTTCTGTCAGCTCTTGGAAGTGTTGCCGCCATCTTTCCATTATTTGGTCTTCCTCTGTAATTATACGACCATACTTATCTTTTATGTTTACCATGTTATATTCTTTTTTCTGTCTTAATTGTTTGAGCGTTCCATAGAATAATTTTTTATTTTCTCTATAATTATTAGTCATTTTCTCTCCAAATTTTATCCAAGACCTCTCTTTCGCTTTCTTAATTTCATTTTTGACCTTTCTGCGTTTCTCCTTATATTCTTCCAAATCGTCCAGGTTTCTTGTTTCAAGATATCTTTTCCAACTGGCTTTCTTCTCTTTTACAATATGTTTTATTTCAGTGGTCCACCACTCTGTCCTTTTTCCGGTCTTGTTTGATATTTTTTAACTCCACAGCTCTCCTTTGCTGCTTCCAATAAGCTGTTTTTGAAATGATTCCACTTTCCTTCAATTCCGCTTCCTTCCGGGTCATCAAATCTTTTAGCTAATATTTGTTGGTATTTTTCATAATATTTTCTATCTTTCAATTTGTAACTCTTAATTTTTTCTTGTATCCTCGTTCTTCTTCTGTCCTCTCTTTTCTCTTTCCCTGTCATATCCATTTTTACCAAGTAGTGGTCACTTCCTATTTCTGCACTGCGTGTTACTTTAATATCTTGTATCATTTCCTCTTTGTGTTTGCTTACTAAGAAATAGTCTATAATTGATCTTTCTCTCCTGCTTTCTTCGACTCGCGTGAACTTGTGAATGTCCTTGTGTCTAAACTTCGAGTTTTCTATGACTAGATTGTTTTCAATACAAATTTCTATTATTCTGCTTCCATTGTTATTTTTTGTTTGTTCTCCCTCTTTTCCCATGATATCATCGATTCCTTCATTCAGATTTCCTACTCTGCCATTGAGATCTCCCAATACTATAATATTTTCTCCCCCTTCGTCTATTGTTTTCTGGAGTCTTTCAAAGAACTCGTCTTTTTCTTTTTACAAACGTCCTCACTTACCCCATATGCCACTATTAGAGTCCAAGTCTCGTCCAATATACTAATTTCTACCTTCAACAATCTCTCATTTATATATTCTTCTTTCATCATGTCTTTCAATCTAGTTGGCGTTATTACCAATCCAACCCCGCCTCTTGCTCTTTCTATCTCTTTAACTCCAGACCAGAACATCCAGTATCCCTTGTGAATTCTCTTCATGCCACTCCCTTTCTTTTTCGTTTCCGTAATTCCCATTATTTCTATCTTATGCTTCTCCATTTCCATCACTAACTCCTCCTCCTTCCCATTCACACTTCTCACATTCCACGTACCCACTCTCAGTGTGCTATACTGCCTTCCTTCTTCTTTTATCTTGTTCTTCTTGCCGTTTTCCTTGAAGCCCTTGTTTTCCGCTCCTCGCGTTTTGTTTAAGTTTTGAGTTGCCTTCTTGGGTCGAGTTACCTCCAGTGCGAATGTATTTTCGCTTTCCCTTTTCCAGCGCTGCTCCCCAAGATTCTTCCCTTTTTGGAGCCCTTCCCTTCTACCATCCTCACCCCTCTTCCGCTTTGCACGTCCCTCGATCGTATCCTTCTTCTTTGCCATGGTTGTCGTCGTCAGTCCCTTCTTTCCTAATATTATCAGTTTTTTGAATTTCTGTTCGGGGGCTCTCTCTCGTATCTTTCCAACCTCGCTCTTTCCCTGTCCCATTTATAATCTCTTCCATCAATTATGATCTTTTGATAACCTAGCTTAACTCTTTTTCCTTCTTTACGTTCTTTCTCTCCTATCTGCTTCAGTTTCTTCTGTATATCTATTTCTTCTAGGGTCATTTCGTTATTTATGTAAAACCTTTCTTTTAACTTCCTTAACTTATTCTTATTCAGCATCACTACCTCTTTATCTCTTTGCCTTCTCTAGAACCACTTTAAACACTGACTCTCCCATTTTTATCACCTCCCTTATCTCTATTCCCACATCCATGTTACTCTTCATAAAATTCTCCATTCCTATTTTCAAATTGTATTTGTCTTCCGTTGATATTTTCATTCCCGATACTACAACGTTGTTCCTTATGCTCATTTTTTCCATTCTATTCATTCTCCTCTCCATGGATTTCATTTGTCTCTTAGTTTCCTCTTTTTCCTCCTTTAATATTTCATTTTCCCTTCTTATCTCCTTCAGTTCTTCTTGGTATTCTTTCTGGTTCTGTTTCATCTCCTTTACATCTCTCATTATTTCTCTCATCATAGCGACTAGATTGCCTTCCTCTTCTTTCCCTTTCTGCGGTGTTCTTATTAGTTTTTTACTACCCTTGAATATTTCACTTGAGTCTCTTCCTCTTCCCCTCTTTCTACCGGAATCCTCAGACGTATTGTCATCACTCTCCATATTCTCCCGTCAATGCACCAACTTTTCGTCCGATCCCTGTATCTCTTTCCTTAGTACTATTTTGTTCTTTTTTATTATCACTTTTTATTCTGAGTGTATTTGTTCCAGTCTTGTATTTATATCAGAAGCACAGCGTCAGGGACGTTGCTCGAATCGACTTCTCGGAAGCTAAATCCCTCCCTGTGTCACCACTGTTTTATGTATATTCACTGTTTGATGTTTTCTGTAACTGTCAGACGCGCTTATTGTGATAAGGCTCGATTTACGAAATTACTTATCGCCGCACACGCCGGACAATCGCTCTCTTCGCCGATCGAAACTCAACTCCTTGTCTCTGCTCGTACTATACCATATTAGCTAATAGGAATCGACAAGTGGGTACAAATTTGACAGACCAGAGCGTACACACTGTTTACGAACAAAGTCATTCAGTTTTTATTTCTCTTGCTTTTCTAGAAGATATAAATGATAATGGTGTGCCTATATTCCTTCCACATAACACAAGTAGAAATTAGATCAAGCAACTGAATTTAACAGTAGTAAAATTTCAATGAAAACAACAGCAGGAAAGTTACAATTAAAAGTAATTAAAGAAATTACACGCACGAAAACTTACATGAAAAACCGCCATTATATTTTCAACAATCTTACTAAACTTTGTTACATCCCTTTGAAATAAACGACTTATTGCTAGAATTAGCAATGTAGAAAATATAGTAATATTAACAGAACGATAAATTATCAGGAACTTCGAAGGGCGTTCCATATGTTCGCCTATTAATTTTAGTAATGTTAGTGGAATCTTATATAGACCGTTTGTAGACATAATTCAGGAGAAGCTTCCCGTTTGATGTGTCGCACTCAACTAACAATGAGCAAAAGTTTAGGGTAATTACCGAAATGACTGTAACATTAAGAAAATAGTTTCGAGATACGAAATACAATTAATATATTGAATAATTCAGTCTTTAACATCAATATGATCTGAAAGAGAAAGATAAAAATTTACATAATTAGTTTATATTATATTTAACGTAGGATGAATAAATAAAACCCAGACAACGTTTCTAATTTCCTTAAACGTCCTTTCTGCAATTGGCTTTAAAGCACATTAATGACAGTAAACTTATTTGAATAAACATAAATTAGACTTCGTCGAAATGGATTAGGACCGCATGATGTATACTATATGACATCGAAATTGCAACACCAAAATGGCGTGCGGATTCTTTGACCAAATTTGGCAGAAACGGCTATCCATTCAAATGTAGTAATTGATTTAAATTTCAAAGAAAAGGGACAAAAGATTTTCTTTATTAATAATACGTTGGGCCTCCCCTATTAGTTTCATACTCCTTTATTCTTCGTAGCATTGATTTCTGTAGGTGTTTGATGTCCTCTTGGGATATGACGTCCCAAGAAACCTGCAATTCACGCTGGAGAGCTTCCAGCATATGCGGAAAATTCGTTAACTTCCTCGGCTTTCTTCCCATAATGCCCCTCACGTGTTCAACTGACGAGGGGTCGGGACATCTAAGTGACAATGGCAAGATATTGACCTGATATTGACATGGACCTCTCCGAACCGGGTTAGAGAAATTATTGCAATGTGAAGACGAGAATTATCCTGTGGAAATTTGGGTCTTGCAGCTATTGAAGATATGGAAGAATGTGGGGTTCCACCAACTCATCAATCAACGCTGGGCATTTATGTTGCCTCGGATAAACACCGAGTGAGATTTACTTCCGTATGCTATAACACCCCATATCATAACTTCCACGGCTCGGTCCACATACCTTTCAACGCAAAATTAAATGTCACGACGTTCCCTACGTCTTCGCTTGATCCTCGCGCGGTCATTATGCATCACTATATAAAATCGGGATTTATCACTGAATCCTATCCCACTTCACGTTCCAGTGCATTTGCAACCTATGCCAATACAAACGGTTGGTGTTGAACCGTAAGTGGTACCACAAGGTATGACTGATAGGATTGCAAACTTAAAGCTCTGATAAGGCGATAAACGGTTTCAAGAGTCACGGAACGGCCTTCATTACCTAACCATTGATCCGCAATTGATCTGGTATTCGAGAATCGGTTTCTTAATCCCCTGAGACGAAAATGGCAGTTCGGCACCCTACTAGTTCTTCTTCGGCCCCCGCCTGATCTTCGGTGATGTTCTTGGCCCTCCCTACTCTATTACTGATGCAGCGCATGATGGTTGATTGATTCCGGTTAATGCGATTTGCAATTTCGCTGAACGAAAAACCACTTTTGTGCAAAGTAACAATTTGACCTCTGTGGAATTCTCTCAACTAGCAGTAATGTTCACATAGCCGCACCCTAGGGATAATAAAACTTCTAAAGCAAGTTATTCGGATGAGTATTTTACAAAGTAAAACACTAAAATTGTTTAAATAATTAATTTATCTTCGATTCTTCAATTTGCAGTACTTTGTATTTAATATTTACTTATCCATCCATTGCTTTTAATCCACTTTTTCCGAATATATTCTTTTAAGGAATCTTTAGTGAGGTTTGCGAATAAATAAACGCACCTCTTTTACTACTTTACATATTTTCTGTTAGATTAAAATCCGGGGAGTTTCCGTACCAACGAAGTACTGATTGCATATCCTAAATACATTTTTCTCAGTGTAGCAAAGCTCACTATCTTGCATAAAAGCATGTGGATAATTTAGGTAATCAATAAATGGCACCAGAATATTTTCCATTACGTTTCGGTATTGATTGAAGTTGATTCGTTGCATCTTCTATAAAATAACGCAACACAAGCTTCACTATAACGTAAAACGGAAATTTTTGCGCGAAACGAACATTCTCCTCAATAGCCTGTAAACGTAATTCACCATGAAGATGATCTTAAAAGAAAAGCAAAACCGTGTCCTAAGTGTAAGAATGGAGGAATTTGTTAATTTTTTTAGTGACATACGTTTCCTCAACAGTAAAATCTTTATGCATTATTGCCCACTGTAGACGTACTTTCTTCATTTTCTTGACGAGTCTTGGTTTCTGTGGTGAAGGATAGTTTATCCCTTTCTAGTATAATTTTATTGGACTCGTAATTTTTTACCGATATTCTTATATTGATTTATCTTAACATTTGCTGCAATTCAGAAATGGACGCCTATCCATTGTGTAATGCTAAACGTAGAATTTCTCTTACTATGGTAGCATGCATGCCGTATCTATGACCTCTACCGCTTGATGTCGAGGGCAAGTTTTCTTTCATTTTGAGAGTGAAAGACATTCTCCTTTTTAGCAGTATCTCGTTGAGAATACAAGCCGGTTTGAAACAAAGCTTTTATCTTTTTGTTGCAAAATTAGCACTAGGAATAAAATGTAGTAGATATTCAGTTATAAATTTTTCGCCTATAAATCATACAAAAACATAAATATTAAAAAGAAATGTAATATACTTACATTACTGCCAACACCCTCCGTACAACTAACGAATAGCAGATGAAAAGCTTGTGCTCGAGTTTGTAATTTTTTCGTTAGTTACATAAAGGTGATTCTGAGGGATTACAACAGGAAACTCTAATACCTTTCACACAGGATTAACATACTTCACAAATAAAGACATAGTAAAATAAAATTCCCAAAGCCAATTTATACCAGGTTGACCAAGTATCCGTGGACGAAGGATTATGGAGTTACTACTAAACATACATAAAAATGTTGTAAGCAATAGCTACAGATACATAGCACTTTTGTGGAGTAGTCAATAAATTCGTTAAAAATGCAGAACAGTTTGAATATTGAATTTAGTTATTTGTTTAATCTTGCATTATAAGTAAATTTCATATTTTCACTTTCAACGTAGTATTTCTACACTTTTGTTTAAAGCAGAAGAGATCAAACTGCAAAAGCCAGTAGTTAAATTGCCTATGTCTATGCAGGACGTAATTTTACTAGGGACGTTTCCAATGTTCTAGATGAAAATCAGTAAGAGCTACATCTGGCGAATTGAGTAAATGTGGAAGCAATTCCCAGCACAATTCGTTTAAGACATTGTTCGTTCTTACAGTACGGGGTCTTGCATTGTCCTGTTGCAATAGCGAACGCTTATGCAACCTCCCAGGTCATTCCTTGCTAAATAGGGTTTATTTCCTTACAGAAAAGCACATTACGTCAGCGGCGCAATGAACTAAATTTTGTGTTCTGTATACGTTACCACGGCAACCGACTAGCGAAAGTTAATGAAACGTCACATTTCGGGCATATTTTCATGACGTAATGTGCTCTTCTCTAAGGAAACAAACCCTACCTGCCGACTACAGTAAGCATTACCTTTGTTTTGATTTATGTTATTCTTGCGACTGACGTTTGGTCTTAGGATTAAAGTAAAGTATCCATGTTTCATCAGTGGTTACTATTATTAACGGCCGTGACTTGCCAAGTATTCTTGAAGTTGGCGGCATGTGTCGGAACTGGTGACTTTCTGTTCCGTATCCAGCGGGGTGAAACCTTGTTCACGTCTAAACGTTCATTTAAAATTTCAGGAAGCTGACGTGTAGCTGTTCCTACACTAGCACTTTTCTTACATATACCTATTCGCCAAATATTTACCAGTAGGTTTTCCACGGACGCAACGTTTCTTTCCTTTGCACACAGAGAAAAATAAAATGTTTAGTCATAGTAAAACACCTTTTGATTTTGCTTCAATGTGAGCAATGCATTCCACGGTTCATCTTGAACTACTACAAATGCTGGATTTTAATGTAAATTAAACTACATATAACTTTGGCGAAAATTATATTTTTCGTTTCAAACATCTACCTAAAGTACTTTGTTCAAAGTACAAATATGTAACCAACTATATTTATAACTTAAAATAGTCTTTTAAACTAAGAAATGCTTCAAAATCAATTTCTTTATCTATAGAAACATACAAATAGAAAGTATACCCAGGGAGTAGGTTACTACAATTCTTCCTGTTTCATACTTTTAGTAATTTATTGTAAAAGCCGTTAATTATTAATTTTACTAGAATTCTTCCTGTTTTAAACTTTTAATAATTTATTGTGACCGATTTAATTATTAATAATTAATTATTGGTTATTGGACCTTGGACGTAGATGAATTATACATTCTAATACTTCATGATCTCAGTTTTATAGTCGCAAATTCATTTAGAACTATTCTAGAGCACCTTTTAATGTTCTTCTCCAGCAGGTTCTGACCACTGCTCTTTCGCTCTAATTACTGATATTTGCTTTGTTTAAATCCTACTGGAGGCTGTTTAACCCCTTTTACGTTGCCTTTCTTTTTTATTTTTCCTGATTGGCTTGCTATACACCACCATTTTAGTCATGCTATGGTTCTCCTGTCTTTGCACATGTCCGCACCAGCTAATTCGTTGGGCTTCTGCACTATACAAAGACCCGAAAGTATCTCTTCGTATAGAGCTTCTATTTCGGTATTTGTACTTCTTCTCCAGCCTTCTTCTGTATTAGCCCCTCCATATACTGCTCCTAAAACCATACTTATCCATTGTTTCAATCTTTACCTTTTCTCTTTATTCAATGCCCTGGGTTGACACGCATACATTGTTGTGGCTCCAGTCACCGTCATATATTGACCCAAAACTCAACTTCATTAGCGATCTCAACATCCCATATTTCCGATTTTCCTTCGTTATCCTTGTTTCTATTTCTTGTGCCTCATAACCATCTTTTTCTCGCCTAAATATGATAATATAATAATAATAAACTTTATTGTCATAGCTACTTTAGAGCATAGTGTAGTATGGTAATACTCCATTAGTAAAATTATCAATAAAAAGATGTAAATTTTATAGAAAGCATTCTTTAAGAAATAGCGTTGTAAATATTTACCACACACATACACTTGAAACATTTCAAAATCTAGAATTCCAAATTGCTATAACGACATGCTCTTTCATTGTTTTTGCTAGAATTGTTGTCATCAGCAACTGATGCATTTATGTTCATTTTTAGTATTACTTCTTCAATCTTAATCCTACTTCTTTCAATTATTACTTCTAGGGCTAGGTTGAATAATGTTGTTGACATCGGATCCCCTTGTCGGATTGTTCAAAATCGTTGGATTTGTTTCATTTGCAAATCATATCGTTCTCCATTTCACGCAAAGACATTCTCAGAAGGTTGCTTTAATTCCCACATAGCGAATATATTTGTTTTCTATGTATTCGGTCGTGGGTTTCTCTAAAGTCCACAAACAGTACATAAAGGGCGGTTTTGTATTCATAACAATTTGATTGTATTTCTCTTAACGGAAAGGGTTGTCCTGCTACTACCTTTTTCCATCTAACTATTTAGCCTTGTTAGTAAGCTTTCCGCTAGTATTTCGTAGTTTGCCTCTAATGCTATGCCTCTATAGCTCCCACATAGTTCGTTACGTTTATTTCTTGTTCCCTTTTATATCCGCTTACATATGTCATTATTATGGAGCCTATTGTTTAATGCCAGAATTCGGCAGCTTAGTTTTTCGTAAATTTTCACAAAGCCTTTCTTGTATTGTTGGCAACTTGTTGATGAGAAGTTCATTTATAATTGAAATAATAATTTTCTCTGACATTTGTAATAGTGTTCAGTTAATGAGTTTTCTTGGTCCATGTAAAATTATAACTTGGCAAGCGCGGGATCTGTGCATCGTCTTTGATCGTATTATGTTATCGATCGAGGGTCAACAAGATTAATTTTGTATGTCCAGTGAGGTGTAAAGATAAATGGTTGACAAGGTTAGTAATTTTTGTTAGAAGTTATGCACTTATTGTGGATATACTAATCAAATATCGACTATATGAAATGATATTGGTTTTTGAAGATTATAGAATTATCCTTGCGAATTGTGTAGTCGTTTCCACTTTAATTTTTTGCGAATGAGAATCTATACCATCTTCCGACCGACACTTTGTAAGCTCATGTACCACCGCATATTAGACGAATTAGCATTTTATTTACTTAGCGTTGTGTTTCTCTTATATTCTTAGAGCATTCAGATACAGCAATAATTTATCGCAGCAATTATAATTTTAGTAACCAGCTTAAAATTTTAATATTAGCTATAATTCTTATATTGAACTTGTTTTACGGTGGAACACACGTTGTAACATCCTATTCACGATTGTATTTGGAAAAAGTCCGGTATCAACAAGCTAATCGCTTCCAATTAGCTACCGCAAAATTGATCAGATGTACGTATCATTGGACCATCATCAGTGAGTCAAATGTTCTATTGAATACCCCCAGGAGGTTATCACCATTTTAACCTCCTGGGGATATTCAATAGAACATTCGACTCACCGATGATAGTCCAATGACACATACATCTGACCAATTTTGCGGTAGCTAATTGGAAGCAATTCCATAATCTTCAAAAACCAATATCGTTTCATATAGTCGATATTTGATTAGTATATACACCATAAGTGCATAACTTCTAACAAAAATGACTAAATTCAGAAAATTGGTTTGGAACCTTTGGTGTAACAAAGCAAACACAATGACAAAGTCAATACACAAATTTCCACTATCACCAAACAAATATTGCATGTCTCTCGACGCGCGTTTCGCTAACCAAGTTAGCATCATCAGGAGATGATCAAATGTGAATTATAAATCTAAGCAACGTACTTTATATAAGTTCGGGTGAGTAATACAACGAATAAGGACTAATGAGCTCCTTGTTAATTGTTTACAATAGTCGAACTCCCCGTAAATGTCATTAAGATGAGGAAACCGTAATGATTCGCAGTAATAACCGATTACAATGCAAAGGCAGCAATTTGAAAATACTTAAGAAATATGTAAACCAAAGGCCTGGAATTATTTAGAATTAATTAAATTAAATAAACAGCTATCTGGGATAGGCCCTTTATCGGCATTCATAGTGAGGCGGCCACATTTAAATATTTCTATGCTTTCAAATGCATCCAGCTTATAACAATTATGCACATTTCTTAATAATTCCAAATTATCTACGCTTATCCTATGATCATTGTCGAAAGCATGTTGGGCAACACTCGATTTTTCAATTCTACCAAATTTTAAATGTGCCATATGTTCTTTAAATCTAGTTAAGATAGATCTTTTTGTTTGGCCAATATACTTCGACGAACAATCTTTACAACTTGTAACATAAATTCCTGACTTATCGGTTATTGCTACTTTATCCTTCGGATTACCAAGAACTGCTCGAAGCTTGTTACCTGATTTATGTATTAGATTGATATCAACCTTTTTAAAAATTTTATTTAGACCACGAGTAATCCTTGGTTCGTAAGGTAAAGCTGACATTTTCGGTTTTTCTACCTCATTATGTAAGGTACAAGTGTCCTTAATTAATTTCTTAGCCTTGAATTTATTAATTAACTTATCAACTAATTTCGTAGAATAACCGTTAATATTAGCGATCTCCTTAATGACTCTCTTTTCTTTCTGAAAGCGTTCTGCACTGAGAGGGAAATTTAATAATCTATTTACCATAAAATTAAAACTTGCTAATTTATGTTGAGGGCAATGATGAGAGTCATTAGGGATATATCTGCAGGTTGCGGTTTCTTTTCTATATACGTCAATTTCTAAGTAATTTAGGTTTCTTAACACTAATACATCCAGAAATGGAAGCTTCTTGTCATTTTCCATTTCATAAGTAAAGTTAATAGAAGGGAATTTTGCGTTTAACTAATTAATAAAATCCGTAATATGACATTTCTCTGTATCAAAAATCGCGAACACATCATCTACGTATCTTAACCAAACGCGGGGAAGTAGTTGAATTGTTCTTTAGCTTCGATCTCAAATCTACTCATAAAAGGTCTGCTAGGAACGGTGATAAAGGATTACCCATGGCTGTGCCCTCCCGTTGTTCGTAGAAACGCCCTTCAAATTGAAAACAGTTTTGTTCCATGCAAAGCTTTGTTAATGAGATGTACTCTTTTGCAATTTCATTACTACATCCATTCAAACGAAGAAAATCTTCGAGATAACCTAAAGTTTTGGGGATCGGAACGCTAGGGAACAATGAACTAACATCAAACGAGACTAGACTTTCCCCTTCCCGTTTCCCCTTCGTCTCGTTTGATGTTAGTTCATTGTTCCCTAGCGTTCCGATCCCCCAAACTTTAGGTTATCTCGAAGATTTTCTTCGTTTGAATGGATGTAGTAATGAAATTGCAAAAGAGTACATCTCATTAACAAAGCTTTGCATGGAACAAAACTGTTTTCAATTTGAAGGGCGTTTCTACGAACAACGGGAGGGCACAGCCATGGGTAATCCTTTATCACCGTTCCTAGCAGACCTTTTATGAGTAGATTTGACTTCCCGCGTTTGGTTAAGATACGTAGATGATGTGTTCGCGATTTTTGATACCGAGAAATGTCATATTACGGGTTTTATTAATGAGTTAAACGCAAAATTCCCTTCTATTAACTTTACTTATGAAATGGAAAATGACAAGAAGCTTCCATTTCTGGATGTATTAGTGTTAAGAAACCTAAATTGCTTAGAAATTGACGTATATAGAAAAGAAACCGCAACCTGCAGATATATCCCTAATGACTCTCATCATTGCCCTCAACATAAATTAGCAAGTTTTAATTTTATGGTAAATAGATTATTAAATTTCCCTCTCAGTGCAGAACGCTTTCAGAAAGAAAAGAGAGTCATTAAGGAGATCGCTAATATTAACGGTTATTCTACGAAATTAGTTGATAAGTTAATTAATAAATTCAAGGCTAAGAAATTAATTAAGGACAATTGTACCTTACAAAATGAGGTAGAAAAACCGAAAATGTCAGCTTTACCTTACGAACCAAGGATTACTCGTGGTCTAAATAAAATTTTTAAAAAGGTTGATATCAATCTAATACATAAATCAGGTAACAAGCTTCGAGCAGTTCTTGGTAATCCGAAGGATAAAGTAGCAATAACCGATAAGTCAGGAATTTATGCTATACGTTGTAAAGATTGTTCGTCGAAGTATATTGGCCAAACAAAAAGATCTATCTTAACTAGATTTAAAGAACATATGGCACATTTAAAATTTGGTAGAATTGAAAAATCGAGTGTTGCCCAACATGCTTTCGACAATGATCATAGGATAAGCGTAGATAATTTGGAATTATTAAGAAATGTGCATAATTGTTATAAGCTGGATGCATTTGAAAGCATAGAAATATTTAAATGTGGCCGTCTCACTATGAATGCCGATAAAGGGCCTATCCCAGATAGCTGTTTATTTAATTTAATTAATTCTAAATAATTCCAGGCCTTTGTTTACATATTTCTTAAGTATTTTCAAATTGCTGCCTTTGCATTGTAATCGGTTATTACTGCGAATCATTACGGTTTCCTCATCTTAATGACATTTACGGGGAGTTCGACTATTGTAAACAATTAACAAGGAGCTCATTAGTCCTTATTCGTTGTATTACTCACCCGAACTTATATAAAGTACGTTGCTTAGATTTATAATTCACATTTGATCATCTCCTGATGATGCTAACTTGGTTAGCGAAACGCGCGTCGAGAGACATGCAATATTTGTTTGGTGATAGTGGAAATGTGTGTATTGACTTTGTCAAAAATTACTAACCTTGTCAACCATTTATCTTTACACCTCACTGGACATACAAAATCAATCTTGTTGACCCTCGATCGACCTACATGATACGATCAAAGACGATGCACAGATCCCGCGCATGCCAAGTTATAATTTTACATGGGCCAAGAAAACTCATTAACTGAACACTATTACAAATGTCAGAGAAAATTATTATTTCAATTATAAATGAACTTCTCATCAACAAGTTGCCAACAATACAAGAAAGGCTTTGTGAAAATTTACGAAAAACTAAGCTGCCGAATTCTGGCATTCAACAATAGGCTCCATAATAATAATGATATATGTAAGCGCATATAAAAGGGAACGAGAAATAAAGATAATGATCTATGTGGGAGCTATAGAGGCAAGCTACAAAATACTAGCGGAAAGCTTACCCACAAGGCTAAATAGTTAGATGGAAAAGAGGCAGTAGCGGAACAACCCTTTCTGTTAAGAGAAATACAATCAAATTGTTATGAATATAAAACCGCCCTTTATGTACTGTTTGTGGACTTTAGAGAAACCCACGACCGAATACGTAGAAAACAGATATATTCGCTATGAAAGAATTAAAGAAACCTTCTGAGAATGTCTTTGCGTGAAATGGAGAACGATATGATTTGCAAATGAAACAAATCCAACGATTTTGAACAATCCGACAAGGGGATCCGGTGTCAACAACATTATTCAACGTAGCCCTAGAAGTAATAATTGAAAGAAGTAGGATTAAGATTGAAGAAATAATACTAAAAATGAACATAAATGCATCAGTTCCTGATGACAACAATTCTAGCAAAAACAAAGAAAGAGCTTGAAAAAGTTGTGGGAAGGTTGGTAAAGCAAGCAGATCGATTTGGTCTAAGAATAAACCAAGGCAAAACTAAGTATATAATAATGAATAATACAAAACATAATACAGAAAATTGTCCACAGGTGCACACAGACAAATAAACATACAGCTTCGAAAAAGTACAAGACTTTCAATTCCATTCCATTTATTATCTGAGTAGTAAATTGGGCAGTGGGTTTTATGCAATGTACCATATGAAAAATAATTCTATTTTGCTTACGTGGAATCTCGAATAAAGTGCGGTATATTGGCACGGGGTCAAAGCTCGCTATCAACTAATGTCTTTATTTTAAAAAGAAAGATTATTCGCACTATGCTAGTTTTATCACGTCGGACTTCATGCCGTGACTATTTTAAAGAATTGAAAATCTTAACTCTCCATGTCTATATATATATGAACTGCTGAAATATCTTGTTAAAAATATTCATTGTTTCTCTACGAATGCTGATGTAACTAAAGAATACCTAATTGACAGGAGCTTCTACAGCTTCAACGATTATTTAACTGGAATATAATTCCTTTTGTATTTAGTTATTTATGTATTATTTATGACAATGTCTATGCTCTAAAGTAGCCATGACAATAAAGTTTATTATTATTACATTATCATATTTAGGCGAGAAAAAGATGGTTATGAAGCACAAGAAATAGAAACAAGGATAACGAAGGAAAATCGGAAATATGGGATGTTGAGATCGCTAATGAAGTTGAGTTTTGGGTCAATATATGACGGTGACTGGAGCCACAACAATGTATGCGTGTCAACCCTGGGCATTGAATAAAGTGAAAAGGGAAAGATTGAAACAATAGATAAGTATGGTTTTAGGAGCAGTATATGGAGGGGCTAATACAGAAGAAGGCTGGGGAAGAAGTACAAATAACGAAATAGAAGGTCTATACGGAGAGATACTTTCGGGTCTTTGTATAGTGCAGAAGCCCAACGAATTAGCTGGTGCGGACATGTGCAAAGACAGGAGAACCATAGCATGACTAAAATGGTGGTGTATAGGAAGCCAATCAGGAAAAATAAAAAAGAAAGACAACGTAAACGGGGGTTAAACAGCCTCCAGTAGGATTTAAAGAAAGTAAATATCAGTAATTAGAGCGAAAGAGCAATGGTGCGATGTATGTATCATTGGCCCATTATCGGTGAGTCGAATGTTCTATTCAATACCCCCAGGAGGTTATCACCATTTTGTTCTGCCGGTCATCAGGAAGCTTTCATCGGAAGCAAGTCAGTATATATATATAAGAAAAATATAAAAACGAGCGAAAAACTCTATTGGGGTGGTCGGTCCGTGAAATAAAAAATTTCTCATTTGTTCAAACTCTAACTCTTTAGAGACTCAAACTCTAACTCTAAAGAGTTAGAGTTTGAACAAATTAGAATTTCTGTTTTTCACGGACTGACCACCCCAATAGAGTTTTTCGCTCGTTTTTATATTTTTCTTGAAACAGTACGGTCGATATACATCTTCACTATATATATATAATAAAGGATGAAATAATATTAGATTTTATGAATTATTTAAATGACGCTCTCATTGATGGCTTTTTGTTGTCTTCTTCTTCTTAATCTTTTACCCTTTCTACCTTTCGGTGTAGGGGTTCGGAGCCACCGAGCCGTATATGTACACGCATATACCGTACCGCTCCTGGCCCACCCAGTGGCATTTCCTTCATTTTCGCAGCTTATTAGAGGTCCAGATCCCTTTTTAGGATTTTAAACTGCTACGCTCTGCCGCTACCGGGTCTCGAACGCCGGCCCTTCGCACTGTGAAGCGCGAGTTTTACCACTCAGCCACTGAGGGGTTGGCTTTTTGTTGTATTTAGGTAATTTGGTATATATGATTAATTTCTTGATTTTGTAAAGACCTTATTATTGTTTGCGCATGACAACTTGCGGTTTCAATTGAACTTACTTCACATTTTCTTTTGTTGCGTTTGCTCTATTAACTATTTGACGTACCGGCGCGTGGTACCATCCTTCCTGTGCTTGTAAGTGATAAGTTAGTCATCCTCCGCGTCGCAACAATACGCAGCGTCTAATTTAATTTGTTAATGTATTATCCACTTTAAATATTTCTTTTCTTTTTGTACTAGTTGTTATTTCAAGTAATAATTAGAACCTTCTTCGGTTTAAATACCCTCTACTATATAATATCATCTAAGGTTCCTGACATAAATAACTACCTGCGTGGGCCTACGCAAGAAGAATTAACCACCAAACAAATTACGTTTACAGAAATGAAACGCGTAATGTTAAAGGAAACAAATCCAATAAAGTCACCAGGCTACGATGTAATAACGGCTAAAATCTTACAGGAAATGCATACAAAGCACTACAGCAGATATTCAATGCTGTTATCAGACACAACTGCATTCCAAAAATATGGAAGGTAGCCCAAATGATTATATTCCAAAAGTCTGTAAAATGCTCTGATGATTTAACATCATATCGACTAATAAGCCTATTACTGGTTATTTCAAAGATATTAGAAAAATTGCTACTCAAACGTCTTGTCCCAGTATTAGAAGAGCTACGCTTAATCCCAATGCATCATTTCGGATTTAGAAGGCAGCGCTGCACCACAGAACAAATCCACAGATTGGTGGACATAATCAACAAGACACATGATGTATGTATACAGTTGTACGTCTGCCGCTTTTCATGACATCAGCCAAGCATTTGACAGGGTATGGCACGAAGGCTTGCTATTTAAGATTAAACTACCATCACATTTCTGCTTGCTACTAAAGTCTTACATCACCGAAGGACACTTAGTCAAACATACACCCAATAAATGCAGGGATCCCAAAAGGGAGCGTGCTGGGTCCGGTATTATATCTGCTATACACATCGGACATACCCACACCTAGAACCACGAAGGTAGCAACATGCGCTGACGATAATGTCATTTCGGCAACTTATGTGTATCCAAATAAAGCCTCACGAAACCTACAAGTGACTTTGCGCAATATTGAAACCTGGTTCACAAAGTGCAGATTTAAAATAAACACTAATAAATCAGTCCACATAACTTTTACGCTGAGAAAGGAGACGTGCCCTATGGTTACACTTTATGGTCACCTTTGTGTCAACAACAAGAAGTTAAATATCTTGGTATGCATCTAGACCGAAAGTTAACGTGGCAGACGCACATCGTTACAAAAGGAAACAGCTTGGAATAAAATATAGACAACTACATTGACTAATGGGCAAAAATCATAACTATCGACAAAAAACAAGATACTAATCTACAAATCTATACTCAAACCGATATGGACCTACGGTATTCGTCTTTAGGGTACAGCAAGTAACTCAAACGTTGAAATTTTACAAAGATACAAATGCAATCATCGCAAATGACCTACAGATCACGACCATTAAAGAAGAAATCCGACGTGCTAGTGAAGTGCATAGTGAAACAAATTATCAATCATCCCAATCAGCTAATGCGGCAGCTATCACAACTGCGTGATGAAGAACGCCGGTTAAAACGATTCAAACCTAGTGACCTTGTAAACACATTCTAGTGTCAAATTGTTAATTGTTCTGTATTGCATTGTTCTGCTTTACTTGTAAGCATTTGCTAATTTGCGTTATGTAAGCCGCCAAAACATGTAAAACTACAAAAAGAGTTCCCTCAGTGGAGGAAACTCTACACCCCATACTCATCACTGTTATACGAATGTACTTATTGTCCTAACTTTGCACAGATTGTATATAGAAAAAAGAGGGTATAAGAAAAAGGTTCATAAAGGTTCAAAAAATGTGAATTATTGGAATTTCGAAAAGTGCGATTTGATGCTAATATATGGTTTGTGATGAAGTAATTTGAGAGAGGCAGCTAGAAGGTATTGTGAGCAATATCCAGAGATACATCCTAACATTGACCTTTTTCAGTAAATAAAAGTATACCGCTTCCTAATAACAGACATGCTGCTGATGAAGAGCTCATAGTAGTTGTTCTTGGTTTTATGGAGGTCAATCCTCCATCTTCCTTAAGAGAAGTAGGCGCAGAGTGTAATGACAACACAAATGCCGAAAACAGGGCTTTCGGTACCGCAACGTCCTTAAAGCATTTAGATGTTCTCATAGCGAATCTCAACATATTCGAAGCAGATAAACAAGTCCCCTCGATGTGCAAATTAAAAGATTGAAGTACAGATCATAAAATTGCATTTTCTAACATCGAAGATCAAGTGACTAGCAACAGACACAGACAACACCAACATTGGTAGAAATAGAGGAAAATAACTTAATGTCATCTGTATATGCCAGTACACGACAGGATAAAAACATGAGGTGATTCAAACGATTTATAGTAATAATAGTAATAATAATAATAATACTCTTTATTGCGTGTATAAAGACATGGTCAACAATAATAAATAAAATAAATATAATAAAATAAATAAAATAAAGTTAAATACAATACATTTTTGCATTTAAGAATAGACATAATGTTGTTGACGGAATACTCTCTGCAATGGTCCCTGGACCTGAGGGAGGATATAGTGCGGATGATCCGCTTTTGGAATAAGTTATCATGTGCTATTTATGGTCGGGAGCACAGTCTGAACAAACAAGTAGAGAGTACAAGTAGATCTAATGAGTTAAATGTAAGGTTAGAAGATATCGAGATTACATATGAAAATGAAAATAGAAGAAAAAAGGGAATGTACAAAGAGAAATATATCTGAATTAAAAGAATTGGTAACTATTGACACTGATTTATCTGAAAATAGGGCATTAAAGGAAGAGAATTCGTTGCAATTAACACATTTGAAAGGTGTCAATGAATCGAACTTTAAGTTATGTCAGAATTTAAATGAATCTACGAATTTAAATATAGCTTTGTTTGAACAAGTTAATCAACGCAATGACAGGTTATTGCAAGAAGATGCATACCAGAAGGAAAGCGAACATGAAACCGAATCAACAATTCAACATCAAACTAAATTAATTGATTTTCCTCAAATAAAACTCCAAATGGAAGAAGAAAAGATAAAAACTATAACAGATAAAATATTTGGGAATTCGGAAAAGGAGAACCACCCACCCTTATCTATTGTGCTTAACTCTAAAGATTTAGAGTACCAGTTGAATAAAGAAAGGGAACTTAGAAAGAGCTTAAGACAAGAGATAGTAAATTTGAAATCGCAATTCTGTTCAGATAATTTGGAAAGAACTAATACCACAGGAAATATCAAGGATCATATGAGGGTGTTAGAACAAATCACACAATCTCCTGAGAAGAACGATTTATTTCGGCAGAGTTTCATTCAAAGAATACATTACAATATACCGCACAAGTTCGATCCTGGGATATGTACCAAACCATTAAGATGTGCTAATTGCAAAGCTCAGTTTCCGCTAGGTCCATATCCAGTCTCTGCAACGAATGCCAAATTGTTGTGCATCCTCAATGTACATCAAATTTACCAACAACTGATATTGTGAAAGGCATTTACAATGTGGAGAACATTTATTCATATAAAGTTAATTAAATACATTTCCTCTTGAAAACGATTTAAAATTAAATATATTAGTTAAATAAAACAATAAATAAATAGAATAGTACATTTTAGAGATTGAAGTCGTGTTAAGTACTTATCTTGTTTATTTGAAACTGTCCCCTCTTCTTCAGTACCATTTTATACTTACCAATTGTTAATCTACAATAAGACACTAATTTCTTTTAATGATTATCTTCTAGTTCCATTTACATAAATAAAACCTGGATTTCTGAAATGATAGTAAAAATTTTCTGTTACAAGTAACAAAAAATTTGCTAAGGGGGCCGGTAGTATAATTGTAGTATGGTAATACTCTATTAGTAAAATTATCAATAAAAAATGTAAATTTTATAGAAAGCATTCTTTAAGAAATAGAAAAGCGTTGTAAACATACCACACACATACACTTGAAACATTAAAAATCTAGAATTCCAAATTGCTATAACGACGTGCCGAAAAAATGAAGTTTGTTTATGAGGACGGTATGGGATGGTCGACGAAAAAGTCAGATAAAAAGTTATATAAAATACCAGGGTTGAAAAGAAGCAGACCACATTAAAAAGAAGTTGTTGTTTACAAACGACGAACAGACCAAAGAAAAAGAAGTACAATAAAAGGAAAAGACCAAAGAAGAGAAGTGAAGAAAGAATTCAAGAGGGAGGGAGAAGTTAAGAATTAGAAAACAAATTACACTGATACACACTAGGTGATATATTTTGATTATATTGTTCATTATTTTGTTAATATAATACTTAAATTTTGTAAATATTAATTGTAATAATTTTTGCTTTCTATAAAATTAACTAAAATTCATAGAACAATATAATACTACACTGGACAAGCTAAATTGGGGGATTTATCGCTGTGAAAATGAGAGAATTTGTTTTCAACTTACTTATAACTTTTGTCTTCTCTTGTGGAGGAATTTGATGGTCGTCGAGAGACCTAAGGACGTTGCCTCAGCCGATAGTGAAGAAATCTGCTGGACGACGGATGCTTTACTCGGGGAGGGAGTCAATCTTGGGGATCGACGACCATCTGAACTGTGGGATTATCGCTGATGCGGGTTCTGTCCCACGCGAAATTGGCAATATCGTTTCGGTCGCCCTTTTTAAATACTGGCACGATACAAACCATCTTTAATTTAGCTGGAAAATTATCTGCCGAGAATGACATATGTATTTATTAAAGACACAAGGGTATCTATCAAGGCCTGAGCAACTCTCCTTATTATTGAACAAGGAATACCATCGACACCGTAGGTGAAGGTGTTGGGTGTATTCGTTATACTAATATAAACCTCAGAATCATTTGTTGGAATAAGAAAAAGAGATCCACGACCTTTCACTTCAAAATCTTGATATCTCTTAATAATTAGAATTAAAAATGTGGATGACGTGTTATCGTTAAGCACTCTAAATCGGACTAACGCCGTCACTCCTACGAATTTTATCAGTAAATGGTAAGTTGTCATTGATAAGTTATCATTGAATAATAAAATTCGGAGGAGTGACAGCGTTAGTCCGGGTTATACTATGTAATGATAGAACGTCATCCACCTTTTTAACAAACTCTATTAATAACAAATCATAAACTGCTCTAAAACGAGGAAAAGACGAATTTGTGTAGCGACTAGAGACAACTTATTGAAATGCTATAGACTTGTGTATTCATACGTGTCTCTATTAACAATAATTAATGTTAAGGGTAACAGTAGTTAGCCTTATGTCTAGTGCTGTAATTGTCTAGAAAAGTGTTCTCTTCAAATAGGTTTGTATGTTTAAACAAACAAATTAAAGTTTCAAGAATATAGATACCATAGGTAGTTAAAATATTTTGTGCTCTGAAAAAGCCTCTACAAGATAGATTGAAATCTAAATGAAACATAGTTCGCAAATTTTTTTTTTTAGGAATAAATATATGCTACCAAATTTTAAGTGTGGATACCAGACACCGTGCGAAGTACGTCCTTGCTGGCAGCTTCTCGAAGTATACGAAAACAATGACAGAGAGCTTATCGTAGTACATACCTTACCTATGTAATCGCCACACTTAAGACACCCATCAATAGGAAGGCCAAAAAACCTAATGGAACTCACCACATTATACGTATGGTTATTTAACAACGAAGTAGAAGGAAAATCAGCTCCGTTAGTAGTACATAATACAATATTTGCTTTATTATTGTTGATAGTTTAATTATTAATGCTTAACCACTGTTCAAGAGCCGCCAACTACATGCAACCACTGTCGATGACAACCTCAAGAGTGTTTCCGATAATCACGAAAGAAGTGTCGACATCATTCAAATAAATAATAAATAGAAGGCATTCTAATATGGTCTTTTGATGTTCTTTTGATGTTCTTTCTTACAATAAGCTCATCAGAATAGGCAACAGGGGCATATTAGTTCGTCTGGCGGCGGTCAAATTATAATCTCTGTTCTGAAAAGGTGATAGGTAAATTCGGTCCGGCAACGTTTTCTAGGAGGTTTTAATGTATGTATGTATGTACTTATATTGCTATAAATATAGAAAAATATGCACCGAAATGTTAGTTGAAGAAACGAAGACCACCAGGAATAACTTCGGTCAATTTTCAACCCACGCTTTGCGTCACCACTTTCAAATTAGTGCAGCTGTTGTATAACCCGTTTCAACTTACTTTAATCGGACTAAATTAAGTGTAAACAAAGATAAGATTGCATTAGCGCAACAGCACCATGACAGAATCCAATTGAAAAGAGTTTGGATACTAACACCCCATGATCAATAGTGTCGAAGGCTTTGCTGAAGTCTGTATAAATAGTGTCTACCTGAATTCGTTTATGGAAGTTCTCGCTAATGTACTGGGTAAAGTCAGCTAAATTGGTGGTAGTTGATCGTACACGGGTAAATCCATGTTGGTAAATAGATAGATACGGTTTGATGCAGTTATACAATCTTTCGTAAAGAAGTCGTTCGAAAACCTTAGCACAGTTTGAGAGGATACTAATGGGTTTATATCACCCGGGTCACCTTTCTTTAAGACGGGGGCGATCCTGCCAATTTTCCAAAAAGTCGGAGAAGTAGAAGTTCGAATAGCCATATTAAAAGTCGTACATAGTGGTTCACAGAATATTGGAGCAGAGCCCCGAACAAGAAAACTAGGTAAAACGTCATCTCCTTGAGTCATGGTCAGTTTAAGTTTTTTAATAAGCTAATAACCTCGTTACGAGTAAAGTATTGTTACACTTCGTTAACTAAAATAATTTCCTCGTCATTTTAAATACGCGATGAAATTATCTTTTTCTTAATATTTTAGCCAATATCTGTGTTCCGTTCAGTTGAAGGAAAGTTATTTAAAATTATTTTTACAATTTTGTGTTTGCGAGTATGCGTTCGTGTCCTTTTTCTAACCCTCGGTCAACTAGTAAGTAAAAAGGCCTGCGTGTTCTTCGTAAACTGTCCATCCCAACTTTCTACCGTTAGTAACCTCACACACACTTCAGCGACATTTAAATACAAATCGCGCGAATTTTACTTTGAGTCACTTGCTGACACCCACACACTCAACGCTTCACTTAGTGCCTCTAAGTAAGTGCTCATACACTCACACACACGACTACCATCGGAGCCCCCGTCTCTGCCATTCTTCAAACTCAGGTACCACGCAGTAAGTTAGCCCTATCGTTCTAATTTACCTAATTTATCTTTCATATTATTACTCAACACCACTCATTCACCCATTCACACGCAAACGTACGACTACGCATTTGATTATCGTTTTTTTGCATTAATTATTTAACGATTTAATTAATACAATTAATATACGTTCTCAAAGGACAGTGCTCATTTTATTTACCAAGCAAATAAATAAGTGTTTTATTTTTTAACCCTTTGCACTCTCCACGTTCACCTTCACCAAAATCTTATTAATATTATTACGTATGGGAGGCGTCAAGCTAACCGCTCAATCAATTAGTCAACTCAATCCTATTTTTTACAACAAATCAACACCCCGCAATCAAAACACACCCTCTCCTTCTCATTCTCTAATCAAATCACTCAATCACACCCCCGGTAATTAACAATTGTCGCCCATAACGTGGGGCAAATTTTAGGTTAAGTGTGACCTACGAACCCATTAACATGGTGAATACACGTGGAAATTCAGGTGCACAGTACTCGAATTCCGGATCCAGTGATCCGGTGACGCCCAACTCATTCGATATACAGTCTTTTACAGATGTTCTACAACAATTTTCTAGATTACTTCAACCACCACCGAAACCTCCAAAAGCGGACATTTTTAACGGTGATGTATTTCAAGAACCAGATGAGTTTTTGAAACAGCTGAAAACACATTTAGAAGCAGCAACATTATCGCCAAATGCTACCATCGACGAAATTGCAGCGTACCTCGACGGAGAAGCTGCAATTTGGTTTCAACAATTCGACAGACAGGTAGATTCTTTTGATTGTTTTAATGAGCTCTTCCTGCAGCGTTATAATTCGGGAGCACGATTTGATAAATTGCGTGCGATATTATACGGCGAATATCACCAGGAGACGGAACGCGCAGTGCCATTCCTGTTAAAGAAAAAGCGATTGTGCAATCGCTTACACCCAGATTGGAGTGACGAAGAGATTCTCAAATTAATTCATCGACAGCTACACGTGCAATACAGAGTCAGGGTGGGACCACACCCTATTAATTCAACTAAAGAGTTAATGTTATCACTCATCGATATTGATAACTTCGTACATGGAGATCCCGCCGAAATATATGCAGATAATTCACGTAAATCATCTTCAGTACCTCGGTTGAAGCAGCACATCACAGATGATCGTACGAACAAAGAAGCGCCGACATGCCACCATTGTCCCCAACGACATTGGCATAGCGATTGCCCCGTTATTCACGCTAGAAGACAACGTAATCACGTTTTAAATTATGTTTCTTCTAATCTCGCAACTACAGCACCACGTATAGCTACCGAAGTCAAAGGACGTTCTATCAGCACACTTTTAGATACAGCAGCAACACATAATTTTGCCAAACCATCGCAGGTGCAATACGTATCATCCCGAACGACTAGCTCAGCATTTCTAGGTGACGAGTCGGCAACTATGGAGATAACAGGTACCGGAATCGCACTCATTCAAATTCGAGGTGAATTATTGAAAGTGCCTGTTGTTATCGCTCCGAAACTACGCGAAGATCTAATCCTAGGTTTGCCGTTCTTAGAAGATCAAAACGCTACCTCGGATATTCAACATGGTTGCGCATATATCGATAAAGTAAATCGTAACAAAATTCAATTCTTACAGGAAACATACACGCAGCAGCAGCAGCCAACGGAATTTCGTCAACGACGCCCTCAACAACCCGCTATAACTAATTCCATTAATCGATGCAATCGATCAAACATTAATTTCGCGCCTTCTCGCGCGTTCGAGTCTGTTTCTCTACAGGTATCGAAATCGGTGACTAAAAAACAGGTAACCAAGCCACGTACCGTCTAACCGACCTCGAGTCCCCCAGCGATCCGCCCGTCGACCGATCGAAGCACCGGATCTCGGCATCGCTCGTATCGAACCGAATCTGCACCCCGACGCACGATGATCACCAGCGCAAAGCATCTCTCGGCAATCACAAGGAATTCGCCCCCGAAGATTGTACAGGCACGGTCATCAACAAACAGCGCCAGATTCAAGATTACAGCCTGATTAATATAGGATCGCGGTTTAATGATTCTTCTGTGTTTTCAAATTCAATTTAACTAGCATTGCAAACGCTAGGTAGGTCATTGCACTTTTCGCACTTTGTTATTCAACATGAAATTGTAATGTCATGCGGGCCTAACATATTTGTGACTTAATCGGACAGGCGAGTAGCTGCAAATAAGTTTTATTTTACAAGTTCTACCTCACTTTAACTTCTTCATTGTGGCTATCACTGTTGCTTAAGAGCACAAACTTGCTCCGTCGTAGCGATTTCCAGGTTTTCCTACGACCAATACGTAATTGGCAGGAGTACAGTACACAAGCCATTCCTGGACGCATTTTTTTCATTTTTGTCCGCAAAGCTTTCTTTCCCTCAACACACTAACATTACAGACCATAGATATTGTCTCCAAAGCAGGGGGAATTGTTACACTTCATTAACTAAAATAATTCCCTCGTCATTTTAAATACGCGATTAAATTATTTTTTTCTTCATATTTTAGCCAATATCTGTGTTCCGTTCAGTTGAAGGAAAGTTATTTAAAATTATTTTTGCAATTTTGTGCATTTACTTTTCTTCGGCACATATGATACAGTAGTTATATTATTTGTAAACACAAATTCTGAATGTAAAACTGGTTTCCTTTTCATATCTAATTATAGGCAGTAAAAATGTTTTTTTTTCTGACGGTTCCTACTAAAGTAATATTCTTGGAAAGTAGCTTTAGAGCAAGTTATACGTTGTAAAAAAATTATCGCATGTAATTGTTATGCCTTTTGGAAGTGGATCTGATAAGGTAAGTACTACTCGTTCACCTAAATAATAAAAAACGTATAAAATGTAATGTAATGCTTCAAAATTTTACTTTGATTTTCTTCTGGCCAAGTATTTCTATCTCTTCCTGTATAAACTTCCATATTCCATGCATATTTACTTTTAGAATCACATATGGCCCAAATTTTTACGCCAGTTTGACAAGGTGGCTGGCTTTGCCAAAGAATACTTTTGTCTTTGGACAAATATAACGAGGGACTATTAGAGTCTTCTATGGCTGTATCTTCAACTGTTATACTATTTATGCTTATGTCTGAAGAGGAATATGAATCGTTTTCTACATCAGGTTCGAAATTTTCGGCGCGATGGCTCTCATCAAATATGTCGTCGTCATCGTTATTCATAATTTCTTGCAATTGGTGATCAGTAAGAATCTATCAAAATAATACACATATGATCATGTGTGAACTACACAGGTATACACTTGAAAATTCACTTCACAAAACTTAGTTTTCTTTTCTGTGCCATTTCGCAAAGTATAGTAAAACTTATAAGCCACTATTCTATTTTCTATTCAAATTTAAATGTTGTTGCCACATCAATATGAGGCTATTTGAAGTTACCATATGAATATGCAAACGAAACTAAAAAAAAACGACAAATTTTTCATTTTTCAAACCAAAAGTTATGTTGGGTCAAATTGATCCAATAAGACTATGAGTGTATGTAAATAAATTTTTCTTATATAGACGAAAAACAAAAAGCTCTTTTTTATTATTTTGTTGCTAAATGGTTCTTCGTATTGCTGTTTAGGATAAATAAAAATTTCGTGACGAACCTGTATCATTTGAGTAGAAAAAAGTAAGTTTAAAAATAAAATTGGGTCATTTTGAGCCAAGGAATGCAGAAGGGTTAAATACAAAGTGTGAAGGAAAGGAGACCTATGTATATACCGTCAAACTATTCATATTCATAGACAGTTTCTAAACGAAAAAAAATATTTAAAATAATAATACAATATAAGACAATTTGAATTTGTCGAAATGCGTTTCGCATAAATTTATATTGAATGCTGCGCAATAAATAAATAAAACTAAATATTATTTTTTAAATTAGTAGCAGTACCCTTTCTTCGTATTTACCCATAGAGATTTGTCTTATTCGTATTGCGACAACGACTAAAAATCATTTTAAAATATTCGAATTATTTAAACATCTTAACTTATGGAAGCGAACTAGTATATCCCTTCGGAAGCGAATTGGCCCAGGATCAACTTCAATTCGCGGAGCGAACTAGTGCTAAAAACGATTTTTATTATTATTTTCTCCATTATTTACATCAATCTTAACAATGTAACGACAAACAATTTGAGCATGCATTAAATTTCCCTATATTCTATATACAGTAAAAAATGAACCCTACCAAACACAATGAAAAGCAGAGTCCAGGCGGTGGAAATGATGTATCTACGTGGTGTTAAAGGCGTAACAAGAAAAGACCGAATTAGAAACAAACGAATAAGAAAGGATTTGAAAGTTTTACCGGCTTTGGAAGTAGTGGAAGAACGACCAAGTGGATCATTTACATAGGCTATATAGTAATAGGCCAATTAGGGAAATATGGAAGGCGAAAACTTTGTATCGGAGATGCAGAGGTACACCAAGGTGATCACAAAATACTGCAAAAGAAGAATTTGAGATGGAGTGAAGCAAAGGTTTTGGTAATGGACAAAAAGAATTGCGCAAGTTTGTGCACAATATATAGAGTGCTATCCCGACACCTCACGATGTAAGGAAACATGAGTATATATATATAAACATAATATACATATAATATAAAATTTAATAATTTAAAAAGTTTGTTCGTAACAAATATGTACATTGATTAGCTGCAATCGCAATCGTATGCAGGCGTTACATTTCTGGTGGGAAATGATGTCCTGGGGGTACAGAGGAAAGTTATTTACAAAAACTCACTGTCACTGTTCTACGGTGGTGACATAGGATTTTTGGCCATCCTCTTGAGATAAGCGTCGATTTTCTCCACTCCGGCTTTGGCATGGAGGATCCTTATCGGTGTGTACGTTCCCTTTCGGAGCACGATGCGATAACATTTATTTTGCATCGTTTGAAGCTTCCTAGCGTTAGTCTTGGAGGCGTGTCCGGGTGAGGGTGCACGATAGGCAAGGATACAACAACAGTCCATTTTCCACGGTCGTATTATGTATATGGAATAGGTCTTACTTATAGTCCTAGCTTTTTGCCAGTAATATTTTTTATCTGCTGCTTGTGGAAATACAGCCCTTTATCCATTTGCACACCGAGGTATCGGACGAGATTTCCGATAGGAATGTTTTGGTCACGGTTGCGGAGTGGTCTGATTATTTTGTAGGGATGTCGGGATTTTGTAAAAATGGATACCAATGACTTGGCGGGATTGGGGTTAATTTCCTGTTATTGAGGTATTTGTCAAGGTGCGGGACTTGCTTCTGGAATTTTAGAATGGCTGTGTTGGGAAAAAGGGAGTAGGTGTAAAATGCCTTGTGATCGGAGTATAATGCTAGTTGGTTGCTGGAAAAGCGTGGATGTCGCTGTTGTAAATGTTGTGAAGCACTGGCCCCAGGACAAATCTTGTGGGACTCTCACAGCTACTCCAAATGGTTCGCCCTCCATGGCGTTTATCTTAACCGAAGCTTCGCACACATAACTATGAGTTAATCTACGGGTCCCGCAAAATGATCTAAGATCATTTTGTGAATGAGACCGTCTTTCCAAACTCGGAAATCGTCTTCTCCATATCGATAATGGCTAGTGCAGTGTGTTGACCATTGCTCGCATTAACCGAATCAACGATTATGCCAGACACTTGTTGCATAGTGCCATGCATCGGTTTGAAACCGGACTACTCCTGAAGAATGATACGATGTTCTTCGAGTTGGTAGTTAACATGGCGGAGGGCAGTATTCTCCGTCGGTTTTCAAAGAGCTGACAAAAATGATATGAGGCAGAAACTATTAAGCTGTATAGGGTCCCCTCCTGGTTTGAGGAGGAAGGTAACGGATGCGCTTTTTCAGCAGGATGGAAAGCAGTAGAGTTTATAGAATGAATTAATAATTTGAGAGACGTGTATAATCCGACGCTGAAAGGCATAAGGATTAACGAGTAGAAGAAGAAGAAGAAGAGAGACGTGTATTATTGTTTTTCTGGGGAAATTTAATAAAATATTTTGATCGGGTACTTCTTTAGGCGGCATAGTTTATATGATATCCTGAATGGTATTTGGTTTTATTAATGAAAAGCTTGAATCGCTGGGGTTAATCAGATTTTAAATGAAAGAAATACTGACCTTGAAGTCCACTTCCTCCTCCGTTATGAGATCGGTGTCCGGCGCATCGTGATATGCCGCAAAAGATGTACAATCAAATGCGGGAAAGTTGACAAACAGTCTTCTGAGTGCTTTAGTGATTTACTCTACGCATTCTTTGAGCGCAGACTTCGTGTTGATGTTTGGCGATTAAACATAATAATGCGACGTAGTAACCCCGGAACCTAACATTATTCGTGGCTCTAATTTCTGATAACAACGCGCTATCTATTTTTTTAGTGTTAATGAAATCGATAAATTCGCCCAGTTTATTACTGAACCCGTTGTAATTCCATTGGACGATTTTAGTACACATAACTGTTGCTGAATTCGGGGATTGCATTTGCATATTCCGTAGGGGAACTCGAAGTTTGCAATTTAATATGTAAAGGTTTTAAATTCTCAGATAGTTTTTTCAAATTAACTATGCTGTTAATTTGCAGAAGAGTTTGTATAATATCTCTTAGATATCGTACGGGTCGTGGATCGTTCTGAACGAGTGGAGGTCGACTGGTTCGCTGGTTGTTTCTTGGGGAACGGGGTACGGGAGTTGCATCGGTGTTATGTAGACGAAGCACTCCACGCTGCTGGCGCTGTGTTCGCCGCTGCAACTGCAGAATTTCGCCGGGATATCGTGGGACTTTATGCAATTGTACGAGGGGTAATTACCGGTGCACTTCACACAAATTGATTTTGTACAAACAGTTAGCTGTGGCGTGGTCCCAGGACTGGCATTTTTTGCACTGTATAGTTTTCAACGGAAGGTATGGCGGACGCGGCGATTTACCGTTGGAGCTTAGTGCACTTGCACTCGCGCACTCTTAGTGTTAGACGTGGCGGGTTTAGGGATAGCGCGGGGCTCGACGATTAAATCATCGGCTTTCATTTTGTCGACTAGGACACTAAATCTGTTGGCTGTACGATGCCAACGTAAGTTTCGACGGCGAAAACTTGTACTTGGAATTAGGAGCGGGCATGGGGGAGATCGTCATGGGAAAATGGGAGCGCTTATTGGAGTTATTCATTTCCGATTTGATATAAGCGGTTATGTCCATCAGCGGTGGCAGCAAACACTGGACACTCTCACGCGTCGTTTCGCAACCACTTTACATTTGGCTTTTAGCGACAGGTCTATGTAGTTAGCACCTAATTAAGACGTAAACATAAGAAAGTGATGTTAGATTGGAATACGTGCAATGCAGAGTAGTAAGCAGGCGCAGGTCATTTAATATGAAAATAGGACCGGTTCTAATTTCATACAATGATTCTGCACAGAAAAATAGTACAGTGTTTTATATTGTACTATAAAATAGTATTCGATTATTACATACAATTTAATATGATAATGTAAAACTGGCTTAACTGCCTGCCTCTTAATAGATAAATAGGGCACGTATCAGGATAAGGCCTTACCCCTAATTCCGTACAGTTCAAGTTTACGTGATAACTTAGAGTGGTCTATGGTGTCGAACCCCTTGAGAAATAAAGTATGACGCTACAGGGAATAAATTGATTCTCTAAAGTTTCCCCTTTCTAAAGATGGGTAAAATCGTAGTGCATTTCAACATGTTAGAAAAGAACCCCGCGCCAGGGAGCTGTTAATTATATGGCAGAGTGGAGCAACGTAACACTCAGGACATATGTATTTTTAAAAAGTAAATGGGTATAGAATCATACGCGGAAGATTTAGAGTTTCCTAGCGATTTAATGAAAGACAGTAGTTCTTTTTGCAAGTAAAGGAAAAGAAAGAAATTGAATTTTTAACAATTACAATAAAATTACCATTACAGTTCGAATAGATATTTTGCCCGATAGTAAAATTTTTATTGAGATCATTGACCAGTCGTTGGAGATTGCTGGCGGTCGGCAGAACAGGGCTACGATTTTTTCCCAAGATGAGTATTGACTATTTTCCAAATATATTTATTTTTGTTATACTAATTAAGTATTATTGCATCATCTCTACTGCGTTTTCAAGCACAGATTTGTCTAACTTCTAACAAAGCGCGAACAATTTCCTTAAGCTTGTATAAATTTCTTTGTAATTGAACTACATTTTGTTTTCTAACCGAATCTTTCTTATGGAAAAATGTTGAAATATCTCAAAAATATGTTTGAAAATATAGAAAACTTATTGAAGTGCCATAACGTTCATGATATACATCATTCCAGTGTTTTATCTTTAATACTAGCTCTAAAGCCATTAATCCTCTTCTCGCTAAACACACATATTTCCTTGTAGACAAACTGGTGATCAGAAAATCCAGTCCTGACACATTTGGCACTTGTTGCATTAAGGTAGGGCTGGCACAACTCACAAAAGTGATATTGTTTAAGAAGGTACTTCCATGTTTAGTAAGTCTTTATAGTTCACCAAAGATATACTTTGCATTAAATGAAACCAATGTATTTAGAAAATCTTTCTATTTCCAATCAGCTGTGGACATTCAAATTAGACTGGAGGAATGTTGTGCCTAACGAAATTCGAGGATCATGGTTTTAATTTGAGCAGCAGTTAGATTCACTTAATCAATTGATTATACCGCGTCAAGTTTCGCGCGCTTCCCCAAACGAATATAAAACTGTGCGCATTTTGAGATAGCAGCGAAATGCCGTATGTAGCCGTGATTTAGATGCGAAGTGTGGATGAAGATAACAATGTAATGTCAAACCCTTTATGCTCCAAAACGCGTGTGACACCAATAAAAAAATTAACATTGCCGCGGTTAGAGCTGCGCGGAGCTCTTCTAGTAGTAGAATTAGCAGACATAGTCGTTAAATGTCTCAATGTGACCATCAATAGAGTATTCTACTTTACGGATTCATCTATTGTTATCAGTTGGTTAAACGCGGAACTAGTGGAAAAATTTCGTGGCTAGTAGAATAGCTAAAATTGAACGTCTGAGTGTAATTAGTGATTGGCATCACATTCCTGGAAGGAAAAACCCAACTGACTTAGATACACGGGGATGTGACATAAGCAAACTAAATCATAAGGTAAGATGGACCGATCTCAAATTTTTATTTGTTAAACTCAAATCTTGGTCAGTGAATATGCAAGGCAAAATAAATAACGAAACTTCGGAGAGGAGATTGCAAACATTAATAATAACTTCGGTGACTTGTCTGGATTTATTTATGAAATATTCTACTTTAGGAAAACTTAAAGCAATTACTGCCTACATATTGCAGTTCAGAAAAATTTAACATGTTCTTCGGAGAATAGAGCCTTTGCATTACTTACTCCTGAAGAAACCGAAGAGGCTATTATCAAGGTTATATCCAATCACGTGTTAACTGTTGACAATTTCCTGGCGTTACTTTGCCAAATAGGGTCCATCCTAACTCCCCCGCCCCCGCATCCCGCCCTATATCCCTTTTCAACAATTTCACGATTCCTACAAAGGGACACTTTTTGGTTGGCAGTCCCATGACTGATGTTCCGCACGTAGATGTCACCAAGGTTCAACTCCCTGATCCATTACGAACAATTAACACAAATGTATCAGCATTTTTGGAGACAATGGAGTAGAAATTACATCAACCATCTGCAAACAAGGGTTAAATGGGAGTAAGGCGGCTGGAATCTGCCAGCAATAAATGATTTGGTCTTAATCAAGGTAGTTGGAGTTTCACCACAATATTTGCCACTACGTAGAATCTTGGGGCCGACGGCAAGAATCGCGTCGCCACCGTGGTAGCATGAGGAAAGGAAGTGGTACTTTTCCATGAGGCAACTTTGTCGATTGCCAAAGGATGTTGGAATTGGAAATTTCAAGGCCGGGGAGAATGTTGGAGCGAAATGAAAACAGGGCACTAGTTTTTAATACTTTGAAGTTGATATCTACGTAAAACCAAAACAACGACTTAACAACTTAAATATAAAACTAGTTGTCCATTTTATATTTCGAGGTGGAATTAAATCCCTTCTAAAGCCAGTGTGGTATTTCTCATTACAATAACAATTATTCGGTTTGAATTCCCCCGCGATCGGCACATTTTTAATTCTTTAATTTAGTTAACGAAAACTCGCATAGATTAAAATCAAATCTTAAAAAAATGCTTGAAAAGCCATGCGGATCGCACAGAAATTCAAATTGAGTAATTATTATGTATTTTCCTTTTTTTCTTTTTGATAAAATGCTTTATTAGAAACTTACATTATTATCATTTTTTGACAACTTACACAGAATACTTTTCTGTAGTTAGAATGTAAGAATACAAAACAAATACTGATTTAGTTAAAGTGATTCGATATTTGTCAAATTTTGTATATGGTCATAATCTCATATTCTGAACAACTTTTCCCAATAATATTTTACGGTATTGTTGACCAAAAAGGTACTTTATTTCAACAACAAATATTTTTTGTTTTAATTGCCACGACGGTCTTATTTATTAAAAACTAAAAATTCGGTTCAAATTAGAACGAGATTAAAAAATGTTGGATTAGTTATACTTATAGGGAAATCAATCCAGGGACACACTATATATGTTACCAGTAGTATTCGATATTTCTAAACAATATAATAATTTTGTGCATATTATTAGGCTGAAATAATACGGCGTCATTTCTTCACCCTTTCCTAACAGAATGCTTTTTCATAGCTTCAGTAAATATGTGTATATGCATAGAAGCAGTACAAACTAGAATACGTTATGTTTGCTTTTGGTTGTACTCACATAAAGTTATCTGCTAAAATAGTTGAACTTATAACTGTATTTTGGTTTCAACACGATAGGGTTACCCGCCAAATAAAGTTATTTTAATTATTAATTTTTTTATCTCAGTTACTAATCTCCATATCTGCCATGAGTCCATTAATACAATGCCATAGCTTATACTTGGTACATACGAAATGGGTTATATTATAAACCAACCGAATTATTTCGATGGTCCCCTAGATTTTGCGATTATTCAAGAATTTACCCAATGTTACGCCATCTGCAATAACTATATGGTAGAATGGTTATCTATCAATGAAATCTAGTTAGATACAGGAACAGGAGAGAAGTATAAAGACTAGTACGCAAGATATATGAAGTAAGACCAATTAAAACAAAAAGAACAGGAAAGACAATAGGGCAAACCAAACTTCAATAACTCTACATACCGGAGGGTAGAAAAACGTCAAAATTAAATAAATACGCACATGACATTTGAAAATACGTATTTATTACAAGCGAACTACAAGTTATTATTCAAAATGTTTCTCAAAACTGCATAAAATGAAAATGATTGCCGTAATACCTGAAAGCAATGACTTTATTTAAGATTATCTGTTTGTTTATCTGATTGTCCACGTACAGATCCGAAAGTAGGTGCATTTATAGCTACAATACCGCCTCCAGAGAACTCTTGTTTTGTTTGAGATCTTGTCATCAAAAGTAAGGAAAGCTTTTGGAACGTTGAAGTGGTTTTGTACCAGTGAGACATATAAAGCGAAGTACATACATCTCCAAACTATAACCGATAACATATAATGTCTTAAACAATTGTTATGTCCAAATAAAGCTTACCTCTGATGAAATTTGCTCAGCGGGAAAGGCGTAGTAACCGAACTGGCAAAAAAGCACAAATACGTTTAACACCTGTTCTAGGTCATAGTCTTCTTTCCTGAAATAAGTAAGTAATTTCAGTATATCACAGTGGCGACTTTTCTGATAAATATAATGTCCAAAAATATATCACGTTATACACAGTAAGCAACTATATCTTTTATGTAACTTACCCCATTAACTCATATAATTCAATACAACATGAAACGAGTGTGACAATGTAATGGAATAGCAACGTTAAAGAAAATATATGCTTCATCTTCAAAAGCTCTCTGAAAGCCATAGCGTAGTGTCAGTACACATAATATAACAAGAGCATCTTCTAACCGTTTTCATAAACTTTTATTAAGTTGGGAGTGTAATGAAACACCTGCATAATAATAATAACATTAAATGGGAAATTATAACTACTGTTATATGTTTGACCACTTATGAAACGAAAACACTTTTTTGTAAGATTATAACTAAGGGAATTATTTACATTTCAAAACACAAAATTACTCTTTTTATGAGAATACTTTAATTCGTTCTACCGCGTGGTTGAAGATGCCGTGGACGGAAGATTGCGGAGTCACTATTAGGGCTGCATAAGGATCATATGGTAAAGTTTGAAGGTACAGTAGGTGTACATTAAGTGCATTAACTAAAATTAGTTTGGAATTATGTAAATTCGAAACTAATTTTAGTTGATCTATGTTCCCGTGACAGACCAAAGCTGTGGTTTCCTTTATGGAATACCCCATATGTCTTTAGAAATTGTAAAATAACTTAACGTGTTGATAAAGGAAGTTATAAGATATTATCTGCCTTAACTTACAAATAAAGGAGTAATTTACATTTCTGTGAGAAAAAGATAACCCTTTCAAGACAATACTGCATTTTAATAAAATGATGTAATTAGATCAAACTTGTACCACAGCACTTTGAGTTCAGTTGTTACATTATGCGATGGATAATTCCGGATTATCTGCAAGATCTGAGCATGATTAATTTCCTCCAACTCTTTAAGTATATTAACATTGCATTGTGTACAAAATCAATTATGCTCTTAGAACCATGTATCACTTTTGTGCCAAACATACAAATTTTCGAAAGAAATTCATTATTATTCTTATATTTTCAATTTTATTCTATAGCGTTATATCAATAACAATCAGTTTATGTTTTGGAATTAACAAAGGTAAATTAGCGTTGAAAAGTATTTGATGTAGTTAATGTTCGTATGCGTTCCTTAAGATTTTTCTAATGAATTATATAACATTAAAGGGATTCGAATATTATTCCCATGGTTGGCAACAGACTTATGGGTTGGTATCATGTGGGTTCGTGGGAAGGTTTTCCAAGTTTCGGTGCAAGAATGATATGAGCGTGTTTCCATTGTATAAGAAAGTAACATAGTCTTATCATAGCATTGTACACCGTTGTTAGTAGACTAGCGGCTTTCGCTGATAAGTGTTTCAATATTTGACTAACTATGAGATGATCACCTGGTGCTTTATGATCATTAGTTGTCTTTATTTATTGAAAAATGTTGCGGGTGTGATGGGTTTGATTGATATTTATAATTGATATAGTGCCTCCAGAGAAGATCCAATATCGCCATCGGTTATATTTAGATCAGATGGCAGTGGAGTGAATACTTGAGAAAAGTAAGTTACAAATACTTCTGCTTTCTTCCCCTCTGTTCTTGCCCACTGTTGGCGTAGTTCTCTTATTAGTGGTATAAGTGTTGCTGGCTTCTTAAGTTTTCTGGTGGCTCTGTATAGTGTCTGGTGATTTGGAGGTAGATTTGTGATGTAGTAGTGAAATGTATGGTCTTTTGATATATCTATCGCCGCATGGTGTCTGTTGGTTTTGAGGACTATTATTACTTCTTTTACATAATTTGTGAGCCGGTTAGAATTTTAGGTAGCAATTCTTCTAAGGATTTTCAAGTCACTATTTTTTAATTTTATTAATCAAATGATTTGGGTTAGAAATTAATTTCATGTGGAGAACATTCGCAATAAAAAATAAAATTGACTTGTATCGTGTAAAAATACATCACAACTTAAGTTATGAATTTTACTTCAGATTTTGCTCCTCATGTGGTCAAAGGTTGGTTAAATTAAAGGCATACTTTGCCAATCCTTATTGAATAATGTACATGCTGCTGGTATCAACACATTGATTCCAAGAAGTACGACCAGTTTGTTGATTGAAAATGATCCGTATTATGGCTATTATGGTTATGCATTTAATAATTTTCGCTTCAGTGTGTCAAAAGATGTCATACAAATTATTGAGGTGCAGTTCTATAAATGTTGTGTGCTTAAAAATTACTAATATACGTATAGGCTTTTCAATGTATATGAGTCGAAAAATTATTGAAAATACTGGTTAGTATACAATGTAGCGAATTTGACTCTATACCTTATCGATATACCAACTCAATATTAACAGAAACGTTATCTACTGTACTGTACTGTAAGTGAAAGTTAGATACTTACGATATTAAAAATTGATGATGCTTTATACAATAAACTAATCGCTTCTGTGAGTAGCATAAACTATCCATCGTCAAACGTCTCAACTTATATTTCAGTCTTCTAACTTCAATAATAATATGTACGCAAAGGGCTAAATACAAAGAGTCGTAACCTATTATTAATGGAACCATCAGAACGAATAAATAATACTGAAATGCCAACACAACCGCATTTATTATGACTGAATCTACCATCCAAGTTTCAATTAGGAATAAGCGATCCCTATAGAATATTGGCCTCAACATGAAAAACAACACAGCACCAACGGAGGATACTGGTAATACTAGTTGTATAGTTCTAATAATTTTGTAGAACTTCTTCTCGGATCTAACAAAGTTACTGTCAAAGTATTTTCCGTTCCAAAAACCACCAGTTCCATGAGTTAGCAGTTCCTCTATATACGGTTTATTATATAATAAGAACATGTATTTCAATAGCGGCTGAAAATTAAAGTAGCTGTTATGAACTAAAATTATAGACACTTTTATTGGACGATTTTGTGTCCATTGCCATTAAAAACATTGTAGTTAATATTTAAAGCAAAGAAATCAGAAGTTGAAAACTAAAACTTTTATTGCGTTAGTGAAAAACTTATATATACATATGTATATTAAATTTTAAAAAAGTCTCTGCATGTTTGTTATTTTTTGAATATACTATTTCTAAGTTCATTTTTAGATTTGACTGGCACATATTAAGAAAGCAAGAACAGAAAAGTATTTTCTTTTCCAGATATCAAAATCTTAGGGCATACGGTACGGTACGTGTGTAGATTTTGTCGTGATTATAGGAAGTTCTATGAAAATTTCTTTTCCAGCGCAATGGAATTCTTGCATTCTTGCTAGACATACTGGAGACGAGGCTAATTAACGCACACGTATTTAGACAAGTAGTTATCAATTCGTCTAGGTAAGTTTACATTTTAAGCAATTAACGGAAAGTACAAACTAATAAATTGTTTTCAATAAAGTAACGCGCTGATATACAATAATGAATCAGAAACCTCAATCAGTTAATATTACACGACCAATATGTAAAATCTAATTTAGAAGAAACAATTCCTATAAAATGCATATTAAAACTTACATGTGCAACCGCTAACATCGCTTCAATAATTTTAACAAAATTTTTGTGTCCTTCTTGAAAAAGGGGACCAATTACAAAAATCAGCAACGTAGACAATATAATGATATTTACTGCACGAAATACCTGTAAATATTTCGAGGTGCGGTGCATACGTTCACCTATTAGTTTTAGCATATTCAATGAAATTTGAAATACATTGTTCGTAGACATTATACTACGAGTTTCGTTGTTGATGTGTCCAGTCGAACTGAGCTTAAATAGGGAACTCTCTTGCGATTACAAAAATAGGAAAGATAAGTAGGCAAGTAGGGTGTACTTGCTACTGCATTATATATTTATGTACTGTGCTAAGGACTTCTAGTATATAGGTTTACTTAGAATTACCCTAAGTTATATAACAGCTATTCACATTGGATTATGCGTTTGTATATATTTTAATATACATTAATCGTATATGTGCAGATATTTAAGTATATTGTACGATATGTATTTGGAATGTTTAGTTAAACGCGCAATAGTTTACTAACAGACAAGTCATATTCCTCCCTAATTAGCAATATTGGAGGAAATGATTTACTTGTATGCTAAGTTAAGGCACATTCAATGTTTCTAAATCAGTAAACTACAGCCATGAAATAAAATACTGGTAGTTTGTTTTTTATTAATTTAACGCAGTAAGTGAAATATACAAATACGGCATGGCTTATTTCCCCCTTTTATTCTGATAATTTAAAGTTTGGCATCCAGGTTCTTAGTATTCACAAATTAAATTGAATGCGTTAACCCCTCAACATTTTTTCCCAAACACCGCTCGGGTGTTGCGAAAGGTCGCTATTCTGATTTGTCCGTACGCCACTATGGGGCGAACAGGCAAACATCATCTCAAAATTCAATTTTGTGAAGTGTGTCGAGGAGTGGAATAATAAATAATCTGTATATATAAAAATGGATCGTGGTTTGTTCGGATGCTTGAAACTTGAAAACGACTGGACGAAATGGGATACTTCCTTTTGCGGGGTTGTTCGCAATTGCTACGCGAAGGTTTAGAAAAAATTATTATAAAAACTATTAAAACTTTTAAAAAATTAACAAAAAAATAGAGATCAAAGAAATTGACGACGTTTGGTGTGTCAGGTTATGGCAGTTTTCATGGTGCGCGCAAAGACAATTAAGGTTATGACATTGTTCATTGTGCGCGCATGAATAATTGTTAGGTCGTAATAGAAGCAAAGTCAGCATATCCATCACAGTCTTATTTACAATGCCGCGAGCGAGAAGATTGAATCTTTCAAATCGAAGCTGCAATTAGACTGCGGAATATTGCGAATCAATCCACTGCAGATGAAGAAGATATCGCACGAGAGAAAGGCGCCGTGTTAGTACAGCCCGACTTCGTGCTTAACAAACACAAGAACAGAGAGAGGGCATACGTGAAACGGCTCGGTTGGCAATGAGAAATCGTCAAGTAGAACACAGAGATCAACAACGTCGAGCCGCAAGAAGAAATGCTGTAAGTATTAATTTGAATCGAGCGTTTCAATGCGATTCCACAATTGACTACAGCTGGCACCGTTTCGTTAGCATTGGCCCTATAGAGGTTGTGTGCGTCCATTGCGGTGAATTAAAGTTCGCTGGAAAAACGTCTGGATTGTGCTGTCTCAGTGGAAAGGTAAAATTCGCCATTGTTGCCTCCGCCACCTAAACCATTGCATTCATTGTTTCGTGGCGAAGCTTAAGAACCACGACATTTTCTTTCGAACGCTTAAAGGTACAACTCATGTTTCCAAATGACTTCATTTAGAGCAATTATTATTTAAAAAAGCGGATTCAGTCCGACATCCAACGTAATGAAAAGAGAAATTCTTCAAGATTTGCAGGAAATACATCATGAACATCATGCATTGATTCAGTTGTACAAAACTGCGTTGGATCGCATGCCAAGTGATGACTATAAAGTCGTAATCAAAACAAATAAACGCCCCGCTGGAACACACGAACGACAATTCAATGCTCCGACAATAGATAAAGTCGCAAAGTATAGTATATCACAAGGTGCTTCAATGGAAATAATCGACACGAGTGCAACCCATTCAGCAAATAGTTTAACAGAAAGTTATGCCACGACGATACGCGAATCATTTGGTTTACATTCATTAAAGCAAATGCATGTAATAAACTTTTAGTGATATATATACTATCTGACAACAAAAAATATGTATATGTATGGTCAAACCACCTTCAGGTGAATCAATAAAACCATAAACCTTGTATAAGATGTGCTGCACCTTTCATTTTATTTTTTCCAGGATGGCGAAAATCTCAATAATGATGATACCAAATCACACTTATTTGGGTTTTACGTCGATAGAAGTACAGGTGCCATGAACGTGCTTTCCGATAGATGACCGAAAAATGATAAAACTATAATTTCAAGCCTAGATGCTCTAAAACAATCATAATTTAATCCTCTTATAAAATTACTGCCCATTTCGATGTTCTGTACTGTAAAAACGACACATGAAATGGACTATGTAGTATTGCAATTTCACATGCATTCATTAAATATGTGTGTACGTACAACTGCGTAGGGTATTGAAAGAGTTGCACCCGAATTAAAAATTACTGTTAATTGCTGCAGTTAGTTATTAACGATTCGAAGAACAAGCGGGACAGCACATTAAAGAGTAAATATGTCAATTCTTTTATTAATTAATTTATACTACAATACTTGATATTGAGTGCATCAAAAATGCATTGAAGATTGGCTATTTATTTTTCTGTATAATTACAATGAATATTTAAAGCTATTCTGTGACCTATGTGTATATGATCGATACGTTGTTTCAATGTTTAAATAGGTCAATGCTAACTATTTATGCAAATACATTTTCAAAAAAGATTACGTAGGTACTACATACATATGTATACGTCGCTTTCATTAATCTTTCACTCCAGGAGTTAGGATTGCGACACCATCCCACCTTTTTTAACCTTCAAACAACGAACACTTTTGTATACCTTCCGAGAATAAGATGAAATAGATATTTATACCGTAATTTGTAAGATTATCCTCCTCTGTATCTAGATATAAATCTCTGGAATAAATGATGTACATACATATGTATATTTAATATATAATGTATTGAAAATAACTTGTGCACCGCTAATTATTTATTTAGTTCTTATGATCCCTCAAAAACTTTTCAATAACCTGTTTAAACGATGTCCATGCATCTTTTTCAACAGGATTTATACATTTGAGAAAATCCTCATCTCTAAAAAGCGATCTTATTAGATAAAGTTGAAAATATGGTCGAGAGCTGTAATAAATCATTTCATTAACCCTAATTTAATATGTAGAGAGGTAAAAGAACAATTTATTACACAGTATATTTTTTGCACCTGATACGAGATCATTCTCAAGAGGCCACTGTTTCGCAGTCCAATATTTATCTCTTGCACGGCTATCACATTCACACATAAAATGGAAAGTTTGTAAATCCTGATTGCGGACCGAAAAAAATATAGAGCACCCTTAGATCTCCCAAAGCATCCAATTATATTCCATACTCTTGAATTTCTCTGAATATAATTTAAAGTTCTCATATGTTTCTTTAGGATGTACCGAATGTGTGTCAGGAGTTGGTCTCAATACGTTACCATTATGTAGTAATACACCTTGTAGTCTTATTTTGCTTAAATCAATGAAAAGATGCCATTCTTCTTTGTCGTACCGAGCAGCTCCCAACTCTGTTACTAAATAATGAATGTTGTTACAGTATACTAAAGATCCATCTGAATTGAAATAAGGGCTTACCTTGTTCGCGATTCCTCTAGGAAGTTGTTGATGCTGCTGCAACCAACAAGTTTTTCCCACGAAGTCTGGATGCCAACAATTCTGACTGAAGTAAGTTACGAAAGCCTACATATACACTGAACTACGCCCCGATTTAATACTGACTAGAATGGGGAGTCGGTAATACTGTCATAACTTATTTCGTAATTGTACGCTGTATTCGCTGTTTGCCCAGGCTAACTCTCACGCGTCTGTTGAAGGATCCAAATCTCTTATTAAATCATTTTGTCCATTTTGTCATTTTGATTCAAAAGTTCGTAATCAGAAGAAACTACAGTTTCCATTTCTTTTTCTGGGAACAGGTACTGGTACAAATGGTCTGTGGAGCGCTGTTCTTATAGCAGAGCTAATGCTGGGATATGTTACATTTATTTTATTTATAGCATTAAAAGTTTTTATATTGCAAGAACAAAAATAACAATCGTCATTAAAGTTTTTGGGTTCACGTCATACCATGGGTATTACGAAACTTTCTTTTTCTACATTTCATCGAGTTTTGCAAAGCTTCTACGCAAATCTTGTATACAATGTGTGATGCGCAAGATTTATCTGGGTCACTAAGTTTTACGGTAAGATAAGCATAATATGCTTATTTTACAATTGCGGTTATACGTTGTTTTTCTTTAGTTAGTGTTTAAGATTTACTCAAACAAAGCTATCGTGATTTAAGAAATGTATAGAATTGTATTTATGTTTTTATTTTAAAATTCATCGCTAACATTAGTGGTCAAACTGACCACTTGCCAGCGTAAGCAGGTAGAAGAGACGAAGGGCGTACCTCGGCCTTAAATTACGCTTGACTTCGGAAAGGAAAGTTTCTGAAATTCCTATTATTCGAACAATATCACTTAGTTTCTAAACAGTATGAGAGTCGGGTGTACACAGCAGTCAATTTAAGCAACCATTTTATTAGTTCATAATTGTTTCATTTCGTGAGATTTATCTTAAGGTTCGCGATTGTAGGTATAAGTTTTAAGAAGAGTTTTTCATTACAAACTGCCACCGAACAATCAACCAACCTTTATCTATACGGCCTTACAACCCGTGGATGGTGGAACATGAGAGCGACGTCATACCAGGAACAAAATCAGCCGGAAGACGTTCACCCCAAAACATATGGTCCTTCGAACACCGGATCGCAGCGAAGATCTCTAGAGCACACACAAGTATAACTAAACCACAAGGTGAGTCTCCAATTTTCCAAACTCATACTCATATTTGTTGTCCCTTGCATTTGCTGAAACAATGACTGACAAAGAAATCAAAACCTTGCATACAAAACGGCTCATATCACACGAACGAACAACTATTTAGATGCAGTTAAGGATATAGACGTAAATGAGTTAAAACTCCGCCAGGCAAGAATAACTCCCTGTTTAGATGAATTCAACGAAATGCAATGCGAGTTAGAGGTTTTAGAAGATAGAGAGTTTCAAGAAGAAATTCGACAGGACTTTGAAACAAAATACTTTTCCATTCTCACTCGTTTACAGAACTTAATCGATAGTACTCAGAATGCGTCATGTGATCAATCAACAAAACCAGACCTGTCGCATCCTTCCAATAACAAAATTCAATTACCCAAAATAAGTCTTCCCACGTTTTCGGGTTTATATGAAGATTGGCTTGCATATTATGATACATTTAACTCATTGATTCACACGAATACAGCTATTGCTGATATTCAGAAATTTTATTATTTAAAGTCCTCTCTAACTGGCGAAACCGCAAATATACTTAATTCTCTTTCGGCATCAAACGAGAATTACGACATCGCATGGGATATGTTAAAGGCAAGGGACGATAATAAAAGAGTAATTATTCATCACCACATTAAAGGCATTCACGAGTTGCCAATTCTCAACAGAGAAAATTCCATCATCCTTCGTCAAATCGTAGACGGATTATTCAAACACACACGCGCTCTAATTTCACTAAACAGACCAGTTGAACACTGGGATGACTTATTAATATATATTATAACAAAGAAGTTAGATATTAACACAATAAAAGAGTGGGAAAATACACTATCAAACCCATCCTTCATTCCAACTTTAGAGCAACTTAAAGAATTTTTAAATAAGAAGTGTCAAACGTTAGAAACTATTTCGAGAAAAACACAAAACGCAAATGTGGTTATTTCAAAACCACTCAAAATTGCATCACATATTGTAACAGCACATAATTCATGCCCGCTTTGCTCAGACAAACATTTCATTCATCAATGTAATCAATTTTTAAATGTATCCGCAAGGAAAGGAATTGATATCAGTAGAAGCAAAAATTTATGTTTAAATTGTCTCAGAGCAGGTCACAAAACCCATGAATGTTTTGGCGGGTCATGCAAAACATGCAAAAGAAACACAATACGTTATTGCATTTAGATCAAGTCGAAAAGTCACAAGCTTCTACATCGAACCAAGAAGCAAATATTACAGTCAGCAATCATGTCGCCGATAATCGAGCACAAACGCATTGCTTATTATCCACAGCGCTTATACTCATTGACGACATTAAAGGAAAAGCACACGAATGTAGAGCACTACTTGATTGTGGTTCACAATCAAATTTCATTACGAAAAATTTGGCTGATCGCTTAGGCATAAAACAAGAAGCACATTCAATACTCGTAGTGGGAATTAATGCAACTACTACGCAGGTGAAACGCGCGGTAAATGTAAAAATTAAATCCAGACTCAATGCATATCAATCAAACATTAAATGTTTAATATTAAATACGATTAGCTCAAACTTACCAATTGTCTCTATTCAAAAATCATTAGTTGATACCCCAAACAACATTCGACTAGCAGATCCAGAGTTCAATGTATCAAAACCTATAGATATATTATTGGGAGTTGATATCTTTTGGAAACTACTATGTGTAGAACAAATAAAATCATCACCCAATCAACCTTCCCTACAGAAAACACATTTTGGGTGGATCATAGCTGGATCGATTAACTGCAACCTTCCAACAACACAAGTATGTTGCCATTTAGTAACAAACGAAGCAATTTAAGCCATTTAGTAACAAACAGCAATTGCAAAATTTTGGCATTTGGAAGAAACCACCTCCAAACAAAATTTCACTCTTGAAGAAACAATGTGTGAGAAACACTTTGTGGAAAATGTTAAACGTAAAGATAACGGGAGATATATTGTCAAACTCCCGTTTAAGAATACAACTAATAGTTTAGGCAATTCGTATCAAGTAGCCTTAAATCGTTTCTATAACCTTGAACGAAGATTAGACAAAAACATTGAATTAAAAACCCAGTATTCCGACTTTTTGACGGAATATATTGAACTAGGGCACATGAAGGCAATTAAAGTCAACCCGTTTGTAGAAGATTCATCTCAATCTTTCTATTTACCACATCACGCTGTCGAAAGGGATGATAGCACAACGACAAAGTTGCGCGTCGTTTTCGACGCATCGTGCAAGAGCTCGAGTGGGCATTCACTTAATGATCTTCTAATGACCGGGCCCACAATACAACAGGATCTTTTCTCAATCATCACTCGCTTTCGAACCCATCGAATTGCCTTAACAGCTGATATAGCAAAAATGTACCGTCAAATTCTCCTAGACGAATCAGATAGCAGCTATAAGCGAATTTTATGGAGATCAAATCGTCACGATGAAATTCAAGTTTACAATCTACATACAGTTACATATGGAACTTCAGCAGCACCACTTTTAGCCATTAGGACGTTAAGTCACTTAGCTCTTGAAGAAAGCAATGATTTCCCCGTAGGTAGCAAAATCGTCATGCGCGACTTTTATGTAGATGATTTAATCACAGGCGCCGAGACAATAGAACAAATTTCCACAATTATCAACGAATCAAAAGAACTACTAAGGCGAGGGGTTTCCAATTAAGAAAGTGGCAATCAAATCATGCAGAAATCTTTGCTAATTATCCTGATTTAACCACCGAGGATGCATATATGTTAGATAAATCCAATAGCACTAAAGCGCTTGGTTTATTTTGGGATAAAGATTTTGATGTTTTTATTATCAGTTACCGAGTCAACGTAATTTATCAAAAATCACTAAACGGTCAATCCTTTCCTTTATATCTCAATTATTTGACCCATTGGGTTTGCTAGGTCCAGTAATTATTATCAGAAAAATATTAATGCAAAAATTATGGCAATTGAGGATTGATTGGGATGAATCAACACCCATGTATATCAATACCGAGTTCACGGAATACATGTTACAATTTAAGTCGCTTAAAGAGCTGAACATACCTCGCCAGGTAATTGCATATAAGAGCAATTGCATGTTAGAATTACATGGGTTTTGTGATGCTAGCCAGGTCGCTTATGGCGCGTGTGTCTATGTAAAGTCTATCAATCATGATGAAAGTATATCGTGCAATTTACTTTGCGCAAAGTCAAAGGTTGCACCAATAAAATCAACAACAATACCCTGTTTAGAACTATGTGGCGCATTATTATTAACACGGTTAGTAAGTCGTATTGTGAGTACTATCGATATTGAGTTTCGCGAATGTCACTATTGAACCGACTCCACAATAGTTCTAGCATGGATAAAGTCAACAACAAAACAATGGAAAACATTTGTCGCAAATCGCATCTGCGAAATCCTCGAAACAACAAGGCCCAGCCAGTGGCACCACGTTAATTCCGAAAATAATCGTGCTGATGTCATATCACGAGGGGTGTCATTGTCAAATTTAATAGATTGCAAGTTGTGGTGGTATGGGCCACCTTCACTAGATGCTGACCTTGCAGTAAACACTGACGAACTTTTAAATGCCCATAACGATGATATTGCGCGAGAAGAGAAATCAAATGCTCCGATGACTTGCTTAAGTGTCCAAGTATTGCCAAGCGAGATATTCCCCAAACGGACAAAGTGGAAGACAAACCAGCACCGTAACGTGTCACCCGGGCAGATGGTCATCATCAAGGAAGAGAACATCCCACTATTACAGTGGGCTATTGGACGGGTAGAGGAAGTGCACCCTGGCCACGATGGAGTAGTTAGAACCGCGAGTGTGCAAGTGAAAGGCAACAAGGTGAAACGACCAGTGTCTAAACTTTGTATCTTGCCATTGGAAACCGTGGACAATTAATTCTCTTAACAGGCAAGCCTGTCAAGGCCGGCGATATGTTTAAGATTTACTCAAACAAAGCTATCGTGATTTAAGAAATGTATAGAATTGTATTTATGTTTTTATTTTAAAATTCATCGCTAACATTAGTGGTCAAACTGACCACTTGCCAGCGTAAGCAGGTAGAAGGGACGAAGGGCGTACCTCGGCCTTAAGTTACGCTTGACTTCGGAAAGGAAAGTTTCTGAAATTCCTATTATTCGAACAATATCACTTAGTTTCTAAACAGTATGAGAGTCGGGTGTACACAGCAGTCAATTTAAGCAACCATTTTATTAGTTCATAATTGTTTCATTTGGTGAGATTTATCTTAAGGTTCGCGATTGTAGGTATAAGTTTTAAGAATAAAGTGTTTTGTAAACTTGTATCCGCGCGTTTTCATTACAAACTGCCACCGAACAATCAACCAACCTTTATCTATACGGCCTTACAACCCGTGGATGGTGGAACAGGAGAGCGACGTCATACCAGGGACAAAATCAGCCGGAAGACGTTCACCCCAAAACAGTTAGCGAAAATCTTCCACAACTGTACACAAATTTGTTCGGATCGTTTATACAATGCTGTCGTTCAATTTTCTTTTCTTTTTTTCATTGTTCTCGGGATCATATAATGATATAGAACGTGTCCTAATATAAATAACAAAAACATTTAATAGTAAAATATAAATTCATATATATGCATATACGTAGTATGGCGTTGCAGGTTACATTTAATATACACATAGATGTATGTATATACCCGTCAAAAAAGAGAATACTATTGAGGAGGTTTCCATCCGAAATCAACTTCACTCTCAAACTCGTTAAAGGAGTAGTAGCACTTAGCGATCAATATACTTTTTAATTTTGTTTTAAAAAGTGGCAGCGACAGACTTCGCAAGTTAGATGAAAGCTTATTGTTACGGTCTCCTGGTTTGGAGAGAGCACCAAACAGTTACCCATTTGCGTGGGGATATAAAATAAGAAAACAGGCTTTTCTGTTTTCATGCCGGTTTATTTAGATAGATAGATTGACATATTTTTACAATAAAAGACATTTAGATAGACATATAACATATAACACATTTAGACAGACATTTAGACAGATCATATTGATATTTACTAGGAAATAAAATAATTATAAAAATACGTATTCCTATATATATATATATATATATATTAGGGCGGGTCAAATTGTATGGAACGATTTTTTTGATGAAGCGTATAGCAAAAGCGTAATCTATAGGTGATTCTGAGAAATTTTGCTCCAGAGACCATAGCTCTAAGTCGGATTTGGAGCCTCCCAAAATTTCAAAATATATATTTTTCCATATATACATAGAATAATTTAATTAAATTCGTCATAAAATCGGATAGAATTATAGTAGATTTCTCAATCTGGGCTTGTTTGAAAGGTATTTTTATCACCTTTCAGAATCTGTATTGATACCAAAAATTTCTTTTATTTTTAGTAGAGATATTAGGAATTTTTGTCGAAAAATAGCCTAAAATGAACTTTTTAAATTTTAAATTCTGAATTTTCTTCGATTTTTTTTTTTTTTTGCAGATTATGAAAGTTCAGATAATTTCCAACAACTTTTATTACGATCAATTTTGTTGTTTGTGATACTATCAAAGTTATTATGGATAATCTAGAACCATCAACATCGTCTGCGGTGTCTTCGCAAATGGAAGCAACAACATCAACAAGTTTTGACTCTAGATTGACTAACATGCCTCATCAAGATATTGTTGTTTTTGGTTTATCAAGTGATTTAAATGATCTTAGTTTGCCTACTAAATGTGACATTTTAAAATATTATTTTTTTTTAAGTGATCGTGCTAAATTTGAAAACAAAATGTTCTCGTATAAAACTTTTACTCCAAACGTAACAGATAAATTGATCCAAATTTGGTGTAAATTAAATATTGAAATCATAAATAGAAAGAGTGTTTTAAAAAAATTAACTGGTTTGCTTGATAAATACCAGAAACATGTACAACATAGAAACAAAAGAGATGAATTTAAAGCATTTGTTGATTCAATAAACGAATTATTTTATATTGGCAAATGTAATTGCAAATTAAAAACAACAGAATGCTCGTGTGGATTGATTCCAGAACATCTAAAAGAATTTATGATGGACCAGCATAATGATAAGAAATTCACAATACCTGAATATACGGAAGACGTTGAAGAAGTAGCTACAACAATACCAACACTTACAACTGGTACCGATCATCCAAGTTACGAACCACCTGAATTACACATGTATGAAGATGAAAATGAAGCAACTGTTCAAATGAGACGAGGTCATTATACTCAAAGATACGATGCCTTAAATTTTGGTATGATGTGTGATAGATTCCGTGTTTCAGATAGAGTCGCTTCATGTTTAGCAACAGCTCTATTCGAAGATATAAATTTTAGAGATGTTCATGGTAATCTTGTTATTATGGATAAATCAAAAGTGGCTAGAGAAAAAGTTAAATCTAGAGATGCAGTGCTTCGTACACGACATACAAATTCTTCCATAACTGCATTCTCTTTCGATGGTAGAAAAGACGACCCATTAACTACAGAGAAAATTAATGACAAATTTCATACCACTATGGTAAAAGAAGCGCATTTAGTTGTTCTGAAAGAGCCCTATAATGAGTTACTTGGATATGTAAATTTGGGTAGTCAAGAAGATGCAAAAACCAAACACAGAAAACTGAATGAATTTTTCAACAATAAAGCATTAACAGTTGATCAATTAATTGGCATATGCAGTGATGGTGAGCCAGCAAATACTGGAACAGAAAATGGTGTTTTACGATTATTTGAAAAACAGTTAAATAGACCAATTCACTGGTTTATATGTCTGCTTCATTTCAATGAACTGCCATTTCGTCATTTATATGAAGCATTGGACAAAACAGTCACCAGTGGACCACGAGCAGCAAGTGGAAAGTTATTCAAAGCTATTCAAGAATGTGAAAAATTGCAAGTATGTAACACTTTATTTTATTTAATATCATCATTTATTATCATTATTTATTGTCATTATTTTACTTTTTCGATTGGAATAAAGTTAAAATAAAATAATTGCATTTTAATTGATCTAAACATTTAATTTTTCAGGTAGTAGCTGATTTTGATCCAATACCACTGGAGAATATGCCTGCAATGATGGATCATGAACATGAGCTCGAACTATCAACAGATGTTAAATATTTATATCAAATAGCTAAAGCAATTTCGAATGGTATTGTTCCACTTGATTTAGCTAACATTAAACCAGGACAAATTGCACATTCTCGTTGGTTAACCAAAGCAAGTAGATTACTACGATTATATGTAACAACTAATACATCATCGACCAATTTAAAAACTTTGGCAGTTTATATTATTACAGTTTATGTGTCAATGTACTTCAATGTGAAGTTTTATAACTCTGTTGTGTACGGTAGTGCACTTTTATTAAAATTTATACGTTGGACACGATACTTACAACCAAACTTTCGTAATATTGTAGATGGTGTAATTCAAAACAACTCATATTACGCACATCCAGAAAATATCTTATTAACAATGTTATTTGATGATCGAAAAGCAATACGGGATAGAGCTATCAAAAGATTTTACACTATCGAGAAAAATTGCACGATCCAACTAAACTCAGAGTTTACAAAAAATATATCTTAAATTTCAATGCTACCGATTATGTCAATATGGTTGATATGAATAACGACGATATATTATTTGAACCAGCATTTACTCGACAGATTCCATATGATCACTTGGTAGAATACTTAGATTTCGATGAACCACCACTGGCTGATCCACAAATTCCAATGCACATACAAGGAACAGAAAGACATGTACAATTATTAACGAGTGTTTCAAAACGACTTATAGAAAAGAATCGTGAAGGTGTTCTGGCAGTGACATTAGAAAGTCGTAAGAAAACTCCTCGAATGGAAAGTAAAAAGGACTTTAAAAAATAATATTACCACGTTAAAACATTAAATTGTAGGTCGAGAATAATATTTAAAAATAAATTGAATTAAAAATGTAAAAATAGTGTTTTTGTTGAAACCTTGAAAATGTTGATTTTTTCAGATCGATTTTCCTACAAAAAGGAGTTCGAAAACAAAAAATTGATCGTAATAAAAGTTGTTCATAATCTGCAAAAAAAAATCGAAGAAAATTCAGAATTTATTAGTTAAAAGTTCATTTTAGGCTATTTTTCGACAAAAAATTCCTAATATCTCTACTAAAAATAAAAGAAAATGTTGGTATCAATACAGATTCTGAAAGATGATAAAAATACCTTTCAAACAAGCCCAGATTGAGAAATCTACTATAATTCTATCCGATTTTATGACGAATTTAATTAAATTATTCTATGTATATATGGAAAAATATATATTTTGAAATTTTGGGAGGCTCCAAATCCGACTTAGAGCTATGGTCTCTGGAGCAAAATTTCTCAGAATCACCTATAGATTACGTTTTTGCTATACGCTTCATCAAAAAAAATAAACCCGCCCTAATATATATATATATATATATATTGTTTCAAGGTCACATTTATGTCTTATACAATGTTCGCAACTCACTTATATTATATTCAATATCACGCACTTGGCGTGTATTCTATTTGTGTATTTATTTTCTGATATAATGACAAAGAATTGTACTTGTGTTTCCCACTTAACACATGTTTGTTACTAAACGTTTCAAAATGCGTTTTGTTCAAATTAGTTCAAATATATATCTTTGCCTTGTTCTTAACGTTTTAAAATACGTTTGTCTTAAACGTTTCAAATTCTATGCATCTATGTATTCAAAGATCGAAAGATCTGTTTGCTTTTAAACCGGTGGGCGGCCGGTTAGGTGCCGAATAAGTCGACCCTAATATTCTTGTACTTTTCGTACACAGAGCGGTTATCCGAAGAAAGGTAAAGAACGTCTTCGTGGTGAGGCCGGTCAGTTAGAGACGACGACGTTCGGGTGATAGAATTTATGCTGTATTACTTTCTTCTAACGTGCTCGCCCCACCCAAGTAAGCGACAATTCCAGGGAACGTTACTCAAGTAGCCGGTCGGTCCTTTTCGACTCGTAGCCTGAGTAATGGGTCACATGTATGTAGTCGACGCTTGATAAATAACTCTTTGTACGTTCGTACTGGAGCCGATCGACGAAGTTTCTTTTATCTGTATGTTAAGGATTTTCGGTACGCATTATCGAAAGCGTTCATTGTTTGTCGGCGAATTTAGATAATGTGTGATACATAATACAAGCATTTACAAAAGCTGAAAGATTAAACTATTCTAAATTTAGTACATATGTACATAAACAGAAATGAATATTAATTTTAACACATTGATAAAAATAAAGAGAATTATTGAAGTTGAGAGAAGTGAAAAATATTACTATACAGAAAAACTATTAATATGATAGTCTATTGAAAATGTCTTTAAATCCTTAACACTTATTGTATGCCAGAGTGGCCAAATACTGTGGGCTTCTTTTATAAAACGTTAATCTGTGTTTCGGTATCTCACAACTGTTACCATTTCTTGTAGGATAATTATGGTATTCACCCAATTTGACAAATTGACTGTGATTTTGATTTGCATACATCAAGATCTGGAAAACAAAAATGGAGGGAACAGTCATAATCTTGAATTTTACAAAATAAGGCTTACATGCATCGCGACTACCCACTTTAAATTAACAAAAAATGAACAAATATCTACGAAAATACAAAAATCACAACTCGATACGCATAATAGTAAAGCCAAATGCCGACCAGGCCGCGGAATCTGAGAACTACTAAAATCTACGGGAGCCGTCTGAAAATACTAATAAGCGCGTGTCATTTGAAAGCGTTTGTATGTAGGCACGGAAATTACTTTTCTGTTTAATAGTTTTCTAACATGTAATTTACTCTAAGTACCTAAAAACTAAAAACTAAAGAGCTTAACATTAAAACTAGAAACTAAAACCCTACTAGTGTGATCCCCGTCCCCAGATGATACCATCCAGCAAAAAGAAGAGATCATAATATTAAATTGGAGAAGAGCACAGAGCGCAATTTCTGCTTAAATTGTGAGACAGAGGTACACATTTTTAGCTGTGTTGGCAACTCATTATATTTATTCCAAATACAAAATGAAAATGATCTCTCATAAAGTGATGAGCGGTGAATGGGTGGAGAAATCAAGTTACGAAATCGGGTGGTGACGTTGTGAACATCTGTCCGATATCTTATTTTTCCATAAAAATAAGGTGGAGACTTTAATAGTAAAATTCCATGAAATAGTGTTAACATTTGTAGTTCCCTTCGACTCTTCATATTTAACCACCTGCATCGGATAGTTTGTGCGATATATGTTGGAATTTTCTTATACCATAAATATATCGCAGACAGGAGTTCTGAACCCTTTGTATACGATTAACCGTGTTTTGATCTAAACACGGGTGATATAATTCTGAGCAGTATGTAAATTTAGATAAAACAAAGGCATTACACAATGTTTTTTAATATTGGTGGAGTCGAGCGAAAGGGATATAACTTTCTAAGGTTTGCATATTGTACTGAGAATTTAGTTAAAATTTTATTTTAATAGTAAAGTTGCACCGGTCTAGCTCGTAGATAAAATATAAAAGCATCAATTATTAACACTTTATATTTATAATTCTTTTTGAATATTGAACATAAAAATCGAAAGAAAATTTTTACCTATTTTTTAGACTATGTGAAAGTGTAAGTGTATTTCCGTTGACGGTCCTTCCTGTATCTCTTCTTTCCCCTTTATTTCTCGACGCAGCTTTTTGTGTATGGTGAGGTTCTTTTATTCACTGGTACTTCTTCTCCTTACTAATATTTCTTCTTAAAACCCTTTTTTCTTTTGAAAATATATTTCAGACTTTTTATAATGACTTTTTTAAGATTGTCAATTTTCGTCGTTCTAAACAAACTTTTATTTCTCTCGAAACCCGGACGACGCCGTTTTAATTCTCCGTTGTCCCCGAAACGAAACTTAAATTCACCTTGACATCAGTCCATCCAAATACATTGCTGCTATAGAAACCTGTACTGTACGTCGATGTATCCTTGTTTATTTCCAGTAAATTTATGTGAATTCTTGTAATGTGTAATTGTTGTCGAAATGTGTGCTAAAATGTTAACAAATACTTACTGCCAGCCTCAGTAAGCCCTTGCGACAACTCTGTTTTAGATAACACAATAAATGAAAAAATATCAGGTATAGTTTATGAGCATCCACTAAGTCCTATTAAGGATGAAAAATCATCTGAAATTGTAAATGGTCAATTGTTACCTATAATCGATGCTCATATAGATAATTTAAAATTAAAAGCATTAATAGATACGGGGTCGGAAGCCACATTAATCTCTAAAAGGGTTATAGAACAAAACTACAATATATTTAAAAGTAACTTCATAAATATAAAGAAAACAGATATAAGATCTGGTACAAATAAATTGTTAGGGAGAGTCGATAAGTCTATATGTGCTACTATAATAATAAATAAGGTAGAGTACAACCATCAGTTTATTAGATGGATGGAAGGGTGAAATTGAATCAAATGAATGAAAATGAACTTATAACATTTGATTGTGGTATAAAAGATAATGAAAATTTTCTTATAAATTTATTTAATGAATACAAATGTTTAATAGATGAAAGCAATGCAGTAGCAGATATAAGATTTCAACATAAGTTAGAGATAGATGAAAGCAAGCCTTTCTATTGTAAAATTTATCCTATACCACAATTTTATAAAGAAGGTGGAAAAAGGGAAGTTGATAATATGTTAAGAAAGGGAATTATAGAAAAATCCAAAACAAATTATATAAATCCTATTGTGGTTGTAACGAAACAAAATAATACACTGAGGTTATGTTTAGATGCGCGAATGTTGAACAATATTAGCAAGAGACAGCACGAGTCGCCGCTCTCTTTCGAATCACTTTTATCGAAATGCTATGGGAAAAAGGTTTTTCAAAAATGGACTTACAATCTAGTTTTTATTTGATACCCTTACATCCGGATAGTAAGAAATTCACTGGTTTTTCAGTTGATGGATCGGTATATCAATTCAGGGTGACTCCATTTGGCTTGAACTCTAGTAGTTCGGCGTTAACCTCTGCAACTAAGGCTCTTCTAGACCGATTTTCAAACTACTGTTCCCATTATGTTGATGACATCTTGGTTTTTCTGAAAACACAAAAGAACATTGTAAACATTTACATTTGATTATTTCTACGTTAGCAAATGCGGGTTTAAAGTTAAATTTAGAGAAATGCAATTTTTTTCAACATTCTGTAAAGTTTCTAGGATATATAATTGATTGTAACGGTATAAATATGCAAAATGATAGATTAGATGAGATTAAAAATTTTCCAGTTCCAAATAACCTTAAAAAGTTGAGAGGATTCTTAGGTTTAGTTAATTACTACTAGAAATTTATTTACAATTTAGCTGAAAATTCATTACCTTTACATGAACTCCTTAAGAAAAATGTCAGATTTATACGGTCCGAACGTCAACAGCATGCTTTTGAAACCATCAAGAAGTCCTTTTATGATAATTTAACTTTGATCCATCCAAATTTCGATAAAACCTTCATTGTCAGATCAGATAGTAGAGCTGCCTCAATAGGTGGTGTTTTGGTCCAAAGATATAACGATACAGAATGGCCAATTGGGTTCACATCTAAGAAATATAACTCTTATCAGTTGAATTCTCCCATTGCAGTTAAAGAAATGATGGCATTATGTCATTGCATTGAAAATTTTAAATTTTACTTGTTAGGACGTAAATTTTTAATTGAAACCGATAATACCACAGTAACATCGATATTAAGATCTCGTGTAAATGGTAATAGTAAAATTTACAGACTCTATTTGACAATTCAAAATTATACTTTCGATATTAAATATATACCTAGTAAAGATAATTTAGTAGCCGACGTTTTTAGTCGATTATATTCAGACTCAAAAGAAAAGACTTCCTTAAACATTAATTTGCACAGTTTAAAATATGTGGATAAAGAAATTTATAGCAGAAATTTGATTTTACAAAAGCAAAAAGATGATGAGTTACAAGAGATATTTGTCAAAGTAAGGTTATGTAATTTTTATAAAGGTTATTATATTAAAGATGATTTTCTAGTTAAAAAGTAAATGGAAAAGAATTAATTGTTTTACCAACTTCACATGCCATTGAAATCATAAAAGATATTCATTTATTATACTCACATATAGGTATGTTCAAAACACACTGCATATTTCGTGAAGCATTCATAGCGAAGAACGATTATAAAATTTCTAAATTGATCATCAACAATTGTTCTATTTGCGAGGTGGCCAAATATAAAAACTTCAAATCCTATTACGATCAGCTACATATAAAGGCGAATGACGTGTTAGAAATGATTTCCATAGATTTTCTACAAAATTTAATTAAAACAGATAAGGGTAACAGAAATATTCTAGTTATTACTGATAAGTTTTCAAAGTACACCAAGTTATATGCAGCAAAACGAACTAATTCCGTAACTGTCATAAAATGTATTAAAGATTACCTTCGTGATATAAATGCGCCTGTAAAATCCATATTAACAAATAGCTCAACGTGTTTTAGAAGTAAAACATTCTTCACATTCCTTAAAAATAGAAGTATTAAACTGATTAAGTCTCCTATTGGATCTCCTAATGTGAATATTGCAGCACGTACTATACGCACGGTTTTATAGTTTCTTGGAATCTTCACAGCACATAATCATAAATTATGGGATAATTATGTAGAGAATATTGAACAGCTGATTAATAATATCCCTTCTGTAACGACAGGGTATTCTCCTATTGTACTTGTTAAAAATAGACTTCCTTATCGACCTTGGGAAAAAAATGACAGCTGTGCACCAGTAAACTTATCTGATATTGTATTTAAAGCTCGCGAAAGACTATAAAATACAGACCAAAGCTAAGAATAAAGATAAAGTTCGTGGTATACATAACCAAAACGATGTTTACAATAAAGGTGACCTTGTTTTAATTAAAAATTTTCAAAGATCTACTATGATATTTGTAAGAAACTGTTATATCCTTATTGTATATAAATGTATATATATATATATATATATTTCGTGACCCTTTATACTTATCTTATATGATAGATATCTACCACTAATAGGTCAATGAAACAATATTTAAAGAAAAGGTTGTATAGCCATAAGTATTCTTTAAATAATGATTTTGGTGCAATGACCGCTGTAACAAAGCATTACAAAGATCTTGGGCATTACTTTGATTTTGACAACACAATTATATTAAAAACAGAGAATAATTATAAAAAAGACTAATATATGAAATGATAAATATACAAAAAGACACTAAAACTATTAATTTCAGAACCGATATTCAAAATTTAAGTAATGTATATAGCAATTTGTTAAAATGACATTTGCATTTCTTAAGAAGGAAACCTTTGGCTAGGTTTTTAAATTTGGGTTTTCCCTAGTCCTTGAACAGAATTGTTAAGGTTTCGACAAAGATTTTTGATATAAGGTTTTACTTAATTTGCATGTATGTTTACACATTAATTTAGTTTTTATAATTTATATATATATAAAAGTTGATTACACATCCTCTATATCAAGAAATCGTAGTCATTAGTTATTTTGTTGATAGTTCCCAAATAAAAAACAAATGTTTGTTTATATATTTATCTAGTTATATTTTCACTGAAGAAGGTATTCCGAAAACGTTTGTAAACGTTCTGAAAATATAACTATCGTTCAAACCAGCCTTGTTTTATTGACCTATTAGTGGTAGAGATCTATCATATAAGCTTATTGTATATATGGAATAAAAGAAAATTGGAAAAAACTTACTTGTTGGTTCTACAAAAAACGGATATCGTAAAAGGCATTTATAGCGTAGAGAATAAAAATAGCGATCGTGTTTTCGAGAGCCAAAATTTAATAAAATATAATACAATACAATATAATATAATATAATATATTAAATGTAGAAGACTCTCTATAAACGACCTAATAATAAAATTAGGTTAGTTAATGGGCAGTTAACAAGTAACCGTGCAAAAGCCTACAAAGTAAGCACAATTTGCATATGCCAATAATCCTGTAGGAAATGTTGACTATGTCAATCGCAAAACGCAACTGCAGACTAATTAGTTACCGGGTATGCCAATACATCTCCTGCTCGGAAGATGGGGTCATTATCGTTTGACCGTATCCATCTCGCCGAGATTTCGACGTATCACCTGGAAATGTTGACTGTGTCACTCGCAGAACGATGATACCATGTACTGAGCAGGAGTCCTAATGGCATACCCGGTAACTAATTAGTCTGCAGTTGCGTTTTGCGATTGACATAGTCAACATTTCCTACAGGATTATTGGCATATGCAAATTGTGCTTACTTTGTAGGCTTTTGCACGGTTACTTGTTAACTGCCCATTAACGAACCTAATTTTATTATTAGGTCGTTTATAGAGAGTCTTCTACATTTAATATATTATATTATATTATATTGTATTGTATTATATTTTATTAAATTTTGGCTCTCGAAAACACGATCGCTATTTTTATTCTCTACGCTATAAATGCCTTTTACGATATCCGTTTTTTGTTGAACCAACAAGTAAGTTTTTTTTTCCAATTTTCTCTTTTATTCCATATATACAATAAGCTTATATGATAGATCTCTACCACTAATAGGTCAATAAAACAAGGCTGGTCTGAACGATAGTTATATTTTCAGAACGTTTACAAACGTTTTCGGAATACCTTCTTCAGTGAAAATATAACTAGATAAATATATAAACAAACATTTGTTTTTTATTTGGGAACTATCAACAAAATAACTAATGACTACGATTTCTTGATATAGAGGATGTGTAATCAACTTTTATATATATATAAATTATAAAAACTAAATTAATGTGTAAACATACATGCAAATTAAGTAAAACCTTATATCAAAAATCTTTGTCGAAACCTTAACAATTCTGTTCAAGGACTAGGGAAAACCCAAATTTAAAAACCTAGCCAAAGGTTTCCTTCTTAAGAAATGCAAATGTCATTTTAACAAATTGCTATATACATTACTTAAATTTTGAATATCGGTTCTGAAATTAATAGTTTAGTGTCTTTTTGTATATTTATCATTTCATATATTAGTCTTTTTTTATAATTATTCTCTGTTTTTAATATAATTGTGTTGTCAAAATCAAAGTAATGCCCAAGATCTTTGTAATGCTTTGTTACAGCGGTCATTGCACCAAAATCATTATTTAAAGAATACTTATGGCTATACAACCTTTTCTTTAAATATTGTTTCATTGACCTATTAGTGGTAGATATCTATCATATAAGATAAGTATAAAAGGTCACGAAATATATATATATATATACATTTATATACAATAAGGATATAACAGTTTCTTACAAATATCATAGTAGATCTTTGAAAATTTTTAATTAAAACAAGGTCACCTTTATTGTAAACATCGTTTTGGTTATGTATACCACGAACTTTATCTTTATTCTTAGCTTTGGTCTGTATTTTATAGTCTTTCGCGAGCTTTAAATACAATATCAGATAAGTTTACTGGTGCACAGCTGTCATTTTTAGGACCGTTCCCTTCTTCAGTACCATTTATACTTATCAATTGTCAATATATCCTGTTAATTGTTAATTTACAATATCACACTAATTTCTTTTAATTTAGTTAATTTCTAGTTTTATTTATATCAATAACATGGATTTCTTAGAGGAGAGTTAAAATTATCTATTATAAATAACAGAAAATTTTATAGGGGGGCGGTAGTATAATTGTAGTATAATAATACACAAATGGTTAATTACCATTAGAAATTCATTTATTTTAATTCAAGTTATCAAAATCACAGTTAAGGTTGGGAATCTGGTATTCATTTGACATTCGATGTAGCTTTGGGGTTCTATTTATACCTTTTCGACGCCACGCCCACCACCTCTTAAGCATCGTTTTCCCCTACGGGAGTTATCCCAATAATTTAACTCCAGCCAGAGACGTTTAATGGGAGAAGTAAATGTCACCAGAAAGGAAATTTTGTTAAATATTTTATAAAAGCATGATTTAATGTATAAAAAGGATTTGTTAACATTTTAACACAGATTTCGACAACAATTACACATTACAATATGCAGACTGAATATAGCCACTGATCTGATCTCTAAAACGAAAGGTATTGTGTGGAGTCAATCCGAGACTCCTCGCTTTCATTACTACTAGTATTTGCAAGTCGCTAATTCTGATGTCAACATCATTAAGATGTTTGCATATCTCTTTGCCTCTCAGAATCAAAATTTGTGACTTTACAGGGTTAAGACGTAATGAATGAGCAAGAGAAGTTTTAGAAAGAGCCGCTAAATCATCACTAATTTTACTGATACTCACGTCCAAGTCGCACGGTCTAAACAAATACTGAAGCTGGATATTATCTGCGTTTAAATGTACTTTCATGTATTTCAAGCCATCCACGAATGGTGACGTGTATGAAGAAAGAAGAATAGGATTCAATGTAGAGCCTTAAGGGATACCTTTCGACACCCCCTGAGACCCAGATTGAATGCCATCAATCCTGACCGATTGAGACCTACGCGACAGAAAGGGCGCAATCAGACGCACGGTCCCACAAAACTCCTGCTCCACATCACATGAAACAGTATAGAGTGATTAACTGTATCGAAGGTTCTCGAATAATCTAATAAAACCAAAAATTGTAACTAATCCTCGATTAGTAACAGTTAATATATCGTCAGTTACACATAGCAGGGCCGTAGTACAGCTGTGACCCGCCCGGAAACCAGATTGCACGTCTGGGAGAAGTTTATTTTCATTTTCATTGGTCCCTCCAGAACACGTTCAAGTATCTTTGGAAGCGTTGGAATAAGACTAATTGGCCGCAGATCTTTTAATTCACGAACTTCTGATATTTTATATATCAGATTTGCCAGACCGACTAAAAAATTTGAAGGTAGTGCGTTCAACGACTACCCTTTAGCCGCCCATTATCAGAGCCGAAAACTAAACCCAGGAGCTCATTTTCACAAATTAAGTGCGCAGAGCAGAGAAAAATAACAAGAAATAAAAATAAACAAGTATATATAAAAATAAATATGTACAAGAGTTATTTGACAGAAGAAAGACTCTTTCGGAAATCATCATTTGAATATGTTATGGATTCCTAGCCATACATTATCTTTATTACAAAGATAATGTAATTTTTTAATTTCTGGCAAGTGTTCGCGGACTACAAAATCACGAAACACATTTAACAAATTTAGCCAACGTATGAAATTATCCTTTAAAAAGCTTTTATCAAAGTGTTTGGATAAATACCATAGAATATAGATACCCAGTTTACTCAACGCATTGGTGAACAGTTCACTGCAATTTTTAAGGTCATTCTCAAAAACAACAGAATCGCCGCCAAAAAAAATGGCAGAAAGAAGCTTCGAGTATCGACAAGAATTTTACCGATTTTTGCCCTCGGGTCAAATTGAAAAGAAAACTTTTTCAAAGCCCGAACGAAATATTAAAATTAAAAAATGTTGAATACGAAAACGATTCATTTAAGTAAACAAAACTTCACTATGGAATTTGCTTATGAATAAATGTCAGTAATTTAGTACAACAAATTAACAAAAAAAAAAACTAATGTGACTATTAACTATGCTTTTCTTAATATCTGGCTCTATACTTGTAGTAGCTATTATTAGCACAGCCTTCAAATATAAATCATTCAATCTTGATCTTGTAATTTTATTTAGATTCATTAAAGAAAAAGTTTATTCACAAATATAAGTAATAATTTATCACATTAATTAGCTATTTCTAATTGTATATCAACAGGAAGGTCATCTACATGTACAGACAATGGATCTCAGATAATGTATAAAATTTTACTAGTTTTCTTGCAGCAATCGGATCGAATATTATAATTAAATTCTTGAACCTTTTCTGTTAAAATATATAAAGGTATGGTCTCTTATAGTCTTTTAGCCTTTGTATTAAATCATAACCATATAATTGCAAAATAAGTGACGCGGAAGAAATTCATATGACTATTGCTGTAGCCGATGCCTTAGGTCCTAAGGCTTAGAACACTATGTGAATACTGTAGCAACTAACAGGGAGTCTATTGGTAGCATTCGTGTTTTTTGACGACAAAGTCCATTACCAGAGTAACTGATTGCTCTACAGAATAAAGGGTTAGGGCCTTCTCTTAAACGGAAAACCGTAGACTGCAAGATAATATTAAATAAAACTGAAAATTTTATTACCAGAAATACTTTGAGACTTTTCAATACTGTCAGCTTCACATGTGAATTTTTAAAGGAATAAGTAGAATCATGGGCCGAGAATGAAATTTCCAAACAAATCAAAAAGCTAGTTCAGACTATAAGAGTAGTAAATGATATAGCAGAAAGAGTATTTCTTATAGAAGATTACAACAAATCAGATACAAATACTGAGGAACAGAAGCAGTACATACTTAATTTCGGTAGTCTAAGATTATAGGCAGAAATTTCCCGATTCCAAGTAGAAACCATTGATTAATAACAATTTTTTAAACACAATTTTAGAAATGTGTCTCATTTGTCTAGTATTCTTATTTTTTAAATATAAAAGGTAGCTTTTAACATTCAAGAAAAAGAAAATGTTTACTTAAAGTTTAATTTGCTTTCTTTTTCATTAATCCTTCATACCTGAATTTGTGGTAGCAACCCCTAAATAGTGTTTCAAAATTTTGAAAAAGAATTTGCAAAGAAAGAATATCTTCCAAAGATCACTGTAATACATGCGTATTAATTCACTAAAACTGTCCTTGGGTTTGGCTTATGTGCACTTCAAGATCAACCGTCAAGTAAAATTGGTTTAACTGTAGTATATTTTATTATAACAACGATTAGATTTTCACAGAAAACCAAAAATATATAAACTTTTATAGAACAATTGATCCACAAAATATTAGTTTTATAATTAAAGTTATTTTATTTTCTTTGTTTCTCATAGGTTGCCTTTTTTATTCCACCTTAGTCAGTCGATTTTGCATACTATTTATACCTAACAACAATGAATTTGAAATAGCCAACTAACATCGAATAAAATCAAGAGAAGGTGATGGGGGATCCAGCAGAAAAGCATAACTAAGATACTTCTTATATTTGAATAGTTAGGCAGACTAAACTTAAGTGCAGTTGAAAATTCTCAGAAATAACAAGTGATGGGAGATCACAATAAGATACTAGCCAATACTAGGATTACAGTGATATGTAGTTATGTGATTACAATATATTCACACTAACAATAAGTGATAGAAGTATCGATGTTCGAGAAATAACTGGTGGGGTTTCAGGAAAACCAGGAAGTATTGACTTCTATTTTAATAAATGTTCTCAACACAGTTTAAAACCATTCCAAGTTGTGTAGTTAGGCAAGTGCCAATTTTAATTTTTAATTCATTCAAGTCAGTGGGATTCTAGTTTTTTGCTGGGTAGAGTGGTATTTGTTGCTTAGATTTCCTATTTTCAGACCAATATTAAAATGTTTCGATAATGTTTACTTTTTCAAAGACTATTTATTTACCACAGCGTGTTGTAATCTATATATATAATTTCCTTACTTGTGTATTCCTCTTTTTGTCTATCCGGAGCTTTATGAAGCCCACTTATGGACTAGAAAGCTGAAAATTGGAATGCATATAGTAAAACGCCTAGGCCAAATCCTAACGTAGCCGGACTTTTGATTTTTGGCCTGTGGACGGAGAATTAAGACGAAAAAGGGACGTGGAAAAATTCAATTTTTTAACATTTTAGCTTATATTTTCTTTTTCTCCTGCCTGGCAGGGACAGGCTTAACAGGTACTATATAATAGATATATAATTGCGAATTATTGTTTCTATCCCTCTGCACCATCATTGGTAAGGTAGTTAACGGTGCCCTCTTTTATACATTTAGATATAGGCTGTATGTACTTACCTAAGCAGGTAACTCAAAGTTTGGAAATGGGAATCCTGAAGGGAGTAGCCGATAAGCAGTTCATGCCTTCCTAAACTACAATGTATCCAGGTGTAAGTGCAGGCTTCTGTTATTAATTAATTGACGGATGCAAATGATGAACAACGCGAGCGCCGACGGAATCGAGCGTAGGACTATACGCATCCTTACCACTGCACCAACTAGTCCTTAAATTCATTTGTTTATTAACTTTGTACGGTTCATTAAGCAACTAAAGTTCTATTTGTTAGTCAGAAAATTATTCATGCTGCATCTTTGCATGTATGTGAAGGCCGTTGAGCGTGCGCTGTGATACCATCAGAGGAAGTAAGTGATACTAGTAATAAGAATCACATGAAAGTTTAACCAAAAGAAAAAGTTCTATTTCGCTATTTGGTCTATTATTTCTTCAGTTTCTCTTGGGGGTGCCCTCCATGCATCGTATACAAAAGTATCAGCGACTATTTTTTGAAAACCCTATGTACGTGGTGCGCAGTACACATTATTTCGAAGTACTACCAACGTAGATAGAGAAAAAAGGTATACTATTCTCAGAAGTAATGTTTATTATTGATCGTAGCTGCTTAGAAATATTTAAGCGCTGCCTATTTGCTCTCAACATATGTACACCAACTTTGTATCTTACAACTTCTATGTTAAGTATATTACGTATAGATTCTGTAATTTTTGACTAATTGCGGTATTAATAATTTTACAAATCAGACTTCTATTATTAAACCGTAAATGTAAGTATAACGAGTTTAACCGGTAATTGACATAAATTATATATTAATTACAATCTTGGAAGTTTTGAAGACGTTGCGTTTATCGACCACTATCAGAAGAAACGTTGAATTGTTGAGATCCCATTCGTGAAAGGTCGTCGTGGGTAATAGCTATTTGTCAGATGGATAGTTCGGAAAGCATTATGCAACTTTTCTCAAAAGATGATATTTACGATGTTGCTACATTGTTAATGCAATTGCTGGGCGAAAGAATGGAGAACACCTCCCGTACAATTGTTTTATTTCGTACAGTAAACTGTGTTATTCTGGTATTTGTGTTAATATTTATTAATGCTAACTTTGTTCACGCAAAAGGCGAAATGTATGTTGATACATTGGAATCATGGATTTCTCTTAATCATGTGAGTAAATAAAACAAGGTTCTCTGTAATTGAATGTATAGATAAATCTTAAAACATTCTCAATCTATTTAACATCATACGGTGTAAATTTCACTCAACAGTAACATATCTATATATACGTACATATGTATGTAAGTGGTAACACGAAGCTGATAATGTTGCACGCAAATGTTTCATATATGCCATACTCACAAGGGAAGATCCCGACATCGAAAATTGTATCTTGTATCTCCTGTTTGATAAACACATATTTTTGTAACTTTCAAAAAATTATTTACGTGTTCTTTTTTATCCTTCATACACTGATCGAGATCCTTCCCGTTGCCTAAGTTCTCCTTGTGTATTTTATCTTTTATAAGTCGCCGTGACGGGCACCGCTGGCGCGAGAGGTGTGCTCCTCTCTCTTTCCTACCGTTACGTATAATTTATAATTTACGTAAAGTTTCGGTTTTTAAGGCGAGAAAAATTCATTTAAAAACTGTATTTACCTGGACCTGTAATAATTGCATTGCATTGGGCGACAATCTAAACAGTTTAAAGTCAATAATTACTTCTCTTCAGGATGATATAAAAATATGGAAGGATTTTTGCTGCAATCTATTGCTGAGTGATTTAAGAAATTGCTGGTCGCGATCGCCGTAAAAACAACATAGCTATTTTTGGCTGTGAAGAGAATAAACGTGAAAACAATGCTGAACAAATTGCTTTGGATCATACCTTGGTCAATGAAATTTGCACTAATCTCCAAGTTAATGTTCGAGATATCAAAATATCTAGATTGGGTCCTATCAGGGTTTGCTTTCCCTCTGACTCCTTTGTTAGTGAAGTTATGCATATCTCTAAAATTAAGTCTATCCAGAAATTTTCTACATTTTCCATTTTTCGATACAAGTATGATTTCTACTCTTGTCCCTTTAATTGATACTGTTGCTTGCAGGTGCATTAATTTTGCTAGTATTGTCTATATCATTGCAGTTTATGTACCCCCAAATATATGCCAACAAGAGTTTGAATTATTTTGAGAATCACTAGACGTTTTTCTTTATGATACACCATCCATTCTACTTGGTGACTTTAATTTAGCACATTTTATTGACCATAATCCTGCTAATTCAAACACGGCTATTTTTAGTTTGTTATGTAATTCTCTTCAACTAAATCAACATAACAATATAATGAATTGTGATAATCGTCTACTTGATTTGGTCCTCTCCAATATTGATTACAATATTGGTGTTGAACGTGACCATTCTCCATTTGTACCGGTGGATCATTATCATCCCCCATTGTGTGTTTCAGTTTGTTTTCCACTTGGTTCTTCTTAACTTCCGTAAAGCCAACTTCAAAAGCTTGTATTCTAATTTATTACATACGGACTAGTCTTTTTTGAAAGGATTTAAAAATCTAAATAACGCTGTTGACAACTTTTAGAACGTATTGTATCAAGTTATTGATTCAACTGTCCCGAAAATGGTGACTCCTGTTAATTCTCGTTATACTGTATGATTTACCACCGATATTAAACGTTACATAAAATTGAACTATTATTACAGACGACGTTGGCTAGCCACTAAAAACCAGCTCTTCTTGAAGAATTTAAGAGATTAAGGAATCGAGCAAATTATTAATATCTAATGCGTATAAATTCTATATGAATAAAATTGAATCCTCGTTTATTAACCACCCTAAAAAAGTCTTTCATTGTATACGAAATAAACGTGGTACATCGCGTATTCCTAGTATTTTAACTTACCGCCACACGCAAATTGAGTCACCGCACGATATTGTAAATGCATTTGCTAATTTATTTTCATCAGTATACCAACCTAGCTCTCCTGTTTATAGTAATAATGCTCAATTGTCTCATGTACCCTTCACTTTATCAAGTACCAGAAGATCTTACCGCGGGGGATGGCTTGATTCCAAACATACTTGTTCGTGTTGCAAGGTTTGCTTTAGCCGAACCGCTAGCATTCATCATAAATCTCTCTATGAAAACTGCATATTCTCCTTTTCGTTTGCGCCGCGCAAGAATTCGTCCAATTTTTAAATAGGGTGATAATGCTTGTGTTGAAAATTATCGACTGATATCTATTCTCTGTAGCTTTGCTAAAGTTTACGAAAACGTAATCTATTCGTAAATATATATATATATAATCTTTTATTCTTTCTACCTTTCGGTGTAAGGGTTAAATATATTTTAATACTAAATCTTTTATATCTCCATATCAACATGGTTTCATGCGTGGCCGATCAACCGTCACTAATTTGATATCTATAACAGAATCGATCTCTCAAGAATTGGATAATTAACGCCAATTGGACGTGATTTATATCTATTTAGTCGCGCCTTTGATACGATCAATCATGGTGCCCTACTTAGTAAGCTTCCTACTTTCGGATTCAGCCCATCTTTACTTCAGCTGTTACATTCTTATTTGACTGATAGATGCAATTATGTTTTTTACAATGGTTTTAGATCTCGTGAGTTTTGTCCTTCTTATGGGCTTCCGCAAGGTCCAAAGTTAGAACCACTGATTTTCATCGTAATCCTTAACGACCTGCTGGATTCCTTGACGTATGCTATTTTTGCATACGCCGATGATTTTAAAATCTACAATCCACTAAAGTCTTGGAATGATGTTTTCTGACTTCAACATAACTTAAATATCTTGTCTCAATGGTGTTCTAACTATAACTTAAAGTAAAATATTGAGAAGTCTTATTATATGTCTTTCACGCGAAAACTTAACTATCTTAATTCTACTTACTATGCAAATAATGTTTCCTCAACGGGGGTGCAGAGCTTTCGGACTCTTGGAGTGCTTTTCGATTGCAGATTGAGTTTCTCTAATCACATTTACTTCATTTGCTCTGCGACCTCGAGCACATTAGGTTTCGTTACGCGTTCCTGCAAATTCCTTAGTAACCCTCTACTTTTGACGACTTTATATTTCAGTCCTGTGGTCAGTAAGTTAGAGTATGCCTTACACATTATCTCCACAATATACATACCTACAGCTATCAATCGAAAAAGTTCGGCGGCGATATTTGAAGTACCTTTCCTTCAGGATTAGAGGAACTTATCCTCAACGTTGACTACACATTATTATTGGAAACTCATGGCCTCCAGTCACTAAGATACCGGCGTGATATGCATTGTGCGTGATATCAATGGAAGGTCACTAATGGATGGATTGACTGCCCCTGTTTCCTTTCGCCCCTTCATTCTATTGCTCCCATGTTATCCTCCCGCTCCTTTTCCACATTTCTAATTCTTTTTTCTAGAATCAACCTACTTCACGGATCACCACTCTTCAGAATGCGTCGTTTTGCCAACTTCCACCATGACGATATTTTTCTCAATTGCTGTTAACAATGTCTTTTCTATTTTTGTAAATATACGTATGTACATTACCTTTGTCCTATATATGTTAAACGTTGGACAAATAAATTATGTTATTATCATTATTACTAGATTAGATTGTTTCTTATCTAAAAGTTGTAACTTATCAAAGAAAGCTACATTAGACCAGTAAATAGTAAGCATGTTTTTGTAAGAAAATAGGTTGAATGAGATAAGCAAGTAGTATATAAAACTCATCAAACTTGAAATTAATAATAGTTATTGGTTGGTTATATATGTAGCTGATGGTAAAGTTCGAAGTTGTCAACAATAATACTGGACCCTTGTGAATACCAACGAAATTGAATTGCACGACATAATAAACAATATCCTTCTCGATGTTCAAAGAGAAACATCGTCTTCACTGGAAACTGATCCAACTCTAGAATTTTTGCTACCGCAGAGACCACATTCCCTAGAATTTGTAGATGGTGTATATGCGGCCACAAGGAAAGAAGCGTTAGAAGCAATAGAAACTGAAGAAGAAAAGTGTACACCAGAAGAAGGAGGTATTGTAAATTTAGAATACAGAATCAATGTTGTTATGTATTGGAAAAGTGGAAAGAACAGACGACTGGCGTTGAATACCGTCCAGCAAAAGTTTCGCAAAGCTTCATCTATGCAGCAATTTTACAGGTAAATCGTGAACTAATATTGTCACATACCAACGATTTGTTCCTACTGGTATAGTAGCTGCTATAGTATTAGATTTTTTTCTAGGTGTGAAGAAGCAATAAACAATCACCAAGCAAAGGTAGCACGCGACGCGAAAAGTTACTTAAAATTTCGCAATTTGTATATAATCAATTTCTAAATAGTGTTGATTCAAATGCCACTACTCATGATTTGGACGTCTATCGATAGGCATTACAAGCTAACACAGACATTGATTTAGAAAATTTTAAAGCATCACGGCACTGAGTTCGGAATTAGAGAGCTTACAAAATAGTTCCAAGAAAAATAAATAAATTTATTAGGCGATCATATGGCACAGACTCCGAGCAGGTGAAGGAAATGGTTTCAAATGTCGTTAATGGTGCAAAAGATCATCGGTCGGGATAGATAATACATTGAATGGCGATGAGAGCGGGTTTAATCTAAAGCTACATCCGACTGCACTTTAACTGTGCAGGGAACAAAAACTGTTACGGCAGTCGCGCAATATACATATATCCGCAACCACACATACCATACTACTAACAATATCAGCTTCCGAAAAATTACTCTCACCTCTATTCATTGTGATAAAAGAGCAAAATCGTAATTTCGGTTCGTGTGTCACAGTCTTTGTTTCGACCGTGGAATATTCACTTAGCAGCATCTACATCTGGAAAGTTAACAAAAGAACTATTTCAGCAATGGTTAACCGATGTGTATTTGCCAAATGTGGGAACTGACAGCATTTTGTTATTGCACACTTGGACCGGCCACTGTCCTGCTTCATTACAAACCAATATAACTACATCAATGATACAAGCACTTATTTATATGGTTTGCGCATATGGAAAGGCTTTGTAAGAAAATTTTCTGATCTTGTACTACTGTATGGATGTAATATTGTGCTACAACAACCACAAAATATTACGATCTATTTGCTTACGCTTGGTATAAAAGCGGATAGGTTGACGAAAAAACCGAATAAATTTGAGAATCCAGTAACGTTTGCTTCACACAACAAGATTTTGTGCATCTTCCTCGTTGTTCCATATGTGGTGAAACAAATTCCTGTCTTTTTTTAAATTTCTTTGAGGAGTTTCATCACCATGCAGAATAATCCATTCAAGGTTTAAATATAAACAAAAATTATATTGGTAAGAATTTAACGTATAATAAAATCGGTAGAATAATGCTGGTATATTATTGTAAACCATAATGCAAAATAATTTACAATGCTAGTTATTAATTCTTTTTAGTTTTTAAAATTTAATCCAACACTACTACTACAGGTCTGTTATACAATTCAAAAGATGTTAAACCGTCAAAAACAAACGTCTATACCTCTTTTTCTTGTTTGCTTAATAAAACTGATTCAAACAAATAATTTTTGTCTTAAAAATTGTTCTCTATCTCTTACCCTTAGCAAGTTATGCACATCGCTAGAATTCAAAATTTTCTATTCCCAATTTTTTTTTCACCCACTCACAGTGTTTTTCCGCAGAGAAAAGATATTGCGTAGTACCTATATGTTATCTACATGTTCCCAAAGTTTCATAAGTTTTTGAAGTTCCGGGTCCGAGATCTTTCCTTGTCAGTCGATGAAGTGGAAAGTACCTATATATACCTACATATGTATGTAAAACACACAACTAACACATTAGAAGATCATATAGCGAGTCGATCACATCAAGCAAGTAATTTATGAATTATATAATTTTAAAATTTAGTATTAATGGCTTTGTTGTTGGAGGAGTTGAGTTTCGATCGGCGAAGAGAGCGGTTGTCCGGCGTTTGCGGCGATAAGTAATTTCGTAAATCGAGCCTTATCACAATAAACGCGTCTGACAGTTACTGAAAACATCAAACAGTGAATATACATAAAACAGTGGTGACACAGGGAGGGATTTAGCTTCCGAGAAGTCGATTCGTGCAACGTCCCTGACGCTGTGCTTCTGATATAAATACAAGACTGGAACAAATACACTCAGAATAAAAAGTGATAATAAAAAAATAACAAAATAGTAATAAGGAAAGAGATACAGGGATCGGACGAAAAGTTGGTGCATTGACGGGAGAATATGGACAGTGATGACAATACGTCTGAGGATTCCGGTAGAAAGAGGGGAAGAGGAAGGGAAGACTCAAGTGAAATATTCAAGGGTAGTAAGAAACTAATAAGAACACCGCAGAAAGGGAAAGAAGAGGAAGGCAATCTAGTGGCTATGATGAGAGAAATAATGAGAGATGTAAAGGAGATGAAACAGAACCAGAAAGAATACCAAGAAGAACTGAAGGAGATAAGAAGGGAAAATGAAATATTAAAGGAGGAAAAAGAAGAAATTAAGAGACAAATGAAATCCATGGAGAGGAGAATGAATAGAATGGAAAAAATGAGCATAACGAACAACATTGCAGTATCGGGAATGAAAATATCAACGGAAGACAAATACAATTTGAAAATAGGAATGGAGAATTTTATGAAGAGTAACATGGATGTGGGAATAGAGATAAGGGAGGTGATAAAAATGGGAGAGTCAGTGTTTAAAGTGGTTCTAGAGAAGGCAAGAGATAAAGAGGTAGTGATGCTGAATAAGAATAAGCTAAGGCAGTTAAAAGAAAGAGTGTACATAAATAACGAAATGACCCTAGAAGAAATATATATACAGAAGAAACTGAAGCAGATAGGAGAGAATGAACGTAAAGAAGGAAAAAGTGTTAAGCTAGGTTATCAAAAGATCATAATTGATGGAAGAGATTATAAATGGGACAGGGAAAGAGGGAGGTTGGAAAGATACGAGAGAGAGCCCCGAACAGAAATTCAAAAAACTGATAATATTAGGAAAGAAGGGACTGACGACGACAACCATGGCAAAGAAGAAGGATACGATCGAGGGACGCGTAAAGCGGAACAGGGGTGAGGATGGTAGAAGGGAACGGCTCCAAAAAGGGAAGAATCTTGGGGAGCAGCGCTGGAAAAGCGAAAGCGAAAATACATTCGCACTGGAGGTAAGTCGACCCAAGAAGGCAACTCAAAACTTAAACAAAACGCGAGGAGGGAAAAACAAGGGGTTTAAGGAAGACGGCAAGAAGAACAAGATAAAAGAAGAAGGAAGGCAGTATAGCACACTGAGAGTGGGTACGTGGAATGTGAGAAGTGTGAATGGGAAGGAGGAGGAGTTAGTGATGGAAATGGAGAAGCATAAGATAGAAATAATGGGAATTACGGAAACGAAAAAGAAAGGAGGTGGCATGAAGAGAATTCACAAGGGATACTGGATGTTCTGGTCTGGAGTTAAAGAGACAGAAAGAGCAAGAGGCGAGGTTGGATTGGTAATAACGCCAACTAGATTAATTAATTATATAATATAATAGATAATTAGATAGATGAAAGAAGAATATATAAATATATAAATGAGATTGTTGAAGGTAGAAATTAGTATATTGGACGCGACTTGGACACTAATAGTGGCATATGGGGTAAGTGAGGACGTTTGTAAAAAGAAAAAGACGAGTTCTTTGAAAGACTCCAGAAAACAATAGACGAGCGGGGAGAAAATATTATAGTATTGGGAGATCTCAATGGCAGAGTAGGAAATTTGAATGAAGGAATCGAGGATATTATGGGAAAAGAGGGAGAACAAACAAAAAATAACAATGGAACCAGAATAATATAAATTTGTATTGAAAACAATCTAGTCATAGAAAACTCGAAGTTCAGACGCAAGGACATTCACAAGTTCACGCGAGTCGAAGAGACCAGGAGAGGTAAGGTAAAAAATGAAATTAAGAAAGCGAAAGAGAGGTCTTGGATAAAATTTGGAGAGAAAATGACTAATAATTATAGAGAAAATCAAAAATTATTCTATGGAACGCTCAAACAATTAAGACAGAAAAGAGAATATAACATGGTAAACATAAAAGATAAGTAGGGTCGTATAATTACAGAGGAAGACCAAATAATGGAATGATGGCGGCAACACTTCCAAGAGCTGACAGAAACCAATGTCGAGACAAGGGAAAAAGAAGAGGAGACAGAGGAAATACAAAATATAGAGCCAATTCAAGAAGAAGAAATAATGGAGTTCGTAAGGAAGCTGAAAATAGGAAAGGCTCCAGGAAGAGACAACATAACACCAGAAATGATCAAATATATGGGAGAAAAAAGGATAAGACAAATAACCAAGCTAATGAATACGATTATACAAGAAGGTAGAATACCGAAGGAGTGGAACTCAGGAATAATATTGCCCATTTAAAAGCTTTCGACCGGATAAGAAGGGAAGACATATGGAATGTCCTAGAAAAGAGAAATATAGACAAACGAACAATAGAGTTAATAAAAGCGATGTATAGGAATAACACAAATATAGTAAGAACCAACAACGAAGAATCTAAAGAGTTTACAACAAAGATTGGGGTAAAGCAGGGTTGTGTGCTTAGTCCACTGCTGTTTTCTATGGTACTAGATGAGACCATAAAAAGTGCTAAAAAACAAATGAAACCACTAAAAATGGGTGACTGGAAAATGAAGGAGACTAACTTGTGGGAACTGATGTTTGCGGATGATATGGCAATGCTGGCTGAATCAGAAGAAGCGCTACAAAGGAACCTTGAAATCCTAAATAAGGAAATAAAGAATATAAGAACATGAAAATAAACATCGAAAAGACCAAATCAATGATAATAGCAGGAGAAAGGAAAAGACATAACATCAAAATCGAAGGGAGGACAATAGAACAGGTGAATAACTACAAATATTTAGGAACAATAATTCAATGGGACGGAAAAATGGAACAAGAAATTAATGAAAGAATGAAAAAAGCGGCAAGAATGTTTTATATGATGAGAACTACGTTTCTGGGGAAAAAGAAAGTGCCAAAACGGATTAAAACGGAAATTGTGAAAAAAGTGATAAGACCAACAATAACATATAGTAGTGAGTCCTGGACAAGGTCAGAAAAGGTAAAATCGCGGGTGAACGCCATGGATATGAGATTCCTAAGACGAATAGAAAACAAGACCAAGAAAGACAAGATAAGAAACGAGAATTACTGGCAAAACCTAGGAATAAAACCCATATGGAGAATAGTGGAGGAGAGTCAGCTGAGATGGTTCGGCCATGTGTGTCGTATGAGTGATGATAGACTGACAAAGAGAGTGTATGAGACACGAGTGATAGGAAAAAACAAAAGAGGAAGGCCAAGAAGAAGATGGAATGACGATATCAGGGGAGCAGCGTCAGAGAGGGGAATTGAGTGGGACGGAATAAAGGATCAGACCGGAGACAGAAAACGGTGGAGAGAACTATATGGAAAATAGGAAACTTGACCCCATCCAAGCCTTACACCGAAAGGTAGATAGGAATAGGATTAAGAAGAAGAAGAAGAAGGCTTTGTTGTTATTGAGCAGTTTATTAAATAGCTTTCCCCGTGTATAGTAACTTCCTTTGGAATTGAATGATTTGTGTAGCAAAGAAGGATTGTATTCTTTACATAATAATTATTATTACACAAAATATTAAAAATACGCTCGATAATTTTTGCTTTGCAACAATTATATTTATTGTATATTCATTTTACTTTTGTTTTGCTCATTTCTTTATATATATTTATTTTTTGTTAAATAAATGACTATTGTTTTGTTAAGAGATCACATCAATTACAAATATTTATAGGATGCGTGTACCTCCAAAGTTTCAGTTTAGCTTTTCCTAATTACACATTTCACATTTTTATTTATTAGGTTAACAAATAAATAGTAAACGGTTATCTATTTGAAATATATAAATAAAATGGAAAACTATTTTTATCTTAAAAGGTGCAATCATGAGCAACTTATAATTGTCTATTAAGCAAAACTTGCTTTACTTTCGGTACTGTATATTACGTCTATATTTTCTGAACATAGTTTTTATACTTTTGAGTAACAGAAACTTAAAGAATAGAACAAATACCAATTAATTTAAATATGAGATTGTCTAGATTCATATTAAATTTTTACTAGAATTGCTTTCAGTCATATTAGAATCTGATATATTTAAATATAATTTGCATATTAGAATAAATATAAAGGATAACAAATAAAACACACTTTTTACTTTGTAAAAATGTGTTTTATTTATTTGAACCATGAAATATCACAAAGTAACGGCCAAAAGTGTTAATTATAAAGGATAACATTATCGGCTTCCCCAAGTTCTTGTTTTAATGAATTTTATCTAAACGTCAATATATTTTTATCTAATTCTTAAAAACATATTTGAGATATGAGATTTTAATAGTAATGCGGTTGAGTGAGTCCAGTATATTTGAAACCCATTCTACATGTATGACATAATTCATACAATGCGAAAAAGTACAATCAAATTTGAACGTTGAATAATTTTAAACTGACATATCTGACGTATCTGCCACCTCCAATCTCTTGTCTTCTTGAGCTTGCATTAACTGGAATTTTTCTTCGTCCTGGCTAAATAGGACTTAACAAAGCCTGTATTATATAATTATTTTCAGAGCAGTATCAAGTTTTTCTATTAGTGCTCGTCTATTGTCATCACGTTTAAAATGATATCTGATATATTTCAATATAGTTGCCAAGGCTATCGTACAAGTTCCTTTGCTACCAATTGAACTTTCACTGTGTTGAGCATAACATGTTTCTCTAAAAGATAAAAAAGTAAATATGTACAATTACATAAAATATATTCACACTACTTTGTTCGTACCTCGAACTTTCATTTTCAAAGTTTGTCTTGTTTTCTTCAAAACGTTTTTTTTGCTAGGGTAAGATAACACTGAATCTTGCGTCTTCTGTTATTCTATCTTTGTAGGGATGTTTAGAGTAAAACCACGCTGAAATAATTTCGGTTACACATATGTGTGCATTAAAATTACCATTTATCTTAAGTCTCACCTTATAAACAGATATCACAGGTACTAAGTCCCTCCTCTTCGAAATACTCAAGCAAATTTATCACAAGTTGTTGAGCTTGCGCATCAAGGCGCCTGCAGGCACTTTCCAGTCAACAAATAAGTTATATCAACAGCAACAAGTTTCGCATTAAATACTTACAAGGAAAGAAAATGTAGTGGTACAATAAGTGTTCTGAGAATAACAGGCTTTATAGCGATAATGAATAAAATAAGCGATCCAAATTAGAATAATTACAAGAAAATCTTGACAATAGACAGTAAATAAATAAATGGTGGACCGTACACGAACTATGGCAGACCAATAGACAGAGTCAGTAATTGATCCACACAGTCGATAATAGAATTTTACTATCACAGAGAAACATAACATGTTTCATCCACTTCTAGCATCAATGTGTAACATAATATAGTACCGTGCCGTAAGTTTTTCTAATAATAGAGAAAAATGGCGTAACGGAAAGTACTCGGGTTGTATATGGTATTGCATGTTAAACAAAAAATATATTACTATAGGTATCCCTCAGGGTTCCATTCTGGGACCAGTGCTATTTTTAATTTACATAAATGATTTGTCACTTAGCATTACCGATTCTGTGCCAATCCTGTATGCAGATGATACCACTCTGATAAGTCGTGGCGGGAGCGTGGACAACGTCGTTCATGCCGATCGTGCTGCACAAACAAGTGCGGAGAAATGGTTTGGTTCCAATAAGCTTAGTTTGAACTTCTCTAAAACTCAATCCTTGCTATTTATATTGAACCAAAATCCTTTATCAGCAAGAGATGATTATGTAAAATTTTTAGGAGTGTTTTTAGACCCAACTCTTAAATGGGAGAAGCACGTGAATATATTGTCTAGTAGGCTAAGCAGTAATATATATTTATTAAGAACTTTAAGCATGAATGTGTCAGGAAAGGTATTTACATCAGTGTACTATGCCCTTTGCCACTCAATAATGAGCTATTGCCTGCTTTAGTGGGGGGCTGCTGCCTCATGGGAGAGAATTTTTGTCCTACAGAGGAGGGCAATTCGAATTGTGAGCGGCGTTAAATACACAGATGATTGCAGAGATTCTTTTGTTAAATTAAAAATACTAACTTTTCCTGCGCTCTATATACTAGAATGCCTGTTATATGTTAAAACTAATATCTCCAATTTTCAAATCCAATCGGATATTCATCATTACAACACAAGAAACAGCACACAACTTACACCTAAATACTACAGGCTAGCAAAATTCAAAGAAACGCTGAATATCTATCTGTAAAATTTTATAATAAATTGCCCACTCAAATTAGGTCACTACCCATGAAGCAGTTTAAAATAATTATAAAACGGTTTTTGGTTGCGAGGGCCTTCTACTCCTACGAGGAGTTTTTGTCCTCTAAAATAGGTATTACCAGTTTTTATTATATGCATGAGTTTCTGGATTTTTGTGTTTCTCGTGTATTTTGCACATATATATTTGTTTTTTTACTATGTATGACCTGTGTAAGTGCATTATAAATGTACATAACATCAATAAAGATATGATGATGATCATAAGATACGAGGAAAAGACTCTCGAATAATTCCGCAAAAATATTTGCCGCCGTAGACAGGTGTTTCGAACTCATTGATCATCATCAGTGTGGCGTACTTGGGATACAGAGGGGCGAATCCAAGTGATACCACTCATAGCTGTTCCCTTTTCAGTTTAATAATTTGTCCAAGTCTCTTTCAAGACTAGAGAAATTTACCAGTTTAAGAGATTCAATAGTAGTAATACCGATATAGATTTTGTATAGGCAGTTGTTGATTATAAATTGCATAAATATATTTTATTTATAAACACTGCGACTCTGGAAGACGTTGCGTTCCAATATAAGTATATAAATATCGGTGTGAGGACTATCAAAGGTAATGAGGATCAGCACAATCATTTCAAATCTCTCTGTATATAAGATCATTAGCTGAAATCGGATCTAGCGCACTCTTGGTATAAATTCTGATGTGCTATTTAATAGTCCTATATAGTTAATAGTTTCAAAAAATAAAACAATCAATTGCTTAATTCTTGTAAACGTCATATCTACATTTTCATACTTTGATTCATACCAAGTATTCAATTTTATATAACCTTGCATTGTGACTGAGCTGACCTATAGTGCGGACAAAGATTCAAAGAAAGATATTATGTAGCTATCTGTTCTTTGAATCGTCGCATCCGTGCTATATGTCAACTCAATCACAATGCAATACAAATGTAGAAATTTAAACCAAACGTGAAGACGAACCCTTCTCGATTTGTGGATGAAATTGCAAAATACCTTTACAATTCGTTATTTCAGATTCTAATTAAATATCTGCTGTTTATGTATTACAAAGGAGATTTAAGAGATATCTTAAATATCCGATCGAAATGTTATTGGGACTACAGAGATTTCAATCGAAAAATAGTCAGTGCCGTAGGACGAACATACAATACTATAAAATCCATAGAAGGTGTCCTTTTAGTACTTACGTTCTTTCTTATACTGATGGTTTTCCTGCAACCACTGCTATACCATAATACCGTGTATCTAGTAAAGACATGGGTTTTTATAGAATCAGTTGTTTTAGAAACTGTAGTCCTTACTTCTCACTACTACATATATATATTTGCAATGCCAATTGTATTTGGTTACGACATATGGTATATGACACTTTGCATCGATCTGATTATCCAAGTAAGACTGATGAAGCATAGTCTACATGAAGTTTCTGGGAAGTCACTGAACAATGGTACAAAACAAATAGGTGTAATTATTCGACATCACCTGATGTTGCTATCGTAAGTATAGGTATCTGTAGTTAGGGTATTGTTGACTAATTTTATTCTGTGTTGTTGTATAAGGACTATACAAAGAAGAATAAGGAGACTGTGACTAAAATGATATATAAAATAAATAAAATTGCCTTCACCGCACCTTTCGGAAAAAGAATCAGATCAGTGTTAATAGTGTTTTGTTGTGTTTCGTGCGTTCAGTGTGTGATGTTCGTTGTGCATGCTTTAGTGTCGTACAGTGTGTGCTGTGTAGTGTTTGTCTTGGGTATTAGCCGGATAGTGATACTGAATTCCTCAGTTTTCCACTGAGGATGGCAACTTAGTTGCCGAAATACGTATCTGTATTTTTTCCAAAAGGTGTGGTCAGAGCAATTTTATTTATTTTATATACAGTAGAAGCCGCTTATTGTGATCAATTTGGAACAAACCCTTTTTGATAACATTAACCGAATGATAACAGTAAGCGGAAGGTAAATATAAATGTATTTTTCTATGCTGATGTAGTCAATAATAAATATGTATGTATGTAATCAAATTATTTAACGACTTACAAATAAAATTCAAGGGAAAAATTAACGATTAATCAACAATTTTTAATATTTTACCAAATTTGTTTATTTTTTATCATCGATACAATACGTAGGTACATTTATTTACACTTTACGATTTCATTCGAAAAACTGGTCGATCGTCGTTTGACGTTTATTTTTATTAATAAGATTTTGTATGTATATTTCAAAATCATAATATCTATCAAAATTACTTTCTCGGAATTGTACACCACGTCGGAGAATATTTAACGCTTCTTGCATCTGGCCATTAGTTGGCGGCTCTTCAGACACTTCCTCCTCTTCTTCTTCTCCTACTTCGGGTAATTCAGGATTACTTCCTTCGGACGATTGATCCACAACTTCCCGACAAATGTCTGATATAGTCATTGTGGCAGCTGTTTGAAAATCATTGTCGATATCCACCCAATCGGAAAATTCGCTTTTGGACAGACCTTGAACTACAAAAAAAATTAAAAAAATATTAGTTAGATGTACAAAACAAGTTCTTTTTTCATACCTTCTAAAATGTCAGCGCACGTTTCATGGAGATCAGGTTCTTCATCACCAGTTTTGGAAAAACCCCTTTTCGAAAACAGTTTCGGATCGTTTCTGGTTGAACTTGCCTCCATGACTTCACCAGCAAATGCAGCGCATCTAGAAGACTGATTTTTTGCTATCGCATCTGCAGTAGGTGCATCTCGATTCTCATCAAGTTCTTGTATAATTTGGGCTCGAATTTGCCCTCGATAGTATTCTTTGAATGTTCGAATGATTCCTTGATCACATGGTTGTATCAATGCCGTAGTGTTCGCAGGTAAGAAAATAAGTTGGATGTTCGTCAAAACTGCATTCACTTTGTGCGCAGTACAATTGTCTACTAATAAGACGATTTGGCGTTTCAATTTTTTGTCCCACCTGAGTAACCACTCGCTGAACAAGACACTTGTCATCCAAGCATTCGCATTAGCAAAATACTCCACGGGCAAAGTTTTAACACCTTTAAAACACCGAGGATTCTTACTTTTTCCTATCACTAGAAGTTCTTCCTTTTCACCTTCCATATTAACAGAACATAACACTGTTACTCGTTCTTTCGAAGATAAGCAACCTCTTACTTTATCGTTTTTGAACAAATAAGTATGATTAGGCATCGCGCGAAAGTAGAGTCCTGTTTCATCTGCATTGTAGATGTCCCGAGGCGGATATTTTGCAATAATTTCTGGCCATTCCGAACGCATCCAGTCAGCGGCTGCTAACGAATCAGCACTTTTTTTCTTCACCGTGCAGAGGTCTATAAACGATGTTTTCTCGCTTTTTCCACCGATTGAACCATCCGTCTGTTGCAATGAAATTTTCTTTCCCCATAGTTTTGGCTATATCTTCTGCTTTTTGACGCATGATAGGACCATTCACAGAGGCATTTTTTCGCGAACATTTGTAAACCAAATTTTTAAAGCTGATTCAACTTGATTATCCTTTCCAGATCTTTCCCTTTTTCGTTTTATGTTTTCATTCGAACGCGCACACGTTTCTATTTCTGTACGATTTTTTAAAATTTTACACAACAGCGGTTGCGAAATTTTTAATTGTACCGCAGCATTCCTTTGACTCATTTTCGGAAGTTTATCGAAGTTATCGAGAATTTGTCGTTTTTCTTCGTTCGATAGATCGCGACGTTTTTTATTCACTTCTGCCATGACCACGGTGATTTATGCGAAATTTCAATAATTTACCCGTACACAAGACTGTAGAACGTGAGATTCGTAGAAGAGTATAGGAGAAACTGAATATCATTTAAACGAACGGACCTTTTATACATAAAGTACATCAAAAAAAAAAGATGACCTCTTCATAATATAGAAATAACAATTCGTTAGATTGTAATATGCGATATGAGTTTTAATTGAAATCGGCGAGAAAAAGCGGCTCGTTCAAAGGAGTTGCGCTGCAGACACCGTCGCCTGAAGAACCTTTCCGACAAAGGATACTATTCATAACTAATAACATTAAGCGGCTTTTGATTACAATATGCGGCTTTCTTTCAATGAGTTTTAAATAGAGTGATTTGGGACCAACGGTTTTCGATAACAATAACCGTTTGATAACATTAACCGTGATTATAATAAGCGGCTTCTACTGTATAAGGAATGTGTCCAATCATAAAACTGCTAAACCTAAAAAAACACAAATGCACTCTTACTACAGTTTAGTTTCCCTCATTACAGCTTGTGTTAAAATGTAGACTGATAAATTCGTGTAACATGTTACACTGAATTTTATTAAACAATTGTATGGTGAGAAGTTTATCGATGTGATATAGTGTCAGTAAATACATCACAGTCCTTGCAATAACTATCTAGAAACTGTCATTAATGCCGCTATGTGCCCCTATCCTTTTCTTGCTTTCTTAATTAGTTATTCTTTTAGGATATTCCAAAAAATGAAACGAATATACTCGATAACGATGCTGTTTCATTATTTTGTGACATTGATTACCGCCTGTACTGACATGTATGAACTTCTAGTAGGGTAAGTGTAATGGTATATATGTTTATAACTTATTCATAGACTGATCCAAACCTGCAAATCTGAAATGAAACCTCATGATATCGGAGCTAATTAGAAAAATTCAAGCAGTATATTTGCATATTGTAATTTCTGGCCAGATTCATCAATTTATTGCAACATTCATACTTTTTGTATTATAGAGAAAACATACTTTATGGTTTGTATATATGTACATTATGTACACTAATATCACTGGTGGAATTGAGTATTAAACCTTAGGACTGACAAGTTGTTCAATTTGCATGCACTAATTTCCTGCATCTAGCACTTGTTTTTGAATCTAAACTCTATTATTGTATAAAACTGTGTAAAATTGCGTACCACATTTTGTAGTTTAAATCTATTTGTGATTTTATTTTGCCGCTTTCAATATTGGAGAAGCCATTTCTTGAGAACAAATCGATCGACCTTAATATGTCAGTTCGGTGAAGAAAAAGGTGCTCAATCAAGTATGCACAAAATTGGATTAAATTATTTAGGGCAACGGTTTCCTATAGAAGACTGAGACCCTGTAAATAATTTGCAAACTAATTGTTAATTAGTTTTTCCTTGATCATGTTTCTCGACCTCTTCAAATTTTTTATTTCTTTCTGGCATTCTAAATTAAGCAAATCATTTTCAAATAATTGAAATATATTTCCTTTCTATATGGAAGAAACAAGTAAGTTTCTACTTATTGCGTGCATTAACTTCTAACTAAAAGCAGATTTGGAGAAGGACTTGGGCATATTATAGGAATAGCGACATAGAATAGTTATGTACATATATAGTATTGGGCTGTGTGGATGTTGGGTCTACATCACCGTGCAAATAAAGAATTTAGTTTGACAATGAGAATAAGATGTATTGCAAGACGTCCATAACATGCGACCTAGATCCAGAATCCGCACTGGCTGGTGCCGTATATTTCACAAAAAATTGCGCAACCAAATAAGAGATTCGTGCATAAAAGATTAGGAACTGCGAAAAATCTGTACTGAGATTAAAATAAATTCGACATATAATGCTCGTTCCGATCTTATATACACTATTTTGAGGATTACATGCAAATATCGTGGACTTTTTTGAAAATTTTTTGAAATGAAGGGGAAAGATGTGTCTGATCTATGTGTAGGAATTGGATTAGATTTGGCAGTTCTGTGGTCATTTCGTATTGTCTGTACTATTTACAAACTTGCAATGGGTTACAAGTCAAAAATGTTGAAGAGGTATCAAAAAATGTTCGACACCATTTAGAGAATATCAAGGGGAAACATACATAAGTTGTAATTAATTGTTAAATTATTTAGCAATAAAGGCAATTGAACGGATAACTTATTTATTCTGGGTAGACATATACAGATGCCTTAACTCAGTTGATGCATTGGTCAAAATGTTGCTCATTGTTATGTAAACAATAATCTATCCAGTTCCCAAATGTCTTTCCTAAATTTTGCCTCAGAAATGACCTCAACTACCGTGAGATAGTCTCAGAGAAAAGTCCAAAAACCTTGGACCCGAAAATCTTGCAAGCCATTTAACAGTGGGCGCTTAGCTATCAGATGGGCAGTGCACACTACTATCAGTAACTTTATTGTTCAGTAAATATTGTAAATACACATTGGATATGCCAGATATTCATAAAACAAATAACATGCGTAATATATAGATAAATAAGTGAACACAAAGAAATATAACAATAGAATGCAATTTAAAATACTATTACAAAGGTAAAAATTCATCTACCAGGTACACACAATTATCAAGTAGAATTTCCCTCAATTTCGTTTTAAAGAAGGTGAATACTGACAACGGTCGTGATAGACTGGGAAGGGCTTCTGGTGATACTTAGCTTGTTCAATGGATACGGAACTTGAACATGTTCTGTAAGAGAGCGGATATGAATTATTTTCCAAATAATATTGGTGCTATAAACATAAACTTCATAAAGAATTAATGGTTTGATGGTAGCTTCTAGGAATGTGTATTTTTATCAAAATTATGTCCAGTAAATAAAGGTTCGATCATCTCGTCCCCAAGCATGTCAATTGAAATATTGTTGCAAATCGCAGTTACTGGCTATGTCCTTCACTCTAGGGATTTCTTAATATTAACATGAGAAAAATGTCTATTCGCAAAATAGGAAATTTAGTTTTTAATAGTCTTGGAGTGCAGCATAGTTATTCAGTCATTTCTTCGCAATATTTTATTCTGATAACTGTTTTCTCTCAATTCATAGAAACGTAGCATTTTATAGGGATGAAATGCCTGCGCTTGAAGAAAAATTCTAAGCTCCAAATATACATGCGTCCATTGAGCTAATGAACAACAATATACTAATAATAAGTATGTGTTATTAAATACAGCACGAGCATTACCAAATGAAAAAACATAGCTAACCTTCCAAGTCAATATTGCTGAGTTCTCATAGCACAGTAATTTTTTAATCTCGTATGTGTACCTGCAAACACTTGTTACTTTTGTAGGGACACGTCAATTGCCAATTGCTTGCTGAAGATCCCAACCCTACTGTTTATTTTTGGCGAATTTGCTTATTACGCTATCCTGGCAGAGCAAGTGTCGTTTGAAGTAAGTTGTTTATGATCTAGTAGAGTAAATACCGTGACTAGTTCTGTGTGTAGTTTTCAGATCTGTCAGATGCCATTTACATGTCTAGGTGGTACGAAAATGGTGTTGCAGTTCAAAAATTGCTTTTACTTATAATGGTTAGATCTCAACGGGTGGAATATTTTACAGGAGCAGGCTTAATGGACATAAATATAGACGCATTTGGTTCTGTAAGTAGCACAATTCTCTTCGATTGCAGTGTTAAACTCTCCAAAGGAATGTCTTATAAGTTGACTCCATAATCATTTATCAACTATTCATCGTCCTGCGGTAGATAGAAAAATGTAAAAATAGTGATGTGTCACTCGTCTAAATCAAACGTTAGAAAGATCGGGCACGAAGCAAAATGTACAAACTTTTTCCAAACCAGTTTCGATTATACTTTTACGGGATGGTACAAAAACACGATTTCAGAAAATACATTGCGATAAGGCAAACTTTAAATATTTCTGTGTGTTACTCGCTGTTACACTGCGGAACCTTCGGCAGAAAAAACACCGCAATTGTTGATAATGAGGAGGAAGTAGGAGGGCAATGGAGTCGTGTACGGAACACTGATGGTTTAAAAAACGTATCTAAATCGTAAGCACGGTTGAAGTTCATATCTGCAGGGTCTGTTGTAAGGAAGCTAAAACTTTGCAACATGTCTTCTGTAAATGCTAGGGGAGTAGTGTTGGACTTCAGCGCTTTGGGTCCTTGGATGCTACAGGCAGAAGAGGTAAGGAAGATTACCATTACCATTTATCAAGGATACCGACCAATATGATGAAATGAATATCTCAAAGGCACTATAGGTCAAGGGGTTTCAGTGCAGTGGCAAATGTACCACATCTATACTTCCGCACAAGTAAATAACGTAAAGTCAAAGTCTCCTAATTTTCAACACCCGGTAGTGGCTACTTTCTGTGCCGATTGGATCCGTCGACCACGTACCCGATTCATGATCCCTGGCTGTATAAAAATATCACTGGAACTTAGGTTCGAATTGTACGGAGAACAGTCTTACACTTAGATTGTTTGCTGGTCCAAAAACTCAATTATCGCTTGTATATACATATGTGAGCTTGCATTCTTTTGGTGATCTTTGCTTTTGGTAAATTGCGAACGACTACTTCTGGGAAACAAACATAGGATCATCACCCGACATTAATCGTTCTTCTTGTAAAAGCATTTTAGCTATATTATCTGCTTTCGAGACAAACATTATGATTATCTTCGATGCACCACGGACGCGGATACCTTCGACATTTATTTTCTTAATAATGTAGTAATAATAATTAATATTTGTGCCCACTAAATTAAATAAATTCACCACAAAACATATCTACATCAAAAGTATCGATGCGACGACAAATACGTATAATTAGTGCCAGACGCATAGCAGCTGCGTCTAATATAGAGAAAAAAATTTTTGAAAAAAATTAAACCGACTTCCAAGTAAACGCCCCAACCGAAAAAGCAGCATACAATAATTTTGCTCTAAAAAGAAAAAAATAATCTCTTATTTATTTTATTTCATTATTTCTTACCTAGAACGGATCAAATTCTCTTCATTCATTCTGTATGTATGTATGTATTTATTACTTAAACGTATTTTTACTCAAGTTACATAGCTGCAATCCAGTAAAAGCTCTCGTCGACGTTATTTGCATAAAAACTTGAGTCCCAAAATACAATTCAAAAGAAAGAATAACAATCATACACTATTAATACGAAAACAATAAACTACCTGCTGTTTTCATGCAATCAAATAACACCTATGATTTGCCTTCTTTATTAAAACAAGAGAAAACACTCCTTATAGGTTATCTCTAATTAAATATTATGATACTATACTATTACCATACTATTACTATACCATTACTATACTACTACTATACTACTAATATATGCTGCTATTATTTACGAATATCTTGGATATATCAATGTTTGGCGCCGACTCCCAAAAGTTAAATTTGATCCGTTCTACGTAAGAAATAATGAAATAAAATAAATAAGAGATTATTTTTTTCTTTTTAGAGCAAAATTATTGTATGCTGCTTTTTCGGTTGTGACCTTTAATTGGAAGTCGGTTTAATTCTTTTTCAAAAATTTTTTATTTCATATTTTTTACTGTTTTGTTTGCGTTCATATTTTTAGTTCATAATGGAGAGAGCAACAAAGGTGGTCGCCCGTATGAAAAAAAAAAATCGTAAAAGGACATGTACATTGCATTTTTAATTCTTCGATTCTCTTGTCATTCAAAATTAACTTGTTTGCTTTTCACATAACCTGTGAATAAATTAGATACCAATTTTGAATTGAACATATATTATAATTAGAACAGGAAAAATAATAATACAGATTCACCAGTCGTAAACCTCAATTTCTGTATTAATCTTTTTCTTGGAATAAATAGGGAATACGACTTTGGATTTACTAGAATTGAAATATATATTTTTATTTCTGTTCCCGAAACGTCAAATTATTTAATGCACAAATAACATTTACATGAAATATTTTTGTAGCAACTTCTTTTTTTTTTAGTCGACTCTGTTCTTGTAATGCTAGTGAACACATTTTTTCGACAGTCAAATTGTCTATAGTTTACTTTATGTGACCCTCGATAACAGATTAAATTAAAAAACACAACCAACCCCTATGGCATCACTTATAAGAATCTCCGCTTGTGATCGCTTGGTTGCGCATAATTCTTCGCGTTGGGCATCGCTTCCTTGTTGGGTTGCTAACACCGATATACCACTCATACAATAAGAAGTCAGTTATTGCTAGTTTTTATTAATATTAGCCCAGCACTAATTCGATATCGGCTCAAGATGATATGGGACCATTCTGGATGTACGCTCTATTAAATGCACCCAGAATCATTAAAATCGGTCAATCCGTTGAGTAGTTATGCGCGAACAAACATAAAAAAAAAAGAAAAAAGACATACACGACGAATTGATAACCTTCTCCTTTTTGGGAGTCGGTTAAAAACTGCACACACTTCTAGATTCGAGATCGTCTAATAAGAGGCACGTAGAACTAAATACGAGACAGTATCTCCCAACACTAATATTGCCGATAAATTTGCTGAGAAACGTTGCACAGATACGTTTATAACGCGTTTACATAGAACTATGCTATCGAAGTACATGATCATATTTTTCTTCTGGATAACTTCCAATTTCTCGAAACGTCAGAAAGTTCAGAAGATGTCGCTGTCTACGTTCGCTTATCTTAATGACACGCTCAGTGTGGATACCACACTAGGCGATAGTAAAGAGTTTTGATAACAGAAATAGTAAAAATCCTGTGTTGTAAATGATAAGCCACAAAATCACAAAGTTTTGCATACGTTGTTAGACACTGACGATTTTGTCGATCAAATTATCAAATTGTTATTATGTTCGGGTTTATATGTATAAATTATGAATTCGTCAACAATCACAATGCTATCAATAGCTTCTTGAGTTTCCGTTACTGCATCGACTCAAACTTCTGCGCACCAATTGACACGAATGCCTTTGTTCTCTTCAACTGGAAGCTAGAGACCACAACAGCAAATTAACTTTCTCCCACCAAACTCATCATACAGGATCTTTTGGTTTGAGGTCTTTGAAATATGTAGAGTTTATTTAAAAACTGGATAGACTAGCCGCCGGTGATAGGAATTTTGAAAATGCGGTTGATCTCACTGGTCTACATTGATCATAAAGAAAACGTAAAATAACCTTTAGTAGGTTTCATAATGTATTTGTATTTAAGTATGTAGGTACGATAACTTATTTACTTAATCCAAGTCCTCTTTTAGCTTATGGTGTAGAGGTGCACGAGCGTATCCAGAAGCTCAATTAGGCAGTTGTAGGTCCCGCAAGATCGAAGGAAGGGGGAGTGGCAGCAGAGAAATATATAAATGCTATCGCTTTATTATTTTACAGAGTTAAGTTTTTAAGCTTACAACGATTCTCTTGAATACACACACATGACATATTTCTTTCTTTTCGAACTTCTGCCAATTTGCTTTAAGAAAATTTTGATTCACATTCATCAAACATAATTGAATTATCATTAAATTTCTATTAATACCTATATTTTCTCCAAAATGTGTTATTCCAAAAGACGATAGATTAAAGACGAAGGTATCGAATGCAGACATGTTGGAAATAATTTTAAAAGTACTACCCAACATATTATTTCTTCTACAAGTCGCAACTTATCGTAGTGTGACGTAGCAAATATGTAATCAACATAGATGTTACTAACAATGAGATGCATAAACAGTTTCCACATTATAAGTAATCTACCAAGTACAAATGTTATCAATGAATCTGGCAATATTATTAACTTAACTGATTTATTTTATTCCAGTTGGTCCGTAAAACATTTTCATTTTTTACAATCATCAAGAATTTACTAGAATAAGAAATGACACCGTACGAAGCGCTTCTTAACTACTTTCTTATTAATGCAATGTAACTATATATTAGTTAACCAATAAATACAATTCTAATACAACGTATATTGTTTCCTTTAGCAATATATGCTAGGTGTTGAATCAATTCCCCTAAATTGGTATTCGACAAATATCAGATCCGAATATCAGAGAGTCTGAAGAAGTAAATCTGCTGTTCTTGGTGCATAAATCTACTTTTTAGATGTTACCTGGAGAACAGCTAAGGCTAGAGCAGAAACAATCATTATGATAGAAATCAAACTGAATTAAATGATTCGAACTGATGTACATCTCAAAATGTTAATAAAGAAATACTTTTTCTTTAAACAGTATTCCTCACTTGGGGATTTTGCTTGAAGAAAAATTAGTATCTCGGGGATTTGCACCCAATGTTGGACAGACAAATAACGGTAAATGGGATAGAAAGCTCATTAAAAAATATTGTACTGAGAATTTCGATAATGTAGTAAATTAGATTTGCACCGCCTAAGCTCTTAATTAGCGACACCATAAAAAGCATAAATTATAATAAACTATATTTACAAGATTTCGTTGAAATATTTTACATAAATTCATAGCATTTAGCTAGGTGTGATGTGTGTGGGTGTGTAATTTCTTCTGTTTACTGAATTTCTTTGTATGGATTCCCTTTTAATTCTTTCTTTGGTGAAGCTCTATTTTCTATGGATTCCCTCTCTTAAATTCTTTCTTTAGTGAGGGGAACCTCTGTATATTCGAAGTGTACTCCGTTGTTTAAAACCTTTGGTTTTAAATATAATTGAAATTTCTATTTTAAGTTAATTTTAAATTGGCAGAATCGTATTTCGATGATTTTGCGTGTTGTTGCTAATCGGTCGTCAACCAAACTATCCTTCATATTTTTCCGAAACCAGGACGTTTCCCCCATCTAACGATTACTACATTTTCTGCGTTGTCCCGGTAATTCGATGTTTACTACAACCCGTCACTGACGTGTTGTCACAGAGGTCTAGATTCTTGATGCGCCGGTGTATTTGATTTCTTATATGCTGTCAACGCGTGTATTGGCGCCCCCGTTTCTGATGGACGAAGTCCGAAATCCACCTAACCCACCAGTTCCGCCCCAGGAAGGTCGTTCGCACACAGGGTGCCAACCAGTTAGTTGGCGAGGGATAATGAAATTAAACTAAAAAGAAAACTATGTGAGGGCGCCACCTGCTTCACACCTTCCTGTGTAGCCCTAGGAAAACAAATAGCGTCGACGAGTCTTTAATAATTTAATAATTAGGCAAAACAAAAACAAATTTTTAAGAAAGTAAAATAAAATATGTAAATGAAAAATTAATTATATAGTATGCAACTAAATTTAAAACAAATTAAATAAATGAAATGATGCTATGTGATTACCGATGCCCCTGGTTAAAGGTTTCGTTTACATAAAAAAACAACTGAATAAATATTTTATCCCCCCTCAATCTGCCTATTAAAATGTGTTAAACTCGACGTCTACAATTATTCTGTCAAACTTTAATAATTATATAGTAAATTCGATAGCTCTAATATTAAAATTAAGAAAGAAAGAAAAACAAACAAAGAAAAGAAAATTGAGCCTTAGGAGCCTTAGAAAGTTTTGTTTCTTAGGCCCCCACAATTGAGCTTGTAGTAGTATTATTGAATGCTCCTTCAATGTCTAGGAAAGTGGCTACCGCTATTTCTTTGTCTTCAATCGACTTTGACAGTATCCTATTCAGATCGTCCAACGCTGAGTCCGTTGATCTTCCCGGTTGGTAAGCGTATTGCCTTTTACTTAAAGGCTGCTCTGCTAGGAGTGTCTCCCTAATGTATCTGTCTACCAATCTCTGATGGCTGATTGGTCTATATGACTTTGGTGTTTGGTCTGCCACTCTACCCACTTTGGGCAGGTATATGACCCTCACTTTTTGCCGTACCATCGGTATATACCCCCATGCCACACAAGCTTTGAAGATCTTACACAGGTATTGTATTAATATATCTGCTCCCATTTGAAGTAAAGCAGGGTATATTCCATCCACCCCGGGAGATTTGAATGGTTGGAACCTGCTTATAGCCCATCTCACTCTATTTGTTCTGGTGATCTCTGTGGCCAGTTTCCAGTCCGGCTGGACTGGTCTCCTTAGCCTTTCCCCAAGATCGTCTGATCCTTTAGAGTGTGTTAGAATTTTAGTTAGCTCTTTAATACTTTCCTCATACGTTGCAGAATAGGTTCCGTCAGTTTTCCTGACTAGTCCCACCTCAGTTACAGAATTCCCTTCCATGGCAAGGACTCTATGGATTCTAGCACACGTGGGGCTTTTGTTCACCTCCCCGCAGAACTTCCTCCAAGAGTTCCTCTTCGCCTTGCGAATTTCCTTGTTGTACTGAGTAAGTTTTGTCCTATATATATCCCAGCTTTGGTTGTCTTTAGTCTTGTTGAATAGCCTTCGAACTTCCGTTCTTAGCCTTTCTAGGCTCTTATTCCACCAAACTGTTTTATACCCTTTTTGGTGTTTTGTCCTTTCTGGGCAGTTTTCCAGATACGCAGCCCTGATGGCTTCATTAATCTGTTCCGCTGCTAGCTGCAGGCCCTCCGTTCCCCGGACCGGAGGCACCCCACCCTCGAGAGTCTCGCTAAGCGACCTTTTATAGCCCTCCCAGTTCGTCTCCCTTGGGTTTCTGTGCCTCTTTTCCGTGAGGGAGGTGTCTAGATCAAACCTAATCTGCCTATGGTCTGAGCACGAGGGCTCATTCGACACGTACCAGTTGCAGATTAGGCCACTTACTTTGCTAGTGCAAAGCGTCAGGTCTAGGACTTCTTGCCGAGTCCTATTGACAAACGTAGGCTTTTTACCGACGTTTGATTCATATAGTTGATCATTCTCAACTCGAAAACCAGGATATTTAACTGGGTTAGATAACACGGATTGACATAATTTGTTGTACCAAGCATCTCTAATGAGTTTGACGGGTGAATCATTAATCGCATCAACGACGGAAACTGACCAAGATAAAGCGTCCGCGACGAGATGTACTTAGCCCTTCCGATGAATCACTGAAATCATATTGTTGAAGTTGTACAGGCCAACGAGCCAAACGGCCTGACTGATTTTGAAATTTGCTCAACCAAAGCAATGAATAATGATCCGTTATGACGTAGAACGGCGGGACATTTTTTCTCGGTAGTCGAAAAGTTTCGTTCAGTACATGTTAACGATCGGCTTATATAACAAATGACCGTTTCTCCTTCCTCAGGTTCCTGTGACAAGACTGCACCTAATCCAAAATTATATGCATCAGTTTGTATAATGAACTCTCTTGTAAAGTCAGGACACGAAAAAATTGTCCATGATTCTTCACAACTCTCATCTCACACAAGTTTAACATTTTTCTTCAACAACCGCGTCAAACGGGTGATAAGGGTAGAAAATTCTAGTACAAAGCGTCGATACCAAGATGCTATGCCGATAAATCGTCGTACGTCCGATACAGATTTAGGGTGGGGATACGATACACCTGTAGACCATTCTTATTCACGACATAACCCAAATATTTTAATTCGGACCTACACAATTGACATTTCGAAACGCTGAGCTTGAGTCGCGATTAGGAACTGTAAAGGCCGAATATTTGCGGGATTGTTCGGCCATAGGAATTTGCCAATATGGGGACCGCATATCTAAGGAAGTGAAGAACTTCGCATCTCGAAGTTTTTCCAAAGTATTCAAAACGTAATGTAAGAGGTAGGCATCTTTCTGTGTGACCTTTAGTTTATGATAATCTACGTAAAACCGACATGAACCGTCCTTCTTCGAAATCATTAAAATAGGGGATGCCCAATCGGTATGAAATTTTTTAACAACACCGAGTCGTAATAATTCACATAGCAGGCGGGAGAAATGGGATAATATCGTTGTTTAATTGGCAGCGAATCAGCATGAATCGTGTGAGAAACCAGCGAAGTACATCCCAATTCATCATCTCTGCTGGCCGGAAATTCTTTCTCGACAAGTTCGGAAAGCTGTTGACGTTGTTCAGGTGTAAGATCACTAACGATATGATCGATTGCGGCAACCATAGAATTCTCCGAAAACGTCCATTCGCCTCGGCGAAGATCAGGTACGATACCATGCGGACGCCAAAAGCGGCACCTAAAATAAGCAGAACGGTAACAGACGGAACTAACAAAACCTCTACAACACGGATCTAATCGCGTAAACGAATCGGAGCGGAAACAGTACCGATGACGTCACAGTTCGAACCGTTGGCTACGACACAACTAGAGATTCCTTTTGAAATAGGTAAACTCAGACATACATAAAATCGCGCAACCCTGCTCTCTTGCAATTGTTCTGGAAGCACCACTATCAAGAAATCCTAGCATAGGTTTATCCAAAATAGATTCGAAAAGATACGGACGCTCGTCCTTCCGAACACTGGCTAAAATAAAGTTCAAAATTGCCGAGTGTTCTGGATTGATCGGTTTATCAGAATTTGCTCGCCTCGTCACACGATCACATAACGAGACCTGCGATCGTACCCCGAACAATGACTACAATTCGCTTTCGTTACATTTGGCTTCTCGCACCCGTAACAGTGCCGTTTCGGCGGAGCACGATAACCTCCCCTACCACAATTCCAACAGGTTATGTCGGGTCTAAGATGAGGTACGCTATTCACGGTCGCTAAATTTGGGTCCACCCGTATATACGTGAGATCAGGCCCCATAGCTCGACTACGATTTGGGGGTGGTGCAAAGGATTCTACGGAAACCCGCTTCGCCTCCAATTTCCGACATAATTCCACTAATTGGTGAACCGAGGTCTATTAGACCTAGTTGCGCCTGGTAGAATGGCAAGATATTTTGCATAAGTATTCTTAGCTGCACAGATTCCGGAACGGGAGTACTGAGCCATTCAAACAGATTCGACATTACGGATATGTAGATATCCATGAATTCACTGTAACCCTGCGTCCGTCGTTTGACCTCCTCCAACAACCTGTTGTCGTAATCAACCGGTGAAAATTCGGTTCGAAGCCCACCAGCTAATTGCTCCCAATTTAAAAAAACGTCTACAATTATTCTATCAAACTTTAATAATTATATAGTAAATTCTATAACTCTAATATTAAAATTAAAAAAGAAAAAAAAACAAACAAAGAAAAGAAAATTGAGCAACAATGGAGGTCACGACTTAGCTGCAGCGGCGGCGACTCCCGCGGCGATTGCGGCAGCGGTCGGATCGTTCTCCGTTCTTCGGCCCGAGGTTGTTTAACCGGACGAGCACCGGCAGCCAAGACTACTACCACTAAGTCGAATTCGAATAAAGAGAAACTAGTATCGGCCCAGTACTAAAAACGGCTTGAGACTAAAACGGCCCAGTACGAATACCCCAAAGAAATAGAAAATTCTAAGCGTACGATTAGGATACAGAAAATCGCTTACGCTAAAACACCCAAAATGGCTACGACACGTGCTTTACTGAATCGCAAGTAAATCGGTTTTCTGATCCTTCATCAACAACTTACGCCTTTTGGCGATCCAAGAAAGGAAGTAAGGCAACTGAATTGTAAAATATTTTCCTCCCAAATATCCAACACAACGTCGAAGGTTCACACGAACAACTTTTGGAAGAAATTTCACTTTACGAAACACGTGCGTACACTGTCAAGGTTTACGATCTTCTCCCTTTCCGTCTCAAATAATAAAACGGAAAGGGATGTTAATTCCGCATGGAGATTCACTGTATCGGGAAATTCCATACACTATAGATAACTACATATATATATCGACCGAACCAAGGCCACGATCAAATATTAAATAAAACGATAGAAATTGCGCGAAGAGGAAAGAAAGGAAAACAAAAACCTAACAATCCAGTTGTGATTAGGACTTCCGTTACGTGAAAGTGTTGAATGTATTTGTTTATAATTTTATTTCTAGTTACATTTTTCTCTCATTAAACGTCTCTGACTGGACTTTAAAAAAGAAGCTAACACCCGCAGGGTAATTAAATTCTTTAAAGGTGGCGTGCGTGGTATCGCAAAAGTATAAATAGAACCCAAATCAAACAAGATGTCATTTGAACATGAACGTCCATGACCTACAACCCCAACATTTACTGTAAATTTTGATATATTGAATTGTAATTAATAAGAGATTATTTAATGGCACTTAAACATGTGGATATTTTTATACAAGTACCTTATTATACAAGTACCAATATGCTAGTTTATTTTGTAGTTGCAAATACGTCAAGAATTACGAAGGATTGAAGTCGGTGCCCACGGCCAGGATTCAAGCGTCAGGCCTTCCAGTCCGGTTTATGGCCTACTTACAAGTTGTTAGTCACTAAAAATTGATTGTTGGCATTCACTGTGAATAGTAGGTAACATTGGCGGTTGCCCAAGACATAATGTCCACCACATTCTCACATACATGAATGTACAAGTCAACTACAAGACGTGAAAAAGAAGATTTCAGGTTTCCCTCGGATAGGTTTTTCCAACGCTTTGGTAAAATCTCATTTATCACATTCAGTTTATCTGATAGGCTGACTGGATATTTTTCGAAATTTCGGTGACATTCGTAAACAAAATAATTTGAGTGTGGCAATAAAATGTTCCATCTCATACTCACAGTAAAGCTCATTCGTTCTTATTCGCATTTTTGGGGTCTAGACCCCAAAGTCCGAAAGAATGACAAGCGAGTGAGAAGAGCCTGCAGATAGGTAGGAAAACCTACTAAAACGGGAAAAAAATAGTAAGAATGATAGTAGAAAAAACGTAAATTGCAGGTTAGGGAAGTAGATCACATAATAAATAAGATCAATGAACCCGTATCGGTGTATAGGAAAACAACTATTTCTGAACGTAATAGTTTAAGCAGGTCCATCTGTATTAAGCGAAACAAGAGAGATAAACGAAATAAAAATTGAGCAAGCAGAAGTTGCACATGTGGACGATGGAGAGGCAAATTATAAGAAGAACCATCATAGTGATCGGGAGTACCTAAATGAAAACAAGAACAAACAGGATACAAAGGGGAAAACTATGAAACTGCTGCAAGAAATAGATATACATAAGTGTATATACATATGTGGATATGAATATGGTGGAAACAAGAGAAAACACAGTAGGGACAAAGCAAGACCAATAGCGGTTAAACTAATGTCAGGAAGCAAAAAAGGATAATAGATCATTATTATCCCTTTTTGTATCAACAGGAAGGGTCTCAAGAGAAGACTCAAAAGGAAAAAGGGTAACGGAAGGAGCAAAACGTATAAAATACAACGATATAAGATGAAACCAAAATACGAATGAAAGTGGAAATAGTATCGGTCAAAATAAGATCACCGGAGACAGACTCCTTACAGGAACAGTGGAGCAGAATCATAAGAAATTTGTCAAACCCATTAACGAAAACAACGCCAAAGAAAATTAAGACAGCAGCAGCGACGAAAGAAGACAAGGATAAAGGAAAAAATTATGAAAGAATGGATGAAACAAAAGCCCAGGAAACGGCGAATTAGTGGTAGAAATAAAGAAAAGGAAGGAGGAGAAGAAATTACAAGACCAATGCACCAATTAATTGGAAAAAGAAGGCATGCCGAGAGAATGGCAAGAAGCCTTAATACCTACATTACATCAAAAGGAGTTACAAACTGAGTGTTGCAATTAGAGAACAATCTCACAACTGAATTTTACGTACAAGGTAATAACAATATACCTAAAGAACAAACTAATAACGAAAATGGAGGCAACACTTCTACGCCACACTTCGCCACACTTTCTATCAAGTAGGCTTACGTAATAATAGATCATATTTTCACCTTCAAGAAAATGCAGGAAAGAAGCCAAGAATGTCAGAATGAAACTGAGAATATTGAGAAACTGATCAAGGCCGTTGACGGAGATAAAACTAATACCCAATCGAGTATAACAGAAGGTTTTGAAGTTAGCCAGAGGTGTAGACAATGTCGCTATTATCAACGTCCCTTAATGTGCCACTTGAAGAAATAATCAGAGAGCCGGAATAGATGTTGCATGCCTCGTATTTGAAGGAAGAAACGACTGCTTGGCCTTCGTCGATGATGTCCCATTAATAATGAGAATTAAAGAAGAACTGAAGAAAATAATACGTTTAGTAACAATAAGCTCAAGAAAAGAGTTTGATAGTTATTCACGAAAAAATACGTGCGGTGGAGAATAGAGACAACAGAATAAAACAAGATATGAGTATTGCATTGGAGGACCAAAGAAACCTGAGCTGTGAGGACATGGACGAATTTACATACTTAGGGGTCAAATTCAATAATAAACCAGGACGTAACAAAAACTCCAGACGAGAATCATCAATCATCATACCTTAACTTGGAATAGGTTCCTTATCAGTAAAAAAATGCGAAATTAAAGGTGTATAAAACCATACTTCAACCACTACTTGAAACTTGGACTTCGGATAAAGACAAAAGCGTGGGCAAAAGAAATCTTGGAAAAGATTCTGGTGCTAGAGAAAAAGGACCACCGAGAAACCAATGAAAAGTCAGATGGAGAAGGATTTGCGGTAGATACTTATTAACTTACAACTCGAAGGAAATCATAACAAACCGAAGAGATAGTGCATCTGCATTCATGCGTTGCTATACGATCGACAATTTTAGGTTTAGGATTAGTATACAAACACGATTTTTGAAATGGAAATTTATTGCCAATAGTGCTTTTGGCGAAGTACGTGCAAAGTGATAAGTATGCAATAGTCATTGTCCATTAAAGTTGATGTGCAATGTTAGATGCGCGGTATCAGTTGTGGGCGTTGACTAGGTTTCGCTGGTGCTTACTTAATGCCATGGGGGTGGTACTAGAATTTCGAAAGATGCGAAAAAGTTTAGTTCTCTGACGCACCAATAGATGGTACCACATACACTGTTTACGCATTAGAAAATGTATGATATGGGCATGTGATCAACCTGACACGCCATTATTGTATTATTCTTTTATTGCTTGTGGATAGTTGGGTTTTTGTTTTGTATTTTTGTGTTAGATTTGTGTTTTCTGCTTTCTTTCTTCTTGTTTTTGTGTATTTTTATTAAATAGGGACATTTGAACTGTATAAGAAGTTAGTAATTGTAATAAGGTAAATTCAATTTTTTACGAAATTCGTTAATATAACCATTGAATTTTTAGGTTTAGTGTGTATTGTGATTAAAAACTGCTCTCCCTTTAAAGACAATATGCAACCTTGTTGTGCGCCTGGGTGTAGTGATAATATATTACCAAGGTAATTATATATGATTGGAGATTATTTGTATAACCAGATTAACATCCTCGGCTACAAGACACAATTGAGTAATATTTCTTTTGGTTTAGGTATTCTATACCTGTAGAAGATAGAATTCGGGATATATGGATATCAGGAATTCAGAATCCAAAACTCGTGGATATAACTGATAAGGATAACTTGGAAATTACAGAATTTGCCAACTCCATTTTGACAACGTCTGTATTGAAAACAATGGCAGTTTGAAGAAATTTGCATTACCTACATTGAATTGACCTGGTATGTACAACATTAAAACACATTTACCTTCTGTGATATGTATAAGTTAGATTGATAACTCATATTTTATTCAGATTAATTATTGTAGTATGTAAGATTTTTGAATTATATGCATATGAATAGAGCTGAGAGTATTCTTTATGTATGTAATATAAATGAGACTTAATAAAATATTTAAAGACATTGAAATTAATAATATAATTGATTTTAGGCTGTCCAGAAATTATGGGTTTAATTGAATGTTTCAGTTTTCCAGCTAATGTAGAAACCCCTGTAACCCCTGAAAAATTGTGTAAGCTCCGAAAAAGATTCAGTGATCAGCCAACAGCTTTAATTGATGTATTTGAAGGTTTCATCATTAAAACTATGAAAACTTATGAACGACCACTAAAAAGGACAAAAGTTTCTGTTAACGAATCTGGTATGATAAATTTTGTTGCAATTAGAAACTATTTTAAATAGATTTTTTGATACACTCCATTATATATATATATATATTATCTATTATATATATATATATATATATATATATATATAATCAAAAACCCTTTTATCAATGAGGTGTAGGGGCAATTCCTAGTCTAATTGTAGCCGTGTATCAATTTATGCCAGTCCTTCTTATTCCTCGCTAATATTCTTCCCTCGTTCCATGTCAGTCCTCTTCTTTCCAATATCTTGTTTATCACCTTGTTCCAGGTCTCTTTAGGTTTTCCCCGCTTCATCTTTCTCGTTATTTTGGCTTCCCATACTTTTTTTACTTGTCTTTGGCTGTTCATTCTCTCGAGGTGTCCTCACCAGCTCAGTTGTCTTCTTTCAATAAATTACAGGATGGGTTCAACTTCAAGGTCTTCCCCTAATTTTCACGCTTCTTAGTCGGTCTCTTTTGGTCACCCCTCGAACTCTTCTCAGATATTTCATTTCCGCGGCTTGTATCTTGTCTTTTTGTCTTTTGTGACAATATCCATGTTTCGCATCCATAGGTAATGGATTGGTCGGTAGATAGCTTTGTAAACATTCATCTTTGTTTTTTTATACTTCTTCTTTTCCTATAAAGTTGTTGTTCAGTGCATAATAGAGTTTTATTGAGTTTCCAATTCTCTCATTTATTTCCGGTTCTTCATCGCTTTTTCGGTCTATCAGCACTCCCAGGTATTTGAACTGACTAACTTGTTCTATTTTTGTGTTCTCAACTGTTATATCTATTGTTTCTTCTTCCTGTCCCAATACCATCACTTTTCTTTTCGTCTTATTTAATTTCAACTCCATAATTTAGCAGTTCTTCGTTCCATACTTGTAGGTTCACCTGCAGGTCATGCTTATTCTTAGCCACTAGCATTATGTCATCTGCGAATGCGCATTCAGAAAGTGATACTTGTTGCAGTTTTCTGTATCCTACGTATATTCTCTTTGTTCTGCCATTACACCTTCTGGCTATTTCATCCATATAGATATTAAACAGTGTGGGGCTCAGTCCTCCTCCTTGTCTTAACCCATTGTATGTTTTAAATGTTTCGGATTTATAATTTCTCCTAATTACATAGTTGGTAGTATTTTTATAAAGACTTTTAATGGCTCCGATCAATTTATTATCAACTCCTATTTCCTGTAAGCTATTCCATAGTCTACATCTTGTTACCGAGTCGAATGCCTTCTCCACATCTATGAATGCTAAATAGATTTTTCCACCACGATGTACCGTCTTCTCGGTTATCTGTTTTATTGTAAATATATGATGTTGTATGCTCCTTCCTTTACGGAAGCCGCTTTGTGAATCAGACACCGATGCTTCTGCGTAATGTTGCAATTTCGTATTTAGGATTTGTTCATATATTTTAGCTCCTGTACTTAGAGGGGTGATTCCTCGGTAGTTATTACAGTCGTTTTGGTCCCCCTTTTTAAAGATTGGTAGTATCACCCCTATTTCCCAGTCTTTTGGCACCTTTTTTCATTCCATGCTTTGTTGCATATTTGTAAGAGCATTTCCTCTCCCATATTACCCATATATTTAAACATTTCGCCAGCGACCTTTTCATGACCTGGTGTCTTGCCGTTTTTTATTTGCTTTAGTACGCCTCTCAGGACGGCCTTTGATATATTATCAAGCTCATTACCTTCTACATTCTCTTCTAGTGATGCTTGTTGTTCGGTGTTGTTAGTTTCTTCTGCACTTTCGTTTCCGGTGTCCAGGAGGTTCTGAAAATATTCTTTCCATCTTCTCATTACTGCCCCCTCCTCCTTTAGTAAACGACCTTCTCTGTCCCTAACCGTCAATGTGTCACTCGTTTTGGTTTCCCTCAATGACTTAAGTACCTTATAAAACAGTTTTGATTCTCCTTGCTGTTATTTTTCTAGCTTTTGTCCAAAGTCATTCCATGTTTGTTCTTTAGCTTTTTGGACTTTCATCTTCACTAGTTTTTCTGAGTTTTGTAATTTTCATAGGTTGTTTTAGTTCTATTTGTTAGATATGCTTGCCACTTGTTCTTCTTAATTTTTATTTCTTGTTTAATTTCTTGTGTCCACCAAGCGGTTTGTTTCCTTTTTGCTAGTTACTTTACTAGTGCCACACACCTCTCTAGCTGAGTCAATAAGGATGATTTTTAGTGTTTCCCACATTTGTTCTAGCGTTTTGTTATTATTGTCGTTCATCATCCTTGCGATTCGCTGTTCTACTTTTTTCATATGTCTTAGCCAGTTCGTTGTCTTTAAGTTTATAAACTCTAATAGTCTCAAATTCAATATTTTTGCTTTTGTTTCGTTTGATTCTTTGTCGACATTCCTTCTTTTTATCTTCGCAACCAACAGGTAATGATCACTACCTATTTCCGGCCCTCTTCTAACTTTCGCATCTAGTACTTTATTTTTACTTCCACTTCGTGTCAGAATATAATCTATAATTGATTTTTCTCCTCTGCTTGGTTCTTTTCTAGTGTATAGATGTATTTCCTTGTGATTGTACATAGTATTCGTTACGATAAGGTTATGCATAAGGCAGAATTCTAATAGTCTTCTTCCATTGTCATTTCGTACCGTTTCTCCGTATTTGCCAATCACAGTTGGAAATGTTGCGTCTTTCTTTCCTACCCGCCCATTCAAATCTCCAAGTACGTATATTTCCTCACACTCTTCAATTACTTCTGTTAGTTTTTCCCAAAACATATCTTTTCCTGTATTCTTGCATCTTCGTTAGGTCCATAAACCACTAGTACTGCCCATTGTTCACCATTATCTTCTTTCATATGTATTAATAGAATTCTCTCCGTAATAGCTACCCATTTATACAACTTGCTCTTAATTTTGTTATTTATTATACAGCCTACTCCGGCTGCTGCTCGTTCTTCCATTCTCACACCACTATAGACCAGCATATGTCCGTTATCCATCTCGGTTATCCCCTGGCCCTTCTTTTTTGTTTCCGTTATTGCTAGTATATCCAGATTTGTATTTTCAAATTCTGTCATTAGTTCATTTTCTTTTCCATTGATACTTCGGACATTCCATGTTCCCAATTTCCATGTGTTCACATTATTTTTATAATTCTCATTAGTATTTCGCGTAGGTTCCTCTTTCTGATTTTGGTTTTTATCCGTATTCATTCGCCTTTTCGTCGCCTGGTCATATATCGTGTTTGTTTGGAGGTTTACTAGTTTTTGAAGTTGGATTATTTTGTTTCTTTAGTCTTCCCTCCTCCCTACTCCATCTCCATTCTTCATTTCCTAAAAGAATTTTCCTATATCCAATCTTAATTATTGCTCCATTGTTCTTCTCTTCCCTAGCCCTAGTTCAGATTTGTTTTTGGATATCTCTATCGTGTTTTGAAAGGTCGTGCTGTATAAATACTTTATCACCCGGTCTAGTCCTAAGCTTATTTTTACTTTGCATAATCTTGCTCTTTTCTACTGGGTTAGGCAGTTTTATTAGACATGTTTTTTCGCCCAATTTTATTGCGTTCTCATTTTCACTCCAATTTGTAGTTCATTTTTCAGAAAATTTTCCATAACATTCGTTAGGGGTCCTTGTTTGTTTGTATCTATTTTTAGTCCTTGTATTACTACATTATTCGACCTGTTTGCATTTTCCATGCGTTCCATTCTGCCCTCGAAGTCCATTATCTTCTCTTTTAGTTTTAAATTTTCCTGTTCTAGTTTTTTTATTATCGATTCTTAGTTCTTTGACTTCTTTTCGGAACTCCTTTTGCTCCTCTCTCTCGTTTGTTTGATTTCAGTGGACATATCGTTTATTTTGTCATTCATGTTGCGCATCATATTCATCATCATTTCTATATTTTCTTCCATTTTTGTGTTATCTTTTTGTGGAGTTCTATTCATTTTTTTGTTCCTCTTGAAGACGGTTTCGTCATTATCATCTTCTTCTCTATCGGTTCTCCTTTTCTTTAGAATCGTCCTCTTCACTCCACATTATTCTTGTTAATTTTTATTTGGGTTCCTATTTCGATTACTAAAGTACGACTCTGTTCTTTTTTTCCCCCAAACATGAGCTGTTTCTATATCACCCGCGTAAAAAGCCTTCGGCCGGTCGACCCGTCGAACCTTGGGCTCTTATCGGTAAGATATTTATGCGTGCGCCTATTTATGTATTACAGGTTACCTGATTTCTTGATGTAATTTCACTCAGTTATACTCTTAGAAGACCTATAATCCTTTTGAATTCACTAAACACCTTTATGTAGATGCCAAACACTTTATTTGCTTTTTTAATTTGCTCGTAATTCCGCAGTAATTTGTGGTTTATTACAGAGCGACAATAACACGTCTCTACTGATACTTGTCAGGACCGGACTAATTCTCCAACTATTGTAATATACAGGTATATAAATATAATCAACAAAATACTTAATTGCAAAGACGTACACAGAGCGAATACATATACAATAACGGATATGGCCTTGTTAAAATATCAAAAGAAAATGAAAAGGATTTAGGTCAATATCAAATTCAATATACTTTTTATAAAAGTACATCTTATTTGTAATTATATACGTAAATAGTTGGCGATGCAAAAGATTTCTCGTCAAAGCACTCTTTATAAATATACTTTATATCTTGATAAGTTATATCTCACACTACATACTTCTATTCTTTCTATTTTACATTAAGTTTGAGTATATTGTTATAAACCTTTTGAATATTGTAGTATGAATTTTAGTGAATTGTATAGAAAGCAGAAATTATTACAAATAATAATTTATAAAATTTTAGTATTATATTAACAAAATAATGAACAATATAATCAAAATATATTACCTAAGTGTGTATAAGTGTAATTTATTTTCTAATTCTTAACTTCTCTCTTTGTCTTGAATTCTTTCTTCACTTCTTTTCTTTGGTCTTTTCCTTTTATTGTACTTCTCTTTCCTTTGGTCTGTTCGTCGTCTGTAAACAAGAACTTCTTTTTTGATGTGGTCTGCTTCTTTTCAACCCTGGTATTTTATATAACTTTTTATCTGACTTTTTCGTCGACCATCCTATTCCGTCGTTCATAAACAAACTTCATTTCTTTCTTTTTTTTTTTTTTTGCACGTCGTTATAGCAATTTGGAATTCTAGATTTTGAAATGTTTCAAGTGTATGTGTGTGGTAAATGTTTACAACGCTTTTCTATTTCTTAAAGAATGCTTTCTATAAAATTTACATCTTTTTATTGATAATTTTGCTAATGGAGTATTACCATACTACAATATACAGATTAATAATATGCTAATGGAATTGATTATAACTGTAATTCTTGTTAATAAGCCTGATCAGTCAGATATTATACATATTAAAATAAATAGGAAGGCATTTGAGTTTAAATTAAATATGAAATTGAAGAAAATATATTGAAGAAGATTTGAATTTACCGCTTACTCTCTAACAGATTTCTACACGATTTTTCTTAATAACTATGTTTATAGTTCCCTGACGCAACTATAGATGTATCCAAAATCGGTATACTTTTTAAAATTAGAGAGTGACCCATCTTTTTCCTTCCTTGTCTTTGCTTAGTGCCTAGAATTATTTCCGAAAGTGTGGTTAGAAGATTGGGCAAATGTGAGGTAAGATGAGTCATCTGTCCCTTCTGGAATGTAATATATTACAGAGGACAAAGGACAGATGGCTCATGATACCGCATATTTCTCCGGTTTAGTGGTAAGGATAATTTTTATTTACTTTATATACCAATTTTAAATTATGTGAACGTACGAAACTAATTAACAACCTCTATGAATGATGACATTGATGATACTCCTTTAAATCGGCTAAAATCTGCTTCTGTAGGAACTTCTTGTATTAGATTTATAAATTAAATCAAAAGAGTGTTAGATGTTCGTACATATGAGAGTTCAATTACGAAATTCGGCCATAATGTACTATTTGCGCATTTTTGAAGCTATTTGATTCTACAGAAGTAGACAACTTGTTTTGCCACAAACTCCTGTAGTAGCTACAATCGCGCACACGGCTAGCCCACCGTGGAAAAATTGTGCTTAAAACTACTTCACGCAGTCGCACTGATGAGCGGTATGACCGCGAAACGCGCGTATGCGAATAGTGAAAATGGTTTTCTAATTAAGCATAAATCACAAGACTTTGTAGTTATGAAAAATATTTAATTATAGTACCACTAGAATATTGTTTCACCACACTGTGGCTTCATCAACTATTTAAAATTACCCATATCTTATACCCTTTTCCTTTTCTTACGCAGGTATAGAGAAGACATTTTGCGTAAACATAATAAGATATATTTAAGAGTTGTTCGAAGTTCTAAGCCCCCTATTACATATCACTACAGTAGATATTAACTAAACTTGATACTGCACGTGATCAGGGTACGCTTACGCCTGAGACGAGTGTCTTATAAATTCAGTGTGCTATCGACTACGGGGAGTATAATGTTTGTCGGCGGTCTACTTATTGTGGGTAAATTGGAATATTTGGTTTTATATACTCATTGTTTGCATTTTTTTAGCAAGTATTTATTATTTTACGTTTTATAACGTAATGACTGGATATTAGTCGTGAAAACACTTGTCCGTTGAGAGTAACTGAGCTAGAGGCAATTCTAAGAGATATAGAGGAATACAGATTAAGTTATGAAGAAGGTGGAGATATATTTGGGGATTACTTCTCCAGCGGCCAAAATTTCCTGATAAAAGAATCGAATGTGGATAGGGAAGAAAGTTATGATGATATTGGAAATGAGGAAGACAATGAAATTACCGTAATTAGGCGAAACCTAAATTGCCTAAAAAGTAAAATGGACATATATAATATTCAGTAGCACCAAAGCGACATAGTGTTAAGGCAGACAACCTTGTTCTTCATATGTCAGGTCCAAAAGGTGGAGCTAAAAACGTTAAAGACCTTCTACTTGCATTGCCTTTCATTATGGACAATCTTAAATACAATTACCATAAATACAAATGAACAGATGGGAAGAAAGATCAAAAGTTACAGCATAGAAACGAAAATGGAAAAGGTGAAAGCACTTACCGGTAATTGTATTTGTAATTTAGAAAAGAGAATTGCGGTCTTTATTGTTTGATAATAGAATATTTAGAACAACAATGTCTCAGGAGCTATTCCAATTTTTATCAAGTAATTTGCGATCTAATAATAAAAATTACCGACTCCAAAGACGAACACAGGATAAATTAGATCCCATCAGAGAAATATGGAATTGAAAATTGCAGGTCTTACTTCACTCCTTATGAATATTGATTGGTTTGATCAAGATTGTCATGTAACTATAAATTTAACTAGATCCTCCGACTTGGTAGAGTTTAAGACAGTTTGGAGCCTAAGACGTTTCCAAATCCTATACATTTCTTAGAAATCTAAGCTTTCTAAGCTCCCACTTTGTATGAGATCCACTCCAATTTCATAAAGCCTTTTGGAAGAAGAAAATTGTAATACACCTTCAAAATCTAGGAGATTCTGGGAAATATCTTCGAATTCGAACCAGATCCAAAGATATTTCAAGGGGAACCTGAGTGGTCGAATAATAAATAAATGAACCCAATAAAATAAAATGAACCCAAAAGAAAGTGAAGGATCAGTGGTGTACCGAAAATCGAAATGTGTCAACAACAATATGAAGCTCAACCCATAGAAGATAGTTTCCTTGCTTGAACGGGAAAAAATTCATTAAGAGTTAAGTTGTTCGTGCATTACCAAAGTATCAATCAGAGCTTTTACTCGGCGAAGTATGAGTGAATTATGAAGTTATTATGAAGAATCTGAATTATGAATAGGTGAGCAATCACTGAGTTTTCGTGGTCGGTGTTCATTTCGTGTTTATACATATAGTCATTTTGAACGATGCTCAAGCCTATTATATGCTGAACGCAATACCTTATACCAGGGCAGTGTTCGGCAAAATCATTAGTCAAAAGAGCCAAAAATCAGCAGTAGGACGATTAATTATTAATATTTTTTGAGGACCAAAAAGCCAAGAACCTGTTAAGAACCATGTTTCTCGGAGTCGGCTTAAACTAGTTACTAAACATTAGATACAACCAGATATAATAATAATAATCTTATTTATTAACAAAACGTGCATTTGCTTCCGAAGTTTTGATAAGTGTGGTTTGTATTTGGTTGTTTTTGTGTTCAAGCAGGATTCTAGATCCTCATCAGTTAAACGATTTCTCAATTTAATCTTGATAAGGTTCATGCTTGAAAATAATTATTCCAATGAATACCTAGAGCCAAAGAGTGAAGGAATAGCAAATGCTAGTTGTTTTAAATCAGGCATGGGCAACCTTTTTTTTGAAGTTTTATGCTGCGAGTAATCTTGAAAAATATACATTTTTGTAGTATCCTTGATTCATTAAGAATTAAGTTTAGACGGGCCGTGCTAATATGCAACGAAAGAATTCAGTAGCGGGCCGGACAAATCTTACTCGAGGGCCGCATGTCGCCCGCGGGCCGGAGATTGCCCATACCTGTTTTAAATGATCGTAAGGGTCAGGAATACAGGTGTTCAAAATTATCATCTCTTTCTTCTCCAGGTCTTTCAAAGCAGACCACTTTTGCTATGAATCGAGATCACATATGTTTTTCTCTAATTTTTCCAGATCAGTATTAAGGCTTTGCTTTTTAACTCCAGCAATTGCATTTCAAAAGTCAATAATAAAGGGAGAGAAATAAACGGTTCTTGAACAAAGGCTAACGTCGCTATGCTATTTCTGAATTCCTGAAACCACCGTAGAAAAACTTGCCTCATATTGAAAAATTGTTGTTTTGAAATAGCAGATGTCAATTATCGAGTTATTTTCTTGGTGATGTTTCAGCAGGCTTAGAAAATGAATTAATGTTTCTCTTTCAAAATCTTCAGCAACAGGGACAATTTGTTTTCGAATGAACTGACTTTCTCCAACATCTAAAACACTGTGTTTCCTTTCCCCCTGTAGTTTACGATTACGATTATTTAGATGAGACGTCATATCTTCCATGAAAGAGAATTTGTGGATTCACTGATCGTCCGTTAGTTCATGATAGTCAACACCCTTCTTAAGGAGAAATGTTCTAATTTCTAATAATAAAAAAACGAATCGTTTTAAAACGTTCTTTTGAAAGCCAACATACCCCATCACGGCGCGTATTTACACCCCATTTCATATAAAAATTCTTTAAATTGGCGAGGATAAAGGCCTCTAGCTGCAATTCTGTTGACAATTTGGATGACCAATTCCACAACGTTGCAAATTTCTTCTGGAAACAAAGCGCTGCCTGATGAATGATGCCATGGTAAACCAGTATCTCGTGATTTATTTTGTCCCTCAAAATAGAAACAAAACCTTTTCTTACTCCTGTCATACTTTTTGTGCTATCGGAGTATGATGTTTCCCCATACATTCCATGACAGCATTTGCAATATTCTCGCCACGTGTTTGACCCTTCGCTAGTAATAATCCTGAAAGTTCTTCTTTAGGACTCGTAAACGAAATAAATTAAACAGAAAGTGAAACTTGCGCTGTATCATTTATGTCACAAGATTCGTCAGCAGCTAATGACAAAATTCAAATCAGTTTAAGATCTTCGATATGCTAATTGATTATATTCGAACACATTTTGACTGTTCTATGTTTTACAGTTTTAGCAGAGAGTGGTAACTGTTTAATTCTTTTAAGAATTTCTTCCATGTTCTTAAAATCCTGGAATTCGGCTTTGGATGCGTTTGTAAGACAACTTTTACTGTATTCACCTTCTGTGTATGGTTAATATTACTGCAATATTGTACCCAAGAATTAAATACAGGGCTTGATATTTTTGACTCTTCTGAAGGCCCTCAACTGCTTTCCTCCTCTCATTATCGGCGGGATATTTACTGCCAAATCACCAATGTTTAATTGTAAAGTTTCTCTCCAAATTTAACTTCTTGTTGTGTGATAATTTTTCTTGGCAAATAACAAAAGTCAGAAGGCCATTAGAGTTTTGTATAAACGCAAACTATTCGGTCCATTCAACTTTAAATTCACGGTTTTCGTCTTCCGTTTTTCTTTGTTTCTTCTTTGTACCCATGTCAACTAAAAACAGTTCATTTAATAACAATAGAAAATGCAACACAAATTATAACAACTTATTGAATTGATATCAAAACTAACTGTGATATCTGCAGCTTGCTAGCAGCTGCTCCGACTGACAGAGCCACACTCGGGTCGCTAAAGGGCAGTATGCTGCTTGCGAGTTCGCCGACCACTGCCTTATACCTACTGATAGAATGTATTGGGAAAATAATGAGAGTATACCAACTCATTGTGTAAGAATATTGTTATTTGTTGTTTGTAATTATGTTATCAGAATCTATACATTATATAAATCGTAATATAACTTTAGACGCTTGGTTTAATTCAATATTTCTGGCAAATTTGCTATCTGAACAGTATCGGTTAGCAATGACTGGTGCCAACAGAAAAACAACGAAAATAGATATCCCACTATCGTTCTTAGCAGAAAATAGAATTAGGTACATCGCTTTTCACAACAATAAACCTCTTGTTTCCTTCGCCCATCAAAAAATAAAATGGTACTTTGATGTGTACCTTACACAGTGATAACTCGATCAATCAGAGAACTAAGAAGCTACTTATGAATGAAACATAATTCAACAAAAGGTGGCACCGATTCCTTTGACCAACTATGTCATTCATACACAACTACAAGAAGAAGAAACAGGTGGCGTATGGGAGTGTTCTTTAGTATTCTTGATGGCATTGCTAGGAGCGCTATGCTTTTAAAACTAATTGAAAACTAATTTCAATAAGTTACTTTTAGAGAGAATCAGTATTAGAATAAATGTGAAAAAGCAGAATATAACTCTCAATTGAAGGAACTTAAACACAGTTTCGTTACTTAGGCAGCTTTCAAACTGTATAATGGCTTGCAGTGCAAGAAAAAATTACATATGCAAATAAATGTCATGTAGGGAATTTTTTGTATTATTTGAAACAATTTAATCTTGGTTGCCAACCTCTTATTATCAGCTGTTTTGTTCAGTTCGTGATGCAATCAGAAACAAAATAGATTATCATTGTCATCGTTAAGAATAGTCCCTGGATGATATTTATCTTGTGGCTCAATGCCCTTTTCTAAAAGGTCAGGAGAATGTTCCTCTGCAGCAATGAGATCTTCCTTCTTTTGCTTTGCAAGTGTCTCAATTTAATCTACCTGTACAAAGGTTTTGTTTGCTTCGTATGTTGACCTCTCATCGTTGCCTGTTGTTCTATGTTGTTAGATATTTCTTAACGTTTCCGTATCTACGCATTCTTGTAGAAAGCAGTCTTTTTTGCAGTATCTTCTGGTAGCTTGGTAGAGCGTCGAAGTTTAATTATTTACTGTTCTTTGTTCCATTTCCTCCATAGCCCCCGATCCTGTGCAAGTTCCTTTATTTCTCTTACCGTTCTTGCTCTCTCTTCTCCTATTTCCTGTACCTGTTGCGTCCATTTTCTCCTGGGTCTCTCCGTTCTTCTCTTGTTGGATCTATTTGCCTAGTATATGGTCCTAACTAATCTGTCCTCACTTATCCTATACACATGTCCAACCCATCCCATTTGATTCTTCTCTATAACTTCTACTATAGATTCCTGCTTCTTATTTTTTCATTTCGTCAAATTTGGTTCTTCCGCTTTTTTCCGAAGCTACTTCATTTCCGCAGCATTTATTACACTACCGTGTTTTTCTTGTCTTGTCCACGTTTCGCTTGCGTATGTTACTGTAGGTACAGTGACTGCTTTGTATACATGTAACTTTATATTTTTATCTATTTCTTTCTTCCCCAGAATAGTTTTATTAATGGCACAGTATATTCTATTTACTTTTCCTGCTCTATTGGCTACCTCTGTATCAATATTTCCATTATTTGATATTATAGATCCTAGATATTCGTATATTCTTACTCTTTCTAATTCCTCTTCTTTATGATATATAAATATATGTTCCTGCTTCTGCTACTCTCCACCGTTCTCTCATTTAGAATGATTACCTTACTCTTCTCAGCACGAACCCCCATCTTCATTCTATGTATCTACTTCTTTTGTCCATATGTTTATCATTGCTTGCATTTTTCGCCAGTGTCCGTTGTCAGTTCTATGTCGTCGGCGTATAGTAGTCCTTGAATATTAATTGGCCTTAGGTTTCTGTACCCTACTATTGTTCGTATTTTTCAGTTCTGCTCTATGTGTTCTTACTTATTCTATCAATCACTATATTAAACAGAAGAGGACTGAGACTGTCTCCCTCTTTGATTCCCTTTTGCATTTGGAAGATATTCGATTTCTTTCCGTTTAGTGGTACTTGTCCTCTTACCTCGCTGTATATACTTTTCACTGTCTGTATTAAATGTTCAGGTACATTAAGTTCCTTAAGACACTTTCAAATTATTTTCCTATCTATTGAATCAAAAGCCGCGCTCAGATCCACAAAGATTATGTACAGTTCCTCACCTATCTCTTTTTTTTTCTTTCTGTTATGCTTCTTATGCCCGGTTTCACCAACATCAAATAAGTAGTTATTCATAGAATAACTTTATTCTTCGAATAAAAACACCGTTTTATGTTTCACCAACAATGAATAAACTAACTGGCCAAACGCCTAGGGTTTAAATTTTATTCGGAGATTTCTAACCTAGTCAGGCCAGGCCTAGCCAGGGTGTTTGTTGTGTAGTAGTTCATTCTAATTATTATTTCCAATTAATAATTGACATTTTATTTGATAATCCTATATACATTGGATAACAGTAAATATTAAATGCGTTTTGATGTACACATTTGTACCTTGGCTGTTATTGTAGCAAGGTTTGTTACTAATATTGCAATAAATATGAATGATGGTGAACCGTGCTGTGAGTTTGTAATACCTGTATTTGAAGATCCTGAATATGCTTTGGAAATAACAATATGGGTGTTGGAAAAAGTGTTAGAAATACAGTTTTTGCAAAATCAAAATTTTACTTTAATATTTGTGTAAAAAACATTTTAAGAATTCTTTTTTCATTTTTTCTAATTCAATTTTTGTTTAATTCTAATTCTGTTAATTTTATTCATAGAATAACTATTTGTGGATTTATTCAGTGTTGGTGAAACTGGGCATTATATATAAATATAAAATCTGTTGTTTGCCTTCCTTTTCTATATGCCGCTTGTTCTTCCTCCATTTTAAGTACTACGATTCGTCTCAATCTTTGTTCGATTATCCTCGTATATATTTTAAAAGTTATTCCTGATAGGTATATGGCTCTATAGTTTTTACGTTTTGTCTCATCTCCTTTCTTGTGAATTAAAATTATCAAGTTTTGTTCCCATTCTTTAGGCATTATTTTCGTCTCTAATACGTCATTTAACAAATTGAGGGACCATTTCCTTACCTCTTCTCCTATATATTTCACCATCTCTGAATGTATACTATAATTAGCGCCTATCCTCCTTGTTTTAATGTTTGTTAATGCTTCCTCTAAATAGAGAGATTTCTCTTATATCTATATGATTTATATGATTTTCAGGGTCTTCCTTTTTTTCTTTATTTGGTTCCTCAATCTCTCGTAATGCATCTTCTTGATTTTCTCGTTCGTTCTTAAAATGTTGCCTATAACAATTACAACCGGGGAAATGAATATAAGATTGAAGAGTGATAAGATAATTCATTGTAATCCGTACCGCATGTCATTGTCTGAACGAGAAAAAGTTAAAGACATTATCAAAGACCTAATGCAAAATAATATCATACGCGAAAGCACGTCGCCTTTTGCTAGTCCAGTTATCTTGGTACATAAAAAGGATGGGAGTTACCGCTTATGCGTGGATTACCGTGCTCTTAATGAAATAACCATCAAAGATAGGTTTCCGTTACCGCGTATAGATGATCAAATTGATCAGCTGGGTGAACACAAATATTTTACTACCCTTGATATGGCAGCTGGATTTCACCAAATTCCAGTAGCTAAAAATTCGATCGAAAAAACCGCATTTGTGACGCCGGATGGGCATTTTGAACGTTCGCCCTTTGGTCTGTCAAACTCTCCTGCAGTATTTCAACGAACTATTTGCAAAGCTTTGGGTAATTTAAAGGACACCAACGCCTTGGTGTATCTGGACGATATAATTATCCCATCTAAAACCATTCGAAAAGGTTTAGAGAAACTTGACCGAGTACTGGCTTCACTTACTTCTGCAGGTTTTACTTTGAACATAAAGAAATGTAAATTTCTTGAACGTCAAATTCTTTATCTTGGACACGAAATTTCTCAAAATGGTATAAGGCCGGATAAAGGCAAATTGGAAGCCTTATTAAATGCACCCGATCCCTGAAACATAAAACAAGTCCGTCAGTTTATGGGGTTAACGAGTTACTTTCGCAAATATGTACCTGAATTTTCTACGCGCACAGCTTGTATAACAAATTTAACCAAAAGAGGACTAGATTTCGTATGGGGAACTGAACAAGAAATTGCCAAGAATTATGTAGTCGCGCTTCTAAGCCAACAACCCCTTTTATCAATTTTCGACCCAACCTTAGAAACTGAGCTTCATACGGACGCAAGTTCCTTGGGGTTCGGGGCTATTCTATTTCAAAAATGTGATAATACACTGAGAGTTATTTCTTATTTTTCGAAACGAGCTACTAAACAAGAAAGTAAATACCATTCTTATGAACTAGAAACCCTAGCTGTTTATTATGCAGTGAAGCACTACCGCGTTTATTTACTGGGAGTAAATTTTAAACTTATCACCGATTGCAATTCGTTAAAATTAACTCAAAAGGAAAAGGATTTATTGCCTAGGATTGCAAGATGGTGGCTTAGTTAGAAGTTATAACTTCAGCATCGAATACGAATCACGTGGATTACTTCAGTAGGAATCAACCACAATATCCTGAACAACTCGACCGCAGAGCTCCCGTGAACGTTCTTACAACCGATAATTGACTTAAAATAAATCAAGAGCTCGACCCCGAAACCTGTGATATTAAGTCAAAATTACTTAATGGGGAATTAACCCACGACTACTTTTGTCAAAATGACATTTTATTTAGAAAAATTAATCCTGATCGAAATCCCCCAATCTACAGGGCCTTTGTACCAAAGGGAATTAGACTCGGTTTGTTAAAAATTTTCCATGATGAACAGTTGCGCGTTGGGCCGGACAAAACTTTTGCAAAGATAAACCATTACTTTTGGTTCCCACGAATGGCGCGATTCGTAAAGAAATATTGTGATCATTGCCTAAAGTGTATCGCAAATAAAAAACATACCGGACCCAAACAGGGACTCTTACATCCTATCGATAAAATTCCAATCCCTTTTCATACTGTGCATTGCGACTGTGTGGGGCCATTCCCTACGTCATCAGAGGATTACAAACATATCCTTCTCTTAATAGACGCCTTCACCAAATATTTATTCTTAATTCCTTTAAAAACTCTTTCTGGTCCTGAAACATGTGAAAAACTAGAAATTCATCACATCAACATCTTACTGCCAAAAGTGCTCCGCGTGGAAATGGTCAAGTGGAGAGATACGTCTCAACAGTTTTAGATTTACTAAAAGTAGAAGTAAATGACTAAAAGTCAGAATGGGCGAGTGTTCTTCCAAAGTTGCAATCAACCTTTAATATGACCAAACAAAAAACCACCGGTTTCTCCCCACTTTATCTGTTAACAGGGCAAACCATAGATTCGGTGGACATTCAAACATTAACAGAAAGTATAAAATCAATAACAAACACTGATCGAAATCTGAGTGAGGATCGAAAAATTGCTTACGAGCGCTCATTACGTTTTCGGTTCTGAATCGAAAAATCGATTCGATAAAAAGCGAAGAATGACCAAAATTTTTGAAATAGGCGATATAGTTTTTCATCCATCTGGAAATTCACATTTGTCCAAATTAGATCCAAGATATGAAGGTCCTTTCGAAATTTTACAATTGTTACCATGACCGCGTAGAGATTAGAAATTTAGCTACTAACCGCAAAAGAATTGTTGCTAAAGACATGATGCGGATATGGCCAGGTGAATTTGAAGAAAACGCAATTTAATAGTAATAATTAATTGTTTTGTTCTTTTACTGCCGTTATTATATATTGTTTATTTGCTGGGAACCATTAGCCACTATAGGTATTTTGCGTAACACATTTAGAGAATTAGCGAAATGTTTGCTAGATTATGTTGTTCCTATTTTCAATCGTCATAGGATGACCATGTGAGCTTTAATTGGTAAGAATGTAACAAAAGGACGCCGAATTGCATATGGTTCACCCACTTATAACAAAAGAAAAAAAAGAAAGAGAGATTATTGAAAGACGTGCTCTTTGCGCCAAAGTTACGAATTTTTGGGCGTTGAAATTACGTGCTCTTTACAATGACAGCTATTGTTGGGTTCATTGTTGAAAGATGTGCTCTTTGCGTGAAGGTTATGCATACTTCAACGCTGAAATGACGTGCTCTTTGCAATGATAGTTTGTTTCATTGGTTGCTGAAAGATCTGCTCTTTGCGTCAGGGTTAAGAGAATCTGGACGTTGAAACGACGTACTCTTTGCGACATGAGATTAAATAGAAATAAAATAATAAAAAAAAATTCAAAATTCGAGAACGAATTTTAGGTCAGAATTGGCCGTGTGAGCTTCTTGTAATGAAGTAGGATGTGAAGTGTGCAATTCAGACGTTTGTTATTAAAACAGAGACGCCTGGGAAATAGTGACGGGTGATATATGTCAATGTGTAGAAAGGAATAAATAGCTGTGTCTTCCGTTTGTGTATGTTTTATTTAAAAATAGGGGAATAAACTAACACATATATATATATATATATATATATATATATATATATATTAATTTAATTTTCCGTTATGACAGCTGTCATAATGCGGCCAAAGAAAATTAAGGTTATGACGTTTGTGATTGTGCGCGCATGAATAATTGTTATGTCATAATAGAAGCAAAGTCAGCAATATCTATCACAGCGTTATTTACGCGAGCGAGAAGATCGAATCTTTCACAACGAAGCCGTAATACAAATAGACAGCGGAATATTGCGAATGAATCCACTGCAGATGAAGAAGAAATCGCACGGGAGAAGGGCACCGTGTTAGTACGGCCCGACTTCGTGCTTCACAAACACAAGAAGAAAGAGAGGCCATACGTGAAACGGTTCGGTTGGCAATGAGAAATTGTCGAGCAAAACACAGAGATCAACAACATCGAGCCGCAAGAAGAAAGGTTTCAAGTATTAATTTGAATCGAGGAGGGTTTCAATACCATTCCAGAATTGACTACAGCTCGCACCCTTTCGTTAGTATTGGCCTTATGCAGGTTATATGCGCCCATTGCGGTGCATTGAAGTTCGCTGGAGAAACGCCTGGAATGTGCTATCTCAGTGGAAAGATTAGGTTGTCATTGTTGCCTTCCCCACCTGAGCCATTGTATTCATTGTTTCGTGGCGAAGCTCAAAAATCACGATATTTTCTTTCGAACGCTTAAGGGTACAACGCATGTTTCCACATGATTTCATTTGGAGCAAATATTATTGAAGAACGTGAATTCAGTGCTACATTCAAGGTAATGTTTGTTAATAAGAGAGTAACCTTTATTTTTGGTAATCATAAATCACTAATTATCACTTCCCTTTCGACTATACAGATACAAGAACAAATTCATCATAGAATTTGACCATTACAACCAGTTGAAAATGCACAGCATAAAATTGTTACAAATTTGCTTCATGGCCAATATGGAGGACCAACTTGATCGGCGTCAAAAGATCAATAACGCAACAAAAGAAGAAATTCTTCAAGATTTGCAGCAAATACTTTATGAACATCATGTATTGATTCGGTTATTCAAAACTGCGTTGGATCGCATGCCAACTGATAGATAGATAGACTATAAAGTAGTGATCAGAGCAAATAAACGCCCCGACGGAACACACGAACGACAATTCAGCGCTCCGACAATAAAGTCGCACAATATAGTATATCACAAGGTGCTTCAATGAAGAAAATCGACAAGAGTGCAACCAATTCAGCAAATAGTTTAACAGAAACTTTTGCTACAACGATACGCGAATTATTTGGTTTACATTCAATAAAGCAAATGCTTTGCTCTCGCGTGAATTTGCTCCTTTTTGAACTTTTGTTCAACTTAATTAAGACAACATTTATTAATTCTAAGGCGGTACGACGTTCGCCGGCTCAGCTAGTCGTTAATAAAAATCCTTTCTCTTATTTTTGTTCTTAGTTTCTTTTTGTTTTTCATTATCTCCGCCTTATCCGCTGTCCTGTCTAATTGAACTATACAGGTTTTTTCACCTAATTTTATTACTTGTTTTACCTGTACTCTTATCTGTAGTTCTTTATGTATGAGATTTTCCATGGCGTTTTTTAGTTTTTTCCTATCTTCCGTATCTATTTTTCGACCCCGGAATCACTACATAATTTCAACTTTTCTCATTTTCTACTTGTTCTAATCTGTTTTCCATCTCCATTACTACCCCCTTATTGAATTTATTTTCCCTTTTTAGTTCCATATTTTCTTTTCGTAGCTCTGACATTTCTTTTCTATATTCTCTCTGTTCTTCTGTCATCTCTTTTATTTCTATTGATAAATTGCTCATCGTCGTTCCAATTTCCTCGATCATCTACATTATCATTCCAATGTTTTCTTCCAGCTTTTTCTGGGACTTCATAGACGATCTTATTATTTTTTTACTTTTCTTGAAAATATATTCGCTGTTCTCATCATCCTCTTCTCTTTTTCCTTTTCTCTTCTTAAGTTGCTCCGTATCCATGATCTATACAATTTACCACTCCGCCTCTGTTCTCTACGGAATATGTATCAGTCAAACCGACTCAGTTGTTTCTAGTATCTCTTCTTTCTGTTTTCTTTTTTATTACCGCACAAAAAGCCGAGGCCCGATCGATTCGTCGGAAGTCTGGCTCTTATCAATGATATTGGAATAATTGTACCTGTTATTTTGATTCCCAGTTAACAACGTTCACTTTGTTTTTATATTTATCACTGTGCACATGCTATTCTCATTCAGTATTAAAGATCTTGATCCAATGTTACTGGGTTCTGTCCTGTCAATAGGTGTAGCATTACAAAATAGTTCGCTTTTCCTAATTTATCAAATATAAATGTTATTTTGTGTACAATGCTTGTCTTTGATTTTCTTCTCTCCAATTTACAACTTTATTTATTTTACTCTCACCCACTTTCCCGCGTTTCAGGGCTAATAAAGAATCTGATACTCCGATATCACTGTTACATTACTGATTTGATCCGGGTTTCGTAGACTTTTGTTTATATCTATTAATAGTGACTGTACCTTCCTCGATTTACTGTATTCTTCTATATTGCTGTTTTATTAGCTTTGATTTGATTATTAGCCAATTCAGATAGTTGATAGTGATTGAAACAGCTATCACTAACACTATATCACATCGGTAAGCTTTGCACCACACATTTATTTAGCTCAAGCCGGTGACACGTAGTTCGCTGGCAACGAGACAAGCATCTTCAAACTGCTTCTTACCGAATGAATCGTAATTTCTTAATTCTATTCATGCAAACTAAATATCTCCTCTGCAAATTGGAGTCACACGTTTCTACCCAAACGGGGGTCTCCGTATATTAAAGAAATCACAATTCATTCTGTAAGAGATAGTTTGAAGTTCCTGGCTTCGTTGCTACCCAAACACATGTCGCCGGATTTAATGAAATAATTTGGTGATGAGGAGTTTACCGCTGTGATATATATATAGTGTCAACTACATTGATATAGGTAGCACCTGAATGTATTATAAGCAGAACAATATGTATGAACCAGAGACAGTTATAGGTAGTTAACTAAAAATAAGGTCATATAAAAACCAGTGCTTATAAATGAGTGGGAAAATGAGCAAAAAGTTTAATAAAAGTTCCATATCCTATTTTGTATACGCTATATGCAATATCATTTTTTTATACGGCATTATTAGTTGCTTTAATATAAATTATTCTGCAACCAGATTATTAATTATTTTAAACGTATACGTCCTGAATATCTTTTTACTGAAATTATGGGGTCATTATACTTATACGACTTCCCAGTAATTGGAGCGTTTATCGAATGATAATTACAGAGCGTATTAGGACTGCTCAAAGAATTTTGTCCGTTAAAAGTCATCCCAACATCTACAGTTTATTGAATACAACACAATCCGCTTGAAAGACATCATGAAGCTCTCACCCAGGAGAGACCTGTACAGTGTTGGTATATCATTAATGCAATTCCTAGGAGAACATTTGCATTATACGCCACGTGTAATAATTTTATTTCGTATTATAAATTGCACAATATTAATAGTTGTGTTGATTTTTACTAATGCTAATTTTGTTCGTGCTCGTGGAGAAATGTATGTAGACACATTAGAGTCATGGATATCTATTAATCATGTGAGTAGTTATATTCACGCCGAATATACGTATGTCATATAACATGGTCGTTTTAGATTCTAATTAAATATATATTATTCATATACTACAAAGCAGATATAGAAGATATTATGGAAACTCGTTTCAAATATTACTGGAATTACCGCAACTTTAATGAAAGCATTGTTGACGCTGTCGAGAAAACATATAATATTGTCAAATCCATTGAAAACTTTTTAATGATACTAACAGTTTTTCTCATGTATATGATATTTTTGCAACCAGTTTTGTACAAACAGACTGTATTCCTGGTGAAAACTTGGGTATTCAGAAATTCGGTTGTCTTAGATGCCATTGTACTGAGTTGTCAATATTACACTTACGTAATTGTAATTCCGATCGTAGTTGGTTATGATATATGGTATATGATAATATGTGTTGATCTTGTTATTCAAATCAGGCTTGTGAAATATAGTCTGCAACATATTTCCAGCAAATCCCTGCGCGATGGTGTAAGGCAAATAAGATTGACAGTTCAACACCAGTTAGTTCTGCTGTCGTAAGTACATACATAGATACCTACATATAGCATTTTTCAAAGCTGTAGATTCGGAGAACGTCTTGGAAGTTATTCTTTGAAGGTGATCCAAAGAATTTCCATTATTAACACTCGTGCAAGAAAGGCAAAAATATCTTAGAGTTATTCAATTTTAAGTTTTCGAAAATACATTTGTAATTACATCTATAGGGTTTTCAAATAGGCAATCGACTTTCGTCATTCAATGACGTCTCATTCTAGCATTGATGCCATGCGTGATTAATAATGTTATTGTATCGGTTAAGGTTATGTATAATATTTGTTTTCATGTTGATGTATAGGTTATATATCTTTTTCTGGTAATTTTTTAGTTGAAAATGTAAAACTCCTGTGTCGGATTTTAATAATAAGTGCATTATTTTATGTATTTACTAAAAAGGAAACATTTACTGAGTAACTAAGAATTTATGCATCAATGCATTATCGAGTTTATATAAATTTTAATGATTTAGTAAGTGCACAATTCTTTCTTTAACTAAGTGCTTTTCAAAATTTCAACTATACTATGTGTTATAGATGATAATAATAGTAGCAAACAAGATAGCAGTTGTAGTGCTTTATTTAGAATGGAAACTATGATAAGTTGTTGCAAAATACAAATTGGAATAAAAGAAAATAATACATAAATAATAACTAAGACAATGTATAAACGGAATTATAAGAAACCAAAGTACAAATAAACATATAACATAATTAACATGCAGAAACATGGAACTAAGTTGCTAGCTGAACACATGTGTCGAGACATAGGAAAGAAACAGTCTGCTTTCAAAATTTAGTATTTGAGGTTATAGTATGTTGTGCAGCATTAACACATAAATGCTATGCAAATGTATTCAATATATAGCATCTAATATATTATGCAAAACATAATTATATAAGCAGGCATTAATTATTATCACTTTCACTGAATTCTGTTTCCATTATTACTTCCGTTTGTTCATTTATTTCTGCCTTGGTTACCTTTAACTGTGCTGTATTTTTTCTGTAGGTTCTTTCCTCGGTGTCTACAATAAATTATCTAGGCTTATTTGGGTAATCTTTTATAGTTCCTGTTTGCCATTCCTTTTTCCCTATTTGCATACGAATATTATCACCAATTTGCATTTCTTGAGGTGGTTTAGCTGTTTCATCAGCATGAAATTTTTGTTTTTGTGTTAGTGTAAACAATCGTTCTCTAACATTGTCTATAACTTTAGGTTGAAGTAAATTTGCATTTATTGGTATTGTCGTTCGGGTTATTCTGCTCATTAGTCTTTGATTTAGGGAACCTAAAATGTTATCTGTAGGAGTGTTCCTTTGATTTAGGCATTTCGCGACGGGAACCGGACGAATCCGCAAAATCTTCATGTACCCATATCCCGGGAAACGGATACCAGAGCTGAAGGCATATTTCAATACGGGAAACGAACGAATCCACATATAGTGACGGTTGTTGCAATACTTAGGTAACTTCGCCCACAAGTATTTTCAATTGGTTGTAACATCTCGTATGATTTTATCCATACCAACCGATTACTATGTTTTACGTACAATAGGCAGTTATAAGGTGCATTGTGGTGTTTTTCATTATTTATCATGAATATACCACCGCCACGATTAGGAACGTATACGGAAGAAGAACTACTAAATATTCTTATGCAAAGCGACGACGAAGAGAATTTCTACGAAGTTGAAAACGATGGTTGGGAAGATCTTTCAAACTGGGACTTACACCTGGACGAGATGTATAAGTTTCTTGCCCTCAATTTATCAATGCCGCTAGTTCGAAAACAGGTAATAAAAGATTACTGGTGCAAGGAATTTATAGCTGAAACTCCTATTTTCAATGAAGTGATATCGCGTGATAGATATCTTCATATTTTAAGATTTCTACATTTTTGCGACAATACGAACATACGATAGACACGTCAGATAGACTTAACAAAATAAAATTTGTCATTGATCATTTTAGAAACGTATTCCCAGAAGTACTTTATGCTTTCCAGAATATTGTGATCGATGAAAGCTTACTGCTGTTCAAAGGGCGAATTAGTTTTCGCCAGTATATTCCCTCCAAACGACACCGATTTGGTATAAATTTTTTGTAATAGTTGACTGTGAAACGGAATACATATTAAACTTTATTATTTATACAGGAGTTGCAATCGAAATTAAACAGTACGGTGACAAGTTTGAGAAAAGTGGTAACATCGTTTTAACGTTGACCGAACCGTACTGGAATAAGGGGTTGTTTACGGACAACTTGTACTCCAGTCCATTATTGTTCAAAGAACTTTTCGACAGAAAAATCAGCTGCTGTGGCACATTGAAATCGGTTATTTATGCCTTAATTTGCGAAAGGGAAGAAGTTTTTCTACGACTTCGTTATTAGCAATTAAATGGACTGATAAGAGAGACGTAACTATGCTAACTTCAATGCATAGCAATGAAATGAAATGTGTAGAAACGGCAATTCGTGGCGAAGTTCAAAAACCGCAATGTATTCTGGACTCCAATAATAATATGGGCGATGTAGATCGAACAGATATGGTTCTGAGCTCCATTGAATCTGTCAGAAAGACAATCAAGTGGTATAAGAAGGTATCTTTCCATCTTTTAGCCTGGACGGTCCTCAATTCACACACCGTTTATAAAATGAAAAGAGGGGAAAATATACCACTACTGCAATTTCAGAAACAACTAGTAGTAGCTATTATAGAAAAGTACCACACATTCCAACTTAGAAGGAGTAGTAGCAACCGAGCAGCAGATGGTCATTCTCCATTGCGACTAACGGCTATGCATTTTCCATCAATGTACCCTAGACAACAAAACAATAAAGTCGTGCAAAAAACGATGTGTTGTGTGTGCGAAGCAAAAGATCCGGAGAGAGACAAGTTACACTTGTTCCATGTGTAATGTACCTCTGTGTGGTATTGGATGCTTTGAACGATACCACACTGTAGTACGATGTTAGTCAAATAATTTTATTTGTATGCATTTTAAGAAAATAAAACAATTTACAAATTTATTGCATTCATTTATTTCTTAAATTTAAGTGAATTTGTACTGATTTGAAACGTATTGGTGACGTCCAAATATATTGTGACGGGCCGGGAACCGTACGTATGCGCAATAGCTTACCGCTGCCGTCTGTACGGCAGAGCATGCTAAAACCGTTGCCGTCGCGAAAGGGTTAATAGAGTTAGGGAAATATCAGATTTATCTTTGGAGCACTTTAACAGTAAATATTGGGCTTTCTTCACATAAATTTCAGCCAGTCCGTTAGAACGAGGAAATGTTGGACTTGATATTTCATGATCAAAAGTCCACCTTTCTTTGAATTCTCTAAATTCTTTCGAAGAATATTGGGGTCCATTCTCAGTTTGTAACACTAAGGGAATCCCATATGTGCCAAACCAGGTTTTCAAATGGGTTATTACCTCAGTTGATGTTGACTGTTTAAGTTTCTTAAAGTCATAGATAGCTATCAGCAATTATATATATATATTATATAGTGTACCTTTGCTTTGTCATTGTTAATACCAAGTATACTTGTAAGTCTTCTTCTTGATCTAAGTCTTGACCTTCATGCAGAATATCTGGTATCGGAAAGTCAGTTCCTTTTTTGTATATTATTATTACTTCCTTATAGCTCCTACTTTTATTTCGTCTATTGATAAACCATTTGTCAATCTATGAGCTAGGAAATTGACTGATTTATTAAAAACACATTTTTGCGTATTTAATTTTAAACCTGCACTTTTTAAAATGTTCAATACCTCTTGGGTGTTTTTGTTTAGTTCCTCCTTTGTTTTGGTAGGAATCAGTATGTTATCCATTGAGCACTCTGTATTTGTATTGTTTTCTAACAATGTACTCATGACTTCCTGAAAAATCTCATGTGCTAAGGCGATGCCAAAGGAGAGCCGTTTAAAGGCGTGCCTACCCCATGGTGTGGTAACTATTAGATATTTTTGTGTTCTCTGGGTAACTTCTATTACAGTCAACCAAAGTAAAATATTTTGATTCATCAATTCTCGCAGTTATTTCCTATATTGTTTTGAAGGGGTAATGTCGTCTTTCAATATTTCTATTTAACTCAGAAGGATCTATGCATATATGTAGCTTGTTATTTTTCTTTACTATTACCATGTTGCTTGCTACTGGTGTTGGAGTTTCTATTGGTTCTATCACATATAGCTTGCCCATCTGAGCTAGTTCAGTTGTTCCTAGCAGGTTTTATGTCAAAATTTGCATCTTTTTTAAATCGATGTCATACACAAAGTTCTTTAGGCAACCTAATTCATTGAATATTTCATTATTGCATGTAACTGATTCTATTCTATCAATCAGCCCTATCTCTGCACACGATTTTAATCCAAGAATAGGTGTAACATTTGCATCATTTGGTTTAAAATTAATTTTCTGCCTTTTATTTCTAACTTTAGTATCTACAATAACCTCACCTACTACACTGATTTTCCCATTATAGTATGTAATCAACCTTCTTATTTTTGATTGTCTTAATGGTACTTTCAATGCTGTAATGATTTCTTTAGGCAACACGGTACACTGTGCTCCAGTGTCTAATTTCATTCGTATTGTTTGGTTTCCAATTTTAACTACTTCGTACCAGTCACTATTCTTGTTCATTATAACCTCATCAATGTATGAATTTTCTTCTTCAGTATTGCTACCACTATCTGCAACTGTTTGTATTTTCTTTTCTGACCCTTCTTTCACCACTGTCTTGTAAAATGACATTTATTACTGCATTTCTTGCACACCTTGCCATAAGCCGGACAACTTTTTGGCTCATGTTTTGAACCGCATCTTCTACAACAAAATGTTTTATCAGAACACTTTTTGTTACTTCTGTTTTGGAATGATATTTCCCTTTGTTGACAGCATGCACCACTGCTTGATCGCCGGTTTTGATAACCTCTAACTGTTTGGTTGCTTGTTCGCTGGATTTACACATATTAATGGTTTTATCCAGTTTTAAGCTGTCTTCGGAAAGTAGTCTCTCCGCAATTTGGTTCGATTTGATGCATATTACAATTTTGTCAGGCAACAAACTATCCAGTAAATTATTAAAGTTACATTTCTTTTTTGCTTGCGCTTGTATTCTTGTTAGAAATTCCAAAAACCTTCATTTTCTTCTTGCATCATTTTATTAAGGGTATATCTTTCACACGTAGTACTTGTTTTTGGTGTAAAATAGTTCCTAAATTTGTGCAAGATTAATTGGACTTCTGTTTATTCTGCATCTTCTAAATTGAACATATTAAATATCGTAATTGTACGTATTGTTGCTATTAGAGTTGCTGCTTGCACTTCTTTTGTTTATTTTGTCAAATATGCTGCTGTTGCATACCATTTAAATTGTTGCTGCCATTCAGCCCATATTCGTAGCATATCACTGGTATTTGTTATTACCAAATTTCTTTGTGGTCTCATCGCCTGTACTGGACACGCCATGTTTGCTAAATCTTCCGTTTCGTTACTTCTTCTATTTGTCATTTCTTTAATTTTCTCAGTTCACTTCTGACACCATGTTACGTTTATGATAACTAAACTACTGATAATTATATAAACGTTTTTATTACAAACGTATTTACTATATTTAATATACTGTAATAATATGTCAATACTTGACGTAGTAGACATATGTTGCATTGGGTGTCATTCTGATTATAGATGACTTGGTACCTGGAAATAGTAAAACAAATTAAGAAAAGTTTGAAGAATCCCTGTTTCTGCACCGTTATACTGAAAGGTAGAAAGAGTAAAAGATAATGATGATGATAGTCTCTCTATATATAGAATATACATGTAACTAACCTTTCACCATCAACCTTTGTAGTTTTCACTGGTTGCACATGTTCATCTTGCCATGAACATGCTATCGTACCATTTTGGAAAATTTATGTTTTTTCTAAGTAAAGAAAATCACATATATCATTGTTTTTATATTATTTGTGTGTTCTCAAAAATGTCAATCGCATCAGCATAAGGTGTTCGACATCCAGAATATACATTTAGTTTGAGTAATCTCTCCCCTAACGAGTTAAGGGTAATATGTTCATCTAAAATAAATTTTAATGCATGTTGCCGTTTAATTACAAATTTAATTTTACTTACGATGTTCATACATTTGCTAGTGCTTTTTATTGCGACCTATGTGGCATCTATAATTGTGGTTACTCTTTTCGTGCCAGAGCTCTTATGTTTAGGTGAGCTAAGGCTAGGTGCACACGCATCGATTTTCGATCGTACGAAAAAATATCGTACGTTATTTTAGCGTACGAATAAAAATCGTGGAGTGTGCAAGCGTTCGTTGGATCATATACGCCACTGTATTTACGGCAAGTCGATCGTAGTGGCAATGCACGGCATCAATACGGAGATCGTGCCGTATCATGTTGAGTTCGAAGTTTGTGCACGGTCCTATGCTCTTCTTTGTTCCACTAAAAGAATTTGATCGTACGATATTTACGTACGATCGAAATGCGTGTGCACCTATCCTAAGTGGTTTGTTGTTTTTCATAGATTGCCGTGTGCTAGGGCAGTGCTGAGGTTAATATTAACCATCGTAGCAACACACTAAAATGATGAATGTTAATTAAAATAGTGTATCACTCTACATAAGTTATATTACCTCTTTTACAGCTGTTAATGGCATTAGAAGAGTGTCTTCACCACGTTCTTGTTCACAAAAGTGAATGATTGAAGCGATACACTTTTTTATTCCCCGACTCAAGGCTTTAGATATTTTTAGTCGCAGAATTAGAAATAATGCTCACTATATGTTCTGAAAATAACAGATATCAAAGGCGATTTGACAAAATACATAACGAAAACCGAAGAAATTTACTGAAATGTTACCAACCGAGAAAATAACCTCCAATGTCAAAAGCACTATTAGAGGATGTTGCAACCTAGAAAATTACAAAAACATATAAAACGAATGTCACTAAATTTTGCATACTAAATTTTTTGTTTGATTCAAATTCTTGTATGGTACGAATTTTACGTCACGCATGACGAAAGTCGGCTGCTACGTTTGAACAACGTGTATATTCAAGTTACATTACATAGGCATACATATGAACATAGTATTGGATGAATTCACCCAAGCACAACCTGCGAATCTCATGTATTACATGTTTAAGAAGTACGAGAACTATATTTGAACAATATAAAAAATTGTGCATTATCACTTAAAGAAAATGTTGTTGTATGCATGAATTTTGAGATCAGATCAATAAAAGTAAATAACGCTATCAGTCAAAACATTATAGGAATTTACACTGCAGTGCTTATCAATGTCTATCTTCACATTCAATTTTGTTAATGGAGAAGTCCATGTTTTGAAAATTTTATTACAAGTATCATAATTTTGGGATGCTATTTTAATAGGCTATATATTCCCATATTATAAACAGTCTGTGAATTTGTTCATTTGCAAAGGAGTATGATAAATGTTTTACAAAGACGCAAAGTAAAAATAGATATCAAGACGCTAACTACTTTAATACTAAGTGTTCATTTATTTCTTCCAACCATTACCGAATTATTTACAGAATATCAGAAGTCAAGTAAAACTTTTCACAAATGTAATACTCGTATCAAAGATGGTTCTATATTTTCTTCGTCAATGCTTGCTGCGACAAAAGTTCCTAACAATAATACGAGGATTAATCAAATACTAACCGGACTTTTCTTTTAGCTCTCCCTAGGTGAAGTGAGTAACGTGACATCTTGATATATGTTGGATGGGGATGTAAAGTGGAGGGAAGTAAATCGGTTCGGCTCCTCAGAGCAGATTGGCTGTTAGCAGCAACATATCTGCGCAAATGGTGCACACGTCTATTGAGCAATATTATTACATTTTTGTCGCGGAAGGGCGCAAAACCTGCCGAAATTTTGCGTCGACTAATTGCACAGTTTGCTGAAAAATACGTTTAAGGACCCAAGTCTACGACTGGCACAAAAATTTTCCGATGGGCCAAAGTGCAAAATGAGATCCATGCAAGCCGACCACGAACAAGTACCAGTGAGAAGAATATTCTTGCGATCCGTGAAACGATTGAAGGAGACCGCCACCTTACGCGTACGCTACAACGCTCGGCCACACACATTAACCCAAGAAAAATTTGACAAAATTCGTTGGAAAACACTGGAATATCCGCCTTACAGTCTCGATCTATCGTCATGTGACTACCACATGTTTGGGCCACTCAAAGAAGAACTGGAAGGTTACCACTTTTACGGCAAGAAAGGTTTAGAAATGTTCGTGCGCAATTGGTTACAGGCGCTACCAGACTCATTCTTTAATAGCGGAATTAAAAAACTTCCGATTCGGTGGGAAAAGATGTATGGATAAAAGAGGAGATTATATAGAAAAATAAGGTGTATTAAACATTTTATTTACTGTACCAATGAATGTTCTAAAACAAAAGTGCGGTTCATATTTGATTCGCCCTCGTAGCAAACCTAATATCTGAATTTAAGAATTCTTTTATGATTAAATTCTGAGTTTCTCTACTTGTAATTTTGTATTATTCTATTTTTTTGAGCTAAAATATTTAATTTTAGGGTTTTCAATAAGTTAAGGCGCATATATTCTATGACAATGTTATTTCATTACTTTGTTACATTAATTACTGCGTGTAGTGACATGTTTCAACTTCTAATAGGGTAAGCGTAATGCATTACACGCGCTACTTCAGAAAACTGGACCTATATTTGCTTGAAATTAATTTTATAGAGATACATCGTTCGTCAATTGTTTACTGAAGATTCCAACCCTACTATTTATTTTTGGAGAGTTTGCCTACTACGCTGTCCTCGCAGAACAAGTGTCTCTAGAAGTGAGTATTTTGTTATGCTAAAACAGCAAAATCACTCTTACAAATTACATTTTCATCCTTTTGAAATTATTTTCCAGGAGTATAAATGAACAAAAAGTTAGAACATATAACATATATACATTAATGAAATCACATTATATGTATAACATAAGTAATATATTCTAAACGTAAATAAATATAAGCAAAATAATTATTGCTCTGTTTCGATTCAATGTATCTAAAGAACATATTAGTGAAAATATACTTTGTTAATAAATAGAAAACTAGTTTCTTAAAGTTACTTGAGAGAGTCCAAATTACAAATGAATAAAAGAGTAAATCTACGTAACTCTTCAATAAACGTTCTATCACTGAAGCTCATTTGTTAGGCAACTTCTACAGAAAATTGTGCAATGGCTGCACTTCAGACTAAATTATATATGCCAAAAATGGTCACTCAGGGAATCGTACATTATTAACCGTATATTGCAACCGTGGTCCTTGGACTCTTCAGCACGGTATAGTATTTTGCTATTAACAGAGCTACTGGCCATAGCTAAATGTTATAGGAGTTCATAATATCAAAAGATTTCACCAGACTAGTAGCTCCATCTGATAAACAAAAGTAGTCGAGCACTTATTATTGGCATATGTAATGCAATCTGCGTGCAGCTATTGCTCAACTTTCTGTGATAGGACGTTCATTGGAAAGTTATGTAGATCTACTCTTTTATTCATTTGTAATTTGGGCTCTCTCAAGTAACTTTCAGAAACTAATTTTCTAATTATTAATAAAATATATTACCACTAATTTGTTGTTTGGATAGATTGAATCGAAAGAGAGCAATAATTAATTTGCTTTTATTTATTTACGTTTAGATCATAGTACTTATGTTATACATATAATGTGATTTCATTAATGTATTGTGTTATATTAGGACACTGTTTTTAATAACGGTGGAAAAAATATATTATTATCACTAAGGTTCGACAAACGCGCGTCTTGTTCGCTGAAAAACAATCTATATACAGCGAACAAGACACGAGTTTATCGACAGAAGGTAGGACACCTATACGAGTTTGATATACAAGGTCTGTCCGGAAAGTAGTCGGACTGAATTTAAAAAAATAATTGACAATATTGGTACTATTGGTACATCCACCTAATAGTCTTCAAAGTAGGACCCTTGTGCATCAACACAGCATTGCTAGCGATTCTGCCAATTACCGAGGGCCCCCTCGAACGCAGAAACCGGAATGATCTTTAACTCCATCGTCACGGCCTTTGAGACCGGGGGAACCGAAAGAAATCTAGGGGAAAGGCATCTGGACGGTGGGGTGGTTGGGGAAGTAAGCCAAGCAGTCCAAGATAGCGAAGGCGGTGTGGCTTGACGTATTGTCATGGCGAAACTTCCAGGAATCGGCGATTGCTGGCCGGACGCGCGCGACTTGTTTTCGCTGTTTCTCAAGCACTGTGACGTAAAATGCGGAGGTCATAGTCTGACCAGGAGGTACAAACTCTTTATGAGCCACTCCATTACAGTAAAAAAGACAGTCAAAATGGATTTCACTTTCGACTTACTCACTGGGTCTTTTTGGGGCAAGGTGAGGCGGAGGTGTGTCATTCGGCGCTTTGGCGCTTTGTCTCCAGGTCATATTCAAAAATCCATGATTCGTCTCCGGTGATAACATTTTCTAGAAAATTTAGAACATCACGAACACAATCAAAGAGGTCCTCGCACATCTTCACGCGTTTGGCTTTCTGTTCCCCAGACAACATTGTTAAGAATTGTATTCTTAAATATTTCATTTTTGTACTATAAGTGTAACTTCATTACGCTCGTTGTTTCGACGAAAGGGGTTTTCGGTTTCTACCTGGCGCCTCTGACGTCAATACCGTTTTATTTTAGGGCTAGCAAACTTTCTATTCAAATATTTCAAATATTTTGTTTGATAGCTCGACCCTATATAAGCAACCCGAGTTTTAATTCGAGCCAGTTACAACGCAGTTAGAAGGTTTAAACACCAACTATCGTTTGATAATAACTCCGGGTTTCAATGCGTCGTGAGCGGGTTAACCTGTAATTTCGATATAATTTAAGTTGTTTTGTACGTTTTAAAAGCTTGTAAATATATTGTAATTAGTAAAGATTCGCATTATTTTACGAACGATTAAGGGTGCAAAAAGTGGAATTAATTCCTTCAAACCAGGAGGAGTTCCAACATAATTCCTTCAAACCAGGAGGAGTTCAATACATGGTCCTTCGAGCCGGATGAAGAAAGAAGTTCATTTCAGAAGATTCAACATCCTCTACACAAGTCAAACCAACATTGGACGATCAGGTCAGTCTCCAATTATCTTGTAATTCCTATTGTGGTCCACATCCTATCTTTTTAACTCATTTTCAAGATGTCAAGTGAAGAGTTAAAAGCACTAAAGGCAAGGTGTAGTTACATCAAGGGTTCTGTCACAAGGTTCGCCACTTATATTAACAAACTAACAGATAGCCCGAATGTTGCAGATATTCAAGACCGTTATAGTAATTTCAAGTCATTACTAGCTCAATATCATGAAATGCAATTTAAAATTGCTGAAATAAATTTGTCAGAAGTAAATGACGAAGAAATTTCGGAATTCGAAGATTCATATTACAATCTAAGCAACCGCGCTAAGCATTATGTTTCATCAGAAAATACAAATTCAAACACAGAGGCAGAAATTGATTCATCAAATACTTCAGCAAGTCATAGTTCAGTAAGGCTTCCTACAATTGAATTACCTAGTTTCTCAGGCTTTTATGAGAACTGGCTATCATTTCACGACACATTTGCGTCACTCATTCATGAAAATGCAGATCTCTCCAATATTCAAAAGTATCACTACCTTAAATCTTCTTTAAAAGGTGAAGCAGCAAGCATTTTACACTCGTTAGAAATTACCGCCGATAACTACAATCAAGCATGGAAAATGCTCAAAGACAGATACAATAATAAGCGTTTAATTGTTCAAAAACACATTCAAGCCATTCATAATCTACCAATCGTCAACAAGGAAAATCATACGATATTGAGACAGTTATTAGATGGCGTATTAAAGCATATAAGGGCACTCAAGTCATTGAAACGACCAATTGAACACTGGGACGATCTAATTGTTTACATTATAACTACTAAGTTAGATACTATAACATTCAGGGAATGGGAAAATAGTCTATCAACCGAGGAAATGCCTAGTTTCGAGGATATCACCAAATTTCTCACTCGCAAATGTCATACTTTAGAAGCAATTGAAAAACCATGCCGAAGCGACAATTTGCGCCCAAAAATCACAACAAATATAGTTACAAATAGCGTATCATTGTGTCCAATTTGCAACCAAAAACATGTGGTATATGGGTGTCAAAAGCTTCTCAGCATGTCAGTAGAATGAAGAATTCAAGAAACAAAGGCCAAGAAACTATGTTAAATTGTCTGAAAGGTAATCATTTAGCCTTTCAATGTAAGGGAGGAACTTGCAAAACATGCAATAAAAAACACAATACACTTTTACACACAGCCCTTAACCCAGAAAGCCCTATATCAGACAATACTGACCAAAGATCTATCACAACCTTATCAAACTATAATTCAAGTTTAAATGAATACACACATGTTCTATTATCAACAGCGGTTGTTAATATACTGGATGCTAATGGAAGTGAACACTCATGCCGTGTGCTACTTGATTCAGGGTCCCAATCTAATTTAATTACAAAAACTTGCCGACACTCTCGGTCTACCTAGAAAAGAGACACGTATTTCTATTATGGTAATCAACCAAGATATAACAAACACCAATTATTCAGTAAATGTAAATATAAAATCCCAACAAAGTGCTTTTACGGCAGAATTAAATTGTCTAGTTTTAGGTAAGATATCACAGCGGATACCTTTAGTGTCAATATCAAGAGAAAACATCAACATTCCGAAAAACGTACGTCTGGCTGATCCATCTTTTCATTTATCCCGAGACATAGATTTACTAATTGGCGTAGAAACATTTTATAAATTATTATGTGTAGGGCAAATCGATTTAGGGCACGGTCAGCCATGCTTGCAAAAACTTAATTGGGATGGTTAGTTTCGGGAAAAGTCACAATTAATCAAGAAATATCTTCAGTAGCTGTATGTCATGTTGTGAGCATGGAGGCATTAAACGAAAATATAATTAAATTTTGGAATATAGAAAATATTAGTAAAGAGAATGCATTGTCCCCGGCAGACAGAGACTGCGAAGAGCATTTCATAAAAACCGCGCGAATTGATTCAAACAGTCGGTTTGTAGTTTCATTGCCATTCAAAGACAGCCCAACAAAATTAGGGAACTCATATGATCAAGCACTGAAAAGATTTTATTCCTTAGAGCGTAAATTAAACAAAAACCCTGAATTGCGGCAAGAATACATATTATTTATGAGAGAATACGAGAATCTGGGGGATATGAGTTTGATAAAAGACACGAAAAATAAGGCGCCAACACCTCCTCATTTTTATCTCCCTCACCACGCGATTATCAAAGAAAACAGTTTAACGACAAAGGTTAGAGTAGTTTTTGATGGATCTGCTAAGACCACTACTGGTACATCATTAAATGACATCCTCCTAGTAGGACCCAAACTTCAAGAGGATTTATTTAATATTTTACTTAGATTTCGCATTCACAAATATGTCATTAGCGCGGACATAACGAAAATGTACCGTCAAGTGATGGTAACAGAGGAACACAGGCCTTTTCAAAGAATTTTGTGGCGAGAAAGCAAAACTGAGCAAATAAAAACATACGAGTTAAACACGGTGACTTACGGAACCTCATCGGCAATGTATCTCGCAACTAGAGCCCTGCAGCAATTAGCACATAATCAGGGTAACAATTATCCATTAGGTTCATCAATAATATTACGTGATTTTTATGTCGACGACCTGTTAACAGGTGCAGATACCATCAAAGATGTTATGCAGATCCGACAAGAAATAATTAGGATTCTAGGACAGGGAAAAATGGAATTAAGAAAGTGGGCTTCCAACGAACCCCCTCTCCTCTAGGTTTAATATCACCTTTAATTATAAGGGCTAAAATATTGATGCAAGAGATTTGGCAATTGAACTTGAACTGGGATGAGTCACTTCCATTAAACATCCAAGATAGGTGGCTATCTTTCATCAACGAAATGAGTAGTTTGAATAAGGTGCACATTTCAAGGCACGTAATAACAATTGAGAAACCTATTTTATATGAAATTCACGGGTTTTGTGATGCTAGCGAAGAGGCTTACGGCGCTATATTTGTATGTTTTACCACAAAGGCAATACATATAGAGTTAATAGGAGGGCTAACGAGTGATGGATTTCTGGCTGCATTCCGGAGATTTACGGGAAGAAGAGGAAGGGTAGTGAACCTCTATTCCGACAACGGTACACAGTTTGTAGGAGCGAATAAAGAATTAAAAAGGTTGATGAATCAATTTCTTAATGAAAATCAAAAAAATAACATTCACACAAAATTGACCCAAGAAGGGGTCACTTGGCATTTCATTCCGCCAAGATCACCCCATTTTGGCGGTATTTGGGAGGCCGCGGTAATGTCCGTGAAATATTACCTGAGACGAAATCTTGGCAACTGTGCTTTAAATTTCGAAGAGTTTTCTACACTCTTGGTGCAAATTGAAGCCATATTAAACTCCCGACCATCAACTCCTATATCAAACGATCCAAACGATCTCACCTTCATCACTCCATCTCATTTCCTAATTGGAGACGTACTGACGCAAATACCGGAGCCTTGCGTGTCAGATCTGCGTGTCAACTCGCTCTCGCGTTGGCAATACATACAACGCTTAAGAGACCACTATTGGCAACGATGGCGCAAGGAGTACCTACACCAACTACAAATGAGAACGAAATGGAGGAGCAACAAGACGCTGAAGGGATCTACCGAAATGGTCCCCGGACGTCTCGTTCTACTAAAGAAAGACAACGTTCCACCAGGACAGTGGCCAGCTGGCCGAGTAGAGAAGATAGTGACGGGTAGTGATGGCGTAGTGCGTGTAGTTTCGGTGAGAACCGCGAACGGGGTGTACAATAGAGCAGCAGCTAAGCTATGCATCCTCCCTATTGACATTTAGTGCCCATGTATTGTTACCACTTCATTAGTTATAACCTGTATTGCATCAACTGTATATATTTATTTTTTGATTTTTTGAAAGCCCATGCTTTCAAGGCGGGCGGCATGTTAAGAATTGTATTCTTAAATATTTCATTTTTGTACTATAAGTGTAACTTCATTACGCTCGTTGTTTCGACGAAAGGGGTTTTCGGTTTCTACCTGGCGCCTCTGACGTCAATACCGTTTTATTTTAGGGCTAGCAAACTTTCTATTCAAATATTTCAAATATTTTGTTTGATAGCTCGACCCTATATAAGCAACCCGAGTTTTAATTCGAGCCAGTTACAACGCAGTTAGAAGGTTTAAACACCAACTATCGTTTGATAATAACTCCGGGTTTCAATGCGTCGTGAGCGGGTTAACCTGTAATTTCGATATAATTTAAGTTGTTTTGTACGTTTTAAAAGCTTGTAAATATATTGTAATTAGTAAAGATTCGCATTATTTTACGAACGATTAAGGGTGCAAAAAGTGGAATTAATTCCTTCAAACCAGGAGGAGTTCCAACATAATTCCTTCAAACCAGGAGGAGTTCAATATAAACATCTTCGGCACTAATTTTGCACACATCTTTCTTATTCCCAAATTTTCAGTCACTGTTTCGTGCACAGTAGCTTGTCAAATTTAAGTGTTCAGATATCATCCGCAATTGAATCTGCGGTCAGAGTTCAAAAGGTTTCTTACATTCACCAAGTTCTCGTCACTTTTTCTCGTTAAAGGAAGTCCTGAGCTTTGATCGTCCTCAACTTACTCCTTTCTCCCGCTAAACACCTTGTGCCACTTGAAAATACTTGATCGACCCATGGCATCATCCCCGTAAGCACTTCGGATCATTTCATGGGTTTCACTCTAAAATCAACCTACACTTCGGAAACCCTCGGAGGCGGCTAGCGACCGGTGCGCCGCTTAGCTAAAACCCGCCACCGATTCGCGCGTAAAAGTCACCTTCAATCGGTCGGTGTGAGCAGAAAAAATTAGTCCGGTTACTTTCCGGACAGACCCTGTATGTCTGCTCCGTCACATATATCAAACTCGTATAGGTATATCGCCTTTTTTAACAAACGCATGTCTTGTTCGCTGTTCTTTCAGCGAACAAGACGCACGTTTCTCGAACCTTATCACATACATATACTACTGTTCTATCTTTAGTTTACAGATTTATCAGAGGCTATCTATATTTCTAATTGGTATGAAACAAATATTGCTATCCAGAAACGGCTACTATTTATTATGATGAAATCGCAACGCGTAAAATATTTTACGGGCGCTGGTTTGATGGATATAAATGTCGACGCTTTTGGTTCTGTAAGTACTCTTACAATTTCTTTAATTAAAAATCAAAGTTTAAAACTCATAATCCCTCGTATTTGAATGAAATTGAATACGTAAACTTACTTTTACCCTTACTACACTGATTATGAGCAAGTCCAAATATATATACCGACAACTTACATGTCGTTGATGAATAGGGAAAGCTGTTTTACCTTGGATCATTTGCTCGTTAACTTGGCAAATATCAAAATTTTCGCATTTTTGGAGTTCCAATGAGAATGTTATTTATTAAGCCTATATTTAACTATAAAATACACTCACTAAAGCACTTGAACCATAAGCCGAACGCTTTAAACAATATGATTTATAAAACTCTGTTAATGTACCTTGGATCACAAGCGTACACCGAAAATTTAGTACTTCATTTATAAAATATCCTAGTTGGATGAATTATATGATAAACAAGAAGAGTAATACTTCTATATATGAATAAGTTTACCATTAATAAGAAAAAATTTTGCTATTACAAAATCTATTTTACATTAAAAGTTGTAAAATTAACTTTAAACCACAACTGCACAGCTACCCTTGCTGATCCATTGCACTGCGTTGGTTTAGGAAGTTTAACTAAAATCTTCATTTATATCAAATACTTTTTCAGCGACACTAGTGAGTTTGCTGGTTGATACGTTTATAAAATTACATGACACTTAAATGCACACTGATTTTGAGAAATAATTTTTCGTATATAATTTTCAGTTGGGCCCTTTTTTTCTTGTTAAAGCCTACCAGAACGTAATATCCATTCTGAAAGTTTGGTCTTTCAAATTCAAGCTTCTCCTGAGCTTCAGCTAATTCAGTATAAACAAGTTCCAGTAGTAATCTTTTCGTTCACTTTCACTGCTTTATTACTTTATGCCTACCAGTTCTAAGTTTTCCATTAATGGTTTTGATGTGCTCTTTCTAAAACCTGGCTTATCTTTTCCAATCTCTTCTTTTTCTGGACTATCGGTAGCTATCTTGCTTCTGCCAGGCTTTTTCCCCTTTTAATATTTTTTCTAGCTGCAGCCTTGGGATATAATTGTACCTGCTCTGGTAAAACCGTTGTTCTAGTTTTATTAAAATTTTCGCCTGAGATCTCCATGGACGTTGAAGGGCCCATTTCAGGTTGTTCTATAGATTTATTTTCAATTGCGGGTCTACAGTCAACAGTAGGATTATAAATCTCATTAGATTCTCTTAGAGCTGTAGTGCTGTCGCATTTGTTAGTATTTGAGCCTCACTAGACTCTATTGGATTTAGGCGGTCAGTTACATAGAAAATCCTCTTCCGTAGAGGCGTTTCTATCCAACGAAAATATACCAGTTTTCTTAAATCGACCTGCAATATTACTGGTACTAAATACTCTGGAGTAAATTTGCCCCACAACCTCAACAACGCAATAAATATCAAATGTTTTACCTAGATGGCTCAACAGACTTGCGTCGACAGCTTGCTTTTAGTTAGATTTAAGAGATGAGTATACAGACACATCCAGAGGCTGCTACTTTTGTGATGTTGTGAGACGGATGTGAGCATAACTATGCTTGCTTGTGTGAAAGGCGAGTTTCATGATTGTCGATGATCAATAGCCTCGTTCTTCTTTTGATGGCTTCACATGTTCTATGGAATGGTCTAGAAACTTAAGATAAAGAGAGTCATTAGACCAGCCTGATGGGTTAGCTCCACTGACAGTTCCAGGCGGCGCCCCCTTTACCGTACAGTCTTTGAAGTTGACCCGAGGGGAAATTAACATTGGAGGGATATGGTTACCAATTTCATTTACACATGCACTCAGCGTTACAAGAGTACCTCTTTCTGCAGAGGTCACACCACCGATTTGTTTTATTTCTTTTGGTGCAACAATCTTACTAGGATTTTGCACAGTAGTCTAGCCAGTCTCATCCTGGTTCCAAATTGCTTCTGATGGAAAGGAGCTAATCGCTTTTCTACATCTTCAAGATTGTTGTAAAATGTTTCAAGATTTACTTTGTTGAAACTTGATACTGGATATTGGACTTGGTTTTCTTATTGAAAGTCGATTTTGCTGTCTTTTCAGAAACAAACGCATCCATTCCTCCCCTGCAGTTTGTTCCTCGTCCCATTTTGGTGATTTTTCTTTTCAATTGCAAGAGAAAATTTATACGCAAGGATCCGAACTCCCTTTTAAGTAAATCCGTATTTCATTTTTGCTACAGTCTGTATGTATTGTACTAAACTGTGTTCTTCAGTGTAAGTGAAAATCTTGCTAGCGTCATACTAAACTTCATATTTATACTCCTCCTTCCATGCATTTTTCAAAGATTGCAAGTGTCATACTAAAGTAGCAAATTTGACCTTATTAACCCTTTTTCTTAATTTTTTTGCCTCCCTTCATAGCCTCTGGATCAATATCCAACCGTTTTTTCCCTGTTTTACTTCTTGGTATTGTAACCTACAACAAATAAGCAAAAAATATTAGCATTATGTACCTTGGGCCGCTGATACAAAGCACATGAGGTGCTTGTGATTCAAGGTACAGGGGAGTGCAGTTTACCATTATGACCAAGGTATAACAGTTTCCCCTGTTATTAACCAAAGTTTACTTGTGACACATCCTTTTCCTTGATGCTTTTCTTCGCTAAAGACGACAAGACAGTTGTCAAAATACGTACTTGGGGTTTTCAGGAATTAGTGTAATAATAGTAAAAGCTGGAATAACATAGTGACAATACATAAAGGTCCTGTCTGTTCCAATTGTCGTTGTTGCTTGTCATACATTTATATGCTCTTCGTTCATTTCTCTGGTCTGTAGGCTGTTTGCTCTTCTTTTATTTTGTTTTCAACCTGTGAAAGTAAGGAGGGTGCAGCAAAGGTTTTGTTAAGTAACTTTCGTAGACATTTTGCACTAGCTTCTTCTCTTCGGGTTCTAAGAAAATCAAAATAATGTTTTGTAAGTAAGTAGTTGCAATCGATGCTGCGGGGAGGACAAAAGCGATGTAAGATATATGTAGGACAGTTACTTTAGAAACTCTTGTACTCGAACTTGGAGAAAAATTTAATATATGTAGATGCTGTTGTGTATGTGATCCATATGGCACATAGACGGCTCTGTTTTATCAAGCATAACGTCACGTCGAATATCCTTGTACATCATGTAAATAGTTTCATATACGGCAGAGTAAAGCAACACATAATAAAGACGCGTACAGTTATAGATACAATTACTTTAATAATTAATATAATAAATACAACATGGCGCTGTGAGTGTCACAAATGTAATAATCGATAACAGAGATTGAAGTAATAATGAGTAACACAGTGCAAAAGTGAATTGAGACTATCAATGGGTAAAAACTATAAAACGTTAAAAGGACCTTGAAACTGTTATAAGAAAAGCTTCTCTAATACTTAAGTATAGTATTGCATGATATTATAAATATCTGGTTAAGAGACAATAAATTTATATTGAGTAAATAATAAAAAAACTGTGTTACTCATAACAAATCAAGGGGAAATTGAACCATTGCACCATGGCAGTCATGAAACTTCTTGGAGTGAATACAGAGGAATGTTAGGACTGGCCACGTCATATAAACACACTCCCTAAAAGATTCATTTCTGTATGCTTTGAGAGTTGTATATATGTACTTAAATGGAAATAGCACGAACGTTATATACTTCATTACCTTTGAACCGTTGGTGTGATACGGTAATATCTTTTGGGGTGGCAACAGCCTTATGCAGAAGGTCTTTGTAAATTAAGTTTAAATGGGAAAGTATCTAAAAGATCTGAAAGAACTTGGACTTTAAATTATTATTACCCTGCCCACATCCTATTAGATTAGATTGGATTACTTGAGGTGACACCTGTTCTACTGCCACCTTTCCAGGTCTGTTGTAGTCCTCATGTCTTCTTAGAGTACGTTCTCTAGCTTTGCTCCTTTTAAATAGACTTAACAGCTTTGAGGAAGGTTGTTCTGCATATAGTCTCGCCTTGGGATATTAGTGTCCCATGTGTGAAATTAGCGTCCTTGCCAATTCCACACATTGGTATAGTACGTGAATCGCGGTTTCCTCTTTAATGTCGCAGAGTCTACATATCGTTTCTTCTGTCAAGTTCTCGTGTCCTAGAACCCAATCTATTGTTACTTTTACGCGACTGCCGATTTCATTCAGAGTACACACACAACCCCATACAAGCCCTGAATCTACTTGCACAGAATCTAGTGCCTTCGGCATTGCTTGGCTGTCGGAGAAAATGGCCACAGTGCGGTTTGAACCGCCTGGTTTAATAATTTCTCCGACACAATAATGTACTGCGGCTACTTCCAGAAAGACCATAGTATCTTTACTTGGACTCATCTGGACCATCGTCCCTTTCTTGAATGCGATATTCCCTCCGCTACGCCTTCCTCTGATTTAAAGCTATCCGTGTGCCAGATAGATTGCGCCTATAGGGGTGGACCTTGTTTCCATTCCTCTCTATCTGAGATGATTATTATATATTTTTTCCAAAAGTTAAATTTGTGAACCATTGCATCACCCAGCATCCCTGTGAGGGGGTCTGCCGTAAGTTCTTTAATCAACTTATGATGGTCAGTGCAGTGGACTTGACCTACAGGGGTTTGGCTTTGCATCAGTCGTAAACTACTGATCTTGCTACTTCCTGCATGTGGATATCTAGAGGTGGTAAATTCAATATCAACTCCAATGCATCGGTAGAAGTTGTTCTCATTGCTCCCGTGGCGGTTAAACATGTAAGTCTTTGTACACTACCTAATAGCCTGGTAGCTCCGTTTTGCTTTGTTGTTGGCCACCACACGACTGCTCCATTCGTTACCATGGGTATAATTACCCTTGTATATAATAATAGTCATCTTAGGACTAAGGGCCCAGTTTCTTCCAAACATTCCATACATCTGCCAAGGGCAATTGTCGCTCTATTGGTGCTTCTTCTTTTCAGTGTGAAAGTTCCACGTAAGCCATTAGTCAAATAGTACTCCTAGGTACTTAGCCCCCTAGACAATTGGAATTCCTACCTTATCTAGCACTGGCGGCTCTAAGCCTTTTGCCGAAGGCAACTGTCTGTGTTTTCTAAGCGTTAATAGATAACTGTTCTTGCTTGCACCAGTTTTTACTATATTTGCAGCGGTTTGTGTTTTCTCTGTAAATCATCCTCGCACCATGACCGCTAGGTCATCTGCACATTCTAGGCAATAAAAGTCCTCAAGGAGATCATCTCCTAGGGTGACCCACAGAAGCGGAGATACTTGTGAATACCCTCGAATCTCTCCAAAGTTTTTGCAGTAAAGACGATAGGCTGATTGGATTTTGATGTTTGTCTGCTATTCTACCCACTTTGGGTAGGCATATGACTCCCACTTTGTGCCATGTCGTCGGTATGTATTCCCACGCTACGCAAGCTTTAAAGATTTTACACAAATGTGGTGTCAATTCCATCGGTTTTTCGCATGAATTCCACCTCAGTTACAGAATTCCCTTCTTTGGCAAGGGCCGTATGGGTTCTAGAACACGTGCGGGTTCTATTCACCTTCCCGCAGCACTTCCTGCAAGAGTTCCTCTTCGCCTTACAAATTTCCTTGTTGTACTGAATGAGTGTTGTCTTATAGCTCTTCCAGTTTCGGTTACCTTTGGCCTTGTTGAATAGCCTTGGAACTTCCGTTCTTAGCCTTTCTAAGTTCTTATTCCACCAAACTGTTTTGTTCCCTTTTTGGTGTTTTGTCCTTCCTCTACATTTATCTGTTCCACTGTTAATTCTAGGCTCTCTGTCCGGAGGCATTCCATCCTCGAGAGTCTCCCTGAGGGACCTTTTATAACATTCCCGATCGGTCTCTCCTGGGTTTCTGTATCTTGTGACGGAGGTGTATTTTTGCTAAGGCATTGAACCTCGTAGGTTTGTGTAATTTCTTTTCGGCAGATGGCCCTGGCTCAACTTTGCCTTCCTGGCTTATTTCTCTCAAGGATGGATGAAGCGTTCCCCTGGTGCCCCCAGGGGTACGCTAAATACTCACTTGCAGGCGGCTATGTAACTTGTCAACTGTGTTCCCCTGAGGCTATGCATTCTATTGAAAATAAGTTCTATTTTGTTTCAGTTGGTCCGAAAAACATTTTCATTCTACGCACTTATCAAAAATTTGCTGGTCAAGTGAGACGAATACCTCAAGTGCCCGGATTGTTTGGAATGAATACATTCCACAACTAATGCATTTTGGAACTAGTGCAGTTTGGAACTAATGTATTTTGAAAGTAATGTGAATTGTTCGCTACTTATACACAATAATTAAAATAATTAACATGGATCATAAAGAAGTCTAAGGTGTATGACTTGGTTATAACTTCTGGCATTTTTATTCATCCTTGCGACTTTGAACTGATATACTAAAAACTTCAAGACACTTAGCTAAGGGCAAGAGCCACTTTGCAATTGACACTGAGTAATAATATATTGAAATTGTAATACAATTATAGATAATTAAATACTAAAGATCGAAATGCACGTGAACTTATTAGTACATTCATTACCAAAACTTGAGTAACAAAAGCCGTGGCAGATGAGAATCACGATCCTATGTAGAAGTAATATTTGGTTTGGTGATCTATTTTACATTATATGTACCTATTAATAGTTGATGAGGGAAGCTAAAATCCGTAATCAGGTAAGTATAGATTTAGTGACACCACAGAATTGGAATAATATTTATACAGAATATTAAGTTTAAAGTCGATTAAACTCTCAATTTATATATTTATTTATTGTTAAAAACAAAGAAGCGTACAGCTTTGGCGATGTTCGGTACTAAGGCTGTTCCTGTTAGTTTCCCCTTCTAATTAATTAATAATTAAAATAGAAACCAAACAAAACGAAAACACTTTATTAGAAACTGCAAAAGAGGAATGGGAAGAACACTGGAGCTTGTCCTTAAAACTTGTATTATGTATTATTTAAATGCATATTCATATATATATATATATATATATATATATATAATAATTATAAAATGCGCACCTTTGTCACATATTGGGCAATTCCTTAATTGGATTGCTCATATGTACAAACATCATATATGTTACTATATATAGACGTAAAGTCGAGAATGAAAACTACATCTCACAAGAGTCGCACTGATGAGCGGTAAACCGCGAAACGCGTCTGCTTATGGTGGGAGGTAGTTTTCTAATCATTTCTACTTATTATATATATATATATATATACATGACATAGAATAAACATAGAATAAACTGCAATGCATAGCACCACGCGATAAAGGACCAGAGTACAGTCCATGGTGAATTGACTGCGTAACTAAATCCAAAATACGGGAAGTTTACGAGTGTTTCAAAGTACAAATGAGTATGTGAACAGTGCAATAAAGTGAAAGAGTCATCGTAAATAAAAATTCTATTAAGGTTAGACAAATATTGCCTTAGATCTCTTGTAAATCGTTTATAAAGCACATCGATAAAAGCCAAGGTCCGACGGGACGACCGGCCGACGGCTTTTTACGCGGTGTCCGAATTTGAGCAAAAAGCGGATAAGAGATAAATATATATACAGGGGCTAAAGAAAGGTTAAGAAATAAGATATGGAGAGTGATACATCGGAGAATATAGGAATAAAAAGAGAAAGAGAGCATGATGAGACTTACGAAATATTCAAGAAAAGCAAAAAATTAGCAAGAACACCACAAAAAGGAAAAGATGGAGAAGGGGAGCTACTGAATATGATGAGGGACGTGAAGGAAATAAAGAGATATCATAAGGAGTACCAGGAAGAATTGAAAGTGCTGAGAGCGGAGAATGAAAAATTGAAGACAGAAAATGAGATACTGTGGAAACAAATGATAGATATGGAAAAGAGAATGTACAAAATGGAAAAGACAATATCAAAGAATATTGTGGTGATGATAGGAATGAAGCTATCGACGGAGGATAAGCATGATATGAAGATAGGGTTAGAGAATTTTATGAAAAGCACAATGCAGGTAAACGTAAACATAAGAGAAGTGATAAAGATGGGAGAGGCAGTGTACAAGATGGAGTTGCAAAGTAGTAGGGATAAAGACGCAGTGATGAAAAATAAGAGTAAACTTAGACAAATAAAGGAGAGAATATATATAGACAACGAAATAACACAAGGCGAACAAGAAATACAGAGGAAGCTTAAACAAGTGGGAGATAAAGAAAGAAAAGACGGGAAAAAAGTAAAAATAGGATACCAAAGAATTACAATTGAAGGAAGGGAATATAGATGGGATGGAGAGAAAGGGGCACTGCTTGAGAGCGGACAGGAAAACGAGGGCAGAAACTCAAAAAACTAAAAAGAAGAAGAAACAAACTGGGTATGGAAATCAATGAAGCTAAAACAAAATATATGAAGATAGGAAGAACTGAAATCAATACGCGAGGCTACCTGAGAACAGAGAACCACAAATTTTAGGAAGTTTCATCGTTCAACTGCTTAGGTGTAATAATGGACAGGAATGGGAAAGAGAGAGTGAGACAAAGAATATTAAAAGGACTACAAGCTTTTGGACGAAATAGGTCACTACTGAAAAACAAAACACTAACGAAGAAAACCAAGATCCAAGATTTACAAGACTTTAATAAGGCCGGTCATCACGTATGCAATGGAGACTACAGCAATCACTCAAAAGAACAAGAAGACCTAAAGATAGCAGAAAGAAAAGTTTTAAGAGCAATATTAGGGCCGCACGTCACAGAACAGGGAGTAATAAGACCGAAAACTAACAAAGAAATAGAGGATCAACTTGGGGGAGAAAATATTATAAGATATACTAAAGCTCAACGGCTCCAATGGGCATACCACATCATGAGAAGGAAACCAACGGATATGATAAGAAGGATAACCCAGTGGATTCCGATATGGCCCAGAGGTAAGGGGCGACAAAGGAGGAGATGGAGAGATGCCGTGGAGGAAGACGTAAAGGTGATGAAAATAACCGATTGGAGATCAAAAGCAAGGGATAGGAAAGAATGGAGGAAAATAACACAGGCCGCCAGGACTCATAGCAAGCTTTAAAACACAGGGAGCAAGAAGAGTAGTTCACCTCATCAAATAGAACTTCAAAAACGTCATAAGGCGTTAGCCATAGCCCAAAGGGCTGAAAGGCTTGATGACGATGATGATGACATAGAATAAACTGCAATGCATAGCACCACGCGATAAAGGACCAAAAAATAATAAGAAAATTCCTATACACTAACGTCCGATCGCTTTTTGTTTTCACGTTACAGGCTGTTGAGGTTTTCCATTAATGTGTGGGCAGGTATAATCGATAATTATCTAATTGGTCCAGTTCGATTGCCCAGAACTGAACACTTTATTAGAAGATGTTCCATTGGATATTATAAGAAAAATGTACTACATGCATGACGGTGCGCCAGCTCACTATTCTCGAAGGGCATGGGAACTTCTTCAAACAAGATTTGGAGATAGGTGGATTGGTCGTGGGGGACATATACCATGGCCAGCTCTTAATCCTTTCAATTTTGCATTTTGGGGGTTTATGAAAAAAACTGAAGAGCAATTATGGAACAGAATTGTGGAGTCTGCTGATACATTTCGTAATAATCCGAACATATTTCAAAGATGCCGTCAATCATTAGTACAAAGATTGGAAAAGTATATTCAAGAATAAGGTTACCAAATTGAACACCTTATGTAGAGCTAAATACCTTACATTTTTAATGTTGTTTTATTAAATGAAAGCCTTTTCAATTAATAAAAAACTTAACAGCCTGTAGCTTGAAAACAAAAAGCAATCGGACATTAGTGTTTACAGTTTCTTTTTATTACTTTTTGGTCCTCTATCGCCGGGTGCTATGCACTGCAGTTTATTCTATGTCAGCCTGTATATATATATATATATATATGTGTGTATGTATGTATTTCATGATATTTTTATATCTATCTTACACATAGTCTTTCTGCCACTAATAGGTCAAATAAACAACTATAGTTGAGGCAATATTTATTTTTCAGAACACCTCCATCAGTGAAAATATAACTACATATATGTATAAACAAGTATTTGTTTTTTATTTCGGAACTACCAACATAATGAATAATGACTAGGATTTCTTGACATATAGGATCTGTAAAAAATTTTTTACGATATTATTAAAACCAACTGTTGTAATGTGTGACAGTACCTTGCCAAAGGTTTTATTCTGATGAAATGAAAAAGTCATTTTAATAAATTACTATATACATTATTTCAATTCTGAACATCGGTTCTGAAATTAATAGTTATAACATCTTTTTTATGTTTATCATTTCGCGTGTTAGTAAAAATAACTTTGTTGCGATAACTTGAAATGAAAGTTATGTTTATATTGTTTTTATTAAATTTCTTAGCTCAAACCTTTTTTATAAAGAATAGCGTTATAACTTTTATTATCATTATTTTTAATATGTACATATCTCTATTATATAATTTATTAATTCTATTTTTATTAAATCGTAAATAATAATATAATTATTATCTCAACTACAGTTGTCTAATTGAGCTATCAGTGGCAGAAATGCTAGGTATTAAATTATACATTACATAAATTTACAGTTAAAAGAAAAATCTGATATTGATATGAGAAGCAATACGATATTTGATACAGTATTAAACGAAAATAGAGTAGAATCAGATTCGTTTAGACTGGAAGCATCATCAGCCTTCAACTGTGTCGTGCATATCCACTGGATTCCAACAGAATCTGATCTAACAGCAACTTTGCCCCGTGATAACAAAAAACAGTAAGTCCTTTAATACATTCCTTAATCGATCAATGTCTAACTTCGAAACATTAATCCGTAGAAGAGCAGGCCTAAAGAGTCAAGTAACCCGTTTTTCAAATTTCTTAAAGGGATTGGAGGCAGAGAACTATAATGACGAGGTTGGACAATTGAAAAGGCGCATAGACAATCTTAGTAACATTTGGATATAATTTGACCAAATTCAAAGTGAAATTGAAACCTTAGCCCAAGACCTTAATGAACACGATAGAGAGCGAGAAGTATTCGAAGATGAATACTATCGTTCAATAGGAATAGCACGTGTGATCATTGAAAGGCATAGTCAACCAAAACCCAAAAATCTTAATACCCTACAAGTGGACGCTACTAACGTAAAGCTAGCTACTATTAACATGCCTACCTTTGATTATTCGTACGGTATGTGGTATACCTATTCAGCAGCCTAATACATTCAAGTAGCACCGTATCTGATATTCAAAAATGTTATTATTTACGAATATCCCTAAAAAGCGATGCTGCTCATGGCATACCGGCATTAGAAGTGTCCGAAACTAATTATAAACTTGCATGAGATTTACTCAATTAACGATTTGAAAATAAACACCTCATGGTACGCAATCATGTTCAATTTGAAGGCGGCTACAAGGGAATCATACAGCGCACATCGTAAATTATTAGATGACTTGCTGAAACACATAAAAGCGATGCCTCTCATTCGATGGCACATTGTACTATTTTTACGGACCCCCTCCCCTCCACTCTCCACTCAGAGCGTGTACCAAAAATTGATTGAAAGATAAACTGTTATGCTTAAATTGCTTAAGAAAGGGTCACTTCGTCAATAATTCCAAATCAAAATCCAACTGCAACCGCTGCAACAATAGGCGTCACATGTTCATTCACATTGGATGATCCCTAGATATACCGTCAATACCGAGTACTTCCGCTCAAAATATTTCCGAGGTCGCATTAACAAGCTGTAGACAAATAGTTTTTATTCGCAAACGTTATTGTCCACTGCACGGGTATTATTACGCGATTATCAAAGGTGCTGGTTAGATTGTAGACTATTATTAGATAGCGCTTTGCAATCAAACTTCATCACTAACGAATTCTATACGACTCTTAAACTACCGATCATTCTCATAAATTCAACAATCTTGGAGGTAGGTCAAAGGAGTCTCAGTATCAATAAGAAGTTACAGGGACTTGGAGGATAGACGCAATATATTCCAAACCAAAATTGATTGCTTCGTATTACCTATAATCACCATCTGCCTATTGTCCCGTTTGATATTCCATCCTTAAATATCATGTACACTTAGCAGGTCCTGCCTTCAATAAGCCAGACAAAATTGATTTATTACTACGTGCAAATATGTTTTGGCAACTATTGTGTGTAGCGCAATTAAAATTATGCGAACAGAAGCCCCTGTTACACAAAACCAAATGTGGGTGGATAATATACGGATCATTAGCAATCCTGTCTCTGCCTCATGGTCGGTCTAGTTGCAATTTTAGTCTTAGTTTACACAAGCAAATCGAAAATTTTGGGCATTAAAAGAGTGCAATTCAACTCCTATACAATCAAGTGAGGCAGAAGCATGCGAACAGCATTTTTAAATTCACATAAAGGTGACCTAGAGGCCGTTTCGTAGTACCGAGGAGCAAATGAAACGCGGTAACAACAAGCGACTTGCATTACGCCGTTTCTTTGCCCTTTATCCTAAATGCAGTATTATAATTTGACTACACTCAATTTATGAATGAGTAAAAGCGCCTAGGCCACATGAAAGTCATTAAAGAACCCGCGAATTAAAATGCTAGTCCAGCTTACTGTCTACCACATCATGCAGTCTTTAAGGCTTCCAGTGCCATCACGAGAACATCACCACCGGCCGACCTATCGGTTAACGATCTACAAATGGTGGCCCCGCTGTACAAAATCATCTGTCTTCCATATTATTACGATTCAGAAAACATCTGTTTACATTGACGGCGGACATAGAAAAATTTATTGCCAAATCCTAATATCAGAGGATGATTGCAAGTATCATCGGATTTCTTGGAGATCAGATCTATCAGAAAACCTGCAATGCTATGAATTTCAAACCGTAACTTATGGAACCGCATCTGCCCCGTTCTTAGCAACACGGTGTCTTAAACAATTAACTATAGAGTATACTGTTCAGTACATGCAACGTCATCATTAATGACTTTTATATTGACGACCTACTAATCGGGGCCGATTCAATCCAAGCCCTGAACGAATTAAAAGATAATCTCAATTCTATATTAACCTCCGCTGGATTTAACTTCCAAAAATGGTTAAGCAATTGCCACTGGGAATTTGCAATGCGGAATTTTGCAACGAAGTTCAAATCGGAGAAAACACAGAATCTAAAACACTGGGTATTCTGTGGAATTCACCTACATATTCATTTAAATGTGAAACATCCAATGCTTTATCAAACCAGCCTGTAACCAAGCGAAATATATTGCTCTTTACCGGGAAAATCTTTGATCTTCTAGGTACCATCACAGTCGAAGCAAAATTAATCATTCAAGCTCTTTGGCAGTGTCGAATATTCTGGGATGAGTCTATTCCCATCGATATACATTACAAATGTCTAACATCTGTAGACGAATTAACCGAACTAGGTACGATTCATATACCGCGCCAATTATACAAGGCAATGTAAAAGAAATTGAATGTCATAGATTTGTAGATGCCTCTAAAAGGGCTTATGGGGCTTATGTCTACGTACGATCTGTAAATAATGCCACCATTACATAAAATTAGAACTAATTAAATCGAAGTTGAACAAACATAAAACATATCTTTCAGTTGATATTTCCTATAATCTGATTCCAGAATTGCTCTTAGTTGGATCAACTCAAATCTCTCATGCTGGCAAACCTCTGTTGCTAACAGAATGTCCGACATCAAAACACACACTATGTTACACTGGCGCTATTACTAAAAAGGTAGTACTACGACGTTATTTGTGGACGGGCAGGCTCAAATTCCCTTTCAAAAACTTCAGCAAACTCACCGCCGTGAAAGTGTAGATTAAGAGAAAAATCAGACGCTAGGAAGTGTAAAATAATTGTAAAATACCGACAAAAGCCACCTCAACTTCAACGGCCATTTACAGACAATCGGCTGGATAGAACCCCAATTTTCTTTTATGGGATACTGCTATAGAGTGTGCACTATAGCACCTCCAATTTACAAAGGAATCCATCTGTAACAAGTTTGCCAAAATCCCGGTCGAAGCTGCGGATGTCGCATGTAATGCACGCAAAACCGTCGGAAACCCGACGAAAAGCCGAACGGTTCCGAACGGCTGCGGCAAACAGACGGTTGCAAAAACAGCGATATCCGCAGATCCGCAGATCCGCCGGATAAATTTTGATGCAAACAATTAGAACAGGTTCAGGAAAGAGTAATTAAGGTCGCCACCAAGCCCTGACTTCCCCAAATTTCAACCCGTCAAAGTTGGACGACGAACGCCCAATTTCAGCGCATTACGATAAACCGGCCGATATCTTCGAATCGGCCGGATACAATTAAGTTTAATTAATTTAAGACTATTTATGTACATTTATTTACGCCTTAATAGGTTTCCTTTGTCTATAAAAATGTAATTTCAGCATACACGGTGCGAACAAAAATTGTCGAAATGCCGAGTCGGCAGTATGACCGCCTATATTTATACTTTCAACCGCCCGTTGACAGGCTCCACAAATCTCTCCCGAAGCCGAACGGCAGCGGACGAAAATCTAATGGAATCATCGCCGAACACACAACGACGAAAAACGACGCGCGACAAGCCAACCACGGTCGTTTAGCGTCCCTTTCCAGAAGAAATCGGCCAATGAAAGCAAAATAGGAGGGACAAAATACGTCGAAAAATCCAATGAGGCGAAAAACAAGCGAGCGAAAACAATTGGTGTCAAAGACGCTTGTTCCCCACTGCAGATTTTCGTCAATCGAACGTCTAAGAAGCGCGGAGCACTGACGCCAAAGCTTCAAAGTCGCCTTGAGCGTTGGGTTGCGGTCAATTAGCTTTGGCCCAGGTTCCTGCAATATAGGAACTCGCCTGAGGATCCAGAACCTGGCCAGGGTGCAGGACCAGACTTACCCAGAGTCTAGCGATCTGCCCGGACGGCCTGCGTCCCGCTTTGGGCCCGGGACTCGCCACGAGAGGCTCTCGCACCGACCCCACCTGGTCGAATTTCTTTTTTCGAGCACGGATCGGACCCCTGGCGGTCCAGCGATCTGCTCGCCTCTGCGAACCGACCTCCACGGTCAGCGCTAATCTCGAGCACGGATTGCACCACCACGGTCCAGCGATCCGCTCATTGTAAGCGTGCCGTACTGCGTATGTATTGCTTTCGACTGTGCATTTATTAATTGCGCTTGTATTTATTCTATTGTACTTGTGCATTTATTATTTGTACTTGTATTTCCACTGTGCATTTATTTTATCGTATCTGCGCATTTATTATTTGTACTTGTATTTATTCTATTGTACTTGTGCATTTATTATTTGTGCTGGAATTTCCACTGTGCATTTATTATTTTGTGCTCGTATTTCCACTGTGCATATATTCTCTTGTACTGGTGCATTTATTATTTGTATTTCCACTGCGCATTTATTGCTTGTCTATGTACATATTTAATTGTTTATTATTAATCTTTTACCATTTATCTAGTTATTCGTTGTATATTTACCATTTCATTTTTATATAATAAACCTGTTCTTTTCGCCACACGCTTATCACTAGGGAGCGGTCAGCCAGAACGGCCGAAGGACCAGTGGTTGCATCGAGCACTCGTACATCGTTGCATTTGTTGCGCTACAGGCAGACGTTGAGCTAAGCCCTGGGATCCAATAGATCCCATCCGTCACCAACGTTAAGACCTTCCCCAACAAACCACTTGCCCGTAGTAGTTCACAGCGTAACAGCTAGAAAAGAACAATCGCTCCATGTGAGGTCACACGATAATCAAGCAGACATAGTGTCACCGGGTATTCGACTTAAGGAATTAAGTAACTCTTCGTTATGGTGGCACGCTCCCATCTGGTTTTCCCAGGACAGAGGCTTGTGGCCACACGAATCGTTCATAATACCTGTAGATGAATTAGCAGAGATGCGTAAGTCTATAACGTTATTTGTACGGCCAAATCAATGTGATTTATTTGGAAGATTTTCTGAATCAACACGATTGCAGAGGATTACCTCTTGGATGTCACGAATCATTCACAATTGCTGGGTGTCACATTCATAGACACGAATAGGCCCACTTACGGCAAATGAATTACATAACACCTTTATACAGTTAATTAAAAGGTTCCAAGGAGAATGCATTCCATGGGAATTGAAAGATCTTGCTAGCGGTAACTACCAAAGGTTAAAGGGTGATGCAGCTTCACTGCATCCATTTAGAAGAATAGTAGAATCAGGTGAGCCGAATTTACTTTATGCCGGTCGGTGATTGAATCAAGTCAGCCGAATTTACTTTAAACAAAAGACATTCTCCTATATTGGCTAAAAATCATAATTTAACGAATTTAATAATACAATACGAACACATTTGGTTGTTGCATTATGGTCCGCAAGGCGGATTGTAGAAAGATACTGGCCAAATGCAGGCAGGAGTCTTGTCAAAAGGATTATTGGTAAATACATCACATGTTTTAAAACAAACCCTCCACATTCAGATCACTTAGTGGGGAATCTACCCAAATATCGCTTAAGCGCAGGTCACAGATTTCATAATTGCGGTGTTGATTATGTAGGTCCTTTTTAATTAAAGGAATGAGGAGTACAAAATGTAAAATTTATTAAGTCATTCGTTTGTTTATTTATATGCTTCAATACAAAGGCAATACAGTTAGAACTAGTACGTGACCTCACAATCAAGGCATTTGTAGCAGCCTTACGTAGGTTTGTTGTTAGACGAGGTAAACCCCATGCAATGTTTTCGGAAAATGCCTCTAACTTTATCGCAGTGAAAAAGGAATTAGCTTCGTTGTCTAATTTCATAAAGGTAAATGGGGAGAATCTTTCGAATTTATTAGCTAGTGAAGGTATAGAATGGCATTTCATTCCACTGTGGTCCCCACATTTCATAAATCGATCAAAACGCATTTAAAACGTGTATTAAGAAATGCATTACTTTGTTTCGAGGACTTTACAACTGCTTTAACGCAAATAGAAGCAATTCTCAATTCAGGTCCAATAAGTCCCATCCTAAACGATTCCTAAGGACCTAAATCCTCTCACACCGGTTTATTTAACGTCAATTCCGAATCCACCCGTGATCAATGTAAAGGACCATCGCCTAAACCAGTAGCAAAATATGCAGAAGTTAAGACAGCATTTCTGGAATAGATGGAGCAAGGAATACATGTCAGAGTGACAAGTTAGATCAAAATAGGAAACGGACGCCGAATCGATAAAACTAGGTGCCCCGTTTTAGTTCGAGAACAAAATCAACCCCCACTCCATTGAAAATTGGCAAGTGTGATCCAGACCTATCCACGCGCTCAGTACGTCAAGTATGTATCTTGCCCATACCAACAGATTAGTGCTGTGTGTGTTGCTTCAGTTCTTTTTTATGTCACAAACTTAATACCAGTGTATGTTTTAAATCATAATCAATTCTATGTTCAATTTGTGCACCTGTCTTCAATTCAAAGGATATTTACTTTTCAAAGGGGGCGGCATGTTAGTATTCTCCCGAACAACAGTTGTTCTTCAAATTATGACATGATGTCATTAAGCGAATGACTATAGAGGTCTCTGGCAATAAAAATTGCTAGCTTGAGGATTTGATTTACGCAACCGGCCGCGAACGCAATCAATCGGGGTGAACTTAGGTATAAACACACAACAACGAATTTCGCGATACATATTCTAGTGTATGACATTGTAAAATAAATCATAGTGTTGTACAATTGATCTTCATTCTAACAAGAACAGGAAACCCAACCACAACACTGTACAAGTTAGAACCTCGGATAAGCCGATTAGTGCGATGTTTTAATCATTTCTGCTGGATGAAAATGTATGCTGTAAAAAATATCAACCGGCATCAAGACGCAGAAAGGCCGGTACAATCCAAGATTTTGAAATTAGTGAAAGACTAAATGGCTTTATTACATGGTTTAGTAATTGTAATGGTAATAGTTTTAAGAATATTGGTATGGCTACATGAAAATTAGTTATTTACAGTAGATACTTAGCTTGAGATGTCGGTTCCACAATATTTCAATAGTTATTAGCAGTTTTCAAAAAGATGGCAAAGTCGTACCTTGATGTTTTTTTATTTTCCAACAAATTAACAGTTATCGAGGCAATGCAGAATTTTGCAATTAACACTATTTATGTCTATAGTCTATAGAGGCGGCAAATGATATTTTCCACCAAATGGTAACATTATCAGGTAATATATTTACTACTTTAATTTCTGTGCTATTCAGGCAATTCGTACCTCCTTTGAGACCCCTCATCATTACAGTGGAACCATATCAATATTATATTATCCAGGATAACAACTACGTTAAACACTTTTGCTATTGTTAAGACTTGTTCTGATCATTTAATAGAAACATCCACCTCCCAAAGTGATCAATAAATAGTTAAAATATCAACTTTACAATTATAACTAGAAACTATAGGTCAGAAGATTTCGATTTAAATGGTGAGTAAGTTAATTCTTACCCAAGTTATATACCGAGATCAAGTGCAACTGTCACGAAATTTTGCTGTGGCAACACTCAACTATTAGTGAACCTGGTTAAAATTGGACAAAAATTCAGTGCCGTTCCAACGGAAAATTACTTTCTTAATATCACATTTATGAAGGCAGTTCACAAGTGGAAATGTACAGATTGCTATTGTTTTTAATTTTTTTATTTAAAATTTGAACATGTACTGAAATTAAATAACGTAATATATGACGATTTGCTTCTTTTGGGAGTATTGCTGGTATTAGATAGAAATAAATAACGCAAAATGTTAAATTTATTTGGGAGTTGAAAATGATAACAGGACCATTCAAATAAAATTTTATTCACACTAGCTGCTCTATATGACTACCACTATTTTCTATGAAAATATTACATCTTTGTTTCATATTATCAAACACATTCTGCAAACTTTCAACACTTATATTTCTAACTTCTTCAGTAACTGCAAATTGTAATTCTTCCAATGTGTGTATGCGATTCATAAACGAGCTGGCCAACAGTTATGGCTAATTACTGTGTTTGAAAAGTATTTTTCTAAGAACCTTAAGTTTTCATAACTTGTCTGTGCAGTTGCTCGGTCTTGCTGAAAGTAGCCTCTTTGCAATTCGTCAATTGATCAATAAATGCTTGCAATATTAAACTACGATAGTTTTTCCCATTAATATTATGATTAGAAAAGATTGGACCGACGATCCTTCTCCGGCTCATGGCAATCCGTATCCCTAACATCAGTGGATGTAATGGGACGTCAACTAGAGTATGCGGATTATCGGTTGCGCATGTTCTATAATTTTCTGAATTCACAAAGCCACTGAAATGAATCTGTGGTTCATCAGGAAAAAATGTGTCATCTAAAATATCATCAGTATTAATGATTACATTAAACCTTTGGCAATATTGAACGTGTTGTATCGGATCATGTGGCTGTAATTGAGGGACAATGGAGACTTTATATGAATGCATATGCAATTTCTTCTTTAGGGCCGTTTGACAGCTTCCATAAAAAGGCCTAATGAATATTAAAAATTACATTATGCTGTATTATTTCAATGAAGTCTTTTACTCTGTCTGTAATCATAATTGGCGTATTGATATTTTGGATTTTGGAGTAAGCATTGTTGAACATTTCAACTTATCCCTTTGTTAAGGTACTCTCTCTGCCTATATGTTTTGCTTCATTTACACTACCAGAATTCAAAAGTGGGTTAACAACTCTGTTTAAATGTTGTGAAAATATGTTGCAGTTGACATCCATTTCGGCATACATTTTCCTAAGCTGTTCGTAACTATTCTGACGTGAATACTCCCAATTGCTTGCATCATTTTGTCCTCCTCTGCCATGATTTATATATCAGAAAAATATTTATAATTCATATTGTAATACACAAATATAACCTACAAACCACACCAAATTAGCTCTGAAAAGTGCTGATTTCTTTCTTCAAATAAAACAGGTAAAAACAACGGTGTTAAATAAATCAAGGGGTGATATTGGTGTGGTGTTAACGATGTTAAGATTCCGTATTGTAACGAGTGCAAGATTCTTGGCGTAACACTTGACAGCAAACTTCGTTTCAAAACGCAGGTTTCGATGCTTATTCGCAGTTCATTTCATATTCTTAAATTACTGTTCCCCAGTAGACATATATTGAACACCGATACTAAATTGCTTTTATGTGATCTCTTGATATTATCCAAATTTAATTATTGTGATTTTCTATATGGCCCATGCCTTGACAGCGTTGACTCTGGAAGGGTTCAGAGAGTGCAGAATGCGTTTTACTTATGGTATTCGTAAATACTGCCATATATCTTACAAACTGAGGGAGGCAGAGTGGCTGGATATGAAGAGGAGAAGACATTTGCATACAGCGGTATCTTATAAGAAGATACTAATTTGTCGGACACCCGCTTATTTAGCAAGGAGGATTAGGTATAGGACTGATGTTCATAGTATTAATATTCGGAGACGTGACTTACTCACTCCTCCTGTTTACAGGACTGCAATTTTTGAGCGATCTTTCTCGTTCAATATTACAAGAATAATTAATTCATTGCCTCCATGTCTCAGAAATATGCCATTGCTTGGGTTTAAGCGGGAATTGCGCAAGATTCTACTGCAGTCTCAGTTGGATGATTAGCTGATTAGTACTAATTTGTGAATATGTTAGTGACGGTTGCAGTCACATATGTATTGCTCTCTGGTGGTTTTCCTTTTCATTGTTTTTTTTGTATTATTGTTTTCTTCTCTTTTCTTTGTCGCATTTATTTTTCGTATGATGTATATACATATATATATGTATGTATATATATATATATATATATATATATATATATCGTATATTATTTAAATGGTTAGGAAGAATAGCAGACTTTGTCTGAATCCTACACCTATTGGTCAGATAATAATGATTGTAATTGTTAAGAAGACAGGAAACGTTTATTGTACAAAAATTGTGTTAAGATTCATTCATTGTAAACATTTATCTAAATTTGCCATCTGTATGATTAATAAAGGTCATTATTATTATTATTATTATTATTATTATATTAGCAAAAAGAGGAAAATAGTAAAACAACAACAACAAACGGCACTGGAATAGGTAATGAAGATAGGAATACCTTTGCGAAACCACTACAAATTGTTAGTTAATTCGCACCGAAATTTAAGTCGTGACAGTTCCATTTGATCACGAGATATATACCAAATGGTCTTTTTTATTACGCTCGGGTGAACACGAACAATGATTCCAGAAGGATGCGGAAGTAAAACTTGTTTCGCGCAGGCGTTCGGTGTGTGATACTCATTGTGCATGCTTTAGAGTTGTGCAGTGCTCGTTGTGTGGTTTTTGTCTTGGGCGTTAGCCGTATATCGCTAGTGATACTGAATTCCCCCAGTTTTCCACTGAAAATGGTAACTTGCCGAAATACGTATCTGGATTTATTTCCGAAAGGTGTGGTAAGGGTAATTTTATTTATTTTTTATGTATTATTTTAATCACAGTCCCCTTATTCTTATTTGCTTTGTATGTTAGTATAACAAAAATTTACTCACAATCGGCTGTAACAATTGATTTAAAAAGGGTTTGTCATTTAACAAAGATGATTCTCCATCTTTTGCACAAGAATTAATTTCGGTGAGAAACAGCTCCATCTGGAGATCACCTCTGCCTTGCCCTTCAATCAAAAGAGTCACAACATTGGGTCAAAAATGAAAACCAGTATTTCTGTATGTTTTATGTTCAAAACAAGGATAACGGTATTAATTACCGGTGATATTAAAGATAATTAATAATAATAAATAGCTCTAGAGGTATAGGAGGCCCATGGCTTGGCATGGTTGGTGATCTTCTTCCATTCTCGCCTATCATTAGTCTTTTTTGTTCCAGTTTCTGATCCCCCATTTCGCTATATCTTCCTCCACTTGTTTTTTCCATTTAGTCCTGGGTCTTCCTCTTCGTCTCCTCCCTCCAGCCTCGCTCTCCAGTAATATTTTGGGTATTCTGTCTCTAGGAAGTCTCATTATGTGGCCCATCCAACGGATTCTTTGGGCTTTAATTAGACCGATGATGTTTGGTTCATTGAAAAGTGTTCATAATTCATCGTTTGTTCTTCTTATCCACACATCGTTCACACTTCTTCCACCGTATATCTTCCTCGGCACCTTTCCTTCCCATGCCGCCAGCACTCTCTCTTCTTCCCTATTTAGTGTCCATACTTCACAAGCAAAGAGGATTACCGGTCTCACTACAATTTTGTAAATCCTGATTTTCAGGTTCCTCGATAGTAACTTATTCCTAAATACGCTGTGTAATCCCCAAACACACACCTGCTCGCCGCTATCATCCTTGCCTGTAGTTCGTCTTTATTATCTGGATGTTTCGTGATCTGAACTTCTAGGTACTTGAATTGCTCCATCTCCTCAATATGTATGCTTTTTCGATTTTCCAGCACAATGTTCATTTGAGTATTCTGTCTTTTCTTGTTTGTCCACACCATGTACTTAGTTTTGCCTTGGTGCAGTTCCAACCCCATTTTTTCCGCTGCTCTCACTAATCGTGTAGTTAGTTCCCTCAGCACCGCTTTACTCCTCGTAACTAAGGCTACGTTATCCGCGTATGCGAGGCATTGATGTTTTTTATAAAAATGAGACCTGTTCTATGTAGTTTTGCCTCTCTTATTTCTTTTTCCAGCACCAGATTGAACAGCAATGAAGACAATGAATTCCCCTGTCGCAGTCCATTGTTGATTTCGAATTTTTCACCCTAACCGTGTTTACCGAACCTTGTAAAGTCATTTTTACCAGTCTCAGCATTTTGCCATTTATTCCCAGTTCCTAAACATAATTAGATTCTTTATATTAGAAAGGAAGTAAAAGGCAAAACAAAAATGTATATAAAAAGAATATCTATCGAAAGAACTTGTTTGCGATTGGGCAAACCGTTTCAAAATGGCTGTACATGACGATGGGAGAGGGTGCACCAATCATAGGTGTTACTCATCGTGTATTTATACCTGGTGATCAGACAGTCATTTCTGCGCTCTACCTGAAAGGTTTGAAGCGTTTGAGAGCAATGGTGGCTCACGTTTGCTCGAAATTGGTAAAGTAAGGATGGTTGCTGCTCAAAAATGAAGAGTCGAATGAAATGAACCCGTTTCGAAGGAATCTAAGAAACCCAAACGACCGCGTGTGATTAAGGAGATAACTTCAGAAGAGTTCAAAAATTGTTTCTCGAGTTGATAACATCATTGGAAACGCTGCATCGAGTTAAGAGGGAAAACTTACAGCTTAATTTTATTATGCCGCTTAGTATACGTTTGTAAATAAAAAAGTCTTGCTATTTAATTGCCGTACCTCGTACATCAAATAACAAGCAACCCGTTAATATTTTCGGTCATGACTATCACTACGAAATGGAAAATCTATCCGGCTGTTGTTGATATTCATGTTTAGAAGTCGTTTCTATTCAGTAGGCATACCTTAATGTATGTAAGTTAAAATTATTGAAAGAACAGTAAAACATAAGAACACGTATGTCTATAGAAAACATACGCGAGTACACTTTCGACTCCAATAAGGAGGCTTTCCCTTCACACCCGTAAGGAGAAAACTACTAAAAATCTTTCACGGATTACATACCTTTAGGTAAAACTAAATTAGAATGAAATCGTATATACTACAGTAGCTGCAAAGCAATAGTATATTTAACTTCTATTTTGTTAGAATTATACGAATTATTCTCAATTATGCGCATTATGTAATCATATTAATTATAGCCTACCTTTCCTTTAGCGTTTTAGAAGCAAATATAAGTACACAATTATACTTCACTTCGATATATCAGATTCCAACTTTGTTAGAAGTTCGGGTACAAGTCGATGCAATAAGTGACCAATGGAAAATGCAACTAAGGATAGTACGTTTTACGGTAGCATAGTCTGGTTGACATTAATTGGGGAAACTGTAAGTTATGTTTCTGCAAAGTTAATACTATTTCGAATTGTTAATTGCGCAGCTTTATTATTTGTAATATACTTCGTCTTTGAAAATTTCTTTTATTTAACTGGAGAAACGTTTATTAAAACTCTACAGTCATTTATTATGTTTTGGCATGTAAGTTTGCATTGCGCATATGTTTTACATTAGTCGAATCACGTATCATTTTAGATTCTGCTAAAATATCTGCATATTATCTACTACAGGAGAAATATAGGGGAATTAATCACAGCTTCAATAACTAAGTTCTGGGAATATAGAAAATTCGGCAGTGATGCGAAGAAGAGTGCCGAACAGTATTTTCAAGTTGTTAAACTCTTCCAAATAATACATCCAGCGGGAACTTTCGGAATAGTGTGTCTATTCTTCCTTCGGCCAAGTTTTAATAGAAATTACGTGTTTCCTATGTATTCAATGATCCCAGATTCAATTCCTTTGGATAGCATTTTATTGTTTGTTCAATATTACTGTGTATGTATTGGAGTTGTAGTTGTACCAAGCTGTGATTTAATTTATTTGGTATTGTGTATTCACATGGTTCTCCAAATTAAGCTATTAAAGCGTAAGCTTCTGCAATCTATAACACACTACAGTAAAAACAAAAAGGAAGAAGTGGAAAACTGCTTAAATTATCACCAGTTTCTATTGATGTAAGTGTACCAACAAAATTAGTATGTATTTCTTAATTTTCCAAACTGCAAGGCCTCACATTATGTTTATACTAAGCGAGTTCATTAAACGCATACCGATCCGGAGGAACAACCCATTCGGTATAACAAATTCATTTGATATGCAAACTTCCCTTTCAATTCACTGCCCGAAGAGGTCGTGATTCATGCGGCTGTTTTAAATTCTCGCAGGGATTTCTCCGCATATTTCACTAATGCTTTGATTGGCACGATATGCGTCAAAATACTGATCATATATAGTTTCTAACTGCAAATAAACAATTAAGTACATTGAGTTAATACAAAAGAAAGTTTGAACCAACTTTGAAATTAGATCTTCTCATCTCATCAAAATTAGTCACACCCTTCAATCACCAGTAATGCATGCCTGAAGTATGTACGTTACAATTTATCACTTTTTTGGAGATAATATATTCAGCATATGTTGAAAAATTCTTTATTCGGTTGATTTTCTAAATGTTTCAAGTTTTAATTTGAAAGCTCCCAGGGCAGGCACAGGGGTCTTGAAAAATAGGTTAATTCCTGCTATTGGTTCACTTATGTTTCAAGTTAGATCACAGAAAACACAAATTATTGATTCAGTTATCACTAGTTAACTACATACGAATAAGATTAACTACAAGAACAAAAACGTAGTAACATATTCAAATCGGACCACTTTGCAACATAACTTTTATTCACGGATGATATCATGGTATTTGATCTTTATTACTATCGCTATGTACGCCAAATAACTTTTCACATCTTAGTCCTATCTGTGCTATTAGAAACTGCTTCACTGCTATTGCTATTTTTACTACTTGCTCCGCTTTTAACTGAACTTTAAAGCTGTTCAAATATACCCCATATAAAAATGATTATTTAATCCGTGTCTTTTATTTATGCCTGTTTTGTTGATCACAAAGATGCTGGATATATCGAGTACTACCTTGAATCGTGCGCAACTATCGTCATACATTTTCTACCTAATTAACACTAGTTATGTCCGCTGCCACGACCTATTAAATTAGTTTTGTTTTCAGATACCATGTATACAAATTGCATATTCTAATTATTGACGGGGACAGAATTATGCCTCACCAATTATGAATCGCAAGTGTAGACTATAGTTTCGTTCTTATTAGGAATTGTCAATACGGTGTCCTCGGTTTGTGATTAAGTGAACACTTCTTTCTCCCAGATATACATTCAATATTCAAAATGCAAAATGTAGCCAAGAAATTGGCTTCACCTCATGAATTTTTTTGTTATACCTGAGAAACTTCAACTCTTATCTGGGGTCGGACTGAAAGCCTAAAATCCAATTGTAAATAGTACATCATACTACATAGACAACTACATTCACACACACAATATACAATGCATACACTCATATTTACACTTGGAATTACAACTCATCAGCTATACATTTGCCGATCAATCGATAGTTTGTATCCATATCGTTAGCAATTATAAAAATAAATTTAATAATAATGCTAATATAAACATTGAATGTTTGGTGTGTCTCCTATAAGTTGCCTAATCTTGTTATTGGGTGTTGGGCAATTTTCATCTAAAACAATTGCGTCGCAGGCGAAAGTCTCGATTGTCATTATATTATACGAGCACTGTTTTTTTTCAAGCTTCGATTGCACAGTATGAATACCAGGTAGGCGGCGAACGTATTGGTCCAGTCCAACACGCCATTTCTTATTAAGGTGCTGTAATGTAAACGTGGCTGTCTCTATTGATACACCCGCGAAGTGTGAATTAGGAACAAATTGCAGATTCATATTGTGAAACATTGCGACGCTTATGGAGAGCAATGCAAAACAAAAGAAGAGGCCTGGTGACCTCTGGAATTGTTCTGATCCATGACAATGCTCGTCCTCACATTACTCGTGTAACCCAACGGCTCCTTGTACAATTTCAATGGCATAGTTTCGAGCACCCACCATATAGTCCCGAGCTAGCGCCGAGTGACTATAATCTTTTTCCTGAACTGAATAATAATAATAATAATAATAATAATAATAATAATAATAATAATAACAATAATAATGAACTTTATTACCCAACGGAAACCAATTACAGGGTAATTTAACAGAAATAATTACACGTATTAACATAATTATACAAATAGAAAAAATAACCTAAAATTAATTATATTATTGTAAATAGAAAAGGAATCATTTTAAACCAAAAAAATCCAAAGAAAAATTATAATAATAATAAATATATACAAAAATACAGAATTTAAGAATTAAACAAAAATATCATCAAAGTATGAATTTGCAATATTGATCATCCGGTTTATCGGTGCATTTCTCAAAACATTAGTTTTTGCTGTTTTTAATGCAAAAATCACAGGGAAACGAGCAGATGGCCGGGGCACTTGAAAGCCAATGAGGGAGAGCAAATGAGATGAGTCGACACCACCATGAAGCAACTTATATATAAATCGAGCACCGTGTGCATTACGGCGCTCAGATAAGGATGTCATGTTATGCCTGTCCAAGAGCGATGTGTAGTCAATACCTCTGGGAGGATACATACCATCAATTTTGAAGGAAACAAATTTCAAGAATTTGCGTTGAACACGTTCAATTACTAATTCATAGCAGAGATAATAAGGTGTCCAAACAATAGACGCATATTCCAGAGAGCTGAGAACAAAGGCAAAATATAGTGACTTCAGAGTAGAAGAGTCAGTAAAATATTTAGGGCAGCGCATAACGAAGCCTAAGTTTTTCGATGCTGGCAAACAAAGTTGATCAATATGAGGTGAAAATGTAAGGCAAGCATCACATAACACACCAAGGTCTTTAAAGAGAAGGACAGGACATTCTAGAGTCTGAAGAAGATCATTAATATAAACCACAAATAGCTAAGGTCCCAAGTTTGACCCTTGTGGAATACCAGATACAGATATAAATTCCTGTGAGTTAAATCCATTAAAGCATACATAATTCGCTCTTCCATCCAAATAAGATGCTAATAACTTATTAAAAGAAGGGCTCATTCCTAAAGCACTCAACCTGTGGAGTAAGACTTCATGATTTATGGTATCGAAGGCACAGAAAAGATCAGTGTAGATCACATCAATCTGCTTCTGATTATCCAATTGTTCAGAGATAAACTGGGAAATAGTGATCAGATTTATAACAGTTGATCTCCCAGGAATAAATCCATGTTGAAAAGGTGACAGATGCTGTCTTATGTTGGTTAAAATATTCCAGTATATAAAGTGTTCAAACACTTTAGCAAAATTTGAAAGTATCGACACGGACCTATAATTCTTCAGTTGTGTTCCATCACCCTTTTTATACACTGGAACAATTCTAGAACGCTTCCACAAATCAGGAAAGGTCGACGATTTAATCGATAAATTAATGATACTAGTCAAAGGATTCGCCAATATGTATCGAGCATCACGTATCAAAAAATTAGGGAGTGAATCATCTCCAGCAGTAAATCCAGACGAACATGAAGACATTATATTTAGTACATCATCTTCTGTGATAAAAGGGATTGTAAATGGTAATACATCACCAGATGTAATAAGATCAAGCATAACCGGACTTTGGTTTTGATTACTACGAAATAAATTTGCAAAAGCATTAACAATATCTTCAGGAGTATCAACTAAATTGTTGTCATCATATAACCTTCCTGGAATTCTAGAAGAGCCTTTCTTAGAATTAATAAATGCAACCAATTCCTTAGGATTTTATCTTACAGATCGTTCCGCATGTTGAGCATAAATGGTGTAGGAAGCAGAGATCTGATTTTTGCAAAGAAGCCGCATTCGTTTGGATTCGTCCTCATAATACAAGATGTTCGTTTTCTTCCAACGCCGTCTATAAAAATTCTTAGTTTTCAAATTAGCAATAATTGATGAATTGAACCAAGGAGGATATTTTCTCTTTTTATTATATTGAAGCGGAACTGAACGCCTCAGAACGTTATCAAGCACATCGTAGAAGCAATTGACTGCTAAATTAACGTCACTGAAACTACTAACACAAGTCCAATCAGTATTAAGAAGATCATTATAGAGTTGTATCAAATTTGCTTTACCAAATTGAATCTGAGATAATTACCTGTAGGGAACAAAGGAGGCTTTACTTCAGACTTAAAGTGAAGGCATATATTTAGTGGAGAATGATAAGGATCAACAGGTATAAGCGGAAATAATTCCTTTTCCACAGAGATATCAGCTTGCAAGTTAGATAGGACCAAGTCAGGTAAACAATCATTACAATTTTTAATACTACTAAACTGCATAAAGTGTTCTAATCTACAAAAATTGCGAAAAATTCGAGTTTTGTTGCAATTAGAAGGGGCAGACGAAAATTGAGGCAAATTAAAATCCCCTATAAGTAAAATAGGTTTGTTTAGTAACATAATCTCAAGAGTATCAAAGAAAAGTTCAAAATCACAAGCTGTAATATCAGGAGGAATGTAAACCGCGAGAATATAGAAAGTAAAAGATTGATACATGCATCGACAAAAAATTATATCAATAAGAGATACAATATCATTTAAAATAGAAGTATTCATAATTGTATAACTTATATCATGAATCAAAGCTAACAAAACACCACCACCCCTAGACCTACCTATACAGTCAAGTTTCCTATCAGCTCGAATTATATCGTAATTATCAGGAAATAATTCATAATTAAATATAGAATCATTAAACCAAGACTCAGTTATAACTATAACATCATACATGAACTCGCACACATTTGTATAAAATAAATGAGTTTTCGAACACAGCCCACGGACATTCTGATAATAAAAATTAAGTTCAGTTGGCACTCCGCTGGGCGACTTCGGTTTAACGTTGAGACAATGCTAGGGATGCTATTACTATACTTGATCTTCAGGTTAGGCCCACCAGTTCCAAGACGATTCACCAACTCAGCCTTAACATTCCTGCATAATTGCATTTGCATTGGTGTGCGATCACGAAATATTGATATGCCTGTTAAAGTAGGTGACGATTTTAGTTTCTTAAAATTTTTCAGTATGGTTAATACTGCACTCTCCGACGAAAGAGAAACTTTAATCGGTCTACGGCGAAGTGTCTGAGAAGCATCAAATCTTCCCAATCGCCGAGGTCTTAAACTAACCTCACCAACCCCCAGCTCCGTCGTAATATCCAACATTAATTTAGAATCCACATCGAGTTGTTCTTTATTTGAAGATTCATTTTCCACAGAACCATAAACAATGATATTGCATTTACGTCGTTCACGTTACGAAATCTCCTGAATTATCTTTTCAGCATCCAAAAGTGAGTCAGTGGTAGGGCGATTATCTATGGCTGATTTCAAAACCTTAGTTTCATCTCTCAGCGCTGCGACAACAGATTTGAAAGAGTTGAGATCATTACCCATCTTAGCACACTCAGTACACATCCACAACAAGCCAGAATTGGAATGTATTTTTCTAGCTTCGGCATTAGATAAGTTTACGCAATCTATCTTATAAGAATTGTTACAAATATAACAATTCACAATCAAATGTGATTCTACTGCAACATTACCGTGGCAGCATTTTACCTTATTCATGATAAATAATTTAATTGAATATGTAGCGGGAAAAAGACAGGGACACACACTTCACACTAGCGCTACCGATCGCAGTGACTAACAAAAAATACAAAACACAGAGGATAAAGCGGCAACGGAAAGGATTCTCGAACAGCTAACAAAGGATAATGATGAGCACTTTGTATTAACTAAAAATAACAGATATCAAAAAAGACAAAAGTAAAAAGCAAAGAGAAGATCAATAAAAAGGATGTGCAAAAGTATTAGAACCAAGATATTGGAAACTTACCAATAAAATAAAATAAAAACGCAATAGTAATACCGTATCTTTAACAATGAAAATTACATCAAATGAAAACACTGAAAAACACTACTCACTCATACAAAACACTATAATTAAGGAACTTAAGAACATATGGAAAATAATGAGAAACAGGAGAGCAGAAAAATACGTGTGCATATATGTGCATAGAGTGCATACATATGAAGAAGTGGCTTGGAAGGCAGCGCTTTCAAACTGATCAGGAGCTCAAAGAAACCGTCAAAACTTAAGTCAAATCATTGGCGGTAACATTTTATGCAAAGCTTGTTCACAGATATGACAAATGCCTTGATCGTCAATGTGATTATGTACAGAAGCAACCTTTATTGTACATTGCTTTTGGTAATGAATTCATTTTTTTATATCGGAAGATGAAAAATAACAGCCCTCATACTTACGTCGATAATTGTGCACCAACTTGAGCTAATTAATTGAAGATAGGACTTGCATTGAATTAAACAGGAGCCATCTCGGAGATGAGCTGCAATCACGGCAAAGTTGGTCTGAGGTATTCGCTCTTACTTCATTGTGACCTTTTTTATACTTATCTTATATGATAGTTCTCTACAAACGTTTGTAAACGTTCTGGAAATATAACTATGATTCAAACCAGTCTTGTTTAATTGACCTAACTGTGGTAGATAATTATCACATAAGACTTCATTTAATGTAATTTCCGTCCCTAATTAATTAGCATATGAGTCTGTACTTGGTACATTGTAAGCTAGCGTGCAATTGTAACCTAAATATAATGCATAACTATCGGAGTTTCTGCATAGTATTTGCCTTTTAGAAGAAAACTGCTGAACACCTAATTACAACATTGGGTGGTATACTGTACACAAATCTAAAAGGAGCTCCAGGCGGGTTTCGTCGGAGGATAGTGAAATAATTGCAGCACTAGCGAAAGTAATAAATTATAGCATTAAAAGTATAATAAACTTATCCATTGCTGAGATCAGCACAGTGTGAACCTTATATACCTTTGTTAAAACGTTTTATTTTCTGTTTCTAGAAAATAGTCACTTTTATATGTTCGTACGGTAGTTGACTTATTAACCGATTCATTGCTTGTTGGTATTTTAATTTTACATACATTATATCTAATGTTAATGCATGCTATAAGTATATTAATGTATCAATCACTGTATTTGTTAGCAATTATTTCGAATTCACTTGGTAGAAATAGTTCTACACTTTAGGTATTTGATATTTGCTTACATACTCATAATTGCTGCCTATATATTTCAGAGCCTTTTCAAAAATGCAAGAAATATACTCAACGTTATTCCTTCTGCATTATTTCGTGACGATATTCACTATGTGCAGCGATCTCTTCGTACTTGCAAGGTAACAGAAATATTTTGAAGGTTTCCGGGGTATTACAAGAGCTTAATTAAATCATTGGAATGGAGTTAGTTAGTAATTAGGTACTGAAATTTGTTACCTAATTACCGACACTATGTCACATCGGTAAACTCCTCACCACACAATTGTTTTATGGTAAAATCGGTGATACGTGTTTCGCTACCTCGAGGTAGTTTTGGTTCATACAGTTGTGATGCTTGCCTCGAGCTAGCGAAACAGGTGTTACCGATTTTATTATAAAACAATTGTGTCGTGAAGAGTTTACCGATGTGATATAGTGTCAGTAAATTACACCACAATCCTTGCAATCACCTTCATTAATCTCTGCCAAAAATATATAGTTAATTCAATCGTGTGACCATTGATGAAGAATTTTAACGTCTTTTCACGTCTAAATTTGACTATGTTTGAAACTAGAGCCTAGTTCAGACTGTATATAATGTTTTTGACAATATCTCATTGCAATATACCTACTGTTGCAATACATTGAATTAGGTCGTAAATATTTTTGTGCGTCTAGACAACAAATAGACCTAGTGTTTCACTTTAATTAATTGTGATGAGTTACTCTACCTGCTCCCTAACAGCTCGATTCTGGTATCCGGTTTCTGACAGCGGACGTTTTACTTTAGAAACACTAATCGGATTGCTTAGAGGATCAGTATTAGTATCACAAAAACTAGCCCGCTTATTAAAATCATTACACGTTAGAGAGATATACGCCCTTAATTAGTACAGTTATGCGGAAAGACAATAAAAAATGGCGCTTGAAAGAGAGCTAATTCGCAAGTAGAAGTTCAATTGCTGCAACAGCTAAGAGTAGTCAATCCTATGGTAAATAGTTCAGTACCGGAATTTGGTTAAAGCAATTAATCTACGGGTATGTAAAGAGGCAAATGGAAGTCATCTAAGAGCATAAATAATTATAATGCTTAACTGGATAATTTTCGTGCGATAAGAAATAAATATATTTTAAGAATCTTCTCCAAAATGTTTCTATGGAATTGATGTGATTATTATAAAAATAGAACCAAATAGAGACAGCATACTCTAATCAATATCTTATTTAAGCGAAGAAAAGAGGGCGAAGGGTATGAAGATTCTCACAATCTCAACAATTATGAAAGATACAGCTATAGAGTTTATATTATTTGCTATTGATGTCTCATATATAGCCAGAAAAGAGAATAACACCTAGATCACAAAAAGAATATTCTAGTTGCTGCAATCTTTTAGTGTACATAGTATGAACATATTTCGTAATACTACTCTGAACAAGTTCCCAATCAGCTATGGAGTCGACAAAAAGAAGAAAGCTTAAGGCCGTCAGCAAACGTGAGTCTCTCAGAAGGAACGTTACTAAGAAGATTGTTGATAAAAATTAGGAACAGTCGGACACCTAAGTTATTATATCTAATACTTAAACTGAGCGTGATTCTGCAGTTTTCAGAAAAATTGCAACTGTTTTAGAAGCGGGAATGCTTTGAACTCTTAGGTAGAATAGACTCTACACAAAAGCATCCCCGCCCAATAAAGTTAATGTGTCCAAAGAATTGGTTTGTTTAGCTTTGCGCAATGTTTCTAACTTAAGAGTAGACAATACTTGGTCTGGGGTGTGTTGCTCACACGATAGAACTCGGTTCGAGATAGCTGTCTACAAATCGGTAGGGAATACGAAGGTGGCATATCAACCAGTTTTGCGTCACTGCGCCTAACGTATTGTTGCCTCCACTTAGAATTCATTATCAAAATGTGTGGTTTAAACACAAAAACATTCTCAATTATGTTCTACGTATTACAATCTTGATTTTTCTTGTGGGGTTATTTAAAAGAACATGTTTATATTCAAGCGCCGTTTACGGATGTAGGCCATCTATAACGTGTTATTAGAGAAGAAATCCGTAAAATAACTCCACAAACAATTAGAAGGGTTGTAAGGCATTTTTGTGATAGAACCATTACATGTATGGAACGAGAAGGCGGATATGTTGAAGCATTTGTGTAACATTTTCAATGCTTTCTTTTGTGTAAATGCTGTATTTAAATTGTATAATTTCCAATTCTGAACGACTATCCCTTATAATATTTTAAGTATTATTCAAAATAAAGGTACTTTACTCTTATACTAATTTTATATTTTTTGTCATATCTCGTATATGACTAACAAATATTGAAATCTGACAATTTGAATTTAAGTACACAATATACTGTGTGTCTAGCTAAGTTCGCGACAAATGGAAAACTTTTTTATTCTTGAGTTTATGAAAAAGGTTATTCTTTATAAAAAGTCCTGCTTCATCCAAAACTTAAATTCAAATTGTCAGATTTTAATATTTGTTAGTCATATACGAGATATGACAAAAAATATGAAATTAGTATAAGGGTAAAGTACCTTTATTTTCAATAATACTTAAAATGTTATAAGGAATAGTCGTTCAGAATTGGAAATTATACAATTTAAATACGTTGGCCACCTCGGTCTCCAGATCTGATCCCACTTGATTTTTTCTTGTGGGGTTATTTAAAAGAACATGTTTATATTCAAGCGCCGTTTACGGATGTAGGCCATCTAGAACGTGTTATTAGAGAAGAAATCCGTAAAATAACTCCACAAACAATTAGAAGGGTTTTAAGGCATTTTTGTGATAGAACCGTTACATGTATGGAACGAGAAGGCGGATATGTTGAAGCATTTGTGTAACATTTTCAATGCTTTCTTTTGTGTAAATGCTGTATTTAAATTGTATAATTTCCAATTCTGAACGACTATTCCTTATAACATTTTCAGTATTATTGAAAATAAAGATACTTTACTCTTATACTAATTTCATATTTTTTGTCATATCTCGTATATGACTAACAAATATTAAAATCTGACAATTTGAATTTAAGTTTTGGATGAAGCAGGACTTTTTATAAAGAATAACTTTTTTCATAAACCCAAGAATAAAAAAGTTTTCCATTTGTCGCGAACTTAGCTAGACACACAATATATAGTAACAATGTATATCGACCGTACTGTTTAGAGTAGAATATAAAAGCGAGCGAAAAACTCTATGCGGGTGGTCGGTCCGTGAAATAAAAAGTCTCATTTGTTCAACCTCTATATTTCGTCACCGTTTGGTAACTTCATCAGGAGTATGCTGAAAAATGTGCTATCACAATGTTGCAACTTAAGGATTAAATTAAGACTTACTTAACTAGGGTAGTATTATTATTATTATTGGACAGGTCTGATTATATCCAAAAACTCGTGAGTTGCTGAATGACATAAATACTTACACACCCTTAACAAGAGACCCTACAATTACGATACAAAACAAACACAATAATCTAATAAAAAGTTAAAAAACAATAATGAAATTACACGAGCCACAGCAAAAGACTTACTACTTACAGTTCTATGCCTTCCAAACTGTACTGTTTGCCAAAAATCCATAAAGAAGACACCCCCCTTCGTCCCATTGTTAGCTCCATAGACTCTGTAACATACAATTTATCAAAATTCTTATCAGATATCCTTACCCTTAGTCTTGCAGATAGAACAGATTATAATATAAAAGATACGTTCTCTTTTGTAAATTCCATGGAAGGTGTAATATTACCAGAAAATGATGAATTGATTTCTTTGGATGTAGTCTCCTTATTTACTAACATACCATTCACGCTTATTGTAGACACAGTTCATTTACATTGGAATTTGATAGTTTGTAGTATTAAAAAACCAAGCTTCTTAGAGTTACTACAATTCATATTTTATAACTGTTATTTCACTTTTGACTAGCAGTTTTATATGCAGAAATCTGGTGTACCTATAGGATCACCAATTAGTCCCAACTTGGCGCTTATCGTACTTGATTATTTATTTGATAATGTGATTGATAATCTTCCTTTTCAGTTACCATTTATTTATAAATTTGTTGATGATGTAATTTGTGCCATACCTCATAATATGAAAGAGACTACATTACACATTTTTAATTCATTTAATAATGATCTGCAATTCACTATAGAAACAGAAACAGATAGATCCATTCCATTTTTAGATACACGAGTCTTGAGAGTTGACAGTGGTAGATTGATATTGAATTGGTATCAAAAACCCACGGCTTCGGGTAGATTCGTCAACTACAATTCCAGTCACCCACTTGCACAAAAATATAATACAGTAATAGCAATGAAAAACAGAATCACGCATATCTGCCATAGCTCCTTTATACATGTTAATTTGAAGCAATTGCACAAAATTTTCCGAAACAATGGATATCCCAAACACATATTAAACAAATTAATTTATAATTCTAATGCTTTTGATGGACCCACAGAAACCACATTTAATGAACAATCAATAGCTTATAAAAAGATTCCATATATATCCAATTTAACAGATCAAATAATAAAACATTTTAAACAGTTCCCTAATATTAAAATAGCTAAATACAATCCTTTCAATATTGGGAGCATACTCACAAGAACTAAGAACACAACACCTTTGCTCAACCAAAAAGATGTCGTTTATGCAGTACCATGTGGTGATTGTGAGTCTACATATGTTGGGCAGACATCACAGTTGCTAAAACAAAGATTAACACAACATAAGAGCGACTGCAGGGTGAAAAAGGATTCGTGTGCGTTGGCCGTTCATTCTCAGTAATCTCTTCATTCTTTTGATTATGATGGTGTCAAGATTTTGGATAGGGAAAGCAACTACAAAACAAGATTGTTGTTGGAAATGATACACATTCAAAAAAAAAAAAACAATAAGGCGATAAACTTTAAGACAGATGTCAATCAATTGAGTATAATATATACCGAATTGTTAAATCTTTGATGCGCTTGTAACTTCGCCAATTTTGGTGGTTTTTGGGATGAACTGTGTATAAATTTTAGTTTATTCATCTTTTACATAAAAATATTTGCACGTCAATAAAAACAAACTTGTTCTTGTCTCTCTTGCGCTTAACGTGTATACTTGTCATTGCAATTTCAACAAATACTCATACATATTCCACGCGTTCATGTGATTACACGTAATCTGATGATTTAATACCACGTTAATCTGTATCTGAAGGCTAGTGATCTACTCTAGTTGTAAGTCTTAATTTAATCCTTAAGTTGCAACATTGTGATAGGACATTTTTTAGCATACTCCTGATGAAGTTACCAAACGGTGACGAAATATAGAGATTGAACAAATGAGACTTTTTATTTCACGGACCGACCACCCCAATAGAGTTTTTCGTTCGTTTTTATATTCTACTCTATATATATATATATATATATATATATATATATATATATATATATATATATAATATTTTTGGCAATTTTACAGTTCCACAATTCTAAATACTCTCCTTGCTTTACATGTGAAACCAATAGAACATTTCAGATCAAAATGGAATTTATAATTCATTTAAGCGGCTAAGACCGCTAATGAAATGCAAATGCGTGGATTTTCTTTTTCATATTTAAGTTTCATTGAAAATACCATTAAGTCAGATCTACGTAGTGTACATATAAAATTGTGCCTGCTAGAGCGAGAATACCGTGTATGGTTCACAGTGATAATAACAAATACGAAACTCATCAAAGTATTTTAAGCGCCTGTGGTTGCCTTTTCCGATGCATACTATGTTGTACTACATTGTTGTACAGAGTAAACTGCTGGCCAGAACCTTATTTCAAGCTTTCTGTTTAGTAATTGCAGATATGTTTTAGCAAAACGGTTGAGTATTATTTGGAATCTTGCTTTGATTGTCGGTGTCTTTCCGGATGTTTAGAAGAGAGCTAGAATTGTATCCGTCCTCAAGAAGGGTAATTCCGAATGGAAACCACCCTCCCATTTACACCGTTTCCAATTATGAGTAGATATCCGAACACATCTATATAACGTTATTTACTCCAACATAAGATCTTAGATTTCATATCACCAACATTCTTCCACTCCTAGGAGATCCACAACAACCAATCTAACAACAATCTTCTAATATATTTGCGAAATTCTTGACAAGGACAGTTGTCTGAATGTAGTTTATATGTACATCGTACAATATTCCACACTCTAAATGACAATATATTGTTGCGCAGATGTAGCGCAATTGTTTTTTCACCTCTCTTCCTAAAACTAATATATTCGCGCATAGATATGAGGTTACATTATGTATTTTTAACAGATTCTAATTTCTTCTTTTCTCGTATTTTACATTTTTGTGCAAAGGAAGCTACCCTACCTCGAAAGAGGACGTACATATACTGTGCAGGACCTCTATTCAGCGGAATGGGACGTCTATGCGCAGCCCGTTCATCGCCGCCGTTTCATCGCCAGGCTAGTTCATTATAGTTGTAAACGTTTTACATGTATGGTGCCAATTAAATATAACAATAATTTTTAAATACAAGTATTCCAAATTACACTTTAGGGATAAGTAATAAACATGTCTTACGTTATAGAAATTTTAAAATTTCTATCGTTGTATTGTTTCACTTCGCCTGCTTAAATAAAATAGCATTTATAATAATTTATGAATTAATTTTTGTTTCGGTCATAGGTTTCTCTAAACCTAAACCTAGTAATAAGAACCATGTAGCCTTTAAAAAAAATTATGAAGCGTAACTACGCATGCAATTCCCATAGGACTAAAAATTCGTCTTTTATCAATGGTACGATTGTCCGAATTTTATTTTACACCATGTTTTGTTCTCCACACGAAGTTTTCACAGTTCTTTGGTTGCTTTGTGGCGAACAATATCCATATATCCATTATGCATCGTGAGCAATATTGATTGATTGGTATACCGTTTATTTCGGTAATTCTTTAAAAACATTTTTACTTAGGAAAGAAGAGAAACTTTTCGTATATCTCTCAAGCTCTGGCATGACAAGATCACTTTTCGACATTCGAACCCTTACGCTTAACATTCGCAATGCGGCATTTCGGTACTTCATCTTCACCATCCATAAACGATATTCGACCCATTCCGGAACTAATTCGGGCGGAACCCTTTCCACTAATTCAGTTTAGTACTAGAACATGGATTTCGTACAATACGCGTGTGATACAGCGCATTATAAAATTTCTATAACGCAAGGCAGGTTTATTACTTATCCATAACCTGTAATTTAACATTTTAAATGCGAGTCCATTTAAAAATCATTGTTATATTTAATGGGCATCATATATGTAAAACGTTTACAACCAATATATTATGCCACGGCGATGATCGGCCGGCGATGAATTGGCCTGGCGACGAGCCGGCGGCGCAGAAACGTCCTAGACCGTTTATTCAGAAGCATTATATACAATATGAATTAGGCTCTAAAGACAAGAGTTTGAAGTACAATTAGATTACACTATTTGTGATAACTTTTAGATACTTTGTCGATGTATCAGATTTCTTGCGATCAGGATCCCAAAATACTGTTTGACTTGCTTGTTTTAACAGTTAATCTAAATTTATTTGAACTACTTATGTATCGTTTTCAGATGATAAGTAACATTTGGTATTTTTGGTATAACGCAGGCTTAGAATTAATAATTCTAAAATGTACTTTTATAATTTTATAAATGTAGTCCGGCCCCGAGCGGACTACATAAATATACCTAGTACCATAAACTGTTAGCCCCCACAAAACATTTACCACTCATTTTCTTCTGTGTAAGTTTTCAATTTTAATACGGTGCTGCTACTTTACTGATATCTGTGATTTGACTTACGTACCAGTGCTACAATTTTTTGCAGTATTTGCTGCTTTGTCAGTTAATAATGCGGTGATCTATTTACCGACACAGTAGAACACAAAAATCTGTTAATTAGTATGTAATAAAAGCCAAAGAAATGAAAATTTAAAACAATACACGTCTTAACAGATTTGATGTATTTGTATGTATATTAGACTAACGTACATATTTACTATTGGTACAACATCAACAGCTTACACGCCATTGCAGGAACTCTAATGTAACAAGCAACGTAATAGAATTTTTGTCCATTATACTTCTCTTAGTGCAATTTGCATGCTTCACGTTTCTCGCTGAGCAAGTAGTTTTCGAGGTGAGTCTACGATATCTAGCACGTAGGTGATAGTTTTTTTAACATTTTAAGTCAGTTTGCAGATATATCTAACTGTCTTTATACGTCCAAATGGTATGGGAAGGATTTATCACTTCAAAGGTTAATGCTAGTGACAATGATCAAATCGCAACGTTCCACATATTTTTCTGGTGCTGGCTTAATAGATATAAATGTGGACACCTTTGGTTTGGTATGTATAATTTCGTTTGATACACAGGTTCATCAGTTAGTTCAACAATTTGTATGCAATTTCTTGAATAGCATCTAGACAGGTGGTTATCAACAATTGTTTAATATTCAACACAACGACAAGTGTAAGAAACTAAACATCAAGACCATGTTAACCAAAATAAACGACATTATTTCTAAATTATCTTCAGTCAAACTTATTTAAGTATAGCTTTTTGTGTAAGAAACAGCAAATAGTTAAACTAACTACGGTATCATGGTGTACTATGGATATCGACAATGTTGCTAATTATGTTGCGCTTCTAATGGCGCTTTTTATTTTTCTTATGGAGTAATTTTATTGTATTCCTTATTTAAACACCTTTTAATAAATATTCTTTAACCAAAACTTAATAGTTTTTGAAACATTCCAGATCAAAAATTATTATTTAAATAAAGGAGTTCACTTAATCTAAATAATATCTTATCCCAAAAGTATTTATTTGGGATTATTAACATTAATAAACCTACTGTTGTATCAAAAACCGCTATTCATACTTGAAAAACATAAAAGTAAGCCTAAAAGTAAGGATAATACTTTTACTGACAAATACTCCAACCAAAACAATAAAATATACGGACAGCAAAGCTTTGAACAAATTTGAAGTAACGGGATACAAGCTGTGTAACATTAAGTGGGGTACAGATCGAGAGGTGTATATTACATGGGATTACCGGTTTTGGGACTAGCGCAGAGTAACATAATCTTTTACACTCGCGTAGCGGAATCTTTGATTGCATTGCACATTTTTTCGCATTCGAGGATCTCGCCGATATTATTACACTTGTACACCTGCAGATGAAGAGTGGTTTGTAGCATTGATAACTGGATGTAACATGTCAATCAGAGAACTGGCATCAAACCAAATGAATGCTTGAACGCCTATTAGACTATTACCTACTTACTGTATTGCGAAAAACGATTTTAAGTATGAATCATAAGTATATCCATTTACTTCAAACGTTGTGATTCATTTTTTCAGTTTTACCAGAGTACCAAATTCTCAACAACTGAGTGAGAATACATATACTCAGGAAGAGCAAATACTTCTACTACTCCAAATATTCCAACCCGTGCAATGTGGAGTCTTGATTCTATCAAAGTATTAATACATGCAAATACAATGCATAGAACAATAGTTAAGAAATTAGATATTTAAAAAGGATGTGGGATGTAAATGCCAATATATGCTATACTGTAATGAGTTGGGAAAACAAACGGCGCGCTTTAGAATGCAATTACAAAAAATAGCTCGATAGCAATAATAAAACTGGTAGGGTCAGACGTTATTTTGAATTTGTTGATGAATTCTACGAAATACTTTCTGCGAGAAAGAAAGTATTTCCGAAGATATTGCTATCGTCATCAGCTGTAATAATGCCAGCCCCGAGTTCTGAGAGGGAGAAAACTGTTACAAGTAGCATCACCGCTACTAATGGCAGTCTTTTTCAATGAGAGTGAAATATAAAGTAGAACTGAAGTCTAAGACTGTGAAAACAAAGAGAAGCATATACAAAAAGAAAAATGTGAAGACAAAAAAGGGGTATTACAAGAAATAAGAAATGACAGACAAAAGTACCAAATAAAGATTGTTGAACTAAAAAGAAAAAGGAGAGGAAGAGAATCTGGTAGAATTTAGAATAGAAACAGAAAAATGATATATTGGCAAGTTGAAATAAACTGTTGCAAAATATATTGGAGAAATGTGATAAACCAGGATTTTTATCACTATTATGATACTTTCGTATAGTACTTTTTTGATGCATCTACATTTCTTATGTACTGATTTGGTAAAATTGCCCTTTATTAGTTTATAATCTAATGGAATGCCGAAAAACGTTAATATGTTTTTTAACAGAATTACTTTGTTTGACAGTTTTGTACATAATACTAACGGCACTTATAAATTCACTACCAGATGCGTCGGTTTTGTCATTTAAAATAAAATACCGTGGCATATATCGTATTCGGCAAAACATGCAATAGTCCTAATATCTGTTTCATACGACCGTAAAGTTAGTTACTTAGGTATTTTCCTTTGCTTTCTTTTATTTTCATATTTCTTTCTTTGCTGTATTATGCCTTTGCTGCGCACAAGTCTGTAGATTATTTTAATAATAGCTAATAGGTCAGTTTTACGTTTAATATTTAGATTACCGCCTACCCCTTTTTTGGTGCAATAAAAGTCGAATAGGTCCGTTTATTTACAACCGATAACCAGTCAATTCGGAACTGTTCTAAAAGAGAACTTTTAAAAAGAATGAATTTTATTTGATGGTTTTCATCTACTTTGATTTTACTAGCAATGGGCAAGAACACATAAATATGTAATATGTAATATATTCTACATTGCGACATGTTCATATTGTGAAACAAAGATTTACCCCATTTATTGATTGCTATCTCATTTAGTCTTTTTAGAAAAAGTCAGTAATAACACAAAATTTGACGTTCCTGTGTCAACATTTACATAGGGTTATAACGCACATTGCATATAAAAAGAAAACATCATGAATGTTCAATAAGTTTTATTATCGCTTGGATACGATTATTTTGCGTCATTTGTTTTCATGCGAGCGCGCACTTTTATAAGATACAATAATCCGCTACTTAAATTAACTCGAGTATGAACGTTTTCGCCAGTACAGCGTGTTTGAATTATTTCGATGAAACTTTTTCAATTTTTGTCCATTCCTCTGGGCAACCTTAAACCAATTATCCCGAGTAGAATGCAGTTCCTATAAAAAGGTAACTAGAGTTAATGGGCGCGCAGTGCGGTATTAGAATAGAAATATGAGAATATATTTTTTTTTTTGAATGAAGTGTCATAAATTGTCTATAGGTCAGTTAAGCTTGGAATTACTACAATTTTTAAGACATTCTGATGGAAATAAAATTGTTTGTGAAATTGTAGTTTCAAAATAAGAATTCGATAAAAGTCTTTATTAAAAAGTATCTAAGCTGTTAAAATTGAATTTTTAATTACATACACTCGGAATCATAAAAGATGAGCCTGCGTCATCAATAAACCATCGTCTGAATTAAATCAGTAGAGGTCTATTCAAATGTAAAGAACCTGCACGTCACACACGACGTCACTTCTACGTAATTAGAAACGTCAGCATGGTCGAGTCCATGCTTAAAACTAGAGGTGGTAGTGTGGTAGGAGCGCGCACATTATGTGTACGTGATGCTTTCGCGTACTTCATAAATATAGCTGAGTGCTGAGTCGATAGTGGCGATAGTTATTTTAAGTGTTTTTTGCATTTTATTTTATTACAAGATTTCATTTGAATATTTATTTTTCACTTTACAAATTCAAGTTTTTTGAATTATTACAACCCTAAAATGAAATGAAATTACGACGCCTATGATTGGTCACGCGCACGTTGATGATGTTTCAAAACGGCGATGACGTACACGTTCTTTACATTTGAATAAAGCTTCTACTTCTGAGTCATATCAGAGACATACATAATCAAAACAAAATGCGCATGCGCTTGAAAAATTACAAACGACAAATGTTTGCTATCAAATTCCATCGTTTTAGGTTATGTTATTAATTTCAATTTCTATCACTAAACAAACTGTTGTGTTTGGGAACGCAAAGTCTTTCCATGTATAGACATTGTATTTACAGCAGTTGTTTCTGAGGTACTAAAAGTTAAGAAAAACGTCGAAACACAAATGACAACCGGGTGTACTAAATTAGTCAAAATAAGTACTTCAGTGTCTCAAAGTATGATGTATGAATACCGATGCTTGTATTAATGCTGTCATTGTCTTGCACGTTGTTCTCTCTATGGAAAATTCGACGGTACGTTTATATGTTGCGTCGATTGACAAACGTTTATATACCTATCTTTGTTTTTACAGGGATAATGCAGATAATTTTCCAACCGTTTGTCTTTACTAAGTTTGCACAACAATGACGCAGGACTCATCTTTCCTGATTTTTGAGTGTAGTCTCAGAAATTGGACCTCAAAAATGGCGAATTTGATCAGTATGTACCATAACAGACTTTGGTTATGCCCGGTCTTTTGAGGTACAGCCTGTGCTCCTGTTATTGCATCGGTTTTACCATCAAGCAAATTTCGCATACAAGGCCGGGTATATGTGCGAAATTTGCTTGACGCTAAAACCGATACAGTAACAGGAGCACAGGCTGTACCTCGAAAAACATAACCAAAGTCCGTGATGGTACATTATACAAACTTATAACTATTCGCTATGAAACGTAGTAGTGTAGATTAACGCTACGAAAGATGGAATGAAAGTCAATAGTCCTTGTCAGTATGACTGCCATTTTAAAACTATGTACGATACGGTGTTGGAGAATCAACAATCGAAATTGTGTATATGATTAACGTAAAATAGTGCATTCATTCCAGGAATTAGTAGAGACTTTAAGGATGCGTGAAATACATAAGATTTAAGTGGAAAAAAAAAGAGATTCTTTTGTTCATTTGGCTGTGAGCTGTCATAAAAACGTCAAAATTGGTGTTGTTATTGACTTTTTGTAATATTGTTTTGCTACATGAAATATGTCTCAATATTGAAAAAAAAAAGTAAAAAGAATTGTGTGTGCAGTTCACACGCAGTAGAAGAGAAACCTTCAGAAAAGTAAATACTTATTATAATATTGTTACCAAAGCATCGTAATATGCGGGCGCACACACACGGCACACGAACTAACACAGGTACAAACATACGCACAGAACGCTTTGAAGCAAGTAGTGATGGGGAAAATATTTATTTTAAATACATTTAATTTATTTAAAATAACAGTTTGCACCGTTATTGTTATTTTGAAATAAGGGTTGCAACATAGCAGATTATCTTTATTTCGTAGTCCACAGTTGTACACGATAACAACATTGTCGTTTCTGAAGATTAATTTATATTATACAGCTTCATTTTTATTTATTTATATTAGAATTGTTATTTTGTTCGTTATTATATAACGTTTTTTTTTTAGTTTTTATAAATAATTTTTTATACAATTTTGTGTTCTTTTATTCTACATTTGATAATTGCAATGCACACAACTATTTAAAAAACAAACTACACCGGTGATGATGATTTGAACAAGCAGCACAAGAGTAGTAGTCGTGAACCTTAGACGTTGCGCTGCGCTCTCTTGCTCAGAACATTAATAAAATTATAGGTATAGAAGGTACACACAAAACTTTATAATCGATTTTCTCAAAAACTAGTCGCATAAAAGTGAGTAGCCAGATACTAAGTACAAGTCTTTCTACAACATATGTATATGAGATCCACCGAAATCCGTGATTAACAGGTCTGATGGTCCCCTTGTGACGACGCCTTTCTCTCGGTTCGGCTTGACAATACGCAGGCGCACACAAGCACATATATATACAAAGCTTGATAGAAAAGAGTGGGGAGGCTATTCTATCTCATTCGCTCTCAGGATATATCCTACCTATGCATATGTTTGTTTCTTTTTTGTCCTCTTTTTTCGTTTCAACGCGTTTCAAATCACTCACAACGGTGCTAAAGAAGTTTTCACTTCAAAAAATAAGTAGCAAACAACTTTAATCCAATTAAAAACTAGCAAAATGCCATTCCACCGATGTTTGGTTCAACGTACGTCTGTGAACAGCTATTTTCTTCTTTGAAGTTTATAAAATCTACTCGGAGAAATCTACTTGGCTACGAATTAAGTGCTGCATGTGTTAAATAAGTGAATTCCAAATATTGAAGAATTGTCTTAAGTAGCTTTAGTTTCCATATCTTTTAAAAAATTTAAAAAGTACATATTTACTGTTTTTTTCATTATAAACCTGATGTACATTTATCCAAATAAAATTTAAATACCAAGTATGTAACATTGGTCACACATATGTCCGACCTACTGTCAAATTTAAATATAAAATTGGTATAATTATGACCCACTGTCAAATCTTTAAAAAAGTGTATAACATTTACCCACATGGAGAAAGGGTTCGCCATCACTGCCTTAGTAGAACGTAGTAATTGAATTGCATATCATTGCTTAATTAATTCACTTACAATTTAGATTTTGAGGATGTCAAAATATAAGTAATTTCAGTGCTTTAGCGAACATTCAACTTACAAAAATTGTGGATCATGCAATTATCTACAAAAATTGTCGTTACAGTTTCATAACATTAACCATTTCTGAGGAAAAGCGATTCTAAGATTTACTTTAGTTGTATTCTCCATAATAAGCATGACTACGCTGCCTATGTACATCACTGGACGCATAATATAAGTAAGACTATTAGTCTGCGTGACTAGTACATTAATATTGAACGATAATTCTGAGAATATGAACTGAAAAGAAACCGGGTCCCTCATTTTATGTGACCATGTGGCCTTGAGCAACATCTGTTTCTGCTCAATTGTCTACGTGGCAGTATCCATCTAGCTGCTCCTATTTCTAAGATATTAATTTAATTTGAAACATTTTGTAAACAGAAAAATAAGAACAAAAAAGAAATTGAACAATAATATGAGCGCAGTTGATGACTTATTCTGTTTAAGCATGTTTAACGTGAGCAATTAGTTTGTCTTCTTCAAACCACGGCTCCTGCTCACCAATATTTTTATCGTGAATGTTACCAGATTCAAGTGTGGCTTGGTAATCAACTGGACCCAGAAGAATGGGGTTGGAAGCTAATTAATAATGTATTGGAACCAATCCATGCTCTACTTCTACGTGCACCAGAAAACCTCCTTAATACTATTTTTTGCAGGTGCAAAAGGGGTGTAATTCGAAATACGGCTGCAGAACAGTAGGGTTATCTTGTTCACCAGCATGCACCACTTGTCAAGGCCAGTCGTGTTCAAATGTTGAATATTCAACAAAAGAAGATCCTTACCAACGACGAAACAACTGATATATCGCTGCTAGAACAATTTACGTCAACTCAGGAAGATGAGGAAGAAGAACAAGAAATAGAAGAAGGAGAAGAAGATGGAGGGAACGAAGAAGATGTAGAAGATGGAGGAAGAGAAGAAGAGGATGACGACGACGATGATAAGTAAGATGACCTGACATTCCATTAAATTTTACTGAGATAGACCGTGGAGTAGACCTACCGGGGAAACTACATTAAAAAAGACGTGCTAAGTACACTACATCATAGGTGGCGTGGAAACGTGTGCATATTATGGACAATACAACAAAGTAAATTTTAGAATCGCCTTTTCTCAGAAACGGTTAATGCTATGAAAAAGACTATACTTCTTGTAGATAATTGCATATCTACAATTTTTGTCTGACATATTTTTATCATAAAACTAACCGTTTCGCCGAAGAATCTAAAAAAGCCATTTTTGCAAACTTTGACCTTTTTTTGTATTTTTTGACCTTGGCATCTAAGAATTTTGACCTTGAATAATTTTTTGGCACACATGGGATCGACGGGAACTTTTCACAATTTCATTATAATGGTGTCCCTAACGTTCGTGCAAATTTTCGGCTTGTTGGGAATTTATGCAAAGGTGAATGTCTAAATTGACCGGAGTAAATGACTTACTTACCTAATTTTCTTTACAATTTTGTATAATTTTGGATTTTGCAGTATGTTTGGGCACGTTCTTGCTTTGGGCATTTTTAGACAAGATCACAATAGTACGCAAGGAATTACGAAATTGCAAACTTGTCGAGAACGCTACACAGCAAACTTCTTCAATTGTAACCTCCCACTTACATCATAATAGGCGGGTCTTCGTAAGGACCGGTGCGGTTAATTATTCTACGCGTATAACTTCGCTGATACATGTCACTTAGTTAAATTTTGGTATACATATATCTGGAATAATATGACGTGTCGCTCTCGTTTTATTTTGTCTTTCAATTAAATCTGAACAATTCGCAATTTAACTTTCCGTATATTCTTATTCAATTTACACATAAACAAAATTAAAATTTGGAAAAAATTAAAGGGTCATGACAAAATGCTGTACTGTAAAAATGGTTCAGTCCCGGATTTATTTTGCCATACCCAAAGGTTTTCGTTTTACGATTGTAGTAAAAACACATTTTTTATTTTACTTGATTGCATCTTCGTAATTACTATAAATTTACATTATTACATAATGGCAATTGCTTTATTTAGGACAAGGCCAAATCATGTTAAACGATAGATAATTGAAAAGAAAATTTAAAAATCTATCAAACACCCTTAAGAATTTAAGCTATACTGGAAAATCAAAAACAGTCGATTCTTGGAGTTTCTACAACATATATCTTTCCTATCTCTTCCTCTGTATTTTTTCCTTGTTCTTACTTTCTCTTTCTCTCTCTTTCTCTTTCATTCATCTACAATCTCCCCTTACTTATATTATATGTAAGCTTTTCATACAATTATGATTAAATTATTGTGTTAAAAGCAATTCTTGCATATGTCTTCAATGTAAACAGTTTCTGTCAAACAAGATGAAGCATTGGAGCTGGTAACGTCGCGAACAATATTGAACGAAAACTTCGGAATGTACTCGGAAAAATCGAAGAAATAAGCATTCTTTTCTTTCCATTGTATATTGAATTATTATTTCACTTTTGATTTTAGAAATCACAGTTCGTTAGTGCATTTAACCAAATAACATCCGTGCTTTTCAAGTTGTTTTAGTATAAAAATTACACGCAACCCTCTTTAGACAACGAAATCTCCTTTTTCAGAGATTCTCATTGATTTGGTGACTATTGTTTGTATATTGACTAGTGTGACTATTGTAATATTCCTAAAATGCAAGTCGTTTTTCGATGACCTTTAAGATACATGTATTTTTATGACCAGGAGGATCTTTTGAACGAGCTAGCTTAGCAGCTGATCGAACCGTACTTGCCAATGCACCTGGGTAAGGCTACTCTCCATACAAGCCTCAGGGTTGGCATAGAATATATTTTAGGTATGAGAGTACAGTGCCTACATCCGAAAGAGTAGAAATATATATATATATATATCATCTGCTAAGATAGTTCGTCCAAAAGATCCTCCTGGTCATAAAAATACATGTATCTTAAAGGTCATCGAAAAATTACGTGCATTTTATGAATATTACAATAGTCACCCTGTTACTTCTGCACCTCAGATTAGCGCACTGGTACCTGCTAAACCTGGAAACAATTTTGCGCTTGCTATTCAATACCAGAACGAACACATTTGTGGATACAGATGGCACTATATCAAGGAAAGGCAAATTTAAACTTTTACATTTAAACTCCTTTATCTCTATTAACTGACCTAAAGCAGTAATACCACTGAATATTAATTTTAAGGTCAAATAAATCCCATGCCCACATCTAGAGTTAACGTATGCTAATTAACACGATTGAGGTGTATCAAAGGTCTGTATTCCAAAAACAATCTGGCTCTATCAGTAATTAATGAAGCTTCGCAGTTCGTCTGAAGCAAGTGTGTAGTATACCACTGTACTCAATCCAAACAAAGCATTGTAGAGGAGCCCCTTCTTACAGTGAGATAGAGTACAGTTTGGGTAATTCTTTGTTGACTTACTTAGCCAATCTGTTTTTGTAACTTTTTTTTACATTTTCATCTATTTCCATTATCATTTGACATATGTAGTACCTATATCTATAAAAGGCCGGTTTTGATCGCGTAAGCAAATTTTCTCATTATTTTCGCACCTGTATATTTCAAATAAGTAATTGTGAAATGTAATATTACTTTCAATTACTGCGACATATGTAATATGTGTAGAATATACCTAGCACATGTTCAGTGTAATTGAATGAATTTAATCGCAATTTCTAGATGATCAAGAAGACGTTTTCATTCTATGCAGTTATCAGGAACCTCTTGAGTAATGGACCACATTAGAGCCACTAACGTGATATCGAAATTATAAAGGACGCCGTGTTTGAAAGACGTTTGTTTTTTCTTTCTTTCACATTACATTATGTAGTTAAATTGAAGAAAATAAAAATAGCTGAATCGCATTCAAACCTCTTAATAATATTCTTTCCCAAAACTTTTATTTCTTTCTTCTTTAATCCGGACGCTTTTGATTTGTATGGTATATTCCTTTCCATCATTTTCTTAGTATATTAATAAAATTGTGATATTTCTTCATTTATTCAATTGTTTTTGCATTATCTTATTACCCTCTAATAGTAACAGAAAAATATCCCGAACCCGCGAAATCAGAGAAAAACTAAATTTTGCGGACAAATAGTACTGACCCACGGATGGTGGAAACCACAGACTACCAACAGATACCCGAGTCAATGCTAAAAAGTTATTCGATGAAATAGATAGATGTATATCTATTTTACACAGCAAGATTTGAGTGTGTCATAGAGGGCGCTAGATATCAACTACCCGAAATTTTAAATTATTGGCGCGAATTTGAAATGAATATTAAATGTGCTTATCGTCGATTCGAAGGTAAAACTCATTAAGTTATATTTTAATTCAAAATAAATTAGTAACACATAAATACTTGCTAGTATGCACTTTACAAGTATTTACGTGTTAATAATTTTTATTGGGTTAAATGTAACTTAGTGAATCTTACCTTCAAACTGACAATATGTGGAGGTATAATAGGCACAAGATGAAAACAAAAACTTGAAAAGAAAATGTATACTATAAAGAAAAAAAAATTAATTACAGTTGAATTTTACATTAAATAATAAGTGAATATTAAAACAAATATCTAATAAGTAGAGGAATCAAATAAGTAAACGCTGAAAACAATATAAAAGAAAGAAAAATATAATCACAGCAGCGTTCTACGTGAAAAAGTCACTATTACTTAAATCAAAGATATACTAACTACTGGAATTAAATAATTAAACGCTCAAAACAATACAGCCTTTTTCTGAAGGTTTATTACGTGCAAATTTTACAATTCATGTTCTAGCAACGTATTTCCATGACCCGCAGACATACATGGGCGTAGCTATCGAAGCATTGCCCTTAGAAAATTCGTTCTCCTCCCAAAAAGAGCTGAGCTTGAGAAAAGTTTGTAAATTACTTGAAAGACTCTCATCATCTTGCTCACAATTGGTTTTTTACAACCTTAGATTTATGAGAGCATTAATGACTTGAGTCTTTAAAGAAGTAATAAACTGTGGAATTATTGGGTTATCAACGCAGCTACAACCAAGATGATTTGCATCAAATAAATTTTCAGGCGTTTCAAGGTTAAAAGTTGGAGGTCGGATACTGGTTATGCCGCGACTCATCATGTTTTGCTATATTAAAGTAATACCTTTAATGGAGTGCATCCAGCCAATTTATGATGGTAGTTTCCAACCTGTCTATCTTTTGCTGCAGACATAATTTGACATCCCGACTTTGGAAATGGCCGTGCTCCAAAAGTCCCCATGTTTGTAAGTTCAGCTGACGGGCATTTGCATTAAAGCTATCAAACAGTTCGTCGCGGGTGAAAGCAGCAATTCCCAGTGCGTTGTGGTAACAGTCCTGAAAATGGAAAGTTAAAAAAATATATAGATAGTAGTATTATTCACAGGTAGTAATTGCATTACATTCAATTTACAATTTTATTGATGTAAGTGTACGAAATAGGGATACAGAGGAAAATGTATGTAGCACTGAAAGTACCTACTGTTAATAGTCTTCTTCTTCTTCTTCTTAATCATATTCCTCTATCTACCTTTCGGTGTAAGGCTTGGATGGGGTCAAGTTTCCTATTTTCCATATAGTTCTCTCCACCGTTTTCTGTCTCCGGTCTGATCCCTTATTCCCTCCCACTCAATTCCCCTCTCTGCCGCTGCTCCTGACATCGTCATTCCATCTTCTTCTTGGCCTTCCTCTTTTGTTTTTTCCTATCACTCGTGTCTCATACATTCTCTTTGTCAGTCTATCATCACTCATACGACACACATGGCCGAACCATCTCAGCTGACTCTCCTCCACTATTCTCCATATGGGTTTTATTCCTAGGTTTTGCCAGTAATTTTCGTTTCTCATCTTGTCTTTCTTGGTCTTGTTTTCTATTCGTCTTAGGAATCTCATATCCATGGCGTTCACCCGCGATTTTACCCTTTCTGATCTTGTCCAGGACTCACTACTATATGTTATTGTTGGTCTTATCACTTTTTCACAATTTCCGTTTTAATCCGTTTTGGCACTTCCTTTTTCCCCAGAAACGTTGTTCTCATCATATAAAACATTCTTGCCGCTTTTCTCATTCTTTCATTAATTTCTTGTTCCATTTTTCCGTCCCATTGAATTATTGTTCCTAAATATTTGTAGTTATTCACCTGTTCTATTGTCCTCCCTTCGATTTTGATGTTGTCTTTTCCTTTCTCCTGCTATTATCATTGATTTGGTCTTTTCGATGTTTATTTTCATGTTTATATTCTTTATTTCCTTATTTAGGATTTCAAGGTTTCTTTGTAGCGCTTCTTCTGATTCAGCCAGAATTGCCATATCATCCGCAAACATCAGTTCACACAAGTTAGTCTCCTTCATTTTCCAGTGACCCATTTTTAGTGGTTTCATTTGTTTTTAGCACTTTTTATGGCCTCATCTAGTACCATAGAAAACAGCAGTGGACTAAGCACACAACCCTGCTTTACCCCAATCTTTGTTGTAAACTCTTTAGATTCTTCGTTGTTGGTTCGTACTATATTTGTGTTATTCCTATACATCGCTTTTATTAACTCTATTGTTCGTTTGTCTATATTTCTCTTTTCTAGGACATTCCATATGTCTTCCCTTCTTATCCGGTCGAAAGCTTTTTCTAAGTCTATAAAACATATATGTATTTGTTTTTTCTTGTTAATTATCTTTTCACTTGCTTGTCTTATCACAAATATTAAATCTTGTGTACTTCTTTCTTTTCTAAATCCACATTGAGTGTCTTCTATGCTCTCCTCAGTTATTTTTCTTATTCTTTTTCTATAATACTCGCTAATATTCTACCTGGGACGCTTGTTAGTGTAATTCCCCTGTATTTATTGCAATCCCTCTTGTCCCCCTTCTTATAAATGGGCAATATTATTCCTGAGTTCCACTCCTTCGGTATTTTACCTTCTTGTATAATCGTATTCATTAGCTTGGTTATTTGTCTTATCCCTTTTTCTCCCATATATTTGATCATTTCTGGTGTTATGTTGTCTCTTCCTGGAGCCTTTCCTATTTTCAGCTTCCTTACGAACTCCATTATTTCTTCTTCTTGAATTGGCTCTATATTTTGTATTTCCTCTGTCTCCTCTTCTTTTTCCCTTGTCACGACATTAGTTTCTGTCAGCTCTTGGAAGTGTTGCCGCCATCTTTCCATTATTTGGTCTTCCTCTGTAATTATACGACCATACTTATCTTTTATGTTTACCATGTTATATTCTTTTTCTGTCTTAATTGTTTGAGCGTTCCATAGAATAATTTTTTATTTTCTCTATAATTATTAGTCATTTTCTCTCCAAATTTTATCCAAGACCTCTCTTTCGCTTTCTTAATTTCATTTTTGACCTTTCTGCGTTTCTCCTTATATTCTTCCAAATCGTCCAGGTTTCTTGTTTCAAGATATCTTTTCCAACTGGCTTTCTTCTCTTTTACAATATGTTTTATTTCAGTGGTCCACCACTCTGTCCTTCTTCCGGTCTTGTTTGATATTTTTTAACTCCACAGCTCTCCTTTGCTGCTTCCAATAAGCTGTTTTTGAAGTGATTCCACTTTCCTTCAATTCCGCTTCCTTCCGGGTCATTAAATCTTTTAGCTAATATTTGTTGGTATTTTTCATAATATTTTCTTTCTTTCAATTTGTAACTCTTAATTTCTTCTTGTATCCTCGTTCTTCTTCTGTCCTCTCTTTTCTCTTTCCCTGTCATATCCATTTTTACCAAGTAGTGGTCACTTCCTATTTCTGCACTGCGTGTTACTTTAATATCTTGTATCATTTCCTCTTTGTGTTTGCTTACTAAGAAATAGTCTATAATTGATCTTTCTCTCCTGCTTTCTTCGACTCGCGTGAACTTGTGAATGTCCTTGTGTCTGAACTTCGAGTTTTCTATGACTAGATTGTTTTCAATACAAATTTCTATTATTCTGCTTCCATTGTTATTTTTTGTTTGTTCTCCCTCTTTTCCCATGATATCATCGATTCCTTCATTCAGATTTCCTACTCTGCCATTGAGATCTCCCAATACTATAATATTTTCTCCCCCTCGTCTATTGTTTTCTGGAGTCTTTCAAAGAACTCGTCTTTTTCTTTTTACAAACGTCCTCACTTACCCCATATGCCACTATTAGAGTCCAAGTCTCGTCCAATATACTAATTTCTACCTTCAACAATCTCTCATTTATATATTCTTCTTTCATCATGTCTTTCAATCTAGTTGGCGTTATTACCAATCCAACCCCGCCTCTTGCTCTTTCTATCTCTTTAACTCCAGACCAGAACATCCAGTATCCCTTGTGAATTCTCTTCATGCGACTCCCTTTCTTTTTCGTTTCCGTAATTCCCATTATTTCTATCTTATGCTTCTCCATTTCCATCACTAACTCCTCCTCCTTCCCATTCACACTTCTCACATTCCACGTACCCACTCTCAGTGTGCTATACTGCCTTCCTTCTTCTTTTATCTTGTTCTTCTTGCCGTTTTCCTTACACCCCTTGTTTTCCCCTCCTCGCGTTTTGTTTAAGTTTTGAGTTGCCTTCTTGGATCGAGTTACCTCCAGTGCGAATGTATTTTCGCTTTCCCTTTTCCAGCGCTGCTCCCCAAGATTCTTCCCTTTTTGGAGCCATTCCCTTCTACCATCCTCACCCCTCTTCCGCTTTGCACGTCCCTCGATCGTATCCTTCTTCTTTGCCATGGTTGTCGTCGTCAGTCCCTTCTTTCCTAATATTATCAGTTCTTTGAATTTCTGTTCGGGGGCTCTCTCTCGTATCTTTCCAACCTCGCTCTTTCCCTGTCCCATTTATAATCTCTTCCATCAATTATGATCTTTTGATAACCTAGCTTAACTCTTTTTCCTTCTTTACGTTCTTTCTCTCCTATCTGCTTCAGTTTCTTCTGTATATCTATTTCTTCTAGGGTCATTTCGTTATTTATGTAAACTCTTTCTTTTAACTGCTTTAACTTATTCTTATTCAACATCACTACCTCTTTATCTCTTGCCTTCTCTAGAACCACTTTAAACACTGACTCTCCCATTTTTATCACCTCCCTTATCTCTATTCCCACATCCATGTTACTCTTCATAAAATTCTCCATTCCTATTTTCAAATTGTATTTGTCTTCCGTTGATATTTTCATTCCCGATACTACAACGTTGTTCCTTATGCTCATTTCTTCCATTCTATTCATTCTCCTCTCCATGGATTTCATTTGTCTCTTAATTTCTTCTTTTTCCTCCTTTAATATTTCATTTTCCCTTCTTATCTCCTTCAGTTCTTCTTGGTATTCTTTCTGGTTCTGTTTCATCTCCTTTACATCTCTCATTATTTCTCTCATCATAGCGACTAGATTGCCTTCCTCTTCTTTCCCTTTCTGCGGTGTTCTTATTAGTTTTTTACTACCCTTGAATATTTCACTTGAGTCTTCTCTTCCTCTTCCCCTCTTTCTACCGGAATCCTCAGACGTATTGTCATCACTCTCCATATTCTCCCGTCAATGCACCAACTTTTCGTCCGATCCCTGTATCTCTTTCCTTAGTACTATTTTGTTCTTTTTTATTATCACTTTTTATTCTGAGTGTATTTGTTCCAGTCTTGTATTTATATCAGAAGCACAGCGTCAGAGACGTTGCTCGAATCGACTTCTCGGAAGCTAAATCCCTCCCTGTGTCACCACTGTTTTATGTATATTCACTGTTTGATGTTTTCTGTAACTGTCAGACGCGTTTATTGTGATAAGGCTCGATTTACGAAATTACTTATCGCCGCACACGCCGGACAATCGCTCTCTTCGCCGATCGAAACTCAACTACTGTTAATAGTAATAAGTGAAAGGTCACCTTCCTGGATCTTCCTTTCTTCTTTAATGGTGTTGGGGATTCTCGAAAGAAAACTCGCCTTGTACACTTTTTCTTTACTTTTATTACACATTAATTAAACACTGGCTGTTCAGGGCGACACGTGTATTTGATCGTTTAGTTCTAACTGCGACTTCGTCTATATATCGTATGCGAATGACCTGCCTATCCCTCTCGGTACAACCGAGAGGCTTGTTAGGTCCCCTTTTTCTTTTAACTTTAACTTACTGTGTACAGGTGTCGCCGTAAGTTTAGACGTATTGAGATACATAACATAGCCCCCGCCTTGAAAGGCTCCGGCTTTCAAAAAAGAACAAACATATATGTACATATACAAAAATAAAACACGTTTCAACGCTTACATTAGGAATATGCACCATTTAAAAAACACATTGCATAGCTAGTTTCGAATATAGACTTTAGTTTATGGGAAGCGCACACACTTTACTCACAGGGCGTTTTAATATTTTTCCACTTGTAAGTCTTACACTCACCACTCTCACGATTGCGTTAGCTCCTGGATGTACCTCTGCGATGCGCGCCAACGGTCATTTCAGTGGAGGGAGGTTGTCTTCTTTCAGCAACACCATCGTCCCTGGCTGGATTGCCTCACTTGTATGATGCGTCCACTTGGTACGCCCTTGCAGTTCGCCGATATAATCCTTTGACCACAGGCCCAAAAGTGCTGATATATCTGCTGATGTTTTTCGAATGTATTCAGACGCGCTTCCTTGATATTTATGTAATTTCTCTCGGGGATACTAGAGAGACTTCTTCCGATGAGAAAATGTGCTGGAGTTAGTGGATTGAAGTCGTTCGGGTCGGAAGATAACGGGGAAAGGGGCCTGGAGTTTAATACTGCTTCGATTTGGGAAAGGATAGTGGAAAATCCTTCGAAAGTAAGGATGCGATTGCCAACAACCCTACGGATATGTGACTTTACCGATTTTACTCCCGCCTCCCAGAGCCCACCAAAATTAGGAGTATGTGGAGGCATGAAATGCCATTCGATCTGGTCATTTTGCAGATCGCGCTTTATGAAGTTGTTATTACTTGCAAAAAACCGTTTCACTTCTTTCATATCTTTTGCCGCGCCTACAAAGTTTGTCCCGTTGTCAGAATAAATATCAGACGGTTTGCCTTGTTTAGATATAAAACGTTTTAAAGTAGCGAGAAATGCTTCCGTGCTTAAACTAGATACTAATTCTAAATGAATTGCCTTCGTACAAAAACACACGAAAACGCATAGGTACACCTTAGAAGTACATACCCCGCGACCCGATTTGTTCTTTAACCCAAACGGACCTGCGAAATCCACCCCACAGATTTGAAACGGAAAATTTACGTTGACCCGGTGTTTAGGTAAATTTCCCATAAGCGGATTAGTAACATTTGGTAAGGCGGCTTTGAAGCAAACCACACACTTTCGAACTATTCGTTTGGTTAGAATCAGCCCGCGAATAGGCCAATATTGTTCTCTCAGGGAGTACAACGTTTGTTGAGGGCCGGCGTGCAACAATCGAAGATGCTCTCTTTCGATTAAAAGTAGAGTTAGCGTATGATCACCGTGTAAAAGTATAGGATGCTTCTTTGAAACATCGACGCGTGTAATCTCCCGCCAAATCGCAATATGTCCTCTCCGTCTATGAATGGGTTGAGCTTAGCAATTGGACCCTTTAAGTGATTGCTATTTTTGCGTTTAATTACTTCAATTTCGCTAGAGAATGATTCTAATTGCGCCAATTTTATTAACGTATTCAGCGCGCTACTTAGTTCCTCTAACGTCAAGCCCCTGAACGCCTACATGCCTTGTTACGGATATTGTGAATGAATCTTAGACAGTAAGCGATTATTCTTTGTAATTTACTAAGCGTAGAGAATCGTGCAAATAATTCATTTGGTTCGCGTTTGGTTGAAACTAACGCTTGTGTCGCCTTTCTTTCTGGTATGTTATCTACCTCTCTATCGTGAGATGTCGAATTTGGCCAGCCGGATACGTTTTCTTTTAGCCAACTAGGACCTTCCCACCAAAATTTTGAGTTCGTTAAATCGCATCGCGATACCCCCTTGATAATAGATCCGCGGGATTATCCTGTGTTGGTACATACCGCCACTTATTGACGTTAGTGAGCGAACTAATTTCAGCTACGCGATTTGCCACGAACGTCTTTAAGTTTCCAGGGTCATGTCTTATCCATGCCTGGACAATTGTCGAATCACACCAATAAAATTTATCCCTAATGTTAACATTTAGTGCGTTAGAAACCTTCTCCATTAATTGAACCAGAAGTAACGCCCCGGACAATTCTAATCTAGGTATTGATACGACCTTCGTAGGTGCTACCCTAGTTTTTGCGCATAATAATTGAACCTTGATGAGGTTATCTTTATTGGAACTCCTTACGTATATGCAACACCCGTATGCCCTCTCCGAAGCGTCGGAGAACCCATGCAATTCGATCCATCGCGGTTTTACGATAATCGCGTGACGCATTATTTTTAGTTGAGACAGATTTTGTAAATCGTTGACCCAGTGTAACCAGTCGTTATATAACTGAAGTGGAAGTCCCTCATCCCACGTCAGATTCAACTTCCATAACTTCTGCAATAAGATTTTAGCTATTATTGTAAATGGACTCAACAACCCTAGGGGGTCAAAAATCTGCGATACTACAGAGAGTATAGTGCGCTTATTTGTAGTTTTTCACGTTTTGTTCCTAAACTTATAGAGTAACTCATCCGTTTCACAACACCATAGCAACCCTAAAGTACCCTTTGTGTCATTTCCCGTGATGTTTAGAACCGCGAGCGAATCATTACTTGATTTAAAATTCTCTAGAATGGTAGGTTCGTTACTAAAGCCCGTTTTACATTATCTTATTAAATTGTACCAAAAAATTGAATACTGTTTTATAGTACAATGTAAAACACTGTACTATTTTTCTGTGCAAAATCATTGTATGAAATTAGAACCTGTCCTATTTTCATACTAAATGTTTTGACTTGCGCCTGCTCAATGGGTCTGCATTGATCGTATTCCAATCTAACCTCATTTTCTTATGTTTACGTCTTGTGTACCCTGTGTCTACCTACCCACGTAAGTAAGGGTACTGCTCCACGAGATAATACAAATAATCAATTTAGGTTTAAGATGTCCTGGACAACGGAACAAGTAGAGAAGTTAATTGAAGGCTATTCGAATCATCCAGAGTTATTTGCAGTTAAACATCCCGAATATCACAATAAAAATAAACGGCAGCTGGCTTTGAATTGTGTAATTAAAGATGTTAATACAGCTGGAACAAGCATTATTGAAGTACAGAAGAAATGGAATGGATTACGTACCACTTATATAAATGAAAAAAGAAAGTGCTACAAAGTATTCATAGTGGTGCTGGAGAAGATGAGGTAAGTAATGGTACTAATAAATAGAAATTTGTTATAAGTATATAACGTTGATAGATTTCGAAAATTATAAAAATTGAATATGTTTTGCAGATATACACACCTAAATTGTGGTACTTCAAAAAATTACAGTTTTTAAATGACCATGTGTCACTGCATCAAGCGGCATCATCATTTGACCCATATAATGACATCACGAATGAATCGAATATAGCCAGTCAAACATCCTCTAATTTTCAAGAAGTTGAAGAGTATCTGCTACAGGATGATAGAACATTACTGTTATCCCCCAGTTCAACACCTGTTCCATGTATCCTCAAAGTGATACAGCAAAAGCAAAAAGAAGAAAACAAACATGGATTACCAAGAAATCTTGCAACAACAAGCTTCAACAGCATTGTTATCAATATCTCAAGCAGCGGCTTCTTCTAATAAAAATGATTTACTCCAAGAAGATGAAGATGTTTTATATGGTAAATATGTTGCAACAAGACTTAAAAACATCACGTCATTAACAAAAAAATTTGAAATAAAACATAAAATTGACCAATTATTATTTGAAGCTCAAATGACTGAATTTAATTAGAATTTATCAATTTTTAGGATAATAATTTTTTATTTTAACTTTATTTGTTGACCAGCTTATTATTTGACTTTCAAATGACTGAAATATATGAGAATAATCAATTTTTAGAATAATTTTTTTTAAAAACTATTTGTGACCAGCAATTATTTGAGTTTCAAATGAATTATATTAGAATTAATTAGTTTTTAGAGTAATTTCTTTAATTTAAACTGATATACATGTAACTAGATATGAGAAATAAAACACATCTGTATATAGAAAAATATATTGAATAAAACATCGTATAATAATTATCTTATAGTTACTGCAAACATTGTTCTTGCCATGAAATTCTTCCAGTATTGAGAAAATAATCCATGAATAATAGTCTATTATTTAATGCCTCTTGGGTAGCTCTATTAGCACCTTGTATTTGCTGGAGATCAAGTAACGGGTTATGCACTTCGTCAATTTCAGAATAGTGTACGTTCTTACTAATTAAATAATTGTGTAATACGCAACAAGTTAATGTAATTGCTTCCACTTTTTCTGGGTTTAAATTTATAGTTTGCAACAAAATACGAAATTTATTTGACATAATTCCAAACGCATTTTCCACTACTCTGCGAGCGCGTGATAATCTATAATTAAATATACGCTTGTCATTAGTCAAATTTCTTGAACTAAACGGTTTCATAATTCTATGTGACAATGGAAAAGCTTCATCAGCTACAAAGCAATATGAAATGCCAGTATTCTGTGTTGGTAGACATTTATCTGAAGGAAAATTTAGTACACCTTCATCAATTGCTCGTTTTAATGAAGATGCTCTAAAGACACCTCCATCACTTATTCGCCCATTAACACCTACATTTACATATAAAAATCTGTAGTTTGCAGCTGCTACTGCTAGTAACACAATGCTATGTGTGTTTTTATAATTATAAAAGTAAGAACCTGCACTGCGAGGTGCCTGGAATCTTATGTGCTTTCCATAGATGGCACCCAAACACAATGGAAACTGCCATAGTGTTTCAAACTCCTTTGCTATTTTTCCCATTTTTCAACAGTCTGTGGCATCTGAAACATTTAAATGTTCGAACAAACAAATTGCACTATATGAATACTTACTTGCAGATATTGCAGTCTTAACTTTTCGTATATGGCTTTACAAACTTCTGGTATGAACAAACTTGTAGTGCTTTCACGAATTCGACATGAGTACATTAAAGATGTGATGGATTCTGCACTTGCCAGGTATCTCAGTGTAACAGCTAATCTGTCAATGTATTCATGTATGATTAATGTAATATTCAAAATAATTACAATTAAAAAAATATTACCTTACGTTTGCCGGTATACTTTCACGAAATTTAGTGTCCTGTTTCTGTATATCTGTTTCAATAATATGTAAGAGTTCATCAAATTCGTTACTACACATACGTATAAAGTTTCTGTATGATTCAGGATCTTCAATTTTTAATTCTTCGTTTAACATATGTATCATACCTTTCCCATACAATCGCCTCTCCAGCCATTGTTTTAACCACCATTTTCGCTTTCTTTTCTTTTTCTTCTTTATTATACTGCTTATCAAAATGATAGTCGCACATACACTAGCACTAAACATAAGCCATTCGCACATATTCATTTTTTTAAAGATTTTCTTTAACCTTACACCTGATAATTTTCTATTCTGATTAATATTTTTGGAGGTTATAAGAAATATTTGTAAATATTGTGATACTGGTGTACAATTTGAAACGAGGACGTAGCATAGCGCAGAATCGTAAACAAAATTTTTGTACAAGTTTATAATACATATGTAATACTCCCGACGAATGATGGAGCCAATAATCTTGTACGAAAGACTGGTAAAGCGTTTTACATTGTACTATAAAATAGTATTAAATTTTTTGGTACAATTTAATATGATAATGTAAAACGGGCTTAACCCATTTTCTAAGCTCTAAACCGGCATCTTTCAAAATTGTCGCGATTTCTAGACATATAGTTTCCGCGTCTCGTATCGTGTCAAACCCGGTTAATAAATCGTCCATATAAAAATCCGTTATAATTCGTATGGACGCCTCTGGATAGAGCGCATTATTTTGTTCGGCTGCTTTTTGTAAACATTTTACTGCTGAATAAGATGCCGCCGTCGTTCCGTATGTTACTGTCTTCAACTCGTAAACTCTAATGTTTTCATTTCGATTTTCCCTCCAAAATATCCGTTGTAACCGCGTCTCTTCCGGAGATATTAATATCTGTCGATATATCTTTTGTATATCGGCGGACACTACGAATTGAGATTGACGAAATCGTAATAAAATACAAAATAACTCATCTTGTAAGATCGGGCCTGTCATCTGCAAATCGTTTAGACTATAGCCGGTACTTGTTTTGGAAGAAGCATCAAAAACAACGCGTAATTTTGTCGTCAAACTGTCTTCCTTTGTAACACCATGATGCAGGATGTAATACACCGGTAGATCGGCTTTCTCGTTCTCTACTAATCGCATATGACCTAATTCTATGTACTCGCGCATGAATGCTTTATACTCTTCGTTTAGTTGAATATTTGCGCTTAATTTTCTTTCTGATTGCGTAAACCGTTTGAGTGCTGTTTCGCGAGATTCGCCTAAATTTTCCAGTGACTCTTTAAATGGTATCGATACAATAAAACGACCGTCTTCTTTTCGCTTAAACGTGTTCTCGAAATACCGTTCGCATTCGATTTCGTCTTTAGTTAAAGTTTTCGCGATCGGAACGCTTTCTAACTCCCAAAATTTTTCTAGCTGTTTTTGTATAACATTCGTTTGCGTAAAATTGCATATTCGCGTAGGACTTGTTCCGTTGCTAGGCACAGGCCCGGAAATCACCCAACCTAATTTCGTTTTCTGTAGGACGGGTAAATTTTGACCTAAACCTACTTGACCAGTACACAACAGATTATAGAAGAATTCCGCCCCGATTAATACATCGACTTCGTCGATTTGATTGAATCTAGGATCGGCTAGTTTTATATGTGCGGGTATATTTAACCTAAGATCTTGCTGTGACACGTTCGGTAATTTATCGCATATCGTTCGTATTACTAGACACGACATTGTTAACTGAAAACCGTTTGTTTTGGATTTTACAGTAACACATGTTCTTTTTCGTAAATTAGATGTCTCCGCATTAATACCCCTTACTGCTATGTCGGTATCTTGGCATTCTAAGCCCAATTCGTTAACTAACCTTTCCGTAATAAAATTCGATTGTGAGCACGAATCCAGAACAATTCGACAATTCATTTTTCTGTTATTTGAATCTAACACCCACGCGCAAGCTGTGTCCAATAGGACCTCCGAGTTGGTAGAGATATTTGTCGCGAGCGACACCGCATCTCGCGCGTATTGGCTCGGTTCCGACCTTTCGTGATGCAGCATTGTATTATGCTTCGCGTTACATGTCTTGCAATTACTAAAGGTGCACTCTTCGGCCAAGTGTCCCGTCCTTAGACAATTTATACAAATTTTAGCTTTTTTAACTAACTATATACGTTTATTTACTGACATTTCACGGAATTTTTTACACTGGTTAAGTTTGTGGCTTTCGTGGCAAGCATAACAATTAAAGTGTGTTGTTACTAACGCATTGTGTGGTCGCCTTTGGTCATTCGTTTTAGAATTTTGATTTACTTCGATTGTTTCTAATAAATCCGCTTTATTTTTTAAGAAAGAAATGAATTCTGAAAAAGTAGGAATATCGCGCGCGTATTTACATTCCTCCCATTCACGTGCCGTTTTTCTGTCGAGTTTGGCAGTAATTAAGTATATTAATAACGTATCCCATTTATCTACTGGTTGGTCTAAGTTTTGCAATGCCCGTAAATGCTTAGATAAACTATCTACTAATTTTCGTATTTCAGTGGCCGATTCTCGTGTTGATGAATTAAACTGTACGATTTGTTTAATATGATTGTTTATTAAAAGTCGTTTATTATCGAATCTTTCTCGTAATAGTGACCAGGCTAGTTGATAATTGTTGGATGTAAACTCTAATGACTGGATTATCTGTGATGCCGTCTCACCTAAGGACGCCCGCAGATAGTGGAATTTTTGGATTTCGCTAATAGCCGTATTTTTATGTATTAGCGACTCAAACGTATCACGGTATTCTAGCCACATTTCATAATTTCCATCAAAGTCAGGTAAAGAGATTTGTGGCAATTTTATCCCGTGTACTCCATCCGAATAGGGCTTCGCCGCTGTGTTTCTACCTGTTGGCTTACTAACTGTCTGCAGGGTTAATTTCGCGTCAGCTATCGCTTTATAGTAATCCCTTTCAAATGATTCGTGTTCTAAGATTAATTCTTCAATATTATCCGATGATACTTCTAATTGTACCTGCACGCTTTCGTATTGTTCGAATAAACACTCCGCTTTATCTAATCGTATTCGTAACTCGTTTATTTTCAAATCCCTATATTGTACCGTTTCAATATCGCGCTTAAATTCGTTTAAATATTTTTGGAATAGTGTTACACGTGCCCTTACTGAACCACGTTTCCGCTTTAGTTCGCTTATATCTGCCATGATCGGATCGAAAGTTATTTTAAAACGCTTCAAATAAAATTGATTCTTAAATAGTAGTGAATTGTTACAATCGCATAAAATGGGAGAAGAGTAGGAATTTACTTGGATGGAACAGGATGATCGCCTCTGCCCACGCTTCGATTCCGCTCACTTTCGCTGGCTTTCTTCCATGTGTTTTTTTTCTTTTCTTCTTGTGGACTTATTTTGCTCGAAGGACCATTGTTGGGGATTCTCGAAAGAAAACTCGCCTTGTACACTTTTTCTTTAGTTTTATTACACACTAATTAAACACTGGCTGTTCAGGGCGACACGTGTATTTCATCGTTTAGTTCTAGCTGCGACTTCGTTTACATATCGTATGCAAATGACCTGCTATCCCTCTCGGTACAACCGAGAGGCTTGTTAGGTCCCCTTTTTCTTTTAACTTTAACTTACTGTGTACAGGTGTCGCCGTAAGTTTAGACGTATTGAGATACATAACAAATGGGTTTAGGTATTGCAGTACGATAAAGCTTCTTTTGCGTCATTTTGAATTCCACAATGCAGTGTATCAAACCATATTTGTACCCTAAAATATATTTCATTATTATTACGTATAGTTAGCTGATTCGATTTTATTCATCAATATATTTATTTTCATTAAATATACCTTCTATTCTATTGTCGTTTACTTTACAATCTAGAATTTTGATTATCTATAAATTTTATTAAAGATACATAATTTTAGAACTGCTTCTTTCATTTAAGGTTATGTATACAAATCAACACGTAACTCTTAATAATAATAATACACTATCTCACGTACCTACTTTTGCGAGATACGCCTCGAACGTTGCACTCGTTTGTCGAATTCTAATTATAACACATCACATCACAAGACGGGTAAGAAACAAGACAACATAACTGCCAAATTGTATAGTATTCTACGCATCTGCGAAAACATCATCGAACGTCTCGTTGAATATCATATTCATGGTAGGCCCGTAATTCAGGATGACTCATTTTCTATTTAGACAAGTGTTATTTGATCGTTATGAGAAGAAGTTTCTAAAAATTACATATTTGGCGAGTGGATCCCAAAAGTATTACAAATCTATGAACACAGTAACTTATGGCATAACGCCAGCATCATTTCTTACAACAAGAACACTGTAATAATTGGCTTCCGAAGAGAGAAACGAGTTTTCCTTCGGTCCCCATGTAACCCTGAACGATTTTTACTTTGCTAACCGATGGCCACTCAGTCTAAGAAATTAAAACAGTATTTATAGCAGTCAGTACTAGTCTGGGCAATCAGCGGTAACAGTCAGTCTAATAAATAAGGGGACGGGGAGTCTGCGATTATTTATGTCACGCATTCACAGCGTCAATACTAAATCGGAGGGAGGGTGCAGACTCTTCTCGACGCTTGAAGATGTGGTATTAGTCAACCCGCAGATTGTTAACGACGAAAGATGATAGAAATCGCAGTGACCGGATCCTCAGGATCACTTCTTCTCAAACTCCAGCGGTGAGACCGTGGCCGCCAAGAAGAGAACCAGGGGGCCTGAGTGGCTTCAGGTCTCGGCCCGAGATAAGATCGCAGTTCACTGCAGTACTAAATCAATGCGCAATGCTGCATGCGAGTAGTTCTGTGTGCATGTGGGCTGTGGCTGTGGTAACGTAAAAATGTCGCAAAAACGACCAATGGCAGACAAACTTAAAAAATTTATACTGAACATCCCGGACTTAATTTATGATGGCGCTTAAATTCGATGTCTAGTTTGTAATATTCCTCCAATGTGTTAGTTCAAAAGCCATTGCCAATGCTACAACAAAATCAAACAGCATTCCTCAGCAAAAACGAGACCAAGAAAAATTTGGATTTGATTTATGTGTTACTATTATTTTATGTAATTTACCGTTTCTCATAAAGATAAGTGACTGTTTTGTAACAGTGATAATTCTTGCACAACTGCAGAATACTTTATGAAAATTTCATCCATTTGTAATTGAACGCATTGGAAAAAGTTGCTGACTCTCTCGCATCGCTATCGATTCATTTGATTTAAATTTTAAAATCACATCTCTTGCGTTTACGAAATATTTATAATGAAATACTGCCTGGACCCATGTTCCCCATCGAGTTATTACAGGCTAAGGTGTTAGTAGAAGTTTCGGACACAATTAAGGTAGGAGATTTCACAAACACTTTTTTGGTGGGTGCTATTAAATTATTCACCATCGGATACTTCTTTCGAATGGCTTCTGTAATGAGATGATACACGTGTATGAGACACGTTATATGAAGACAAGTCGGAAACCACATTTTCAACATCCTACCAACTTTCAGCATTGTGCAGCTTCATCAGTAACTAACATTGTGACTTGTGATACAAAATTCTCTTAACGAATCTTTTATTATCTTCACAATGGTTTCGGCATAACTTTTTTAATCCTTTTACTGGTTAATAACAAGAAAGCTGCTAGATCATTACGATTTAACGCACCCGCTACAACATGAATCACACTATGTTTCTGTGCATCCGTTGTTTCTACCACATTTACGCAAATTTTTCCAACTCGTCTACTATATATTGTGGTAAACTGTATCGCAATTGTCTATTGGTTGATAGTTTCCACGAGGGAATATATTTCAAAACACACGAAAGTGTTCATTGTCTACTAGATGTTGTGGGACATTGCACACACAGCATAAAAATAAAATCATACAGAAATTCCCAGTAAGGAATATTGTTTAAATTCAGTACATGACGATATGTCTTCTATAATGAAATGTATCGCGACCTATCAACCATATATTACCAATTTTGCACTCAATGATCTGCATATTCCAACCCAGGAAAGCTGCTAATATATTTATTTACATATGATGCTAAAGGTAAACTTCGCTCACGACGATCTATGGTTTTAAAAGACTCACACCGATAAACCGATAATTACCGAACGACTTTTCACTTCCACGGTTATCGAATGACTGAACTTTCCATTGGCTTCGTATCGACCTGTCCCCTCTCGGTGTTTCTGCCGTAGCACGCGTTTGTCGAACCTTAGTTGTAACAGAGGTTTATCTATTGAGTACTCATTCATGACTTGAATGTGACCTAATACTATATACTCATTCATGAATTTTGCATATTTCTGCTTTAAGTTTGGATATTTACTCAATTTACGCTCTCGAAAGTAAAACCGCTTGGCTGTAGTTTTTTAGATTTCTTTACACTGACCACGGGATCATTTTTAAACGGTAGTTGTACAATGAGCCTACCAATCAAATCCTGTCTGAGCTTTTTCCTCTGATGAGTATCCGCTTCGCTTAGCGTTATCTACAATTTCCCAAAAGATTGAATCTAAGAATTTGTTTAGCAATTTATGGCAAAGCAAGAGGTGTGCGGCATGAGTTCCGATTGCGATTTAATCAGATATAATCCATTCTAACTTTTTGTACAATTGTAGCCGTATTTGGTATCTTGACTTGACCTACACACAGAAGGTGTCAAAACAATTCAGCGCCTATTATCATATCGATTCGGTTTGGAAAGTTAAGTTTGGGACCAGCAAGATGCAAGTCCCGTGGTACGTTTCCTCTATCAATCTTTCCAGCAGAATTGTTGTTTGTGATGTTTTCTAAAACTAGGCACTTTACTTTTGCATGGATGTTGTTAGAACCTCATCTAACGTCTACGAATATCGCCCAAGTGACTGTCTCTTCTACTTATTTCATGCCTGACATCGCTATTAATGAATTTGTGCCTTAGTCCTAGCTTGGCTGCACATGAAGATGTAACATGAGATTGTGACCTCTGTTATATATGTACTCTCCATGGGATCCTCAACAACACACACACCAGCGTCATTGTTATTGTCATATATTTCAGCCTGTTCTAATATATTAATAAATCAGTTATACAGTTCAAGTGTGTGTGCAAAACTTACATCCCCCATATATAAAACTGGCGACGAGACGATTCATGCGGAGAGAAGATCATTTACAACCTTACGATGAAACTAATGAAAGTTTTGATACATTTTTACAAAGGCTTGATAATCATTTGAAATTACGAGGAGTGGATGATTCGATCGCAGAAAAGGACAAACTCTGTGTACAGCTCTCGTAATATAAGTTGGCGAGCAGTGGGGATGCGCTGTAAACGTATTTAGGACACGTACCTCCCACATGTCTTATGCAGATAGTGAATAGGAATTACCATTACGCTGCAGGACGAATAATAGGCAATTTATCCCTCCTCTATCTGCGCGAACTCACTCTCACCCTTCGCCAACTTACATATATTGCGAGAGCTGTAACATCACGGACTTTGGTTATGTCCGGTCTTTTGAGGTACAGTCCGTGCTCCTGCTACTGTATCGGTTTTAGCGTCAAGCAACTTAAAAGAGATGACCATCAATTGCGATTTTAAATGTACGAATTGTCAAGTAGCCACATTTGATACACATCTACGGGCACAGTTTATTTGTAGAATTAGGGATAACGATATTCGAGAACGTTTATTACAACAGAAAGCTAGAGTGAGTTTTGAGGAAATAGTTCACATTGGTCAATCGCCTTCATGATAATTTTAAGGAAGTTAAATCTAATAGTCATAGCCACAAAAAAGGAGATCAAGTATGTACAGAAAATAAGATAAAGAAATTGTGGAGAAAATGTTTCCGATGCGGAAAAAATAATCACAAATCAAACGAATGTTACGCTAAGAATTTGAGGTGCAGAAAATGTAATAAAAGGAACACATAGAGGCCGTATGTTTAAAGGCCGACAATAACGTACACGCTTAAAAACAAATCGAAGCAAATTCAAATTCTGATGAAAGCGAATTATTTTCGATAAATAAATTGAATATAGCGAGTATAATTCCCTAAATACAGATAAAATCATTTTATCATTAAAGGTAAATCATTCAAATTGCAAAATGGAATTAGATACAGGTGCGACAGTTTCTACGATGCTTTTGTCACAATTTAAGAAAATATCCCCGAAAATACAACTGGAACAAACATCAGTAAAATTGAAAACATACACTGGTAAAATTATACATCATAGGTACAGCGAAAGTTCCAATAAATTACAAGGGACAATCTGTAAACGGAACCTATTTGTCATAAATGAACATGTTGCTTTGATTTTCGGAAGAGATTGGCTGAATTTAATCAAAATCGATTGGCAAGGAATGCATCAACTAGAAGCTTTGTCCTACAATTACGAAGAAAAATTAGGAAATTTATTACAGGAATACAAGGATATGTTATCGGAAGAATTGGGCGAAATTCCGGATTATACTTATTCGTTTCGATTGACGGATGAAAACGCACGACCAATCTTTCTCAAACCTTGACCAGTACCCTACGCATTACAAAACAAAATAGAAGATAAAATAGCAAGATTACTGGGAATAGGTGTTCTACAACAAGCAGCACATTAGTCATGGGGAACACCAGTGGTACCCGTAATGAAACAGGATGGCACAATTAGCTTATGTGCAGAATACAATACTACTGTTATAAGAAGATGATTGCTATCCAATACCAAGAATTGAAGATCTATTCAACAAAATGAGTGGTGGAAGATATTTCTGCAACTTAGACATACAAAATGCTTACTTACACAAGAAAATTGACGATTCAAGTGCAAGATGCAAGCGATATCAACACATAAAGGAGTTTTTAAAGTTAAACGACTCATGTTTGGAGCGAAAACAGTGGGCCAAGTGGTTGGCAACGATTCATGAACCAAATATTACAGAATCTTAAAGGCGTTGTTTCTTTGATGATATAGCAGAACGCCTGAAGAATTATTTACAAGACTGCAGAAAGTTCTCGAATGACTGCGAAAACATGATTTAACGGAAAAGGATTACACACACTACCCGACAAGATAAAGGCGATATTAAAAAGTAAAACACTTCACGATGTTTCACAATTGAAAACGTTTATGGGATTGGTACATTACTATCAACGATTTATACCGGACAATGGCAGTAATTTCAAATCATACGAGTTCAGTCAACTTTTGAGAAATAATGGTACACTTACAGCTGCTTACTGTCCAGCTACGAACGGACAAGCTGAACGGTATATCCAAACAATTAAAAGAAACTTACGTTCCCAAGTACCAGATTCTGGAAAACTAAAATTGAGCTTGAGTAGATTCTTGATGCAATACATAAAAACACCGAATATAACTACTAATGTCAGTCCAGCGGCATTAATGCTTAATGGGAACATAAGACTTGATTTGGTGGAAAGAGATATAAGGATCGAATGCCAGAAGGAGAGAGCACTACCGCAAGAGAATACTAGACACTTCACTGTCAATGACCAAGTTCAAGCAAGAAGTTATAGCAACACTGATACTAAGTGGGAATTGTGAACGGTTTTTACAAGAACAGGGCGCTTACATTACAATGTGTTGGTTGGTGGACGCGTGAACAAACACGTCGATCAACTTTCACCATACAAGGGCATCATACTCACGGTTAAGGGATCTGTATCCGGAATTGGGGTTGATCTAGTTATTACTCATGAAGAACCAAGTCCAAATCAAGCGGAAGTTTTCACTTCGGACATAGAGACAGCTAATGACCTTAATACTTAGCCTAAGTCTGTTACAAATACTTCAAGACTGAACAAGGCCCAACCTACAATACCTACTATGAAGCGTTCCATCCGAAATAGAAGATCCCCTCGGATGCTTAGCCTATAATTCACAAAAGAGATGATATTATATGTGTACTCTCCATGGGAACCCTAACAACACACACAGCAGCGTTGTTCTTATTGTCATATATTAATAAATCAGTTATACAGTTCACGTATATTTGCAATATTTACATCCAGACATACATAAAAACCTCGAATCTAGAAGATTTCAAATTCCTACAACTATCTAAGTTTTAGTTTATGTATCTCTTGTTATTTCATCAAAAGTATAAAGAAAAACTCCTTAAGAATGTTATTTAATTGAAAATTGTGTTCACTAAACTATAAATATTGTCACAAATCAATCAATCAATTATTAACTCTTCAATACTTTATATTTTATATAGTTGAATCGTATGAATGTATGTATAAGTCCTTCGCAATGAGGTAATGAGCTTTCGAAGACGTTATTGTGATATTGGTGTTCAGTCTGACTAACAAACTCAAGTAGTTAAATACGACGGAAAGCTTACCTCTACTTTTAATTACGCTTTCACTTCCAACAAGCAATTACATATACTTAATGCTTCTTCTTCGTAAGGGAAAGTCTCCCGGTTCAACAAAATCCATTAATTCTAAATTAAACTATTATATAAAAAAGTGTAAATATAGCGACTGATATTGCTGTGTGCAATTTTAATGATGGTCTGACAAACATTCTAGGAATCCTGAAAGTATTAGAGATGGATATTAGCGTCCAATCATACAATTTTTGTATTGAAGCCGCTGCTAAGCGAATCAAGCACACCTAGCTATCTTTGAGAGATGCGGCAAAATAGGGGCACTCTAGCATACAATCTTCGAGGAAAGAGAAAGGGAAAGAATATTTAAACATGGAAGAGAGCTTTATGGTCCTGAGATATCAGATTACTGGTTATAAAAATTAGAAACAGTCGAATTTTTCATTTGCTCAAGTCTCTAACGCGTTTCAAAACTTTAAACGCGTTTTTCTCGAAACACGATTTTTCAAAACTGCACACACCATAACTACAACACTTTTATTTTATTCATTCCAATTTTTAACCATATCTTTAACATAAGAATATCTAGTGAAATACATATGTGATCTTCGATAAGTTAATTTACACATTGGTCATTAACAAATGATTGCCCTTTTTGGCCGAAAATAGAATGTTTTACTTCAAATACTCGTCAATCGCACAAAAATCAATATTTCTAAAATCTCATATGTATTTCACTAGCTATAATCATGTATATTAGGCAAATTCTTTTTATTATTCCGAATTCAAATTTGAACCACTTTCACTGCGTGCCGCAGAGCGTTCAACATACAAGTTCAACATACCTCGTGAGAATATTTCCGGCGCCGCCGGCATTATTTAATATTCATCAATGATAATTTCTTTTCAATACTTAAATATGTATATACTTAATAACTTCCTCGAATATTAGTATCATATTGCCTTTTCTCCCATCTAAAATAAATTGTCCAAAAAGCGCCTTGTTTAGTCTATTACAGTGGTGTTACCTCTTAAACAACCGCAAAGAGGACTACTCCAACGGCTTCAGCAAAAAGCGGTTCCTCTCTAGTATTGTTTATAATAAATTGTTAAATGATGTTTGAAAACTAGTTTTTAATTCAGCAAACATCAAGCTCAACAATTCGAGTTCCAAGCGATAGTAAAACAAGGTACAGGTTGATTTATTAATTTACATATAGCGAATTCAGTAAAGAGCGAAACCCATGAGACCATGGCAGTATTAAATGCGTATTTTATAATGGCATTTTTCATAAAAATTTTTGACAAAAAAATTGCTTTTGAGTGAAATTGATATATTGGTTTTCCTGTTATTTTAATTTTCCTCATTTTCGTATTATTTCGCATTTTGCAAACAGAAACCTAACGGTAGACGGTAGTTTTATGGATAGAAGAAATAGGCATCCGGAATTGCATCTGACGGCATGTTGGAACGCGAACGGACTAAGGCTTAAAGTCGTCGAGTTCGTAGACGGTAGAAGAGGCGGTATGGGTATAATAATCCACCGGTTCAAGCATCCTCGAGAATAATTTAGGAGAACCTTTCCAAAGAGCAGGCAGCAGTTATCATAGGTATATATGTATATAGTTTCGGGACAGCCTATTTTTCGTGGATATTACATCGAAATACCAGGTTACGAAAAACACCAACGAGTGATGACAACAGTATACACTTATATTTGAAAACAATGTGCTATATGTAGTGATGTGGCCCTTGAACAATTAATTATCCAACAATTTTTATTTACTGGCTGTGCAAAAATATTGGGCCATATACTAATGCGTATGAAGAAACCAGCAAAACATTCTAAAAATAACAAAACATGATTTGATTTCCTGACTAAAGTCAATACTTTGTTGCCATGTCCTTAACAGCAATCACACTAGCACATCGCCGAGGCATACAGGTAATTAATTGCGAGATACGATCTTGGGGCAACGTTTCCCACTCATATTGTAAATGATCCCATAATTCCGTTTTGTTGGAGTGATTCTTCGTTTCAACACGATCCTTGAGCTCTTGCCACAAATGTTCAATCGGATTTAAATCCGGTGACTGCGATGGCCAGTCGAGAAGGCACACCTTTTGGCTTTCAAGAAAATTCTTTGCAAGATGCGAAGCATGTTTGGGGTCATTATCACATTTAAAAAACCATCCACGTGGCATTTTTTCCTCGCAAATGGAAGAACATGGTCCATATTTCGGTGTATTGTAGCGTCCATGTTGCCTTCGATTTCTACCAGTTGACCAACACCGTTTTCAGAAAATTCTCCCCAAACTTTAACACTTCCGCCACCGTGTTTTACGGTTGGAATTTGATCGTACCTTCTACCTGCTAGACGTCTTACGTACTTACTACCATCACTTTCCAACAATTGAAATTTGGACTCGTCGGAAACAAGCACTTTTCGCCAATTCGATGCTGTCCTTATTCTTTGTGCTAATTAGTGGTTTCTTTACACCAACGCGTCCAACCAATCCCACAGCCTTCAAAGCTCGAGATACCGTACCCCGACTGATGTCAGCAAGATTCTCACTCCGTAATTCCCACAAAATTCTTGCTGCCGTAGTTTGCGGTTCCATGACGCACCTCCGTTTAATGATTCTGTCCACGGGTTCTGAATTCTTTCGTGGTCTACCGCTTCGGCTTTTTAGACACAACGAATTTGTTGATTTTGCAATTCGAAATAATACGGTTTACTGTGGTTTTATAGATAGAGTATTTGCAACAACACGAGAGCTCTTGCCTTTTTCAGATACTTACACCATTTCGCGGACCTCAATTTTCGGGTGTTTCAGCATTGCGGCAGAAATAATACCGATGTATCATCTGTATATATAAAAATGGATTGTGGTTTGTTCGAATGCCTAAAACATGAAAACGACTTCACGAAATTGGATACTTCCTTTTGCGGGTTTGTTCGTAAAAGCTACGCGAAGGTTTAGGAAAAAGAAAACTATTAAAACGATTGAAAAATTAAGAAAAAAAATTAGAATTGGCCCTATGGAGGTTGTGTGCGTCCATTGTGGTTCATTGAAATTCACTGGAGAAACGCCTGGATTGTGCTGTCTCAGTGGAAAGGTTAAATTGCCATTGTTGCCTCCGTCACCTGAGCCATTACATTCATTGCTTCATGGCGAAGCTCAAGAATCACGACATTTTCTTTCGAATGCTTAAAGGTACAACGCATATTTTCAAATGACAGTTGGAGCAAATATTATTGAAGAACGCAGATTCAGTCTGACATCCAAGGTAATGTTTGTTAATAAGAGAGTAACCTTTATTTCTGGTATATATATATTGCATTTTTTTCTGTGCGCAGCCTTCTTTCTCCAGTCTGTTATTCCTTTATCCTCCAGGTCATCTAGCACCACCACCCGCCATCTTTTCCTTGGTCTTCCTTTCCTTTTCCTATATCCTAGCGTTTTCCATGCTATCTTACTAACCGCTCTATTTTCGCCCATTCTCTCCATGTGGCCTAGCCAATGTGATCTCCTATCTTTAATAATTAAATCTATGTATGCTTTTTGTAGACCTCGTAGGTGTCCCCATTGGTTCTTCTTACATAGCCATCTTCGGCCTTTTTCCTCCTATTATCCTTCGAAGTATTTTCCATTCCCATATCCTTACTATTTTCTTTGTAGATTGATTCAAAACCAATGTTCGCAAACTTATAATGTCGTCGATCTTATTATGGTGTCGTATAGCCTAAATTTCGTGATCCTCGACAACTTTGCTCTTAGTAAGTAATTTATAATTCCAGCAATTCTATTAGCTTTACTGAATCTAGCCTCAATTGCCGTTTCTTCCTCGCAACTCTTCGTTATCCGTACTCCAAAGTATACAAACTGATCCAGCTCCTCTAAATTCATCTCTCCCAAATGTGTACATACTTTCAACTCTACTCCTTCTTTGCTAACTCTTCCTACTTTCATAACCTTCATAAAATAAAGATCATTTATTTGCAATCCTAGCTGCCATGTCCCCTTATCAATCTCTGTGTTATTTCTTTTTTATTATAAAGTCTTCTGATTTCCCTCCTCTTGTACTTACGTTGCACGTTGTCTTCCTTATTGTCATGATTATTAGATTTGCAATTTTGCAGGTATTCCGAAATCATCCATTACCTCTATCACTTTGCTTTTTTCCCCGAATCATATGCCTTCTTAAAATAGGACAACTGCTGGTATGTTATACTCGTAGCATGTCATCCATACTTCTTTCAGATTTAGTATACCAAGCGTGGAAGTACGGCTATGCGAATCCAAAGCGCAGACTTCGTCGGCAATTCGCAGACGCGCAGGGTTGATGATAGCATAACCAGAGTGGCAACTAATCACCCATCTGGTCCGAAACATACTAACCCATCAGCTTCTCCCCAGTCCTTGAAGGAGCAGCGATAATTGCGAGCGGAAGGTGAATCGAGTAGTTGGCAGCTCGGAGCGGCCTCTTACACAATGAGGGAAGTACGTGATTGTTCCTGTTACTCTGCATATCTAAGCGAGCATCTACTTATCGCAGTTTAGAGCGATCGCTACCACTAGTATTTCGACGGACGGCGGGTACTGCGGTGTAGCATGTGCGCGTTAGCACTAGAGTTTGTTAAAGATGTAGATTACGTGTTATCATTAAGTAGTGTAAATCGGACTGACACTGTCACTCCTCCAAATTTTAGTATTCAATGATACCTGTGTATGATAAGTTATCATTGAATAATAAAATTCGGAGGAGTCCGATTTACACTACTTAATGATAACACATCATTCATTCTTTTTACGAAGTCTAGTTATCACTTACAGCTGAACGTCAAACGTTAATATCAATGTCGGGGATGTGAGTGTTAGGGTTTACTTCATAGTTCTAATCTATTTCGGTAAGTATAAATAGATTTAAGAATTTCTAGATAAATCGTTATATCTGTTTTACTACGAATGACTTGTAGCGTTCTTACTTAACGATATTTAAGATATTTCACCGCCTACTGTTCATACCGACTATTAGGGTATAAAAAGAAGTTGAATTGTAAATTCCGATACCTAGTTAACTGCAATAAATTTAATCATCCCTCGGTTTCCAAAGTGCTAAATTTTTATAATTGTAAATTGTGAAAGTCTAAGGACTCACAAAGGTTATTCGGTAATAGTAAACGCTAACGCCTATTTTTGGTTATAGTTGGCCAGTAGCCGAGGAGCAAGAATTCTATCAGAGGAGTAAAATAACAATTAGAGAATATTCAAATTAAAGACATTCAATCAACAACATTCATACATGTCAGTCAAACACAATTTTTCACATCTCTCGTTATAATCCAATAGTAGTTGTACGATAACATTTATATCATAATTGTATAAATGTACAAATCACAGTCATCGACAATCAAGAGTTGCACATTTTGTGTACTTGTTGTACATAGTGTAAATAAATTAGAACTTCGCCACCAATCTGTTTACATTAATTGTACACACCTGGGCGTTACCAATTACATTTTGTAATTATTACACGACCAATTACGTGTAATTAGTAATTGGCAATCAGCAATTACAAAGTACATGTAATTTGTAATTGGTGACTGCCAATTACCAATTATGTGTAATTTGTAATTGATGAACTACAATTACCAATTACATGTAATTTGTATTTAGCGATTGCCAATTACTAATTACATGTAATGGGTAATATGTAATTGAAATTTAGTGTAATTGATGAAAATAATGTAATGATTATTTTTTGTATTTACTAAAAGAAATACAATGATTACAAAAATCTTCCATTACACAATATATAAAAAAATAGAAAAATGCCAACTGAAACTAAATATCTTATTTTCAAAAAATAACAACGTTTCAATTCAAGGTTCTCTGATTTCAAGTTCACGCCTCTTTTCTATACCCTCTCTATTTCACAATCACATAATGCATGCGACCAGTGACACAAGAGCCGAGAACATTATTCTATTTTTTTCTTTCGATATATTCAATGTTTCAGTGAATGAACCACTTTTAAAAATTCCTTTATGTAAAGGAATGAAATTAAAATGTAATTACGATTTGTGTAATTAGAATTACTTTTCTGCCAATTACTTCCAATTACTTTGCCAATTACCAATTGCGTGTAATTGGTAAGTGATATTAGCCAATTACTAATCACAGTAGTTGGTAATTGGTAAAACCCAATTACCAATTACTTGTAATTGTATTTGGTAATTGAGAATGTCCATTACAAAATGTTATTTAATTTGTAATTGGCAAAATTCAATGACAATTACCAGTAATTAGTATTGGTATTTCTCAATTACCCATTACAACTAATGTAATTGGTAATTGCAAAGTAATTGGAACCGCCCAAGTCTGCTTCCAGACATGGGTGAGCTTGATGAGCGGAAAATTAATTCCTTTCCAGAAGTAGGAGACGTGACCTGACGTGACGTACTGTGGGAGGTAGGTAGGTGTTCCCAGAATCGTGTGCATTGTATTTTTATGTACAGTGGTCACCAAAAGTCTCTTGGGCGTTAGCCTTATATTCCTAGTGATACTGATATATTTTCCACTGAGGATGGCAACTTGCCGAAATACGTATCTGGATTTATTTACAAAAGGTGTGCTAAGGGTTATTTCATTTATTTTATATATTATTTTATCCACAGTCTCCTTATTCGTATCTCTTCTTCATAACAATATTTATTTATTTATCTATTTAGCAACTGCTATTTATATAATCCTATTATAAACAATTTTATAACTTACTTAAGTTCTAGTATTTATCATATGCATATTTATAAACTAATTGCCTAAAATTATTTATACTATTACTATCCTTAATAAAATTCGGTAAATCATTATATAGTCTAATGCCACCAATAAAAACACTTTTTGTCGTGCGTTCTACGTTAAGAGTTTTTCTATAATAATTATGTCGGTTTCTTGTATGATAGTTGTGGACCTCATCCGCATACGTTAGCCTTTCCCTTAAGGCTGGAGTTTACCTAAAATAAATTTCTAATTTTTGTATATTAAGTTGTCTACTAACAAAATGTGACATTACGCTCATTTTCAATAACGCTACAGTGTGAGAAAACAAGACGTTCTTACTAGAAAAGGATAAACATAGTGGACGGGATGGCAATCCGTGTTTGACTCATTCAAAAATATGCAAGGTAATCTTAGCTGGCGTGATAATCTGAAATAACGCCGCATCAGGTAAAATTACATTGAAAGAATAGAATAGAAATATTAACTATTTAGAAGATATAAAAAAATAGGCCATTTCTACCTACTGTAGACCTAAAATAACTCCAAGCAGAAAATATAATTTTGCCTCACAACCAAATTTAGTCAAATTTCAATTATAATTAATATCTAATAATGAATAATTATGTCGGTCTGTAATAGTTTCCTTAATTCCATTAATTGGAGAAAGTACCAAATTATCTAGTTCAATTAAACCTGTTATGTCATTAGCAATGTGACTTTTGAAATGTGGAAAGTCTGCAATATCTCATTCTGAAAGTCCAAGGTCAAAAATCGGTATCGTATCATAGTCATTATTGATGCAGTTGGAATTTATACTTGGTGGCACAATGTTGCTGAATAATAATTTTCTAAGGGCCCAACAGTAAACCATTCGGATTATTATTCCATCCTCCGCAAGCTCTAATACACAAAAAAATAATTTCAAGTGGTCTTGCGAGCACTTATACAGTGTGTAAAGCGATGGGGTATACAAGAGGGAATTTTTTAAATATTATATAATTTATATAACACGGTCTGTTTTGATTAAAAAATCTCGTTTTGTACTCAATGAATACATCACCTCTTTCGTGTTGGACAAACAGTCGGCAAGTTATGGAAGTAAATTTTTCCTTTTCAAGATGCATTTAGTATAGTACTACAGTAAGTAAAAAGGAATTTTGTTCTAACATACAGATTAGCACCTATGAACTTCTTCGAAGTTATGAACCTATAGACAAAATCGTTAATCCATATTTTAAAGCAATATGTACGTAATTGATAAATATTTTTTGGAAATTGTAAATATTATTGGAAAAAATAGTTCTATTTCTTTATATGTATCATGAACTATGGATATCATATGGATAAATGGGGATAATAATCGTGAGTAGGATTACCATATTAGCTTCATCGAAAAATGTAATTAGTGGGATGCGTACCCTCAATTGGTGTTTGCTGTAGCCCCTTCTCAAATTACCAATTAGTATTACTGTATAAAGGTGTTTGCAAGGACTGTGGTGTAATTTACTGACACAAATATCACAAGGTGACAAGTGACTCGTCACTTCGGTTTATACGGTTGTTGAAGATGCTTGCATCGAGCCTCGCGAAACACGTGTCACCGATTTTACTATAAACAATTGTGTGGTGAGGAGTTTACCGATGTGATATTTGTGTCAGTATTACTGTAGGAAAACTGAAGTATAAAATCGCAAGTTGTTTATCTATAACTTCATTAGCAAATTTTCGTTCAGTCTTGATTGTTCGTAATTTTTGTTATTACATTTAAATTTTAAAAAATGGGAAATGGCAAACGTGGTGCGTATTTGTCCAGACCAAAAAGCCACAAGCAATAGTTGAAACGGGCGCGTTTAGCAGACCGTAAAAAAGTAGTTGAAAGAAATGCCAATGTTGACGATATGGGGATTGCGACCTACTCGGAAAAAGAAGCAACATTCCTTGAGAAATTGAAAAGTGAAAATCCAGAAGAAATACAAAAATTAACTGTAGGCCAGTTTAGGGAAAACGATGAAGATTAACTGCATCCAATTTTAGTAAAGTTGCAAAACTAAGAAAAACCACTTCAACAGCGAACACAGTAACGGCCCCAATTTATGAAGACTTTTTGGATCTGCGGCAACTCAGTACGGCATGCAAAATGAAAGCAGAGCATTGGCCGAATTTGAAAAAATTTCTGGCTTAGAGATAAGAAGCTGTGGTCTTTTTATACACCAGAAATATCCGCTTTTAGCTGCATCTCCTGATGACTTAGTAGATGACGATGCCATTATTGAAATGAAAAGCCCTTATAATTCAAGAATGTTAACACCGAAAGAAGCAACAGAAAATAAACTGTAAAATATTTGATTATTGATAACAGCGTTGGCCTGCTATTAAAAAATAATCACAGCTACATCCACCAAGTACAAGATCAATTGAACATAACCAATAAAAATAAATGTTACTTTGTTGTATGGACGCCAAAAGGGTTGTTGTATCAAATTATATACAAAGATGAACATTCTTGGAAGAACCAAGTTCCCAAACTTATCACTTCTTATATAAGGGCACTCTTGCCGGAATTAATCGATCCCCATAAAGTTAGAGGCCAGGAATTACGTAATATCTATATTTAAAAATTCTATATTTTACCAACAGTCAACAGGTATATTTGTGTAGTATATTATGTTTACTCTGTGGGATAAGAGTGCGATAAGCAGACCGTCCATAAAGCTTCCACCGCAGGAGGTGCTGTAAATCTGTAAACACTTTAGTCAGAATAAAATAAGTTGAAACGTGCTATACTTCTTTTAATTTTGCATGTGTTCCACTCATAGTTTATCTGTACTGGGTTACCTCTGTACCTATTGTACTATTTCTTTATTATTTATTATCTGCTCACTATAATACTCTCTAGTTATTATAGACATCTAAGAATATGTAAATAAAGTCATCTGTCGATAAATGTGTGAAATCTGATTACAACTCCCAATTACATCTACACTAAATTTGGTACATACATACATAAATAAAAATCTACTAATTCCCAAGAATTTTGTATACTATAAATTGATTTATTCATGATATTAGTAAGTATATATGCCAAGAACTTTTCCATAAATAGTTCCAATAATAATTCACATGTGGTTATTTCTGTTGAATTCCGTCCACAACGTTTCCCGTAATGAAATCTATTATCTCTTGTTTACGAATATGACCCACAAGAAATCTTGCATTTATTTTTCTACCGGTAGTGAGCTATTTGTGTTGCCTACATGCTATTTTACAGTTTTGAAAAATGCCGATTATTGTAATAATTTTGTTACATTATTTCTGAGTTCATAGACAATTTGGAAAAATTTTACAAGTGGCATATGAAGGAGAGTGGTCACAACAAGCTACCAACGTGGAGATATTTTCGATATTTATATTTCTGTCAATATTATTTGAAAAGTTTGATGTTAAATCGAGTTGTACGTTTTTAATTGTACAAACGTTATTTAAAAAAAAATAAATAAAAATCGCTGTGTCAGTAGACAGATAAAACATAGATGATTCGAAAAAAATTCGTCCAGTCTTTCAACTTTGAAATTGGCTCCCAAAAGGGTATCGAGATGTGCATAAAACTGCGTTTATTTTGAGGTGTAAATGCCAGCATTAAATAAATGGGTGCTTTACCTAGTTTAATTTTATGTATCAAAATCAGTGTCCTACATATTACAGTCTGTTTCACATTCATAATATTTAAAGTATTTAACATTAATCTAATTGGTGTGTACTTATTACAAAAGGCCGGATAATATGCAGTTTGCATAAATTTGCATATTAGCATAATATATGCACTTTGTATATTATTTGCATATTTTGTAGTAATTCGGCATATTTGAAGTATCCGAGTTGTATTTATTTATTGTAATTTATTATAGGATAGGCATTACTAAAAATATGTCGTGATTATAACAAACAAAGAGTTAAACAGCCCTCTTTAAATTAAAAATAGCATTCTATGAAGCCTCTTCCCGATACTTTTCCGATAAGCGCTTCCAAAAATTTATTAACGCTGTTCCCATACATCTAGACCGGAACAGAATTCAAGGAAAAGCTAATTCCCTGAAACTTCTAAATAAATACAAAAATGCATTTTGCCAGAAAATTAGGAGCACAGGTGTTTCTTTGTTATTCGGAGAAATTTATTCTCATATTCGAAAGCAATCTTATTTAGTTTAAACGTCATTTTACGTTTGTTTTTCGAAGTGTAAACTTGTGGGTTGTTATTAATTATAATAGCAAAAATGCCGAAAATAGCGACTGTACCTGGATGGATTGCACCTTATTCAGAATTGCCTATGGATGGAGAAAAGGTATTTTGCGTAGCATGCAGCAAGATTGTAAGTAAAATTTAAGTTTATTTCCTCTTATTAATCTATAGTTTTTAAACGATATTTAACAAAATCACCAATACAACGCTTCTACAATCAATAATTTTATTTTAAAATTTTATTTTAGAATGAGTAAAATGAGATGTATATTTCATGCGTATTTTTCGCATATCATCAACACAATACGGAATATCTGATATTCCGTATTCTGCTGATGATTTTTAAACAAAAATCATTTTGAAATAAAATTATTTGTTGAAGCATTGTGCTGGTTATTTTATTAAATGTCGTTTATTCCGATTGCTTCGCAAACTCTTTACACATTAGTTTTTTATTACTCCTTTATCTTTTACTAACACTTATTTTATAAGAGAACAACTGATGATGTGATATTTTTATGCAGGTTACAAGTGAGAGAAAGTTTCAAGTCGACCAGCATATTAAAACTTCATCCCCTGCTGCAAAAAATATGATAAGATGAAATTGGCGAAGAAGGATCAGCAAACATTACCGAAATGTTTGCCATCAACCTCAAAAAATCGGAACAAGAACAGTTTAATGAAGATTTGTGCCTAATGTTTGTGTCGGCAGATATTCCATTGCATAAAATAAACAATTTAAATGTCAAGTTATTTTTGCAAATGTACACCAGAAAATATAATATTTCCGACGAGAGCATCTTAAGAAAAATTGTATTCACCGTATCTATGCAGAAACATTGAGTAGCATTAAGAATGCTGTGTCAAACAATTACCTTTACATATGGGCAGATGAAACTACTGATAGTGTGGGCCGATACATAGTTCATTTAATGATAAGTATCCTTAATCACCAGTTTGATCTCCCTACTTTCTATATCTTCAATTATCCAGTGAAAAGGTGCAAAGACGCTTTTTAAAATACTTATCTTATAAAATGGATGGCATCTATCCTGAGCGCGGTATTGACTATGGTGTACTGCTGGGAAGCCATGATGAGGAGTCCTTGGCAAGTCGTCGTGAAGCCCAGGAAGCTCGATTCTTGTGGAAGATTGTACATGGTGTCATTGATTCCTTGGGTCTTCTTTCCTCTATTAATTTCCTTGTTCCCCGGATATCCGCTCGTTCCTCTCCTACTTTTACTTTACCCTTTTCTAGGACCAACTTGCTACTGCATGGCTCTCCGTTTGCATCCATGTACCATTCTGCCGATGCGCTATATAATGACATTTTTTGATGGAATTAATGAATTTATTTAATTGTTTCTTTCCTTCTTTTTCTTTTATTCTCTTTTCTTTTTCTTGGATATTGTATAATAATTCAATCAATTCGACTTATTTGTTGTATAATATATGTATATGTATGCGTGTACCTACTGTTAATTTGTCCTGTTATGGTCTAACCGTTGGACAATAAACACTATTATTATTATTATTATTATTATTATTATTATTATTATTATTATTATTATTAACGTATCGGCTCCAACAAAATCTTATTTAATTTCATCTAAACAGTTGGAAAATGCAAATAATTTGACAATAACAACGTTTATACACGAAGAACTGGCAACCTTTTTCTTACCGGAATCGATCCCAACAGAAAAAAATCTATTGTTTTTAACGGATGCCGCACCATACATGATGAAGGCGGCTTGCAACTTGAAAATCTTTTACCCAAATTTAATTCACACAACTTGCTTGGCGCACGGACTAAATCGTGTTGCAGAAGAAGTAAGAAACCATTTTCCCTTGGTAAATACTTCAATTAGTAGTGTTAAGAAAATGTTTTTAAAGGCTCCATTAAGAGTTCAGTTTTACAAACAATATCTACCCGGTATTCCGCTTCCTCCTTAACCAGTAATCACACGATGGGGAACGTAGTTGGAAGCTGCTATTTTTCATGCAAATCATTATGAAGAAATAAAGACAATTATTATGGATCTTGATAGCGATACACAATCTGTGCTAGACGCCCAATAGTTGTATCCGAGTAAAGAAATACCTCAACAGTTGGCGTTTATTAAAGCCAACTACAGTTTTATTTCCACTTCTATATTGCAATTGGAAAAACAATTTATGTCGCTAATTGAGAACGTTGAAATAATAAACAAATCTGAAAAGTTATGTTTTGGTGTTAAAGGAAGGGTGGGAAAATCCGTGTATGAAAAATGTTTAAGTGTAATAGAAAAAAATGAGGGTTTTAAAAAGCCAAAGAGTATTGCTAAAATCTTGTGTGGTGAGTCAGTAGAAAATATTGAGTGGACGATAATATAACAAGCGTGGACGTAGAACGAACCTTTTCAATATATAAATACATGTTATCAGACAATCGCCACAACTTTTCTATTGAAAACTTTGAGAAATATGTAATTGTAAATTGTTTTCATAGTTAATTATGTTGTAAAATGTTATAAATAAACTTGTAGTAAACATAATAGAATATTTTTTCTATAGTATTATATTTTCTAGCATTACTCCTATTTTCTTATCTGCATATTTTTCATAAAAAGTGCATATTTAGGCCAAAACATCTGCATATTTATGCGCATATTTCCACGTTTTTGCATATAATCCGGCCTCTACTTATTACATTTTAAGATCACTGGCATAGCTCTGTTTTGCACCTTCTGTAACTGTTCAAGTTCAGTTTGATTTAAACCTAGCAGCACAGATGAGCAAAAATGTACATGAGGAGCAATCAGAGATTTATACAATCTAAGCATTACGTAAACGAATAACTCTTTCCTTATTCTATACAGAAAACTTATCGTTTTATTCATTTTGTTTGTTATATATTTTACATGTTCCTTAAACTCCAGATGTTTATCTATAACAACTCCCAAATATTTTATCTTGTCTACTTGCTCTATTTCTGTCCCATTTATTTTTATTTTACAATCATTTATGGTCCCTAACTTATATCTACTTCCAATACACATAAACCTCGTTTTCATTAAGTTAATGCAAAGACTATTTCTACAAAGCCATTCAAACAATTTTTGTAATTCTTCATTTAATATTTTCACCATATCTTCAACGTTATTACCACTGATGTATATCATTGTATCATCAGCAAACATTTTTATGTCACACTTATTTATAATAGGTACTATATCGTTAATATAGTCGTTACAGTCCGTTGTGACACCCCATATTTTGTTTTTATTTTGCGTGATACACATCCATTAAATTTCACTTTTTGATATCGTTTTTCTAAATACGTTGAAAACCACTTTTTACAGTTTCATTAGCTCCCATCGATTCCAACTTCGTCAATAGTGATTCTCTCTATTGTTTCAAAAGCTTTTTTAAAATCTATAAATACTGCAACGAATATCTTCCATCATCTATTCCACGATTACAGTTACACACGAATGTTCTTGTGTAAACCCCGACTGATTAACCGCTATTATACCATTTCTATCACAGTAATCTCTTATATGTCTTTTAACAACAGTTTCCAACACTTTCTCATAAACTGGTACTGTATTAATTGGTCTAAATTGCTCACACTCCCTTGTCCCACTTATATTAAGTTTTCCATTCTCTGGGAAATTCTCCTAAATGCAAGGACGCATTATTATATCTAATAATCTATTAGCTGTTACAAGACATACATCCTTTAATTTTCCGATGTCGATTCCATTTCCTACCACATCCCCCGCGGATTTTACTCTTTTCAGTATATCTTTTAATTCAGTCATTGTGACACTTTGAAACTTAGTAAAAGGACATCTATTTACTCTATAGCAATCTCGATTACCACTAGTTAATTTGGGTATTCTATTAACAATGTCCTCTATACTGTCAACAAAATACTGGTTAAACTTGGATGCTATCTCCATTTGATCATTTATCTCTTTTTCTCCAAAATTGATTGCTTTTGGATTACGTTGATTACTATTGGGTAGAATTTTTTAGATTTTTCTTAAGTTCGCTATTATTACTTTTATTGTCATCTAACAATTTTACAAAATACTTTTCTTTTTCAGTTCTTTTAATTTAGTCACCTTATTTCTGGATAATTTGTACTCATTCCAGTCCTATTCTCTCTTTGTTAATATTGCAACTTTATATTTATTATCCCTTTCATTCATATCATCAAGAATATTTTTGTTCATCCATTTGTTTATTGTCTTATTATGGTTTATATTTTTTTAATAATTGGACACATTTCTTGTATAGCAGTTTCTAGTGAATGAATCCAAGCATTAGCTAATTTGTTGACATTTGTTGTATCATTATTCCAAGGAATCTTAAGTATTTCGTTTTGTAACCGATCAACACTATAATTCTTAAAAGATTGAACATTTCCTTCATCTACTGCATCTACATAACCATCAATATGAACTGTCAGGATGCAATGATCACTGATTTTCGGTGTTTTGTGTACTTTATATTTAGTGTTCTTAATATTAGTGATAATGTAATCGATGATGGTTTCACTATTATTTGTAATTCTGGTCGGCTCAGATACTATTTGGTATAAGGCATATTTATAAATCAAATCTTTTACTTTTTTACAATAAAATGTATCCTTACTGTAATCTATGTTGAAATCACCAGCCAACACAATATTTCCAGCAAAATCAATATTGGTGTCAATATAATCTTCAATGTATTCCTTCTTCTTCTTCTTCTCGTCAATCCTTATGCCTTTCAGCGTCGGATTATTTCTGGATCCTATGACGATTTCATCCACTCTTTCCACCGTGTCCGGTCTGTACTCATTTTCCTCATTTCTTCTATGGTCTTCCCTCGGTTTCGTACTAATTCGTTTACTCTATCAAACCATTTTTTCCTTGGTCTTCCCTTTTTCTTCTCCTGTTGTTTTTGGCTTCTATTATTTTCTTTGTTAAACTCTTTTGTTCCATTCTAATTATGCGGCCGTACCAATTCAGTTGATATTTTTCAATTCTTTTTAGTACATCTTCTTGATCTTCTATTTATTCTTATCTATTTATGATATTCCTTATCTGTTCGTTTTCTACTCTGTCCATTTCTGTTTTCCCCACGATCTTTCTCAAAAATTTCATTTCCATAGCTGTTATTTTGCTTTCGTGTTTTTGCTGTATTATCCAGAACTTACTTGCGTACATTATTGTGGGGGCTACTACTGCATTGTATACTATCTGTTTGATCTTGGGTTCTATTTCTTTTTTCTAAAGATGGTTTGACTCAGAACGTAGTATATGTTTCTGGCTTTCCGTCCTCTTGTCTAGATCAATTTTTCCATCCTTCGATATAATGGTACTTACATATTCGTATGCGTCCACAATATCTTCTTGTTTATCGTTTATTCTAATTATTAGATTACTCGTTGGCTCTTTATTATTTATCACCATTAGTTTGCCTTTTTCTACGTTTATTTCCATCTTCATCTTTTCTATTTCTTCTGTCCATATTTTTGTTAGTTTTTCCATTTTCACATAACTGTCAGCTATTAGTGCCAGATCATCGGCGTACAGTAATGCATCTACAGCTACAGGTTCCAGTCTGCTATATACTATCAGTACCTTCACAGTCTCGGTGCGTTTCCTCGTATTTTGCAGGATTCTGTCCATTACGATAATAAATATTAATGGACTTAAGCTGTCTCCTTGTTTTATTCCCACTTGCATTTCAAAATCTGCTGATCTTTTTCCATTCACTTGTACTATCCCCCTAACCTGACGGTATAGACTATTGAATATTTGGCGCATTTTTCTTGGAACCTCTAGTTTCTCTAGACAGTTATCTATACTCCCACTATCTACTGTATCGAAGGCTGCTCGCAAGTCTATGAAATTGAAGTAGATTTCCTACCCTTCTCTCAATTTTACGTTCTATGATGTTTTTAATGATGTGGATATTATCGTTCGTTTGTTTCCCTTTTCTATAGGCTGCTTGTTCTTCTCCCAGTTTGTCTCCTATTAAATGTGTAAGTCGTTCCGCTATTATTTTGGTATAGACCTTAAAACATACTGTCGATAAGCATATTGCCCTATAGTTTTCGCACTGACTTGGATCGCCTTTCTTATATATGGGAGTGATGAGGTTGTTTTCCCAATCCGCAGGAATTGTGTTCGTTGGCCATGCCTTACAAAAGATATCAGGGATCCACTCCTTTTCCACCTGTCGGAGCCATTTTACCATTTCCGGTTCTATATTATCCGCACCGCAGGCTTTCCCTGTTTTTATTCTATTCAGGGCTTTTTCTACTTCTTCCATATCCATCTCTTCAAGTTCTTCGTTATGTTCATTCCGTGTTCCTACTTCTGGCAATATATCTGTATGATCTCCTACGTTTGTGAATTTTTCGTGAAGAATTTTTTCCATATTTCAAGTATATCTTCGGTTTTTGTTTTTAATTTATTCACGGTATTCCTAATTGGTTTTATTTCTTTCTTTTTCTTTCCATTCATTGATCTTATTAGGTTCCAAAACTTCCTATTATTTATTTTATCCTTATTTATATCATTTCCAAAATCTTCCCAGCTTTTCGTTTCTTATTTTAACATATTCTTCTTTGTATTGGTGTTCCCTTGTTAAAACGTATTTTCTCCACGCATGTTTTTCTTTTGATTTCCTTTTGTATTTCCTTAGTCCACCATCTTGTTCTTTTCTGTTTTTCTCTGTATCTGAATTGACAACATCCTTCTATTGCAGAATTATAAATAGTTTCCTTGAACATTCTCCACGTCTCTCCAGTGTCATTCCTCTCATGCCATGTCTCAAGTAAATCGTTCGTTTTCTGTTGGTATTCTGCTCTTTTCTTCTCGTTTCTTAATTTGCTGATTGCTATTTTATGATACTCGGCTATTTGTTGTTCTGTGTTAATTTGTTCTTGGAGTTCTGCCGTTAGCAATCTGTGTTGAGTTCTCATTTCAGCTTCCTTTTGTGTCTTTATGTTTCATATATTGGTTTTCATACTCTGGGTGTAGACTATGTACTCTACTATACTCCTCCCGTTTCTCTCCTCCGCGACAAAGGTGTATCTCTCTTCCAGTGGTTGGTCTCAGAAACCGTTCCCTATTAGGAGATCACCACGTATTCAAAAATCAATAATTTTCCAACCATTTCTGAATAACTTTTCTTTTCCAAATGCTCCAAAGCAACCCAGTCCCTTATTTGTATCATTACCCACTCTACTATTCCAGTCACCCATAATAATTACCTTCATACTATCTTCCCGCAACTCATCCAATATCCTTTGTAGGGTTTCATAAAATTCCGAGGTTTTCCGCTCCTTCCGTACCATACACCTGCAGGATGCTTACCACGTCTTCCAATTTTAAGCTTATTGCAATTAGTCTAGGATTTATCGGCTGGATCTTTATGACCTTATGACTCATCGTTTCACTAATTATAATCCCCACCCCCTCCTTTGCTCTTTCTCCTACCTTTACTCCAGAAAAGTGCATCTTATAGTTGCTGTCAAGTGTCTTATTTCCCTCTCCCACCTTCTTGGTTTCACTAATTGCCAATATATCAATTTTGTATCTTTCCATTTCCTCTACTATTTCAACCCCTTTTCCATATATACTCATAATATTCCATGTATCCAGTTTTATTATTTCTTTATCTTTTTGCGTTTGCTTATTTCCATTTTGCCAAGTCGCGTTCGTGTTTTGTTCCGTATGCGTTTTCATTGCCAGGTATGTATTCCCTTTTCCTTGCTCGTTCACGTCTTCTAGTTTTTTGATCTCTGTATCTATATCAAGTTATCCTTTTCCCTGTCCCATCTCCATTCTTCATTTCCGATGTACAATTTCTGGAACCCAATTTTTGTTTGTTTTCCGTTTTCCCTCTCGGTTTTAGCTCTGAATCTAATTTGTTCCTGTATCTTCCTATCCCGGTTAGATAGATCATCGTTAATAAGAATCCTTTCTCCTATTTTTGTTCTTACTTTCTTCTTGTTTTTCATTATCTCTACCTTATCCTCTGTCCTGTCTAATTGAACTAGACAGGTTTTTGACCTAGTTTTATGGCTTGTTTTATCTGTACTCTTGTCTGTAACTCTTTATCTATGAGATTTTCCATTGTGTTTTTTAGTTTTTCCCTATCTTCTGTATCTATTTTTCGACCCTGAATCACTATATTATTGTCTTTTCTCATTCTCTACTCGTTCTAATCTGTCTTCCATCTTCATTACTACCCCCTTAATGAATCTATTTTCCTTTTGAGTTCCACATTTTCGTTTCTTAACTCTGACATTTCTTTTCTATATTCTCTCTGTTCTTCCCGCATCTCTTTTATTTCTATCGATAAATTATTCATCTTCGCTTCCATTTTCTCAATCATCTTCATCATTACTCCAATGTTTTCTTCCAACTTTTTCTGGGACTTCATAGGCGATCTTTCTTTTTTACTTTTCTTGAAAATATTTTCGCTGTTCTCTTCATCCTCTTCTCTTTTTCCTTTTCTCTTCTTATCTTCTGAGCTGTATGCCTGCGTATCCATGATATATATATAATTTCCCACTCCGCCCCTGTTCTATACGGATATGTATTTTTCTGTTTTCTTTTCTTATCACCGCGCAAAAAAGCCGAGCCCCGGTCGACCCGTCGGAAGTCTGGCTTTTATCAATGATATTGGAATAAAATCGTTTAATTTTACCTGTTATTTTGATTCCCAGATAATCACTTTCACTTAGTTTTTATATTTTTCACTGTGTTACCAATTAAAAGATCACAATCCTCCAAAAAACTTGGGTATAAACACGGAGCAGACTGATAACACTCACACCGTCAAATACTCCAGGACCGGACTCCCAATGTATGTATGTATTCCAAAAACAAATTATCCGCTGTTTGAGGAGGATGGTAGATTAATGTTAACAAGTATTTCTGTTTAGGTACTGTAATTTCTACAGTTATTACGCATATTGTAGTGAATGTTTTTCTCTATATACAGTGACACTCCTCCAGTTCTTCTGTGGTTAGTAGTTGCTTTCATTACTTCATATCCCGTAACTGATATTTCTGTGTCACTAATCTCGTCATCAATATGTGTTTCCACTAATCCAACTACAAATGGATCCCATCTGTCAAATAAATCTAAAATGGCATCTCTGTTGTTCAAAAATCCTTGACAATTAAATATAGCAATCAGATTATTATTATTACTAAGATCATTTGTATTATTTAATTTCTATATATATTTTACTTTCGATTTCAAAGATTCTACAATTCTCTTGTAACTCTGACAGTTCCTGTCCAATGCAGTGTGATTAACATCAATATTTACTTTATATTTTTCAACCGCCTTTGTACAGTTTATACATTTTTCCGTTTTGTTATTGCATTTGCTCGTTTCATGATTACCACCACATTTACTGCAATAATGATTATTTTTATATTCCTTAGCAAAGTGATTATACCCTGCACATTTATAGCACCTAATTACATTTATGATATTTGGATATACATATATATGGATAAACACACAATATTATATTACCATAATTTTTCTTTCCCTTACTTAAGTATTTTCTTTCAATTTTTATTTTTGTTCTAATATCTATATCGATATCCACCAATTCATTCTGACTGACAATTGCATCTAATACCTTTTCAACGCTTTCATCAATAATATCTTTTTCGATACCTGTTATAATTACTTTTGGGTCTCTTAATTTGGGTTCGACGATATCATATTTGCTTCCAATTTCTTTCTCAACCTTTTCTTTCAATTTATCTCTGGAATTACTATCTCTACAATTAATTGCAACACTACCTTTCCCTACATTTTCAATTGTTCCAATGCCTACAGCTAACTCACCGGGATCTATGGTATGCTTAATATCATTTTTTGTTTCATATGATTTTTGATCTTCCTTTTTGGAATACACAAATATTTCATTAGTAATTGTTAAACAGAAAAACCAAATCAGCATCAGTATGGACTGAAATTACTGCAGGTGAAACACAAGCATGTAAAACACACACTAAAGAGTGCTAAAATAAAGTTATTGTGGGAAAAAATAGGAGACGTTTAATGTTATAGCGTATCAGACCCTGGACTGATAACGGAAAACCTAGAAAAAGATGAAGAAAAGGGTTAGTTGTAATCATGTTGAGATCAAAAAAAAACGCAGATACATACCAACTCAAATCCTTGAAGAGGAAATTGTTACTTTCGAAGGTCAATAGAGAGAAACGTAAATATGTCAAAATCGGTAGAAAAGAAGATAAAGAAGAAGGTATAAAAATCAAAAGCAAAAGTACATTGTAAGGAAAGTGGTCACTATTATATGACAAAACATTACTTTTGTGACATACTTACCTGTTCTTGAACTAAATGTTCTGGAGGTAAAATGTAATTGTGTTACATTTTTAGCTAAATTTTTTCATTATACCCTCGATCATGTCTGCTTTTGTTGATGTTCTAAAAATTTCGTGATTGTATAAGCTTTCACATGTGAATATTATGGTGAGTTTTTATAATTATTGGAAGCTACATATATGTATGTAACGATAAAAACTAAGTTTAGGACATTAAGGCATTGCACAATAATATTCAGTGAAAGACGGTAACTTCTCATTTCGATTAACATCTCCCTGAATTTATGGAGAATATGTTGGCTTACACACATATGTAGAAGTGTATTTTTAAGTCAAATAAATACATTTCTGTAAGTACATTTGTTCAAATCAAGTAAATGCTTAGTGTTGACTAGAAGACTTGCTAAATTCAACTAGCTTCTTGTATTTGATAATATTAAATTAATTTCTTGGAAATCTAATTAACCAATTCAGTGATTTGCGTAAATTTCAGACACACATACATTAAATAACAATAGAATTGTAAAAAATAGCAAAAACATTTCTTCCAAATACAACAACACTCTGAAAGGAAAGATATAGAAAAATGTGCCAAATAAGCAACGAAATTGAAATACAATAATTTCGTAACGCCATCTTCGAACAGGATTTGCTGTTTAGTCTTGTTAATAGAATATCAGTTAGACAGGTAGATACTTGCAGGAAACTTGGAGAGGAAAATAAAAAGTCTTTCCTTTGTATTTTTCATTTAAAATGGCGGAATAAATACTATAGTTTCCAACGAACCAACAATTCTGTGGTACAACGTATATATTTGTTCTTCACTTTTAGTAAGAGACTTCCTCCATGTTGCTTTATTTAATTTTTACTAATCAATTTTGAGTATTTGCAATTTCGGTTATTATTCGATTCACTCAGTAATGCATATTGGTTGACATACCACATTGACATTTTATATTGTCAAGTTAATTTATATTACATATAACTCTTAATAACCCGCTTACTGGCTGAGTGGTGAAACACGCCCTTCACAATGGGAAGGTCCGGAGTTCGAAACTCAATCGCAGCGAAGCATAGCAGTTTAAAAACTGTAAAATGTGTCTGTCACCTCTAATATGCTGCGAAAATTAAAAATGCCATTGGCGGGCCAGTATGTACACGGCTGGATAAGGGGTAAAAGATAATGAATGAATGACTTACTAACTAATATAACACAATATATTTACGATTACAGAGTATACATGGCTGAACGTTGTAGTAAAAAATACTTCAGAACTGTGTTATAAATTCCGCCAAACATTTTCACAATTTTAGCTAGGCACACAATAAGTACAATTATCTTATGTAATTCGCTCAAAAGCATCTTAACACTTCCAAATTTTACCTTTCCCTTTAAACTATTTTTTCTTTTTTGTTCTGAAGGTTGTAAGTTCACCGCATCTCTCTTCACACAGCTTTTTGATGGAGCCAAATAATCTAGTTGGGTATGCTTTAAATGATGTAGATTATCAGATTATGTATTGAATAGTGTTCTTAGTATAGCATAAAATGAGAATGTTTTCCTCAGAACCTGCAATGTGAATTTGTAAGCAGGTTACACTCAATACTTTATTCGTTTTAGATAAGTCTTACCGAACCATAAGTGTGAATACTTATTTCTATCATACCAGCTCCTTCAAAACACTCTGCGCGGTTTGATTTTGCCATTACTAATAACAACAATTTCTGTATCTTTAAACTGTATTCATACCATTTCGACATGTAAATCGAATCCGACATCTGTGAAAACTGGAAAATGACACACTATGATGTAAATATATTCCAACAACTATCAAAAACAAATACTAGGGAAGATTCTCTGTAATGAAATATGAAGGTATCAGGACGTACGAATAAGTTACTATCGGGTTGGAAAATTGTCTTCTTCCTTCTAGTTCGTTAGTGTGGTCTCTGCGGGGAACTGGCTGCTAGTGGCTTGCGTAACAACGTAGTATTACATGTTATATTGTATGCTGCCTTTCACTGACTGAATTGTAAAGAGGAAAAATCCCCGAGAAAGTTTAGTTTCTCCATGTGACCTCCATTGGACATGAATACCATTGAGTCAGCAAGAGTAGCGAACGTTTAGTAAATGGTGCCTAAAACTCACCAAAGGAATTTGCATGGTAAACTTGGAACCCTGAAGAGACTTTGCGGAAGATGTTGCTGTCAAGAAGACAATAGAACTTATGCTACACTACTCGGACAGTATGACCCTAGAGAGAACTAACTATGATTTTAGCAGTTAAGAAACAGCTAAAGTCATAAATGAATGTACGAAATAATGTCGCCAACAATTGACCGCGCGAAAAAATGTCGCGAACAATTGAGCGCGTATCAAAACGTCGCTAGCGAAAAAAGGTCGCCGGCGAAAAAGGTCGCGTACAATTGATCGCGCGAGACAATGTCGTTTAATGTGGTTTAACTTTGATTCCCACTTAATTATTTTTATATATATATTTATATGCAGGTTTTATATTGTTCACAAGTAAATAATGAACCCTTGAATATTTGCATAGTTTACCTTTAATTCACAGTTAATTGGCTTTTAGAAAAGTCTAGTCTAATTACACCTTAATTAGCTAAAATATAATATAAAAGCACGGAAAATATGTGATTAGCAGAACAAAGGTACAATGGGCCAAACTAAACTTGGACGACTGACAAGCGATGAAGTAGTGTTGGAAAAAAGATTGCAAGCGAAATTCAACCTTATCCGCATTCACCATTGATAGTGATGAATGCATGAAACTGATGAATCAATAGTTTGCTTGTTATAAATACCAGGCAAGAAAAATAAAAAGTAGGTTCATTCGTCAGCGATTTTTATAAAAGGAGCTTGCGTTTAAATCTTAGATTTTGTTTTGGATTTCGCATAAAATAAAGATCGTTTTCAAATAGTAATTTTAGTTTGAAAAAGAGAATAACGGGGAAAGCAGCCTCGATGAATGTTGCTCACCATCGAAAGAAGTTAACTTATTTCGTCTAGGCTGCTTTCCCCGTTACCCTCTTTTTCCGACTAAACCTACTTGTACAGTCGTACTTCCACCTTACTTAACCTTCCTATACTCACGTCAAAATATGAAACACGTATACTATACTATATAAGTCGGTCTCACAGACCGTATGCGTGAGTATAGGAAGGCTAAATAATAATGACGAATAAGAATAAAAAATATGAAATATTGCGGAATCCTAGTCCGGCTATTTCACTGGTACTTTTATAAAAAGAAAAAAACATTCGAATTCGTACAACTCCCGCTTGCACAGGATTAAAAAAAAAGGAACCTTGCGGCACCTTCTTTTTGTCATATTGCCTTAATATATAGCTGACACGGATTGTGAATTTGTATTTTTTATTTTTGTGAGTGATAAAAATTATTTTCGTTCCTTTCCTAAATAAAATTCATTGGAGAATACTGCGAAATATGATTCTATTTAGAGTGATATATTCCAATGTCAATGACGATTCATATTGGACATCCAACTTTTTATTCGTTAATGATATTTATGCAAAAAGTAGGTGATTAAAATTCTCTATCAACATATTTTGCAAATATTAAAAAAAATTACTATAGTAATTGATTTATGTTTAGATAAAAGAACTCTTAATAAAATTAATTTATAATTTGCTTCTTATTTAATTTAAAATATACGACTAAATGGCAATAGACGCAACATAAAGAAAGTAATAGCAAATAGGAATAAGGCGATTGTGGCTAAAATACTATATAATATAAATAAAAATGCCCTTACCACACCTTTTGAAAAAATCCAGACACGTATTTCGGCGACGAAGTTGCCATCCTCAATAGAAAACTAGGGGAATTCAGTACCACCCGCGATATCCGGCTAATGACCAAGACCAACACTACACAACGAATACTGTACAAAAGTAAAGCCTGCACAATGAACATCACACACTGAACGCGCGAAACACACCACACAACCCAACAACAGTGTGTGACAATGTCGACAATGTTTTGGTGTGTTTCGCGCCTTCGGTGTGTGATGTTCATTGTGCAGTGCTTTAGTGTTGTACAGTGTTCGTTGTGTAGTGTTCGTCTTGGCCATTAGCCAGATATCGCTGGTGATACTGAATTTCCACTGAGGATGGCAACTTAGTTGCCGAAATACGTATCTGAATTTTTCGAAAGGTGTGCTAAGTATTTTTATTTATTTTATATTAAAAAATAATAGTTTATTAAATATAACATAAAATAAAAATTATTGTAATACTATTTACAAATACACATGAAAGGCATCACATATCAACTAGATTCAACAAAAGCATATTACGGGAGGAGCTACACTAATGACCAAAGGTGTAATTATGTTATAGAAGTTAGAATTGTGAAATATGCAGGGTTAGCCTGTATGAATCGATTAGAAAAGGTAAACAAAATGAAGGTAAATCTTTCTTTGCCCAGTTTGACTTTGAGTCGCCTACTTCCCGTGAGAAGTGAATAAACAAACCGGATATTATATAACTCACGAATACAATATTACCTATACCTAAGTAGCTACAATATTTCTAATTCTACAAGCTAAAGCAAGCCGGTAGGATATCAAAGGCATATATGTATGAATAGGCCTTTGATCAATTTCTTTTATTCTTTCCCGATTTATAAATTTAGCGCTTTTCTATGTTTGCATAAGATGACGACTTATTTCCTTTAAGAAACCGCATTTGTCCAAACGGGCGAAATATTTCTTCTAAACAAGCCTCGAATTCGTACAGTTTACGACATTTCGTCCAAGTTTAGTTTTGTCCCATTGTACCTTCCTCAATTGGATTTGGAGGAGGGTATATTGTTAACCACCGTCCTGGAATTACCTAATGAGATTTTAATATGTTATGAATATATAAGAAGTTTTGTACAATATCCCAGCTTATTATTCGTTAACTTGTTGAATTGTCAAGTTGGTCTTAACTTACGTTAAAAGTCAGAAAGGTGCCAATATGTTAGTGTATAATGGATATATCCATAGAAAGGAAAAGAGTATTGGTGAAAAGACAATTTGGAAGTGCGCTCAATACAATAAGTATAAATGTGTCGGGAGGGTTCACACAGTGGGTGATGAAGTAATCAAGAGTACAAGCCACAACCACGTTGCAGATGCATCCGTATTAGAAGCAAGGAGAGCTTGCAATCGAATAAAAGAACTAGCTCATCAAGTTGAACTAACAACACAAGGTATAAATAGCCACTGTTTCACAAGAAGTTTCTGTGGGTGCAACTGGGCAGTTACCTTCCATTTCATCCCTAAAGCGAACTATTCAGCAAACACGGCAAAGAATGGAAGCTATTCCGGCAAATCCTAGAAACTTAACTGAGCTTGTTATTCCGGAGGAATATACCAGAAATAGCATTAACGAACCGTTTCTTTTATTCGATAGTGGTCCAAACGAACAACGAATTTTAATATTTTCCACCGAAAGAAATTTAAGTTTTATGGAGAGCTGTGACCACTGGTATGCCGATGGAACATTTACATGTAGTCCTCTATTGTTTGGTCAGGTGTATACAATTCATGGAGTACAGTACAGCAACGTTATACCGACTGTTTTTGCTCTTCTACCAAATAAAACTGAGGCAACATACACTCGACTCTTCCAGGAATTAAAAAGGTTACGACCGGGTTTACGTCCTACAACAATAATGGTGGATTTTGAAAGAGCAACAATTAATGCTATACACGAGGAGTTTCCTGAAGTCAGAATCCGTGGATGCTTCTTTCATTTCACGCAATGTTTGTGGCGAAATATGCAAGGTGCAGGACTGCAACAACTTTATACAGAAGACGCGAATTTTGCTTTACATTTGCGACAATTGGCAGCTCTGGCCTTCGTACCTAAAGAAAATGTTGTTGCAACATTCGAAGAGCTACTGGATAGCGAATTTTACACGCAAAATGAAAATGCACTGTTAACTATTTTGAAGATGTATGGATAGGACGATTGGATCGACGACAGCAAAGAAGACAGCCAATGTTTTCAAGATCTCTTTGGAATTGCTTTGAATTCACAGACGAAGATCTACCGCGTACAAATAATGCCGTCGAAGGTTGGCACAATAGCTTCTCCTCTCTATTAAATGCAACACATCCAAATTTGTGGAAATTTATCCTTGGGTTAAAGAAAGAAGAAAGTTTGAATCGTATGAAAATCGAACAGTACATAGCTGGAAACGAACCACCACGAAAAAAATTATAAAGATACGGCGCAGCGAATAAAAGCGATTTGTCAACAATACGGAAATCGACCAAATTTAGAATATTTAAGAGGAATTGCCCATAACTTTCAACTACAGATATAAAAAGTAAAAATAATAAATAAAACTTGACAAAGGCTTTGTGAAAACTGACTTTAAATATTACAAAAATATTACAAAAATGACAAAAAAACTTTTTAACCCGCCAGTTATTAACTGCCAGTCCTAAGCCTGGTAAAAGGGTGAAGGAAAGTTTAACTATGCAAATATTTCAAATTCAATATTCCTAGGCGACACTTTCTCGCACGATCAATTGCACGCGACCTTTTTCGCCGGCGACCTTTTTTCGCTAACGACGTTTTGATACGCGCTCAATTGTGCGCGACATTTTTTCGCGCGACCAATTGTTGGCGACATTTTCTCGCGATACCACCTGTGCTATGACTAGCGGAAATTGAAACTGGTACTTATACCTAAATTAGAGGATAACTCTTACTGCCAGACAAAACCTTTTAGAGCGACCAGCCTTTCATCGTTTCTTTTGAAACCTGTGGAGAAACTGGTCGACAGATATATCAGGAACCATGCTTTGAGGAATGTTCGAATGCATCGGGACCAGTTTGCCTATCTACACCCTCTGTCCCAAAAGTAACCGCAATGCGTCTATAAATCAGAAACCAGTGGCGTCATCTCTTGATAGTTGATTGATTATTGTAGTGGGACTCTTGCTTACCAACCTGACAAATTTTCATGACATTTGGTGCATAGTCAGCTGATACATCACGCATCCTGTGAGAGTGTTTTTCGTAAACGGTCAGAAAATGAGTCACGAACAACGAGTCAATATTAAGTTTTGTTTTAAACTTGGAAAAACTGCAACCGAGACGTATGAAATGCTGCAAATTGTTTATGGCGACGATTGTTTGTCGAAGAGGCAAGTGTTCGAGTGGCATCGACGATTTCGTAAAGGCAGAGAAGATGTTAACGATGACGAAAGAGCCGGTCGTCCTTCGACAACTTTGGCCGAGGCAAATGTGGAAAAAGTGCGCGAATTTGTGAAAATTTCGAAGAAATCGTCAGTGAGATTTATGGAAATGGAGCCTTGGCATCCCTAAAACAACTATTCAGCGCATTTTGACTGAAACCCTTGGTTTGAAGAAAGTCAATTCGAAGTTTGTTCCGCACAAATTGACCGACGACCAAAAACGCTTCGAATCGAACACTCCAAAGACATTATTGCACGAGCCCGTGCAGATGAAAACTTCTTGAAAACGATTGTGACTGGTGACGAGACGTGGTGCTTTCAATACGAACCAGAAAGCAAACGTCAAAGCGCAGAGTGGAGGTCACCAGAAGAAGGAAATCCGAAAAAATCACGAATGGAGAAGTCGAAAATCAAGTCAATGCTGATTTCATTCTACGATTCGAAGGGAATTATCCATAAGGAGTTCGTTCCATACGGCTCAACGGTTAATGGTGCATATTACCTCGATGTTATGAGGCGTTTGCTGGGTCGTATTCGTCGTGTTCGGCCCGAATATCGCGAGCCAGGCAGCTGGAGATTACTGCACGATAACGCACCGTGTCATCGAGCAACGATTGTCACCGATTTTTGGCGAAAAATGAAATATATTCGATACAGCACCCACCGTATTCGCCTGATCTGTCCCCATGCGATTATTTCCTGTTCCCTCGTCTTCATTTGAAGCAGAAAGGAGTTCGTTATGCATCCGTAGACGCCATTCAAAGATCGACGACCGGCATCCTAAAGGCCATCCCAGAGATCGACATGAAAAAGTCGTTTGAAGCACTCGTTGACCGTGCAAATCGATGTATTGTAGCACATGGAGAATATTTCGAATAAATACAATGATTTTGTGGTCATAACATACATAACGTGCTTTATTTCGAACTATTGCGGTTACTTTTGGGACAGAGGGTGTATATATTTTGGTAATTGATGTATTAATTTGATACTAATGTTTAGTAGGGTCTGCTATTTTACCGGACAGGGCCTTACGTTGCCACGTTTGCAAATAGTAAAATGTTATTACCAAACTCAGCCATCAGGATGATTCGTGAATATTGTAGTGACATTATCATTCATCCGCGCGACAAATCTACCGCATCGTGGAAAAATTTTAAGACGACTATGCAGTCTCGTTTTCAGTCCATTCACCAAATGTCCGATGCACGCGATAGTCAAGTGGTTCAAATTCTTGCGCGAACTGGATCTTGTAACCTCAAAAACCAAGATTTCTCCACAAAATCTTCTATAAAGTGAATGTACACAGCTCCAATTGTTGTGTACGATAGCGAATCGAGTCATTTGAGTGGTCCTCAATGCTACGTTTCACAGCAGCTACAACTTCTTCGGTGCGCACTGTACGACGCCTCCGCAAATGCGTATCGTACGGCAAGTTCTGAGAATTGAAATACGGTTTTAGAAATCAATTTGAACAATTGACAAGGGTTGTTCCAGCGCAAGTCTATACATGGTGAACTGGCAAATCAAACAGCATATATCAGCTGTCATCTGTCGAATTGGCTGTCGTGTGTTGCCGATTCGAAAAACAAACCTCTAAAAACACCCAATAAAAACCGCCACCCCATATGTACCAAGAAACTACTGCAATTGACTCTTGCTGCGCCCAATTATAAGTTGCCACCAGAAACACCCAAAATTCGATCCGTTTTTGAAACGACAAATTTGGTGGTGATTCTCGAAACGACATCAGATCACACGCCTCCCGATACATTGAAACCAAATTCCATCCAATTAACTTGTTATCTAGTGATTATCACTTCTTCAGGTATCTGAAAGTGCTGCAGAGTGGGAGGTGGTTCTTGAATCATAACGAGTCCAATGAGTCCTGCCGGAACCCGACCTTCTCTAATGATATTTGGTAGAGCAATTTTTGTTTTATATTATCTTTATTAATCCCTGAAAATTGTTATGTACATATATAAGCTCCTTTTGTGATCTTGAAATTGTGACAGAAACTAGAGATAACTTTAGCTATAACCTTGAGAATATTTTTATAGCTGCTGTTACGCCCAGTTTGTCACAGTGTTCCAGTATTGTTACTTTTGACCTATCGCTCTACCTCTGGCGCCCCGCTTTCCTAGGTTTCTTATACAATTTGCCTTTTCGGATACACGTGTTATTCATTCTATTGGTGGTGTTCGGTTGACAGGTCGTTTTTCGTAAATAGGTTATTCCGTGGGCAACTCCCGGCCCGCGAGCCACACGCGGTCCTCGAGTAAGATTTGTCCGGCCTGCCATTGAATTTTTCCATTACATACTACCACGACCCGTTAAACGTGTTTCATCAGTATCAATTGTTTTCGTTTTGGCCCGTGGTCTATCCTATTTTGTTTTTATTTCAAGCCCCTACAAAGGAAAAGGTTGGCCATGCCTACTTTAAAGTCTAGTTTGTTGAGGATATACACGCAAATATTATAGTTGTGTGAATATTGGAGTTACGCTTCCCCAATTTTGACTGTTCGAGCTACCGGCCTCGTGCGATTATTTTTCCCTCAATTCTCTTTCACGTTACTGTAGGATCCTAATATATGCTAGTAGAGAGCTAAGATGAGCTAAGAGAAGACAGTGACCAATAAAGTGTGGTTAAACGTCAATCTCTTGCCTCAATTTATCTTTTTTTTATTTTTGTGTTTAAATAGAGTTTTCGAGTAACCTTGCTGGTCACTTCACGACCGAATAAAAGAATCAGCAACGTAAACGGTTTGGATAACCTCGTCTCACTTACCAACAAAGCTGGACTCCAGAAAGTTCGATGCGATCCAGTTTTATAATAGGAGAGTGGGGTCTTGTTACTGGTAATTTCTCGAACTTGAAGCTGCGCCGTTTCCATTAAGCTCTTTATAACCAACTAAGTGGGTTATTGGAATGGTAACGACTAACGTCCGTAGTTTTGAAGCCAATAACACTGTAGGCCTAACACTTATTATTTTGTAGATGTACTTTGGCACTTGAATCAAAAGTATATAGTAAAAGTATATAATTCGTGAATTAATTGGGGCGGATGGTACAATGCTTTGCATTAGTTTCCTTGACTTCCTTCATGATTTTTCATAAATAAATGCTTATATACCAATTAGTATTAACCGTACCGACTGTTCTCTCAGACGGCGACAGCAACATAATTAGTAATATCGAACAATAAGCGGCGAATATTTGTCTTTATTTAAACATTCTATGGTATCATGTACCCACGTTGTTCTAGACAGAGTGCCGCTAAAATTGGAATAGCACTGCTTAAAATCTGTTTACCTTTATTACAAGCTTAGATACTTTATCCCAGTTATGTTGTTATTTGAGTGGAGCTAAATTAGAGTAATCAAATTGTGCATTTGCGAAGATGTATCGTACAATTTGGAATTCTCCTTTCAGGGCATTAACTCATCCATATTAGAGAACCTTCCCTACAGACCTATTGTTCGTATGCGTTAAATAATGGTTGAGTAGTTTCACGAACTGAATGAAATTGTTTACTGCTAAATAAGCATATCCGTCTGTTGGTGTATATATATATATATATATATATAACTACACACACGTTCCACAAAAATATATGATAGACTTACTTCAGATCCCACCATATCTGCCGGTAAAACATAATATCCAAATTGGGCGTAGATAAAGATCAAGGATACAACCATTACAAGCATATAAGAGAAATCGGATTTCCTGAAATTACAAATATTTACATCAAATGGCTACTGATTAGATTGGTCTTAATGTTTTGAAGAGGCGTGCTAGTTGTGGAGCTTTACAGATACTAACAGCAACAAAAGGGAGTGTAGGTCTGGAGTGTTTTCAAAGTAAACTTTGTTCTTATAAATCATGAATAGTGATATGTAACTATTCTGGTGGTAACGGAATGTGCAAGTAGTTTCATTATTACAAAATAAAGCTTACCTTATTAAGAGTTCATACAAATCATTGCAACCAGTCAGTAGCGTTACAAAATAATGGAATAGAAGGGTTAGGGAGTAGACATGTCTCATACGTCTGAACATACTGAAAGACAAGTATGATATACACATATATGAAAGTTTAGTACAAAAATATACAAAATTCTCAGAAATAAAAAAATAACTAATGAGGATTTGCACCATGTGCATCCAACCGTTTTTGTACCAGTCGTCATATTGGATATCTACCTGTTTCAAAATTTTGAAGAAATGATATGATATATTTTAATGCTGATTTAGAATCAGATAATTAATAAATAGCCTAAAAATCTAATCTAAAATCTGATTGTAATTAAAGCAATTGTTAGTGCACCTCCATTCAGTTAAATGCATCATCTATGTCCATGCAAAACAAGTACTGCAGATTTCACATGACTGTATTTGCGTCAGTGGAGTAATTTCGTTTCCAGCTTCAATTACTATACTCCATGGGTGCACAGACTTATGAAGACTAGGGGCCACTCGGGCAAATCATGAACTGATGGCGGGCCGGCCGCCAGAAGTATAGATAATTAAAGACAATAAAGAATTGATAATAATTTATTAAAATTCAAAAAGAATTTATTAATTTGAAGCGTGGCACTGCATAGTGCTTACAATCTTTTTATATTTGGCTCAAATTTACTTGTAGCAACACGTAAAACTGCTTCCAAACTTTCATTTGCAAGGCGGTTTCGATTTTTGTTTTATTATTATTTAGTATTGAAAAAGTTTGTTCACATATATAGGTAGAACCAAATAAGCTGGCACATTTCAGAGCCTTTATGCGCAACTTTTCGTACATATTTTTATCAATGCGGCGGTAAAAGTTCAACAAGTCTCCTTCGTTGAATTTGTTGCGTAAATCTTGATCGTTTTGAATGTCGATAATTTCTAACTGCATTGACTCTGGCGCATTTTCAACTGAAATCGTGAAAGGATTGCTGAATATGTCCAACAGAGGTTTCACTTTTTTAAACTCCGAAAATATGTCTTGAAAAGATTGAATCAAAATATCTAGCTTTTCTACATAACTGAAATTAATCGCAGTTTTGTTGAATTTTTCAGCCATTTTCTTATAATTCGGAAAATGATTGTAATTTCCAGAATTCAATTGTGATCTGAAAAGTGTCAGCTTGCATTGAAAGGATGATACATGAGCGTAGAGCTGGGATATCAGTTGATTTTTGCCTTGAAGCCGTGTGTTCAAGACATTCAAATGATTTGTAATGTCAACTAAAAAAGCCAAATCACACAACCAATCAGGATTTTTAAGTTCCGGGACATCCCTTTGCTTTTCCGCCAGAAATATTCCAATTTCTTCTATTAAATTTAGAAATCGTTCCAGTGTCAATCCACGGCTTAGCCACCTTACTTCTGTATAATACAGTAAATCTCCGTATTCGCTTTCGATGTCATCAAGGAATTGTTTAAATTGCCTGTGATTGAGTCCTCGTGATTTTATGAAATTTACAGTCGAAACTACCACTTTCATGACATTTTGAAATTCAATTTTTTAGAACAGAGGGTTTCTTGGTGAATAATGCAGTGAAACTGCATGAGATCTTCAGCGTTTATGTTTTTTCCTTGCTGATGCTTTTTCAGTAAAGTAACTAGCCCGGAATTGACACCAATCATCGAAGGAGCACCGTCAGTCGCAACTCCCGATAATTTTGATAAGTCCAAATCAGTTTTTGAACACTCATCCAAAAGTACATTGAGTATATCAACTCCTTTGGTTTGACCTTTCAATGAACACATTCCGAATAACTCTTCTAAGACTTCAAAATCTTGAGTAACACCTCGTATGAATATGAGAAGTTGAGCTGTGGAACTAATATCAGTGGATTCGTCGAGTGCTAATGAAAAAATTCAATGATCTTAGTTTTTTCAATTAATTGTTCCGCAATATTACCTGACAAAGACATAATTCGTCTTTGGATAGTCATACGATTCAGTTGAATTTTCTCAAACTTTTTTGCTGCTTCTGGACACATTTTCTTAGCGGCAATTTCTATGCATTCTTTTACAAAATCGCCATCATTGAAGGGGCGACTTCGCTTTGCTATCATTCGAGAAATTTTATAACTAACTTCTGTAGCTGTTTCCGAATCTTGAATGGGTTTTGTAAACATAGCTTGCTGACCAATAAGCTCCCGTTTTAAAGACAACATTTTTTGCTTTCTTAATTCGCCTGTAAACTTGGTAAAAGAAGGATGCTGCATTTCATAGTGCCTTTTTACATTATATTCCTTTGCAATCGCAACAGAATTCTTGCAAATTAAACAAACGACTTTGTTATGCGATCATACAAAAAGTATTTCTCAGTCCAGATTTCTTGAAACTGCCGATTTTCACCTTTAACCTTACGTTTTTACTAGGTCCTGGCTTCTCCATGTTGCGTTCTAATCCTAATTGGCTAGGATTAACACAGCACCTAAAAACAATTACATTCCCTACTTAAATTACCCATTCTTTTTTAAATTATCAAAAATAATTGATTAAATTCCTCAGAAATTTTAAGATTTTTATACAGATTTTATATCTGAAATAATGACGTAATTATTACAGTTAGAGAAATTCTGATAAAAATAGTAATTTCTTTGTTTTATTTTAATATTTGGCCAACATTAAAGCTCAATTTGATTAAAATTGATTAAATAGGTAAGGGAAACACTTATTAATAACTGAGTTTTACTTACGATTTCACAACACAATTATACACGGCACTTGACGGGTTAACAGGAAATCTACGTTGAATGTGGATCAAAATATATGACACCGGCTAGTCGAGTTAAAATCTACACTAGAACTATTGCCTCCCCAAAACACTATTAAACTGCACTTATTCTCAATCACTTATTACTTCGCTTTGTATTTTCGCGCTTATTTCTTCCTGTTGACATTTCACTCAAATTAAAACCGAACTGTCGGTCGCTGCGGTTAGCGTGGCTCTTATACCGCGCATACGACTCTGGAAGCTTCGTGTATCTACTCGTACCTACGCGAGCAATCGGGAATTCGGGACTATTGCTATCTCGCTTGCTCACACCGCGCTAGAAAATTCTTGATTTCTCTACTATTTTGAACTTTATATAAAGGCAGCAAGCGATGTTACTTGACTTAGCATTTTTGGGCGCTAGATTCAAATAGCGCGCGCGCGAGATTCAAATTACTTTTCGAACATATTTTTTTTTGGTTTTATTCTGGAATAGAATTAAATATTCTTCGAATGTACGAGAGTATTATTTTTGCTGTCGGCGGGCCACCAGTATTCGACAGGCGGGCCGCGGTCTGTGCATCCATGCTATACTCCGTCACTGTTGCAATGTACCTCCCTATCTGTTTACCTGTATTCTTTCAATTTATTATGTCCTTTGTTATGTTATTTCTCAACTATATTATTGTAATGATTCATATATGACGATATTGTTTACTCAATATCATAGTACTCTGTTTGTTCCTGTTGATACAATATTGTCACAAACAACATTTTGGTATATTGGATATCTTATTTAAATTTGTACTGCCTGTTTACGCATACCATAGTTCTCATTTCCTTAGAAAAATTAAATTTCTCCTTTTGGATTTTCGATTCGCCATCATTTTCTCACGCACCACTAATCAAGTTAGATAAGGAATTCAATCGATATAGAAACTTGTATATATGTGTAACCTAGGTCAGTATACAAGAGAGAAGGAAAAGAAACTCAGAGCAACAGTACCATCATATATCAAACCTACCAAGTTGTAATATTTCACGTTAAAATTTATATTATTCAATAAAAACTGAAGTTGATCAAGTGACTTTTATTGCAAAGTATTGTAAAGTATTGTTTCCCGAAATGTCCATTACAGTGTATTATAGTGCGAAGAAACTTGATTTAGATAGTTCCAACCAAATATTTAAGAAGTGTAATATATACTGACCTATTTGGCTATTCTATTAACTACGATGATCAAAACATTCATAACTTAATAGCAGTGTGGGTACTTGGACATAATGGCCAGGTAACCAATCGTACTGAAAAGCATATTTCGAAGAGTAACAAGCGAAACTCCGTAACTTCCAGAATTACGATTTCCATTGAAAGGAAACAGTTGAGCAATAGTTATACCTAGTTACTCAGTTAATCTCATTACACCTATCAATTTTTCGCAAAGAGAAACAACAGCGTTCGACTAGTGCTTGTAAAATGATATCCATTGCATTTCATCCTTTTGACAATTGGTAGGCTTAATAAAGTTTCCATTTATGAGATTATACAGTGAGTACGAATCCCAATCTCGATGCACAATATCGGTCTCTTGGTTATCAAAGATGCAAACTTAAATTAGAGAAGACTTGCGTAATTTGGTGGTGATTAAAGATCCATTTTCCATTTTATATCCCGTTTAATTTTTGAATTCTCTTAAAAAAGAAATGAAATTTCTCGGTTTCCTTTTTAGCCAGAAGCATGTTAGTTCCAAGTCATGTACTCTTAAAATTATAGATTATTGAGACGCCCTTTAAGTGTGATGCTAATGGTGCCAAAAGCAACTCCCTATCTTATGGCGGTCATATTTGATTTTATACCTGTATAATACTGCTTAATATAAACTTTACAATGAGGTATCACATGTCAATATTTTTTGTAATCCTTTGGTTTTATTACAGACAAAAGCTAGTGTGTCATGGAAATATTGTCACTAGTTTGATATAAACTTATCTACAAGTAATCTATTAATAAGTTGTTAATAATTGTAAGTAAAACAAAAAATAGGTATATATATATAATAATTGATACGACAAATAATGATTAAATTTTGAAACCGTGACAGCGGTGTAACAATTGCGATTATCAATACACGGCGATTGAGGGTTAATTTAAGAAGCTCACTTATTTGAACTACAGCTTTTTCGTTATACATTACGGCTTTCGTTTACAGAACGATCAGTTGTGGGTTTTCCCATAGATGGTAACGGGCAATAGATGTACAAGAAGACAGTGATATTTTTCCGAAACTGGAAATAATTCAGTAGCGTTTTTATGTAGACCACTTTGCGGACCCAGGCTCTAACCAAAAGCTACGCTATAAATGTACAACGAAAATGTATCAAATTCTGAACATACACACTACACTGTACGAACATTCAACCGATAATGCTCTTTAAAATTTGTTACATGAAAATTGCGTAATCGTCAAAGGCATACGAATGATTTGGTAAAATATGGAAGGGATTAAAACTTATGTGAGAATTGCGATATTGAAGTCATAATTTCCCGCAGGACAAAATTTATGAGTGAAACGTAAAAACGTGTCAAGTTTTGAACCCTAACAAAATTGTGTGTGAATCTATGTAGAGTAGTTGAAAGGTGACATTATACTGGGCTCTTTTAAGGCAAATATAGTAAATGCGTAAAAATAATTTTTAAAACGTACAGACAGAAACAGAACTGCAAGCTGAATTCTGCAAATTAAAGGTATATGGGAGAAAGATATTTGTTAAAACAAGTTCTATAGTTGTTAATGTAAAAACTGAACATCTACTGGGCCCCACACTACACGGATAAATTCTGTCACATCAAAATGGAGTATGGCAACGATCCATGTATAAATGACCTGATATATTTCCTGCTCAATACAATTATCGTGTGTGATACTGGCACTTGAGACTAATGGTAATAATGTTCCAACATCGGCTGTGGCGAGAAACAAAAGAATGGTACCTTGTCACAGTCCTTCTAAAAAAAAAAGGAATTAACGGAATGTATGATACGCTTCTCCATTGAAGAACGATCTGAAACCTACTGTAGTAAGCACTTTGGCTTTGAACCCACAAATTATTACCACAAGAGGTGAAAGATACTTAATTAGTGTCATGAGAAATATACAGGTATTAAGAGAGAATAGATAAACAAGATTTCTAACCTAGCTAAAGCAGGAATAAAGTTTAGATAAGATTTGGTCTGATGAAGTCACAGTGTTTCCCAAGAAGCTGTTGTCAAATAACCTACTGTGGAAATTAAAATAACTTAAACTAGTTCACGAATCTTATTATCAGATATGAATATTCAAAAAAATTACATGAAATTACACCGTTTTGCTTCTCAATGTATTTTATACAACACATAAATCGATAAAGAACATAAACTAGAAAATAGAACAAGACAATTCTTAATGCACAGAAATAATTGTCCTAGTTGATAAAGAAAGAGTAAATGACCGGCCAAACTGTAAAAGTCGCAACTGACTTGTGGCAAAACATAACCAGTGCAGGCGAGCACTCGCATCGAGTAGCCATGCTTGGTTGTGCTTTCACTAAACTGTTGGTTTTTGGTGCACTCAGCTGATTTACCCAGCAGATGTCGAGAGGCTTCGTAGACACATGGGTAGTATATACAGTGCTCTTCAAAGTTAAAACATCTTTACAGCCGCTGTACGAAAATATATTGCTCCGCACCCTTTCATCCCATGCCATTTTTGTTATAGTTTAAATAAAAAAGCACCCAAAGCGAGGATACGCCCCTAAGTTTTATTTAGGTAAATAAAAAAATAAACAAGTTAGAGACGATTAAACTTATGGGCGGGACAAAAATAAGACGGCGCCGCTTCTAGTGTTAAGGGGTCACGCCTGTCACGCGGCCGTAAAAGAAGCGTATTTTCGTGAATTTTTCTTGGGGAAACGCGTAGTGATTTTTAATTTTTCTCTCTCCACTGCAAGTAACATGATTTTAAATATTCGTTACGATTTTTTATTCGAAAAATATCCATAAATGTGATGTATACGATGGTTCGGGCAGACCGCAGTTTGGGATACGTCTTTTGCAGTGACAACTGAGGCTCGGGAGAAAGATCACCTGGAATGAAACACCAAACGTCTACAGGTTGAGTAATAAATTATCTAGTACTTGGACGTTGGATTTGATGAAATATCGATTTGTGAAGGAATGGCGGCAATTTGAAGTAGAAATGACATTTTCGGCAAAAAATGCTCTACTTTTGTTGACTGAAAAAGGAACCTTCTTTCAAGTACTAGATTTTGATGTATGAATGAAGGTTGTAAAATTTTAAGTTGATCGGTACAAGGGTTCTCGAGATATCGTGGTAACCGATTTGGAAAAAGTCGTTCCGCGGAGAACGCGTTTAAAGTCGGGTTTACAGGTGGACGAAATGTAATTTGAGGTACTCACGTAGAATTATCGATGCTAGGTCCATATAGTAACCCCTTTGCATTGGCAGCAGTCTCCCCTTCCCGTCTGTTAGATTGAACACGCCGCTCGGCCATCTATAGGCGCATCTCGTCTCCCTCCGTCACATATTCATGACTGTCATGGCCGTAGTCACAAAATAGACAGGACCGACAATGTTAGAAAATCTTGTGGTCAATTTTGTATGCGCATGGCCGGGAACCATGTTTTAAATACGATGAAAGTGTTATATTTGGCTAGATTCATTAATGTTATTATTCTGGAATGGTGTGTGCATATTAAAGTCAAAATATATGGTTATTGTTGTGTATCACTGATTTAACTTTTTAGCAAATACTATTCTTTTAACATATCCAAAACTCTAATATTTTTCAATTAATACAAACACATGTGCACCTTTCGTATATTTAAAATGGCGTTAGCTAACTTCTGAGCTATTTTGAGGACATTCAAATCGACCACATGAACATCAAAGCTGCCGACACGCCTTATCGCTTCTGTCTATTCTGTGCCATAGTGTAGCCCCATCGCTTGTAGTATGCTCAATAACGAAATAAGTCCTTCGTTCCTTTCAACCGAAATCGACCCACTCGTAATAATTTTCTGACTTACTTTCCAGATGAGCTGGTTGTAATTCTCATTATTATTATGATTGAAGCCACCTCTGCATATTTGCAATAAATTTTCATCGCTGATGTCTTCATAATGGCTTCATGCTTCCAAGATTTTTGTAGGTAGAGCGCATAGAAAGGGTTACTCAAGACCTGTTTCGTGTCTAGTCCGTGCAATACTCTAACCATCTGACGGGCATTCTTGCAAACTCAATAACTTTCTCAATTTTGAACGGGTCAACTTGAAATTTTCAAGGAATATTCTTGAAATGTTATACCTGGATATCCATCAAAAACCAAAAATGGGTTTTTTCGAAAATTTCGCACAGGTGTGACCCCTTAAGTACTGACGAATGTAATGCTTGTGTAGTTTTCGTTGGGAGCATTACAATACAATATTTAGCTTAAGTCAGTCGCCGTTTTGAGACGAATGAAAAGTGCTATTGCGATTAATCTAGGCGTATAGTAAAATTGAAACCTAAACAAACTCTGTATACTTACGATATAAGGAACTGATGATGCGCGATACAACAACCTATTTCGGCTTCAATATTCTTTGTCGAGTGTTTACATAGCCGTCTTAGTCTGCGTTTCAGCATCCTGATCTGGAGAACAATATGGACACATAATGATAAATAAATTGAGTCGTATCCAATAACAATAGCGGTTATAATTAGAAAAAGATAATACTGGCAAGCTAAAACGATAACATCTACAGCGACGGAATCTATAAAGATCCATGCATCGATAATAAATACATCATTGCAGTTAAATAAAGGTTTCAAAAAGTACATTACTACAGCGACTACTGAGGTAATTACAGCAGTTGCTTGTATCATATTTATAATCTTATAAATTCTATCTGTAGCTTCAATAACAGCTTCATCGAAAACTCGGTAATCCCAGAATTTTAATCTGTCTACTAGTAATTCATCAATCTTGGATTTGTAATATATAAGTAATGTATACTTAAATAACATCTGAAATAACAGACTACTAATAAGAAAATGAAATAACACGTGGTAGACGTTTACATACGTGAAATATTGAGACGATTGTTTGGATATTGCGTACATACATTCCGAATTCGGCTTGAGATAAATTTGCAAAAGCAAATACAAGTAATACAACCATAACGGCGCAGTTCACTACTCGAAACGCTGTTAACTTGATTGAAGTATAATGAAAACGTTCTCCGACAAATGCCATCAAAACTAAGCCCATATACAAAATGTCATCTTTGAATAGAGACTCCATGATTACTTCACTTGAAAGATTCACCCTAAATGAAAACAGTCACCCTAGTGTATACTAATAACCGTCTGGCAAAATATTTAGACAAATTTAGACAAATGAGCACAATTAACGTAATATGGTAATCATAAGGAATTCCGCTTCTTTTCGAACTCGTAAATAACTTCGGTATATAATAAGCTAATTGAAATAATAACCGATATAATCAAACAACTAAGAAACTAAATAGATTCCAGACTACTAGGAAGTATGAAATCAATAATTACACATACCAATAGGTACAAAATATTGCATATGTTTATACAAACCTGCAGTCTCTCCAACAAATACTTATATAAATCGTTATTTTATTAAGAAAAAGTAAGAGTAGATATTTAATAGTAATATAGTTCAATTAGTAAGAAAGAGCCTTTCCTGATACCGGATAATTCTTTAAATAAAACAATCGGTAAATAATGATTTGAATTACGGTAAAATGTCTAAAATTTTAAACCTATCTTCCACTTTCGAAATTGACAAGAAAAAATATGTGTGTATAATAAATAAAAATTCAAAATTGGTGAACAATCTCTGCATTATATCGTATAGATAAAAGCAAATTAACACAAAATTATGCAGGAAGACGAAATTGCGACAACTTTTACATTGATACGTAATATACATACATATGTATTCCAGCTGAGAAACTAAAGGTAATCCATTGCTTAGCGTTAAAGTTTTTCTTAACTGAAATATAAATTTTATGAGTGAACATCGGAACTCTTCATTCTATCTGAAAGTTTTACTTTTAGAAATCACACGTAGAACACAATATGACCACCACGGCTTCGTATAGAGGCAATCATCCGGAAGTCAAAATTTTTAATAACATTTCGCAATAAAAGTGGATCAAAGATATCAAAGACGGCTCCAATGCTCTCTTTCAGGTGTTAAAGTGATTGCGAATTACTGATATACACTACACTTTTCGAATAAGCCCCAAAAAAGTAATCTGAAAGAGCTAGATAGGGCTTGGAAACAAATTAACATCACAGTTTGTGGAAACGATGCAATCTCGAATTTCGAGCGCAATAAAGCAATTGTTCACGACTTATATCGGACGTGGGCTATCTTGTTGAAGCCAAACTTGATTCACATCCATTTCACTCAATTTAGGCCATACAAATTCTCTTAGCATGTGACAGTAACGGTGACTCCGTGGGCATTTTCAAAAAGGTATTGGTCAATGATTTTATTTTCCCATAAACCGCAGCGGTGAAGAAGCATTATCCCTTTCTAGCACCAAACTAACGAATGTGCGACACTGTAAATGGTCCACCGGTTTAAGTTGTTGAGTGGGCTTGAACTTTGGAAGGATGTAAATCCTTTACACGGTCTTATGCTTGATTGTCTGCGCACATTATCGCTCACGGCGACAATGTTTTGGTTGAACATCCTCGTCCAATCCGTGGATGTTCGATACACCCCACGATCAACTATCGACTCAGTTATTTCACATCATCGCACTATTCCACCAATTTCCGACTCACCAGAGCCATTATTTTGCCCGAAACAATCGCGAACTTTACGAAAAGTTGTTTTTACAGAGCAACGATTTTCGTACTGCTCGGACGGCTCGATGACTAAAGTTACCGTAGGTTATACTTAACATATATCAAAAAATATTGCCACGAATTATAAGTCAGATTATAACAATAAATATCCACACAATCTATTGGATCCACCTTTAACTTAAATAAAGGAGCATAAGTGTCAAATTTTCTCCTAATTTAGTAAAGTTTTACAGAGACCACAGCTATTCAACCGCACTAGATAGATTATATCTATAGATTGCAATACTAAATTGTGGAATTCCTTTCAAAACTTTTGCGGGTAATTTGAGATTCTTTACCGGTAGTTTGAAAGAATATTAGATACAGCTACAAACAGAGTAGGTATACAAATGATTGTATTTCTCTTGAAGTTTTCCACTGTTCAAAGAAATATGTACTTCTAAAGAGAAATCCTTTAATCTAATCTAATATATTTAAACCAGCAATTCTTGTATATATATATATATATATATATATATATATATATATATATATATAGAATTGCGTTCTAGAAAACAGCTCTAACGATTTTGATGAAATTTAGTACCTGGGGGTTTTCGGGGACGAAAAATCGATCTAGGATGGTCCCGGGAAAATCCAAAAATTTTTACCCGGTTTACACACATTTCTGGTATTGCGGTACATGAAATTGGTTATCGAAAATGACTTTAGCAATTTTTATGCAATTTAGTATCTGGGAATTTTTGAGAATACAAAATTGATCTAGCATGGTCCCCGTCCCAGGAAATTTTCTTTGTCCCACTTTTAGATTTTGATTAAATTTAGTACCTGGGGGCTTTCGGGGACGAGAAATCGACCTAGCATGGTCCCGGTCCCGGGAAAATCCATTTTGATCCGGTTTACACACATTTCTGGTATTGCGCTGTATGAAATTGGTTATCGAAAATAACTTTAGCAATCTTTATGCAATTTAGTATCTGGGCATTTTCGAGAACAGAAAATTGATTTAGCGTGGTCCCAGTCCCAGGAAAAATTTTTTGTCCCGCTTTTACCTATTTCTGCGGTACATAAAATGTGTTATCGAAAATTACTCTCAATACTTCTCATATTTATTACTAGTAGGTAATAGTTCTCGCACTATGATTTGTTAGTTTCATATTCATTAGTTTTGGACGTTTGCTAGTATGTTCAAATTCCCTTCAAGACGTAAAAATGTAGTTTCCACTAAAACAAAATCTATAGAACTGATATCGATATAGATTTTATAAAGATGGTTGAGTTTGATAAGTTACATAATCATGTTTTATCTACAAACACCACGCCACTGAAAAATATTGCTCTAAAATGGAAGTAAAGTAAATTTAATATTGATGGGAGAAATGTGGAAAATAGTGCGGGATCAGAACAAAATAACCTATAAAGAAAAGAAATCATCATATTGAGCATTGTATGTATTGATTGCTGGTGTTATTAGCGTCACCATAAGTTTTAAATTTATTTTGTTAGTTTTATTTTGATAATATATGACTGACAATTTGAATGTCATTAACCACAGATACATACATAGCTATCAAAATGAAATGTTCTGTATCGTAAGAAACTGCTTTATAAACAGGAGAGAAGATATTGGCTTTATTATGAACGTAAAATTGAAGAACAATACTATACCTTACTTTTACATTATAACTTGTACAAATAATTAAATAGAAAATAAATATTGTTCTGCTAATAAAAGATTCTAGTAGATTGTAATAATAAACTTATTTCAATAATAGATCATGCAAATATTACTAATGCTGTACGACTTTTTAATTAAAATATCTAAATTTAAGAAAAACAATGTAGGTACTAGACACTATCATTCTCATTTAAAACACCGCTCTTGTTGGTACTTATGGATTAATGTTGAACGTGGTACAATTTTAACCGTACAGAAGTCAAAGGCAGATAGTGCTTTAAGAAAATTAAAGCATCTGGTAGAAGTACCAGTGATTTAATTGCCATCTCATAGGTAAGCACAACATTAATTTACTGAAAAGGGGAAAAGAAAACCTGATAATAGCACCACTCCGCGTGAAAACAGTAATCAAAATCTAACAAGTATTCACGATCAAAATGGTACGTCATGTTTAAAAAAATCAACTTTTTTATGACACGGATAAAATAGGGCGTATGTTACGTAAAATTACACTAGAAAGCAGAAAATATCCTTGATTTTCTCTATCGCCTATACATTGTTTGCTACGGAGTGTTATCTGTTATACTGAAATATATGATGATTTGCCCCTGCGGTATCCCGGATTAATGTCCAAAAGTAATCAGTAAGCAAACTAGGCTTCCATTTGCCTTAGTGACGTCCTGGTGAAACCGTTCCCCATGTTCGTCGCTAGGGGTACCCAAATTTTCCGGAAATAAATCCAGAAAGGGAATTTTTTCATGATATGTTACATGCTAATTCTATGTAGGCACTAGGTAATCCAATTACAAGATTAATTTTCAACTTTGATATTTCCAAGAAAATTGGTCACAACTGTTTTTATTGGGATAGGGCAATAAATAAAAACTAATAATTATTATAAAAGAAAGTTCTTTTATTTAATATCAACGCACAAGAAAGACCGGCCGTTTATGTTAGCGATCTACAAGCGACTCTACAAAGTTACTTCACCCATCGATACATTTGATACCCGAAGACTGTTTATATTGAACGCCATGATATATCTTAGCTGACGCAGGTCGGTCCTATTCAAGTACATAATTTACTACGGGCCGATGTGTTTATGTATCAATTCATTTTTGTTTGTATGGCGACGTTCGACTCGCATTTAAGATGGCGAGAATATAATTATTCCACCACAGTTTTCCAACAGTTTTAAAAGCTCCATGTTCTGAGTTTAACTTGAGTCAGCATCTTAAATTCACCATCTTTCACAACTTTTCGTATTTGTGGTCCCACAAATATGCTCTCTTTAACTTTTTGTCTCACTAACTCTCGGAAATTTTAGTTTCATACACAAGAACTCTCTACTGTTCCGATCTAGTGCTTTAACGAAATTTTTCATTAAGCCCATTTAATATAATATAATAATAATAATTAATATGCAATGGTGGTAGAAGTACGTTTTTATGATCAACCAGTGGCTCGTTGGCAATATTTTTTTAGTCCCGTACTTATTGCTAGTTCTTAACGTAGTCACTATTTTTTCTGTATATATTGACGATCTCGTGCCCTTCTATCCCATTCACATAGGGAACAGCAGTACTTCGTATACCCCCGGTGCAGTCCAAGAAGAAGCGCTATGACTTTTAAGTCCCCACAGATTGACCACTATACGGTGTTAGGAGATGTATAGGAGATATTGCATTTTCTCGTATGATTCCTTCATATGAACGGCATGAGCTATAGGTACAGATGACTATTACAAGCAATAGACCGCAATGAGCTTGTTTTCACACGGCATATCTGTCACTGCTGATAGATTACACAAATAGGTGGAATACTTATTTATTTATCTACATTAAAAATCATATATATAATTTATGTGTTTAAATTCATTTTTAGGGTGCCGAAATACATCAGAAACAACTAAAAATTTTCATGTCACAAAATGTGCTTAACAGTGTAATTGGCAAATTTTATCCTGCCCTATTAGCCCAAATAATAAATAATAGTAATAAAGTTTTGTATATCATGAGATGTGGGAATGTTATTAACCGGAAATGGGTATATCAACATTCCAATATCTTGGAATACAATGAGAAAAATTGTGTTTAAATATGCAGGCGAAATATCACAAAATTTCAACGTTTACGTTGTTCGGTACTTTGTAGGGACAAGGTAAATCCACTACGTGACGTTTAATATTTAGAGTACCGCCTACTTTTTCCTATTGGTGCAATAAGAGCCGGAAAGGTCCGTTTATTTACAACCGATAACCAGTCGATTCGGAATTGTCCTAAAAGAGAACTTTTAAAAAGAATGAACTTTATTTCATGTTTTTTATCTACTTTGATTTTACTAGCAATAGGCAAGAACACATAGATATGTAATATGTAATATATTCTACATTGCAACATGTTCATATTGTGAAACAAAAGATTTACCCCGATTTATTCATTGCTCTCATTTAGTTTTTTAGAAAATGTCCGTAATAACACAAAATTTGAAGTTCTTGTGCCAACATTTACAATAGGTTATAACGCAAATTGCATATAAAAATAAAACAACATTATGAATGTTCAATAATAGTTTTATTATGGCTTGTATACGATTATTTGGCGTTATAAGTTTTCATGCGAGCGTGCCATTTTATAAGACACAATAATCCCCTGCTTAAATTAACTCTAGTGTGAACGTTTTCGCCAGTACAGCGTGTTTGAATTATTTCGATGAAACATTCTCAATCTTTTCTCCATTCCTCTGGGCAACCTTGAATCAATTATTTCGAGTAAAATGCAGTTCCTATAAAAATTTATAAGCTTGTGCAACATGACATTTTTCCACATCTCATTTTTGTAGATGCGTTCAACATGAAAATCGTTCTCCAACTAGAGTTAATGGGCGCGCGGTGCCGTATTAGAATAGAAATATGAGAATATTTTTTTGAATGAAGTGTCAGAAATTGTCTATAGGTCAGTTGAGCTTGGAATTACTACATTTTTAAAGACATTCTGATGGAAATAAAATTTGTTGCGAAAGTGTAGTTTCAAAATGGGAATTCGATAAATATGTCTTTATTAAAAAGTATCTAAGCTGTTAAAATTGAATTTTTAATTACATAGTTTCAGAAATTGAATTTCAAAAATGGCGAATTTGATTTCATAGCATTTAGTGGAGTTGTCGTTAGTCTGTACATTATACAAACTTATAAATTCGCTCTGAAATGTAGTAACGCTACGAAAGATGGAATGAAAGTCAATAGTCCTTGTCAGTATCACTGCCATTTTAAAACTAGGTACGATACGCTGTTGGAGAACCAACAGTCGAAATTGTGTATGTGATTAACGTAAAACAATACATTCATTCCACGAATTAGTACAGACTTTAAGGATACGTGAAATACATTAGATCTAAGTGAACAAAAAAGAAATTCTTTTGTTCACTCGTTTGTCTGTAAGCGTAGCTGCAAAAACGGTAAATTTCGTATTGTTATTGACTTTTTCTAAAATATTAAATGAGATAGCAATATATAGATAAGGGTAAACCCTTTGTTTTGCTACATGAAACATGTCTAAATATTGAAAAACAAAAAGAAAGAAAGAAAAATTATGTGTGCAATTCACCCGCAGTAGAAGTGAAACCTTCAGAAAAGTAAATACTTATTATAATATTGGTACCAAAGCAAGTAGTGATGGGGAAAATCGTTATTTTAAATACATTTAATTTATTTAAAATAACAGTTTCGACTGCTATTGTTATTTTGAAATAACGGTTGCAACATAGCAGATTATCGTTATTTCGTAGTCAACAGTTGTACACGATAACAACATTGTCGTTTCTGAAGATTAATTTATATTATAAGCTATTTTTATTTTTATTTTATTATATTAGAATTATATCTTATATGATAGAGATCTACCACTAATAGGTCAATAAAACAAGGCTGGTTTGAGCGATAGTTATATTTTCAGAACGTTTACAAACGTTTTCGGAACACCTTCGTCAGTGAAAATATAACTAGATAAATATATAAACAAACTTTTGTTTTTTATTTGGGACTATCAACAAAATAACTAGTGACTAGGATTTCTTGATATAGAGGATGTATAACCAACTTTTATATATATATAAATTATAAAAACTAAATTAATGTGTAAACATACATGCAAATTAAGTAAAACCTTATATCAAAAAATCTTTGTCGAAACCTTAACAATTCTGTTCAAGGACTAGGGAAAACCAAATTCAAAAACCTAGCCAAAGGTTTCCTTCTTAAGAAATGCAAATGTCATTTTAACAAATTGCTATATACATTACTTAAATTTTGAATATCGGTCCTGAAATTAATAGTTTTAGTGTCTTTCTGTATATTTATCATTTCATATATTAGTCTTTTTTTTAATTATTCTCTGTTTTTAATATAATTGTGTTTTCAAAATCAAAGTAATGCCCAAGATCTTTGTAATGTTTTGTTACAGCGGTCATTGCACCAAAATCATTATTTAAAGAATACTTATGGCTATACAACCTTTTCTTTAAATATTGTTTCGTCTGACCGATGTAACAACCATCACAATCTCTACAGTTTATTTTATAAACTACATTACTCTGATTTTGTTTAATTATTTTGGATTTAGTATTAGTAAAAAGAGATCTGTTACTATAATTTGGAATGAAAGTAATGTTTATGTTGTTTTTATTAAATTCTTTTTTATTTTTTTCGCTTAAACCTTTTTATAAGGAATAGCGCTATAACATTTATTGTTATTAATTTTAATTCCTCTATTATATAATTTGTTAATTCTATTTTTTATTATTTTTTCATAAAAACTATTTGGATAATTATTTTTATCTAAGATTTCTTTAACTTTGTTTAAATTCTTTTCCCTAAATTCAGGATTAGCTAATCTAACCGCTTGATCAACTAAACCGGTAACTACATTAATTTTATGTAATTTTGATGTTTCTGAAAAATAATTTAAATGTCTTCCTGTATTGGTAGACTTTATATGCCAATTTGTTTTCACAATGCCGTTATTCACGTTAGTCACGAAATATATATATATATATATTTAATTAGAATTATATTATTTTGTTCCGTATTATATAACCTTCTTTTTTTAGTTTTTATAAATAATTTTTTATACATTGTTCTTTTATTCTACATTTGATAATTGCAATGCATACAACTATTTAAAGACAAAACTACACCGGTAATGATTGGAACACGCACCACAAGACTAGCAGTCGTGAACCTCACACCTTGCGCTACGCTCACTTGCTCGAAACATTAGTAAAATTACAGGTATAGAAGGTACATATAAAACTTTAAAATCGATTTTTTCAAAAACTAGTCGCACAAAAAGCCAATAGCCAGATACTAAGGACAAGCTCCTCTACAACATATCTGAAACCTATCAAAATCCATGATTAGCAGGTCTGATGATCCCCTTGTCACGACGCCTTTTTCCTCGGTTCGGCTCAACAATACGTATGCGCACACAAACAGACATACATATATAGAGTCCGTGGTCCGTGTATTATTTCTTGAGACCGATCTGCGCGAAGTGCCTGACATTATAGGCTACAGACTTTTCTAAAAATATTGGATGTGACGGCATATTCAAAATGTACATATAACATATAACGCATTGCTTACAGTTTAATATGAGTTTAATTAAAGATAGTATATAACCTGCAAGAAAATAATTTTTAAAGAAAATTGGTCTCTCAACTCTATATATATATATATATATATATATCAACTAAAGTTCTTTTCTTTTTGTAGTTGTTTGATATTGTATTTTTCATTGAGAATATTATGAAATCAAGAAAAACAAAGTGATTACTGAATTACAAGAAGTATGCACAGGTATTCAAACCGGCGGGAGAATTATCATCACCTACACATCACTCATAAATTTCAGCAAATCTTCTAATATATCGATTGTAAATTGTTTAATAGTTTACCTTGGCATATAAAAACCATAAACAAAATATTTTATTGAAGAAAACAAGTAAGACAATTCCTTCTCAACATAGATCGTTATAGCCTACATGACCTTTTTCTTTCTCTTGTACTTAAAGCTATTATTTGTATTTATTAATTAACTTGTATGGATTTCGTTTTGTTTTAATTGATTACATACACATGTTAAGTTTTGAAATAAACGATTTATCGATCTATCTATATTAATCTTTCCAAAGAAAGTAATTTACCACACTACCACCAATAAAACAGCATATGTTAATAAAAGTTTTATTAAATTCGTAAGATATTGTTACATAAAGAAAAGTGAAGAAATAATAAAACTATAAATAGTACATATAAAAAATAAAAGTTTTTAACAAAAATAGAAATAAGTAACAATAAAATACAAATTTAGGAGTCCCCGTCTTCTGATAAAAAATCTAACTCATCATTTGACGAATCATTCTCGACATTAATAATAAATTCATCACAAAATTTATCCATGATGTGTTCTTTTTGTATATATTCTTCTTCAGTTTTAATCACATGAGCACACACCTTTGCCCATTCTTCAGCACCTGTACTAGCAAATTTTTTTCTCATGCCAGCTTTTCCACATCAGCCAAGTTAAATATTACATTTTTGGATGCAATCCACTGCTTTACGTATGCCCAAATTTTCTCAATAGGATTGAGCTCTGGATGGTAAGGTGGCAACGTACATACAGTATGGCCGTGTTCTGCAAGCTTAGCATCGATACTGTAATCTGGTTTGTAATGCCTAATTATGCGATAAAGCTCTGCCTTTGTTGCGTTTTGTTCATACAAAATTCCACGAGCATTCAACCATTGTAACATTACATCCTTTTTGCTATTAGAATTTGGACGTTTTGTTTGAAGAACATTGTGATAACTTGCATTGTCCACAACTACTACAGAACGTGCAGGCAGGTTTGGAATGAGGTGTTCCTGGAGCCAACGTGAATAATTTATTAAGTTCATCTCACTATGGTAATCACCTGTTTGTTGCCCAGATTTAAAATTAATAGAGCATACGGCAGAAATCCAATCTCTCCACCTGCAAAAATAATATCTTTAAATGCTAGTGCATTACATTAACATTGTATATATACCGACATGTACAATGATAAGACGTTTGCCTTTCGAGATCGGTGGATGAAGACTTTCATTGCTGTTGTCGACCCATTGATATGGTGTAGTGTGCGTTGCATGAACATATGTTTCATCTAATTTTCATGAAAACAAGTTATTTTTGAAGATAACATTAATTATTATCTATTTACCTGTATATACAATAGGACGATTTTCAGAACGAAACTTTGCTATTACTCTTATGTAGGAACACCTTAGTTCTCGAATTCTTTGTTGTTCCATTAGAATCGGACGATTAACTGTGGCTTTTCTCCACCTACATGAACGAAACAGATACAGCATTAAATACTTTTTATAACAATATATTTCTATTATACCAACCTGAAACTCATCCGCTTTAATAATTTCCGAAATGAAGAAATCTTTCCACTAAAATTTATTCCCACATCATCTTTAATTTCATTATAAATTACATTTACAGTTGGTCTTTGCCCTTTTAAAATATGAAAACTGTGAATAGTTCTTCTTATAACTTCTTCAGCACAATCATCAACAGTTGACTTTGGGGACGCTTTGTGATTGTGCAGTGTTCTACTTGTAAACACGATTGCTTCGCCGGCCTCAATTTTCTTGTCTTCAGCAATAATCCATGATACAGTGCTCCTGGGAACAGTTGTTGCCTCACACACTTTCTCTAAAAAGATTACCTAAACAATATGGAATTATAATAATTCTATTTTTACAACACAAGATATAGGATTTGCTACCTGATGTGTGATCTTTTTTGAGTAATTATGCACACTCCAAACGATTTCCCGTGCATCTTTTGACAAATACTTCCTCTTTCTTGTTGGTGTCGATACAAGATCCATTGTAAGCGTTCCTAACCTACAATTCCAATTTGTATTAAAATATTATAAATTATATTACTGTATATTGCTACCTTACCTTTAATAAAATGGAAGAAATGTAAATAGTTTTAAAAAAAAACTTGTTAACAGTATAATAAAAAAAAATCACCAAATACAAATCTAAATTGATACACCACCAATACACCCAAGCAAACTAAATGACAATCGGTAACAGCACAGAATAGACAGAAGCGACAGTTAGAAAATCTTGTGGTAAATTCTGTATGCGCATGGCCGGGAACCATGTTCTAAATACGATGACACTGTTATATTTGGCTAACTTCATTAATGTTATTATTCTGGGATGGTGTGTGCATATTAAAATTAAAATATACGATTATTGTTGTGTATCACTCATTTAACTTTTTAGCAAATACTATTCTTTTAACATGTCCAAGACTCTAATATTTTAAATTAATACGAACAAATGTGTACCTTTCGTATTTTCAAAATGGCGTTAGCTAACTTCTGAGCTATTTCGAGGACATTGAAATCGACCACATGAACATCAAAGCTGCCGACACGCCTTGTCGCTTCTGTCTATTCTGTGGACGCTACTAACATAGATAAACTAATACTACTAACGCATGAAGAGTGCTACTACGGGAGAATATTAAACTACAAAAGATCAGGAAGATGTTTTTGGGACCGTAGTATTGTATATTTGTCTTTCACTTTCATATTTACCTTTCTTTTAATACGAAAACTGGTTATTGAGTTGGTCTCATGAAATAATGCACGGACTCTACAACGCTTGGTAGACAAGAGTGGGGAAGCTATTCTATCTCATGCTCGCGTAGAATAAATCCTATAGATGTATATGTTTTTCTTTTTTTGTATCGCCTTTTTTCGTTTCATGGAGTTTCAAATCACTCACAACGGTGCTAAAGAACTTATCACTTCAAAAATAAGTACTAAACAACTTTAATCCAATTAAAAACCCAGCAGATGCCATTCTACCGATGTTTGGTTCAACATACGTCTGTGAACAACTATATTCTTCTTTGAAGTTTATAAAATCTACTCGGAGAAATCTACTTGGCGACGAATTAACTGCTGCATGTGTTAAACAAGTGAATTCCAAATATAGAAGAATTGTCTAAAGTAGTTTTAGCTTTTATATATCTTTTAAAAAATTTTAAAAATTACATATTTACTGCGTTTTTCATTATAAACCTTATGTACATTTATAGAATAAATAAAATTTAAATGTCAAGTATGTACCTAACATTATTTTTTATGTCACACATATGCCCGATCTACTGTCAAATTTAAATATAAAATTGGTATAATTATGACCCACACTGTTAAATCTTTAAAAAAGTGTATAACCTTAACCCACATAGAAAAAGGGTTCACCATCGCTGCCCTAGTAGGACGTAGTAATTGAATTGCATATCATTGCTTAATTAATTCACTTGCAATTTAGATTTTGAGGATGTAAAAATATAAACAATTTCACTGTTTTCGCGAATATCCAACTTACAAGAACGATTCCTGCATAATGAATAAACAATACCCACTCATATATTTGTAAATAACATAAAATAGAATAGTACATTGGATTACCGTATATAAGAAATACTGACTTACTTACCTAAAACTTTTTTACAATTTGGTATAATTTTGTATTTCGCCGTCTGTTTGGGTAGGTTCTTGCTTTGGGCATTTTTAAACAAGATCACAATAATACAGAAGGAATTACGAAATTGCAAACTTGTCGACAGCTAACTTCTTCAGTTGTAACCTCCCGCTTACATCATAATAGGCGGGTTTTGGTAATGGGCGGTGCGGTTAATTATTCTACAGGCATTACTTCACTCATACATATGTAACTTAATTAAAGTTTGGTGTACATATATTTGGAATAATATTACGTGCTGCTCTCGTTTTATTTTATTATATCTGTTGAGACTATGAAATATTTTACATTTAAAAAGCCACCCGGAAAGCGTACGCGCATGCGAACTAGAACACATTCTGATCTGACATCATGTACGTGCATAAGCAATGCAATCTGTAACAAAAAAACATACAAATAAAAGCATTACAAAACATAGATAAATAAAGTGGTCCTTCGATCAAAATTGGAACAGCGATATATTTTAAAACATCGAAAATAGTCCTTCGCTCAAAAGTGGAATAGCGATTCATTGAAGACAGAAAAGTAGTAAACAACGCCATTCCAGGAGAGAAGCAATCGCAGTAAGTCAAATAAACCGATTCTTTCCCTCATTTCATTCGATACATATTCCTTTCATTGACAAGCATACATTACACATTTAACATTATACATATAGAATAGATTCATTCTTTGCGTCAAGAGAGTGTAGCTAGTTAGAAAATACAAATCATTTTTTGTACGTTTACATATAGTCGCAAAAATGGTTGACGAACAAGCACAGCTAGTTGCATTACATAAACAACGTGGTGCATTGAAACGAAAAGTTACTGATTTGAAGGCATTCATTAATACATTAAACCTTAAAGCGGATGACCCAAAACAATTAATACGTAGTGACATAATCGAATTAGAAACTAGAATTGAACGCTTAACGTGTTTTCCCGAGCAACTTCAATCAATACAAGAAAAAGTTTATAGTTTATCAATTTCTACAGACAATGAGGAAGAATACGCGTCCGAGGTAGAAGCAAATTATTTTTCTGTTATATCTGCCGCTAAATTATTGCTTGAGACGGCATTAGAAGGTAGGAATGCCGAAGTAAGGGAAAACGTGGGGTCAATACGTGAAATGGCTCGAATTTCGCGACACATTTGTTTCTTTAATTCACGGAAATGAAGCGTTGGGTGATGTACAGCGGTTTCATTATTTGAAAGCGGCTTTGGAGGGCGATGCAGCTGATATTATAAAATCATTACAAATATCGGCGGCAAATTACAACATTGCCTGGAAGCTCTTATGTGAACGTTATACAAATAAAAAATTGCTGATTCAAAATCACATTCGAGAATTGTTTCAATTAAAAGAAATTACAAAAGAATCTGCATTTCAGTTACGCGAAATGCTAGACACTGCCACAAAACATTTAAGATCTTTAGAAGCGTTAGAACAACCCGTAAAACAATGGGACACAATGATGGTTTATTTAATTTCAAGCAAATTCGATAAGCGCACAGCACGAGATTGGGAATCCTTTAAAATATCCAATGAACTGCCCACATTAGACGAACTTAAAACATTTTTAAATTCAAAGGCGGATATGTTGGATAATGTAACACTTTGTCATAATCAAAGCAATGACACAAAATTAAACGTGGATTCGAAATACAGTAAAGACAAACTTAGAAAGTCATTTGTGGGATCAAATGCCACATGTTATCATTGCAAAGGTCCGCATGCCATCTACAATTGCGAAAAACTCATTAAACTTCCAGTAAATGATAGAATTTCCCAAATTAAATTTCTAAAATTATGTTACAACTGTTTTCGCAATACTCATATGGTAGAACAGTGTACATTAGGTGGTTGCAAAAAATGCAAGCGTAAGCATAATACTCTTCTACACCATGAACCAGCTAGAGCTGACAGTACAACCAATCAATTATCGCTCTCAGCACATCATGTCTTCTCAAGTACTACTTGCTACAGCCTCAGTTAAAATTAGGGATGCATATGGTAAATTTCACCTGTGCAGAGCGTTACTTGATACCGCATCACAATCAAACTTTATTACTTTGGGGTTACAATCAAAATTAGGAATTAAAAAATTTGATGCAGACATTTCAATTCAGGGATTAACCAAGTAATTTCACCTATCAAGTCACAATGTTTGGTAAGAATAGAATCACGGTTAAAGCAATTTGGTGTGGAATTGAAGTGCTTGATCATCGACAAAATTTCTGACGATTTGCCAAATTCGTTCTTGCAGTTGGCGACTCTCAATCTACCCGACAATTTGCCTTTAGCAGATCCTATATTCGATACACCTGATAAAATTGATTTATTAATCGGTGCGCAATTATTTTGGTCCCTTATCATTGCGGGACAGGTTAAGTTCGGAAAGGACCTGCCACTATTGCAAAATACGCAGTTTGGCTGGATACAGTCGGGTCCAATACCTTCAGGGGCGGTTACGTTATCACGTTGTTATTTATCAAACACTTTAGAAGTTCAGGAGCAACTGCAAAGGTTTTGGGAACTTGAAGAGTGCCCAACCAATCGACCACTCTCACACGATGAACAAGTTTGCGAATCCTACTTTCTCGATACTGTAGTAAAAACTAATAATGAAGGATATATTGTTTCACTACCATTTAAAGATTCCACAGATAAATTAGGAGAATCCAAATCTTCTGCTATTAAACGATTTCATGCGTTGGAAAGAAAGTTTAAGGTCCATCCCATTTTAAAAGAATCTTGTATTCAATTCATGCGGGACTATGAATCGTTGGTACATATGTCTAAAATCAGCAACCCAGATGACGAGACTTCCCATTATTATATGCCTCATCACGGCGTTATAAATGAATTTAGTAAAACGACACGACTGCGCGTGGTATTCGACGCATCATGACCAACGACAAGTGGAATATCACTTAATAAGCTTCAGTAAGTCGGTCCCACATTACAGGACGACCTTTTATGATTCTAATTAGATTCAGACAACATGCAGTAGCATTCTCTGCCGATATACAAAAAATGTATCGCCAGATACGAGTTAAACCTGATGAACGAAAGTTCCAGCGAATTGTTTGGCGGGAAGAGTCGTCCCAAAAATTAGAGGTATTCGAACTCAATACCGTTACGTATGGTACTGCTTCGGCTCCTTATTTGGCAATTCGCTGTCTCATAAAAACCGCAGATGATAACTTTCAAAAGTTTCCCAACGCGTGCTCTGTAATCAAATCAGATTTTTACGTGGATGATATTCTTTCGGGAGCTGAAACATCAGAAGAGGCAATTACTCTTTGCAAGGAGATTTCAGTCGTATTACAAGAGTCAAACTTTACACTGCACAAATGGGTCTCAAATGATCTGCAGGTATTATCAGTTGTAAAATCTCAATCAGATCAAAATGAAATTTGTATTGCGTCAACAAACGACAAAAGCATTAGGCTTATACTGGCAGCCCACAAATGATACCTTAAATTACAAAATCTCATTGGTACCAATTTCTGACACCGTAACTCTTTTAGTTACGGTTTAGTTACGGTAATTTTGTCAATTATAAGTACAATTTTTGATCCATTAGGACTCTTAAGTGCGTTTACCATTATACGAAAAATTGTACTACAATCTCTATGGCAAGAAAACCTAAATTGGGATGATCCAGTTCCTAAGTCAATTGCATGCAGATGGAATAGGTTTCAGTCTATGTTATTGGAAATAAACCATATAAATGTTCTCAGATGGGTTATGTGTAGCGCGGCAATGCGAATTGAATTACACGGATTTTCAGACGCGTCTGAACTAGCATACGGAGCATGCATATATCTGAGATCTTTTGATTCTTCAGGGAACATTCACGTTAATTTACTATGCGCAAAGCTAAGGTAGCTCCCTTAAAGCGTTTAACAATTCCTAAGTTAGAATTATGTGGAGCACACTTATTATCCAAGTGGCAATCGTAAATAGATCTTTACGTGTAAAAATTGATTCCATTAACTTATGGACTGACTCTACCATTGTTTTAGGGTGGATAAATTCCTCACCTAGCATATTAAAGGTGTTCGTAAGTCACAGAGTAGCTGATATTCAAGAAAAACGAAAGAATACGTTTGGCGTCACGTACCAACAGATGAAAATCCAGCTGACCTTGCCTCACGGGGTATCTCGGCTTCTCAACTTACACACACCCAGTTATGGTGGCATGGTCCTGGCTGGCTATCTCGTGACAATTCTCAGTGGCCAAATCAATATGTAAACATTTCACCTGACACATTGCCAGAGGTGAAAAGAAATAAACTTTCTATACTCGCACTTTCTCGACAGTGTCTTATTCAGTTTACGCGATTTTTTAATTATGAAAGGTTACTACGATCAATGAGTTATTGTTTTCGGTTTATTAAGAACTGTCAGACAAAAGAACGACAGATAGGACCTTTAACGACCGAGGAAATAGAATTAGCTTTATTCTATCTAATAAGGTGTATTCAGGAAGAGACTTTTTCCCGCGAACGCCATTGTCTCAAAACAAACAAACCATTATCTTCAAAAAGCAACATTATTAATTTAAACCCATTCCTTGATTCAGAAGGTATTTTGCGACTAGGAGGAAGACTTCAAAGGTCAAATTTAGATTTTAATCAAAAACATCAAATATGCTTGCCAAAACATCATTTCACTAGACTTCTTTTTGATCATGAACATAAGCGCCTCGCACATGCAGGTCCACAGCAATTATTGACGTCACTGAGAGACCAATTCTGGCCACTCAATGGAAGGGATTATGCACGATTAACGGTACATAAGTGCGTCACGTGTTTCCGATGCAAACCGATTAATAGTCTCCCATTAATGGGAAATTTACCTGCCGACCGGATTCGGCCTGCATTCCCTTTTCAAATTGCAAACAAAAGATAGAAATAGTCGCGGCTACAAAAAGGTTAAAGTATACGTCGCGGTATTTGTCTGCCTCGTCACAAAGGCAATTCACATAGAGCTTGTCTCTAATTTAAGCACAGAAGCCTTCCTGTCATCATTACGGCGCTTCATTTCACGCCGCGGAAGACCTACAAAGATTTATTCAGATAACGGTAGTAACTTTGTAGGGGCACAAAATGAATTACGTAGAATCATTGAAAATCTGGTACATACCAGGGGTCCAATCGCGGAAGCAATGAGTGCCCAGGGAGTTGCTTGGGTTTGTATCCCTCCAAATTCACCTCACTTCGGAGGTCTCTGGGAGGCTGGAGTTAAGAGCTTAAAGTTTCACTTAAAAAGAGTTGTAGGCAATGCACTTTTAACATTTGAAAGTTTATACACTCTTCTGACGCAAATTGAAGCTATATTAAATTCCAGACCATTGACACAATGTTCCTCGGATCCAAACGACCTTGAACCTATTACTCCTTCCCATCTCCTTATCGGTCGACAGTTGACTGCATTACCAGAAGCAAATTTACTCGAATTACCTGACAATCGTTTATCAACGTTCGAACGAATACAGAAGCTCATGCAGCATTTCTGGTCTAGATGGCAAACGGAATACCTACACTCACTACAACAAAGGAAGAAGTGGCTGAGGAATACTTCAAATCTGGAGGTCGGAAGAATGGTTCTGTTGAGAGATGATAATTCGCCACCCTTCACTTGGCCAGTCGGGCGAATCATGGAGACTTTCCCAGGACAAGATGGCATAATTCGAGTCGCTAGTGTCAAAACTGCAAGGGGAATCTACAAGCGAGCAGTGACAAAATTGTACCCATTACCACTCGATGAAGACAAGGACAATAAAAAACACAATGGTGAAAGTGAAAGTGATAGTAAATCTTAATAGACATTATCCATATATTGCAATCATGTAACTTATTGTCATTGTTTACTCATTTTTTCTTGAAATTCTATATAAGTGTTCTTTGTTGAAAGATCTCTTTCAAGGCCGGGGGCAATGTTGAGACTATGAAATATTTTACATTTAAAAAGCCACCCGGAAAGCGTACGCGCATGCGTAACTAGAACACATTCTGATCTGACATCAAGTACGTGCATAAGCAACGCAATCTGTAACAAAAACATACAAATAAAAGCATTACAAAACATACAATATCTTTCAATTCAATCTATACAATTCGCTATTTAAATTAGCGTATATTCTTATTCAATTTACACATGAACAAAATTAAAATTTGGAGAAAATTAAAGGGTCATGACGAAGTGCTGTACTGTACAAATGCGTCAGTCTCGGATTTATTTTTAAATACCCAAAGGTTTTCATTCCATGATTGTAATAAAAACACATTTTTTAAATGTTTTACTTAATTAAATCTTCGTAACTACTATAAATTTTCATTATTACATAATGGCAATTGCTTTATTTAGGACAAGGTCAAATCATGTAAAACGATAGATAATTAAAAGAAAATTTAAAAATCTACCAAACACCATTAATGCACCTGAGAAGGTCTAAGAGCGTCAACAATATTTTTTGACTAGCTCGATTAAATTCACGACATGCATACAATTATTTAGAAAATATTTCCACAATAAAAGTCGGACTCAATTTTGCCTATCGCCGTTATTATCGTTCCAGAGAATATGTAGGTACGTAATAGGTAGGTACGCCTGGTGGAGTTGTAACGATTTTTCATGATAAACGGCGGCCTCGACTAGACGCAGGACGCAGTTGTCAGAGAACATCATTAGTTATATCGAAACGGTTCAACCGCGTAAGCTGGAGACAGTCCGACAGGAAATGTTATTTTCCCAGCGAGATAACAGTTGCAACAGTTACTGGGTCCATAACGGTTCTAAAATACATATTGTTTTCTTTAATTCAGATGTAGTTTAAAATATCTTATTCTTTTATAACCTCCGAACTCGAACGGAAATGAAACCTCAAATATTTTCCTTATTGCTTTTCGGATTCATTATCAAGGAAAAGTTTAAAACGGACTGATTTTTTTAAACTGATTCATTTTGGCATGTTTTGAAGGGCCCTACAGTGAATCGCCTATAACAAACTAGCTACACAAAAATATTTTATTTTGCGCTTTGTTATTTTACCCATAATCAAAAATAATTTGTGGTTTTTATAATTATTGAGCAAGTACACATTAATTAAGATGCCCGAGGAATATTCATAGTTAATAATCAATTTTAAATAAAAATAAAAGTACTAGATTTAATTCTACAAAATCAGCAAACAACTGAAAACTATACTATACAGAGATGAAACTATATATTAACTGTACAAATAACATGAAAAATTATCAGAGGAGTTATCAACTTATCGCTCTGACATTTAGAGAAGTCGTGTATCAAATAAGCCTCTAGGTCACACTGAAGACGGTAACTGACATATTGATATTGCAGAAGGGACAACCAAATTCAGCAGTTCTACCGGTAGTACCGTAGCTTTCTTTCTGGGCACTTTTCTGGGTGAGTTGATTACAGGGTCTGATGTTATTAAAAGCATGTGCAATAAATTTATATTTGTGGAAATATGTGGCTGTTTTCTAGTGAGATCTTTATTTCTAGCCTTTTGACTACTTATGATTGATTTAGGTTATTCTTGATTACGTCTGTACTATGTGCGAGGAATTTGCGAACAGAAGTAGGCATCTAATACCATGAATAGAAATGCCTAACCAGAGGCAAATTCGTTTTTTCAAATTCGGTTTAGTTGATACACAGTGATCCTTAATGATTAACGTGTGCCGCTTCATACTAATATGACATTTACCGCTCCGCATGTATGTGTTTAACGATCCATTTCTTTGGTCACTCATACCTGTCTGTAACTTTGGTTGTATAATTCTCAGGAGAATGCATTTGAATTTGAATTATAAAACAAAATTTAAATCAAATTTTTAAAAACTGCGAATTAAAGCGATTAAATAAAAAAGTAACGAATACTAAGTAACATTAGAAAAATGACAACGGAGAAGTTTACCTACCCGCCTACGACGACGGAGCTGATTATTGAAACGAATTATGTAAGTAATTGAACTATCAATTTTCCTTTGGTAAGAAGTTTTGATAACATAACCACAATACAGCTGTCACGTGACCGTCAATCATTTTGGATCAACTGTGATTCATAGCAGAAAGACACTATTTATGCATATAAAAGAAAGTTGCAAAACAGTGTTAGTTACACCATTTATAACTCAACTGCTGGACCGATTTTCATTGATTTGTTGCATTTGTCTCCGCTAGGAATAACAGAATAACTATTAAAACATTTGAAGTACTAAGAAAACAAAATTAAAGATTAAGGGGTAACATCACTGTAAATTTTTCGAAAAATCGATTTTTTTATTGGCTTAATAGATGGTTTGAACCTTCTAGAATATGCTGCAAAAATTCATTATCCGGAAAAAGTTTTGCCTTGAAATTTCGAGCTCTTCCCGTAGCGTGTCGAACATCTCGGAAACAACTATCTGCGACAAATAAACACCAGTTGGGAAGGCCTTACTTTTTGATTTATAACTGCTCTAATACACTAGCAGACGTCGCTAGAAAGTATTTATTAAGTACTTTCTAATTGTCATACTCATTTGTATATATATATGTATATGTATATATACTGTATATATGTATAATATATATACTGTATATATATACTTAACTTATTTATTTTTTTTATTTATTGATTTATTTATTTTTAAATGTACATGCGTTATCGATGTGACAATTGTGGTATACAACTATGATGTTCTACATGATAAAAACTAATTGACAAATTTCTGTAATGCTTTAATTACAAATACATACATATTATTACTATTATTATTATTATTATTATTATTATATATATATATATATATAGTTGTATAGTTGTAGTATTTATTAACTCTTCAATATTATAGTTGAATCATATGAACCTTTAAGTGCTTCGGAATGAGGTAATGAGGTTTCGAAATGTTACTGTGGCATTGGTGTTCAGCTTGACTAATAAGCATATGTAGTTAAATTTGACGAATAGCTTACCTCTGCCTTTAATTACTCTTTCACTTCCAAGAAGCAATTATATATACTTAATGCTTGTTCTTCGTAAGAGAAAGTCTCGCGGTTCAACAAAATCCGTTAATTCTAAATTAAACTATTATATAAAAAAGGCTTAAATATAGCGACTGATATTACTGTGTGCAATTTTAATGATGGTCTCACAAATATTGTGCGAATCAGGAAAGTATTGGAGATGGATATTGGCGTCCAATTATACAATTTTTGTGTTGAAGCCGATGCTAAGCGAATCAAGCACGCCAAGCTATCTTTGACCGATGCGGCAAAAGAGGCGCGCCCTAACACATAATATCTTCGAGGAAAGAGAATGAGGAAGATTGTTTGAACATGGAAGAGCAGCTTCATGGTGCTGGTGTGTCACATTAGTGGTAAGAAATTATAAACAGTCGAATTTTGCATTTGTCCATGTCTATAACACATTTCATAACCCTAAACGCATTTTTCTCGAAACACGATTTTTCAAAACGGCACGCAGCATTACTGCTACATGTTTTATTCTATTCATTCTAATTTCTAATAAGAATATTTAGTGAAATGCATATGGGATTCTCGATAAGTAAATTTAAACATTAGTTATTAACAAATGAATGCCTTTTTTGGCCGAAAATTGAATGTTTTATAGTCGCCAATCGCACAAAAATCAATATTTTAAAAATTCCCTATGTATTTCACTAGCTATAACCGTGTAAATTAGGTGATTTTATATTATTATTCCGAATTCAAATTTGCACCAATTACACTGCGTGCCGCGGAGCGCCCTCAAGTTCAACAAGCCCAGTGAAAATGTCTCCGGCGCCGCCATTTTTCAGTAATTGATAATTTTTTTTTTCAATACTTAAATATATGCTTAATAACTTCCTCGAATATTATTATCATAATACCTTCTCTTCCATCCAAAATAAATTGTCGAAGAAGCGTCTTTCTTTAAGCTTTTGCAATGGTGTTATCCCTTAAACAAATTGACGACGTTTGGTTTGTTAGGTAATGAGAGTTGTCCTGGTGCGCACAAACACAAGTGATGTTATGGCATTTGTGTTTGTGCCCACATGAATAATTGTTGTCATAATAGAAGCAAAGTCAGCAACATCTATCACAGTCGTATTGACAATGGCACGAGTGATAATCGAATCTTTGACAACGAAGCCGTAATGCAATTAGACTGCGGAATATTACGAATAAATCCACTGCAGACGAAGAAAAAGTCACACGAGAAGACCATCGTGTTAGTATGGCCCAACTTCGTGCTTCACAAACACAAGAACAAAAAGAGGCCATACGTGAAACGATTCGGTTGACAATGAGAAATCTTCGAGCAGAACACAGAGATCAACAACGTCGAGCCACAAGAAGAAATGCTTCAAGTGTTAATTTGAATCGTGCATTAGACAAGTCGGCATTGTAATATGAAAACAACGATATATGTACCATCGCGATACATGGAGGGAACGCTCTAAAATATGTACGAGAAGACGACCCACTGCGTATTAATATATAAATATATGCTTTCGTAACCATCTAGTTTCCTGTTATTTTCTACCGCCTTAATTAATTTTAATACATACTTGAAACGGCTCGGTTGGCAATGAGCAGAACACAGAGATCAACAACGTCGAGCCGCAAGAAGAAATGCTTCAAGTGTTAATTCGAATCGAGGAGCGTTTCAATACGATTGCACAATTGACTGCAGCTCGCACCCTTTCGTTAAAATTGGCCCTATGGAGGTTGTGTGCGTCTATTGCAGTGCGGTCTAGTTCGCTGGAGAAACGCCTGGATTGTGCTGTCTCAGTGGAAAGGTTAAACTGCCATTGTTGCCTCCACCACCAGTCATTGTTTCGTGGCGAAACTCAATAACCACGACATTTTCTTTCAAACACTCATAGGTACAACGCATGCTTCCAAATGACTTCATTTGGAGAAAATATTATCGAAGAACGCGGATTCAGTCCGACATTCAAGGTAATTTTTGTTAATAAGACCTTTATAAGCGAATCATTTGAGTTACATTCAATAAAGCAAATGCTTTGCTCCCACGTGAATTTGCTCCTTTTTGAACTTTTATTCAACTTAATTAATTTTATCTTAATATAAACAAGGTAATAGAACTTCAGACAACATTTATTAATTCTAAGGCGGTACGAAGTTCGCCGGGTCAGCTAGTTCGTAATATAATACTGAAGTTTTAGTTAGGCTAATATTCAATTCTGTAATCGCCTCACTGAAATCCGAGTGTGCAAAAATCTGCGTGCTTTGTTTTATTTATTCGTGTTCTCACAATCAAATTTTGAGTTGTTTACAATGAAAGTCATTTGGTGTTCAAACTGTAGATTAATATTGTCCGAACGCTGTTTTGCACTAGATTTGTCGCCGTCACCTCTAACCTACTACTGTTTAATATCCAATCGAATCCCTGCATATAAAGTACGCAAATGAGGGCCGCAATCTTCTTCCTTACTGACCAAGTTCTCTAATTCAAAATTTATCATCTTGGGAGTAGTGCCACACATATAATATTTTAGTGCAGAATATATGCAGAAAGTGTGTCAGTCAAAGCATTACACATTCTTTCCATGTCAATAAAAATGGGTGTTTTACAGAAATTTAAAAATCAACAACATTAAAAGTTGTTGGAGGAACATGAGATATTTATTGCACAACTGTGTTGGTTTCTACTACCGTAAATTCATTTGTTTTCTTTGAAATAATAAGGCACTGTGGCACTATGGTTATTACTTGATTGAAGTAAATATCTTCTAGGTTGTAACTTAGAATGTCGATTTGATCGGGAGGGATTTTCGAAAAAAAAAGAAGCAACTACACTATTGCACTCAGGTTGTTGCGTGCTTCTTTACGTACCATGTGTTCCACAAGTCTAATCTAGAAACTAACATAAAGTTACTCTAAAGAGATTCGGAATATGACACAAGAACAAAAACGCGACGTTGTCTAGGAGAGGTCTGTTAACACGCAGAAACGATAGGGCTAGTTTCTGCGTGGCGTCGTGAGTGTAGAGGGTTACTTCAACAAACCAAAAAAGTGTTAGGAACTCTGGCTGATGGTAAAAGCAATCTATAACGGGCACCACTGGCTCTCAGGTGTGATTTTAATGTTTACACTCTGTCCCGTACCAGTTTGAATCGCGACGATGCGATCATCAACTTTTCTCTTCACCTCTAAAAAATAGGGCTAAGTACACAATTGGTAAGAAATGAAACCAAGGATTCAATTGAAATCGCCAAGTTTACTGTTGTCGTATTGCTAACATCGCGTTGGTGTTACCGTTTCACGACAGCTAGATCATCTAACAAGGAGAGGACGCCGACTCGTCATCACGGATTTCGCTCAAATTTACAGCATATGCTGAGCTTAGCTAAACATGAAAGTACCCGAAGTGGGAACTCGAGATGGCCAAACGTTTAGAAGATACAGAATTGTTTACGCGGCCTTTGCATTATAAAAGCTATTTGTTATGTTATGTTAACATCTTTACTAAGCAGCGCTTGGCGTAGTGGTAACAGCTCGAACTCGTATTACGTTGGTAGCAGGTTCAAATCCCCGCGCGGAGACTCTTGTTTCTAGCTCTTTCCCGATTTTTATTGTCGCAATTAAGCAAAGTGATAAATTATTTATTTGATTTATTTATTTATACGCAAAAAGCATAGATATAGGACTTCATTTTTCAATAAACGCATAATCGTGCAAAATTTGGAATGGCGAACTTTCTAGACTTGTTCAAACAGGAAAACTAGTTTGACAATTTTTCTGATACATAATCGCATCTAGTAACGCGATCATTTTTCGTGTATCTAATCCATTCATCAAAAGATTGCTATCTTGAAATTTCAAAGTGTCTCTCTGAAAAATTACAAAAGTTCTGATTAAAGCAAAGAAACGCAAAATAAATTTTGCACAGCAAGAAAGTAGAAAGTTAGTACTAACAATAAAACATGGCCGGTACTATTCGGTACAATATAACAAAATTTCTATTGAAATATGCAAAATGAATGTTATGCTAAACAAAATGAAACCAACATTACTAGCAAATTTTAAACAACCACGAAAGATCGTATAAATATGTAACATTTACAAAAAAATAGTACATACCTTCTACAATATTCACTATAATAATTGTTACAGAATACACTTTGAAACACTTTCAAATAACCTATCACTGGAATTGTAAGATTGGTAGTACTGATTGTGAATGTGCAATCTAACAATAAGGGCATAAGGAGTGCCTTTGGAATGTCATTATCTGCATTTGTTTCCTTATCTATGCTTTTTGCGTATAAATAAATAAATCAAATAAATTATTTATCACTTTGCTTAATTGCGACAATAAAAATCGGGAAAGAGCTAGAAACAAAAGTCTTCGCGCGGGGATTTGAACCTGCGACCAACGTAATACGAGTCCGAGCTGTTACCACTACGCCAAGCGCTGCTTAGTAAAGATGTTAACATAACATAACAAATAGCTCTTATAATGCAAAGGCCGCGTAAAAAATTCTGTATCTTTTAAACGTTTGGCCATCTGGAGTTCCCACTTCGGGTACTTTCATTTTTAGCTAAGCTCAGCATATGCTGTAAATTTGAGCGAAATCCGTGATGACGAGTCGGCGTCCTCTCCTTGTAAGGTTTCCTTTGCAGTTAATTCACCTTCTTTTTTAAGTTTCTAGCTTCTATTTCTTGGGCTGTATACTTTCGATTCGAACGAGAAGGTCGTATTAGATGGGTTTATTGATCAAGCAATTTATAAGCCAACGGTATGCCCGTATAGTTATATATATATAATATATATAGTTATTCACCTAGAAAATTCTACCTTCATTCAATAGATTTTCAACAAGGTTCATAACGACTGTCTCAGAAGTAGCCATGTCAGCAACTGCGTCTCTTTCAACATAGACGGACATGTTTCAAGTGTATCCCTCATCAATACACAACTTGTGTACTTTAATAGCATATCGGTGCCGTTTCTTGGGTAGATATTGGCGAGATGCCAGACATCCTTGCCAAGAAACTATGTGGTTGTCAAAGCAGATACTCGTTTTTATCCTAATAAACTGCTAAGTTCGGTATTTTTGCGAATTCTCATCCAACCAAGGAGCCCAATAAATCTCTTTGTGTCTCCAGATAATGTAGGATACCATCCATGAAGCCGTAATTGTGAAACAACATCCAAGTTCATTAGATATTGAGTGGCGTGCATACTGATGACGTTGTTCTCCTTGTCGTCATGGGGAAGTGGAGGAACGTTGCTTTTCCGTAAGCAATGAGAAAATTATTAGTCCTACCTGGGGTTGTAGGATGGATAACAAGTGTTTCTCGGCGTGAACCGCACATTTCCTGATTACTCTTGAAGAGTTGTTGATGGTACTCCTCACAGCCTCGCGCCTTGTAGCAAAACCTTGTAGTACGAAGGGAAGAACTAACTTTCCATAACGTTTGAACAATAAAGGGGGGCTAGGGTATAACACTCCCTAATCGAGTGAAAATCGCGTAAACTAGCGATATTCGTTAAAAACTCAAGGGCGTGGTGGTAAGAAAACTAACTCAAAGAAAGCGCCTCGCATCAGAACCACCGCTACTGAAACTGCAGGTGGCAAGACGCGAATTCCGTGGCTGATAATTAATATGAAACCTTGCATTGTAACAGCAATAAAGTGTGGGGCGCAAAAGAAAAATAAATTTTGAAGTACCAGAATCGAAAAGAAGAAAAAAATAACGTAAAGTGTAACAAGGTTCAACTACATTGAATAAGCCGAAAAGTTGGCGACAGCGAAAGACCTAAGCTACTCCCTTGAGGAAAAGTGCTCAGCGCAAGATGAGGCTTTCCCTCAGGGCTCACAGTTAACAAATTTAATACGTGAGTTCGGGAATCTAACGCTCCCGAAGTACCCGAGCTAAAACCCAAACGTAAGGTAACGTGCCGAGAGTTGCGTGGCCGCAGGGGGTGCGGTATTTAACGTTCCCCTGAGGGCACCAGGCGAAACCCCTTGTATTTAGCCTTACCTAACCAAGCGGGGCCCTGGTCGGGCGGACAGTTATTTCCCGACCTACTGTGACATCCGACGGAAAGGTTCGCACAGCCGAGCTAACTGGGATTTCCAAGGCGAAAGTGTAAGAGCTTGTGAAACAAGGCCAAGATTACATACATGCAAAAATTGCCATAATCAAGGCCAACTTTACCAGGGATATACAACGGGGCCAGCTTACTCGAGATAAGGAAATTACTACTCAACACACGGCGGAGGCTACTAAACGTAAAGAAAGGACAGAAGTCCAAAAAACTTAAACATAAAGGACGGAGGTCTTCCCAAGGCAACAGGCTAAAAACAGATGGCTGCTTTGGAGAGGATCGCAGTAGTATGCAACGACTATCCAGCCACTCAGATGGAGTCCGCAAAGCTCAAGGCTGTCCAGGACTCCATTATGGAGACATATGGCAGCATTGTGGAGCAAGGACTTCAAATCCGCTTCGAAAACTAAATGTATATGCGGAAGAACTTTTCTGAACTACACTTTCCCACTCTCAAAGGTACTATGGGCAGAGGTCCCGTCACATCCCCATCTGCTAATTATTGTGAATGAGGAATGAGATGAAGCATTAGTTATGAATTCACTTTGAGATTCAATTAACAGTCCAGTAGTTTTATCTAAATTTGCTTAAAGTTTTATTTCTGGACGCGTTTCTGTCACAAAAATATGTTCGTTAGTGTTAAAGACTTAGACATTTGTTTTAGAATTAAGGTATATATATATATATTTTATATGTAATATTGTTTCAATATTTGCTATATATCAAGATTTGTAATTTTTGTAACTTCATTAACTGTTCCTTTTATTTTTTACTATTATATTTTAAAAACTATATTCAATTTTTGTGTTATATGTGTTATAGGTATCGTATATGTACCACATTTAAATTTATCTCATGTTTTGACTCTTGTAAGTGCTTATATTGTATCAAACGTTAGCGACAGTGTGTGCGTGTATTTTAACGTAGTACGTTCAGACTTACGAGCATACGTCGGTCTGTTAACCGCGCAAAAATGGAAAGTATCGAATGTCACCATCGGTGAATACAAGTCAATCGTCTGCAGTCCCCGTCTGAAAAGATCGAGCGCCGGGTAAATCATCTTAACCCATTGCATTAGGCCTCTTTTCAAAGGAATCGACGAATCATCCAAATAAACATTCTGTGGCTTCGTCGGTACTATAGGGAAGGCGAAGCACACAGATATGGATGTAGATATAGCAAAGCAGGGACATGCGAGCTGGGTATAAGACCACCCGAACGTCTTAGAACTGAACCGCCTTTCCAGACGTTCGGTCTACATCTCATAGTACTTAAGTACGTTAAGACCAGATACGTAGAAGTCGCCTAGTGAGACCGTAGAAGATCCGTCCGTCTTCCGTCATACGATGAACGAAAGCATACGCATCGGCGACCGCCATCCGACTTGCGACTGCATACACGTTTAGGGGCAAACGTACTTTGAAACCATACGAACTTACGTTCCTTCATTTTAGCGTCTAACAGACCTCGGCGACCGCCCGGCTGCATAAAATTTTGTGTAGACTTCGGTCTTCAGTAAATTTAAACGTTTAAGACAAACGTATGTTAACGTCTCTGTTCTGAGAGACATATATGGTACGGCTTCGCCGTTTTTACCGCGCTTAGGCGCAAACGTTTGTGGCTGGCGCCTTTAGAACGTTTAGAACAAACGCAAAGACGAAATACTTGAACTGTTTTGAACGAAACGTATTCTAAAACGTTTAGCCACAAATACATTTTAAATTTTCTCCGAAGCGAGAACCATCCGATTCTTCGGATTCAAGTAACAGACCGTCGTTCACCGCCCGACTTAAATGCAAGATATAAGCGTTAAGTCAAATGGGCTAAAACACAGTACACGCTAGACGTGATACACATTATAAGCATAAGTTGCGATACATTTTTTATCTAAAAAATTTGACCTTGGAATGATGATTTACGATCGTTTCTTTTATTGTGAGTGTCGATCATATCTGTGTGTAGAAATGTTATATAGTAACTGTGTCAATTATAGCTATCTGATGAAATGTTCTTTTATTGTGTATTAAATGTATTACTAATCATATCTATCAAATAAACCGGCATAAAACAGAAAAGCCTGTTTTAATTTCTATATCCACACGCAAGCGGGTAACCGTATGGTGCTTTCTCCAAAAGAGGAGACCGTAACAGTTAGAAGACCTTCTGGACTTGGATATGATACGTTGGAAACACTTCATGTTCCGTCTTTAACGACCACTTTCACGTCTGCTTGTAAGAGTTACGTAAATAATCAATGCTTCGTTCCTGTTAAACTGGCTACCACTGCAAATATCACTTTAAGATTGGTTTTTGTCTTTTTCAGAAAATTCAAATCTTTTTCTGAGATGCAGTAGCAATGCTCCTATCACCTGACGATTTTCGACCCCTGCAGATGTGATCAATTCACTAGCAGTGCATTAGATCCTTAATTCTACGTCTTTCCTCCTTCAAAGGCTTTTTGTGGCCGATCTTGAGGCCGACTCCCTTTGATGAAGTCGGTCAACCATCATACTCGATGCAGCCCATTTTTGACAAATTTTTATGAAACGCACGAACCTTTTAATTGAGTGTTCACTAAATCAGGTGTTAGTAATTAGTTAACACTGAACTTATAAATGGCGTAATCCACTAGATTACTAAATATGAAGTACACAAAACACCGAAAATCAGTGATCACTGCATCTTGACAGTTCATATTGATGGTTAAGTAGATACAGTAGTTGAAGTAAATGTTCAATCTTTTAAGAATTATAGTGTTGATCGGTTACAAAACGATATAACTAAGATTCCTTGGAATAATGATACAACAAATGTCAAGAAATTAGCTAATGCCTGGATTCATTCACTAGAAACTGCCATACAAGAAATGTGTCCAATTATTAGAAAAATATAATAGTACAATATAATCAGACAATAAACAAATAAATTAACAAAAATATTCTTGATGATATGAATGAAAGGGATAATAAATATAAAGTTGCAATATTAACAAAGAGAGAAGAGAACCGGAATGAGTACAAAATGTTCAGAAATAAGGTGGTTAAATTAATAAGAACTGAAAAAGAAAGGTGTTTTGTAAAATTGTTAGATGACAATAAAAGTAATAATACCGAACTTTGGAAAAATCTAAAATAATTTCTACCTAATAGTAATCAACGTAATCCAAAAAACAATAAATTTTGGAGAAGAAGAGATAAAAGATGAAATGGAGATAGCGTCCAAGTTTAACCAGTATTTTGTTGACAGTATAGAGGACATTGTTGATACAATACTCAAATTAAGTAGCGGTAATCAAGATTCCTATAGAGTAAATAGATGTACCTTTACTAAGTTTCAAAGTGTCACAATGACTGAATTAAAGGTATACCGAAAAGACTAAAATCCGTGGGGGATGTGGTAGGAAATGGAATCGATACCGAAAAATTAAGGGATGCATGTCTTGTAACAGCTAATAGATTATTAGATATGATAAATGCGTTCTTGCATTCAGGAGAATTTCCCAGCCAATGAAGACTGCATATATTACACAAGTACCGAAAATAAGTGGGACAAGAAGGTGTGAGGAATTGAGACCAATTAATACAGTACCAGTTTATGAGAAAGTGTTGGCAATTGTTGTTAGAAGACAGTTAAGAGATTACGGTGATAGAAATGGTATAATAGCGGTTAATCAGTCGGGGTTTACATATGAACATTCGTGTGAAACTGTAATCGTGGACATTTCAAGTTTCAGTTCAAGAAAATAGATCATGGAAAGATAGTCGTTGTAGTATTTATAGATTTTAAAAGAGTTTTTGAAACAATAGACAGAGAATTACTGGTGACGAAGTTGGAATCGATAGAAGTTAATGAAACTGTAAACATATTTACAAAATGGATATCAAAAAGTGAAATTTAATGTATGTGTATCACGAAAAATAAAAACAAAATGTAGAGTGCCACAAGGGACTGTATTGCGACCAATGTTATTTAATATGTATATTAACGATATGGTACCTATTATAAATAAGTGACATAAAAATGTTTGCTGATGATACAAGGATATACAACAGTGGTAATAATGTTGAAGATATGGTGAAAATATTAAATGAAGAATTACAAAAATTGTTTGAATTGCTTTGTAGAAATAGTCTTTGTATTAGCTTAATAAAAACGAAGTTTATGTGTATTGGAAGTAGATATAAGTTAGGGAGCATAAATGATTGTAAAATAAAAATAAATATGACAGAAATAGAGCAAGTGGACAAGATAAAATATTTGGGAGTAGTTATAGATAAACATCTTGAGTTTAGGGAAGATGTAAAATACATAACAAACAAAATGAATAAAAAGATTTTTCTGTATAGTGACACAAATATCACATCGGCAAACTCCTCACCACACAATTGTTTATAATAAAATCGGTGACACGTGTTTCGCTAGCTCGAGGCAAGCATCTTCAACAACCGTATAAACCACTTCGGTTTATACGGTTGTTTTATTTTATTATAAACAATTGTGTGGTGAGGAGTTTACCGATGTGATATTTGTGTCAGCAAATTACACCACAGTCCTTGCAACCACCTTTTGTATATAGAATAAGGAAAGAGTTATCCGTTTACCTAATGCTTAGATTGTATAAATCTCGGATTGTTCCTTATGTACATTTTCCTCATCTGTGTTGCTAGGTTTAAACCCAACTGAACTTGAATAGTTACAGAAGGTGCAAAGCAGAGCTATGCCAGTGATCTTAAAATGTAATAAGTATACACCAATTAAGTTAATGTTAAATACTTTAAATATTATGAATGTGAAACAGACTGTAATATGTAGGACACTGATTTTGATACATAAAATTAAATTAGGTAAAGCACCCATTTATTTAAAGGAAAGGCTAACGTATGCGGGTGAGGTCCACAACTATCATACAAGATCATATAAAGACAATGCAGAACGCACGACAAAAAGTGTTTTTATTGGTGGCATTAGATTATGAAATGAACCGAATTTTATTAAGAATAATAATAATAAAATAATAATGTTAGGCAACTAGTTTATAAATACTTTTTCTTCTTTCACCTTATCCTTCTGCCCATCTAGGGCTTCAGATCTGATCTACCGCTCTCCTTTATCCATTTTTTCCATTCTTTCCTATTTTGCGTTAGTTCCTGCATGCTCCTCATTTCTTTACCTCTTTCCTCCCCTATCTTTCGGATCTGGTCCATCCATGTCTTCCTCGGTCTTCCCCTTCTTCTATTCCTTCCCAATCCCGCCTCGTTAATCTTCTTTAGCATTCTGTCCTGGACTAGGCGCGCTATGTGTCCGTACCAGCTTACTTGTTTATTTTCAATTTTCCTGTATGAGTTTTGCTGTAATGTCTTCATTTCTACACCTGTTGATTTTAGTTACCCCAGTTATCCTCCTTAAATATCTCATTTCTGCTGCATTTATCAACGATTTGTGTTTCGTTTGTATCGTCCACGTTTCCGCTCCATACAGCATTATTGGACTTGTAATTAAATTATACACCCTGATTTTCGTCTCCTGGCTGATTTCCTTTTTCCCGAATATGGTTTTATTCAGTGCCTAGTAGACTTTAGTTGCTTTCTTCATTTTATTACTTATCTCCAGATTCATTTTTCCATCCTCCGATATTACGTGTCCAAGGTATTCGAATGAGAAAACCTGTTCTATTTCTCGGTTGTTTATTGTTACATGCTTAGTTTCTTCGTTCCTCTTTCTTTGATTTATTATCATATATTTTGTCTTATCCACGTTAATTTCCATATTTAGCCTTTCAATCTCCTTCACCCATATGTTCATTAGTTTTTGTAATTTGTCTCTCGTTTCAGCCATTTGAAAGATATCATCCGCATACAGTAGTGAATTAATTCCTATTGGTGCTAGGTTGTTGTACCCAACTGTGCACTGGTACTTACTCGTTTGCTGTCTTCTATTCTTGATTAGCATGTCCATTACAAATTTGAACAAGAGCGGGCTTAAGCTATTCCTCTGTTTGATATCTTTTTCCCATTTAAAAACTTCCGAACTTCTTCCTTTTACCCTCACCTGAGCATATACCTACTACATATGCAGACTTGATCACTTTTATGAATTTTCCCGGTATCTTATATTTATTCAAAGTATTCCAGATTATTCCATATGCTCCATTGTACCCCATTCCCCTATTTGTCATTGTCTACTTTCGCATTTCAGTCCTCCCATAATTATTACCTTCATACTGTCTTCTCGCAACTCGATCAATACTCCTTGTAGGGTCCCATAGAGTTCTGAAGTTTTCTTCCGCACCCTCAACTGGGCCATATAATTGTAAAATGCTTAGTACCTCTTCCAATTTTAAGGTTATTGTAATTAATCTAGGATTTATTGCCTGGGTTCTTATGACTTTATGACTCATTTCATTATTTCTTCATCTTTTTGCATTTGCCTATTTTCATCTTGCAAGGTTGTCATCATGCTTTGAGCCTTCAACCTCTTTACATCTATCAATGGTTTTTCGATGTATATCCGTTGTATTCCTCTGTTTTCGTTATTTATTTCACTTTCCTTTGTTTCCATCTCCCCCAAATTTCTATTATTCCATGTTCCTAATGCAATTCTTTCGTTTTCCGTTTCCATCTCGTTTGCCAAGGTCGTCCTCGTTCCTCCGCTCTTTCTTCTTCTTTTTAGTTTTTACAGTTTCTGCCATCGTTTTCCTGTCCGCTCTCAAGCGGTGCACCTTTCTCTCTATCCCATCTGTATTCCCTTCCTTCAATTGTAATTCTTTGGTATCCTATCTTTACTTTTTTCCCGTCTTTTCTCTTTTTATCTCCCATTTGTTTAAGCTTCCCCTGTACATATCTTGTTGTTCGCCTTTTGTTAACTCATTAGCTATATATATTCTCTTTTAATTACTCTTATTTTTCATCACTGCGTCTTTATCCCTAGCTCTTTCCAACTCCATCTTGTATACTGCCTCTCCCATCTTTATCACTTCTTTTATGTTCACGTCTACCTGCATTGTGCTTTTCGTAAAATTCTCTAATCTTCTGTTCATATCATGCTTATCCTCCGTCGTTAGCTTCATTCCTATTATCACCACATTATTCTTTTATATTATTCTCTCCATTTTGTAAATTCTCTTCTCCATATCTCTCATTTGTTTCCTCATTATCTCATTTTCTGTCTACAATATTTCATTCTCCCCTCTCAGCACTTTCAGCTTTTCCTGGTACTCTCTCTGATCTCTCTTTATTACCTTCACGTCTCTCATCAGTTCTCTCATCATACTCACTAGCTCCCCTTCCCCCTCCTTTCCTTTTTGCGGTGTTCTTACTAATTTCTTGCTTTTCTTGAATATTTCGTAAGTCTCCTCATGCTCTCTACCTCTTTCTCATTCCTATATCCTCCGATGTATCACTCTCCATATCTTTATTTCTTAACTTTTGTTTAGCTCCTGTATACATATCTATACCCGCAAATCCCTCGCTATCTCTTATCCGCTTTTTCCTCAGGTTCGGTGTGACACCGCGTAAAAGGCCGTCGGCTGGTGGTCCCGTCGGACCTTGGCTTTTAGGGGTGTGCTTTATAAACGATTTACAAGAGATTTAAGGCAATGTTTGTCTTACCTTAGTCAAATTTTTATTTAGGATGACTTTTTCACTTTATTGCACTGTTCACGTACTCATTTGTATTTTAAAACACCCGTAAACTTCCCGTATTTTGGATTTAGTTACGCAGCTAATTCACCATAGAGTGTATTCTGCTTCATCGGAACCAGACCATATGTACGCATATAATAAATACTAGAACTTAAGTACCTAAGTTATAAAATTGTTTATAATTGGATTATATAAATAGCATCTAAAAAACAAAGCTGACCTTCAAATCTCTGAAGCAAGTCCACCAAGTCACAAGAAACTGACTTCATATAATAGCCCCGTTGTCCCATGCAACTTTTGTTTCAAAAACTTTCTACTACTATCATACTTTCGGAGCTATTCTAGGTGGCAATAGCTGGTGACTGACCCTGTATTTTGCCATCTATCGGATGCTTTTACCAGGGTCTTGAAGACTCATAATTTATGAGTTCTATTAGCTATTATAAACTATTGTCCAATAACTGTCGAGTAGCATATTATGCGAACCTAACCATGCTTAGTAAAGACGTTGGACCAAAGAAGAGAAGAATCACAGAAGAATTAAGAAGTACAGTGGACTATAAACTGTCTTTTCGTGGAAATTAAAACAAAGCCCATCTGCTTGATATGCAACGCATCTATTTGTTTTTCCATTCACCTTTATATTTATTCTGCTTTATAATAGTAACAATAATAAAACCTGCAGATCCTGCTCGTTAAGCTTCCTACTACTTAGCCTACTTTAACCTAACTTAAAGAAAAGGAAAGAACAGAGAAATGAACTGGAATAAATTACTTTTTTCCTTAGTAAATACCCACTTAGTGGTTAGTTATGACGTCAACGTCAAAGGGATCCGCGTTCCTGCTTATTTAGCAAATATAGATTGAATTTCCATTTAGATGTAATTCATGATGTTTAAATGCTTTATTTTATTTATTACTTGCCATTGCCATTGTATACTTTAGTAATTTATATATATATATATTTGTATATATATATGTGTGTATATGCTATATAATACAGCGAAATTAAACATCATGAATTACATCTAAATCCAAATTCAATCTATATTTGCTAAATAAGCAGGAACGCGAAGAATAACGGCTATTTCTTTGACTTTGACGTCATGACTAACCACTAAGTGGATAGTTAGTAACGAAAGAAAAGTCATTTATTCCAGTTCATTTCTCTGTTCTTTCCTTCTCTTTTAAGTTAAGTTAGGTTAAACTAAGCTAAGTAGTGGGGAAGGTTAACGAGCAAGAGTTGCAGGTTTTGGTTGCATATCTGGGAGATGGGCTTTGTTTTAATTTCCACGAAAAGACAGTTTATAGTCCACGTCGAAATTTTGTCAATAACTTTGTCGAACAATGTACCAAAGACGTTTTACTCAAGTCGAATATTGGCAAAAATATTACAAATAGAAGAATTTTGTTCGAAATGGTACGTCACAGAAAAATAGTACCCAATGCTCGCCATTTCTTCAATCATTTTTCCTGTATTCATCACTTCGGCTTCGAAGCCGCCGCTTGATACTGACATTTTGTCGACGTCAGATTAGGTTTTTTATAAATCGAACCGGATTGCTGTTTGGGCAATGCTCTGAAATTTGTGGAGCAAATCATAGATTTAACCAAAATCTCTTTTTCACAAAAATTAAAGGGATCATAAAATAGGGTCACCCTTCAGCAAAGGGTTGAACTTGCCCTTAATTCGAAGTTTTCAAGTAAATGCGCTAGAATCGTTCATATCGTTGTAAAATATTTCAATTAATTGGAAAATATATGAAACCATGAAAATATCATATCTCACTCCTCACACACCCCTGTTGCATAGGGGTAAACTACCCCTTATTCATGTCTTTATTAAATGAATATCATTTTATACATTATTAATTGTTACATTATAATATAATACTTTATGAATGATAGTATTATTATCATTTCAAATAAGATTGTGTCTGGGGATGACAGTATCGCTGGAAGATATCGATACTTAGTATCGGTATGGGTATCGTTTGTTGGTATCGATACTGTACTCGTATCGGAAAGAAAGTATCGATACCTAGAGGTATCGAATATCGGTATCGATAGGTGTAATAAATTCCTCCTGGTTTGAAGGAATTATGTTGGAACGCCTCCTGGTTTGAAGGAATTAATTCCACTTTTTACACCCTTAATCGTTCGTAAAATAATGCGAATCTTCACTGATTACAATATATTTACAAGCTTCTAAACGTACAAAACAACTTAAATTATATCGAAATTACAGGTTAACCCGCTCACGACGCATTGAAACCCGGAGTTATTATCAAACGATAGTTGGTGTTTAAACCTTCTAACTGCGTTGTAACTGACTCGAATTAAAACTCGGGTTACTTATATAGGGTCGACCTATCAAACAAAATATTTGAAATATTTGAATAGAAAGTTTGCTAGCCCTAAATAAAACGGTATTGACGTCAGAGGCGCCAGGTAGAAACCGAAAAACCCTTTCGTCGAAACAACGAGCGTAATGAAGTTACACTTATAGTACAAAAATGAAATATTTAAGAATTAAATGTATATATATATATATATTTCGTGACCTTTTTATACTTATCTTATATGATAGATCTCTACCACTAATAGGTCAATAAAACAAGGCTGGTTTGAACGATAGTTATATTTTCAGAACGTTTACAAACGTTTTCGGAATACCTTCTTCAGTGAAAATATAACTAGATAAATATATAAACAAACATTTGTTTTTTATTTGGGAACTATCAACAAAATGACTAATGACTAGGATTTCTTGATATAGAGGATGTGTAACAAACTTTTATATATATATATATAAATTATAAAAACTAAATTAATGTGTAAACATACATGCAAATTAAGTAAAACCCTATATCAAAAAATCTTTGTCGAAACCTTAACAATTCTGTTCAAGGACTAGGGAAAACCCAAATTTAAAAACCTAGCCAAAGGTTTCCTTCTTAAGAAATGCAAATGTCATTTTAACAAATTGCTATATACATTACTTAAATTTTGAATATCGGTTCTGAAATTAATAGTTTTAGTGTCTTTTTGTATATTTATCATTTCATATATTAGTCTTTTTTTATAATTATTCTCTGTTTTTAATATAATTGTGTTTTCAAAATCAAAGTAATGCCCAAGATCTTTGTAATGCTTTGTTACAGCGGTCATTGCACCAAAATCATTATTTAAAGAATACTTATGGCTATACAACCTTTTCTTTAAATATTGTTTCGTCTGACCGATGTAACAACCATCACAGTCTTTACAGTTTATTTTATAAACTACATTACTTTGATTTTGTTTAATTATTTTAGATTTAGTATTAGTAAAAAGAGATCTGTTACTATAATTTGGAATGAAAGTAATGTTTATGTTGTTTTTATTAAACTCTTTTTTATTTTTCGCTTAAACCTTTTTTATAAGGAATAGCGTTATAAGATTTATTGTTATTATTTTTAATTCCTCTATTATATAATTTGTTAATTCTATTTTTTATTATTTTTTGATAAAAACTATTTGGATAATTAATAATAATCAGACGAAACAATATTTAAAGAAAAGGTTGTATAGCCATAAGTATTCTTTAAATAATGATTTTGGTGCAATGACCGCTGTAACAAAGCATTACAAAGATCTTGGGCATTACTTTGATTTTGAAAACACAATTATATTAAAAACAGAGAATAATTATAAAAAAGACTAATATATGAAATGATAAATATACAAAAAGACACTAAAACTATTAATTTCAGAACCGATATTCAAAATTTAAGTAATGTATATAGCAATTTGTTAAAATGACATTTGCATTTCTTAAGAAGGAAACCTTTGGCTAGGTTTTTAAATTTGGGTTTTCCCTAGTCCTTGAACAGAATTGTTAAGGTTTCGACAAAGATTTTTTGATATAGGGTTTTACTTAATTTGCATGTATGTTTACACATTAATTTAGTTTTTATAATTTATATATATATATATAAAAGTTTGTTACACATCCTCTATATCAAGAAATCCTAGTCATTAGTCATTTTGTTGATAGTTCCCAAATAAAAAACAAATGTTTGTTTATATATTTATCTAGTTATATTTTCACTGAAGAAGGTATTCCGAAAACGTTTGTAAACGTTCTGAAAATATAACTATCGTTCAAACCAGCCTTGTTTTATTGACCTATTAGTGGTAGAGATCTATCATATAATATTTAAGAATATAATTCTTAACAATAGGAATAAAAATATCGGTAGAAGGTATCGGGTATCGATACTTAGCATCGGTATCGGTATCGTTTGTTGGTATCGATACTGTATTGGTTTCGAAAAGAAAGTATCGATACCTAGAGATATCGCATATCGATTACAATAGGAGTGAAAGTATCGGTAGAAGGTATCGGGTATCGATACTTAGCATCGGTACCGTGTCTTAGTGTCGATATTGTACTAGGTACAAAGGTATTGAAAAATAAAACGTAATTTTTTCATAATTGAACACTTTTTACATTAAACTTGATAAATATTATATAATCTAATAGTACAGGATGAAAAAACGTGTAAATGTCGGATTGATAAAAAATATTGTTTTTTCTGCCAACTCGCTGCAAAATTTTCATTCGGGCGTTGTTTCAAATGCTTCGATAAATTTGAAGTGTTTCCGCAGTGTTTAATAGTTTTCGTGCAAACTTTACATGCAGAACTACTATACATCTTTTATAAAAGCTCAAGCTTTACTTTTGGGGGCGACATGATAGCGAATACGAAGTGAGAAATATACATGTAGTAACCAAACACGAAGCGCAATCAATAATGCAATAATCTAAAATTAATTGTTGATTGTAAGATGTATCATCACAAACAACGTAGTTAAAAGTATTGCGTAAACTTTTCCGTGCTTACTTAACCTCAAATGCAAATCTCATTATTCTGATTAATAAATACTTTAAATTATCATTTACTTATAAGTTTACGCATAAACGTACAATGTGTACAAATACATATTTAAATTTTTTAAACAATCATACCGTCAAATATTCCAAATGCGTGCGCCACGCGTGGCATGCGCAATGTGGTATCTTTATTGCTTCTCTTTCGATACCACTAAAGAAGTTTCGATATTAGTAAAGTATCGAAACAAAAGTATCGATACCAAAAGTACTTGGTACCGAAAGTAAAGTATCGATACTGTACTGGTATCGATAGTATCGAATCATCCCTAATGCGCCCCTTAGATTTTCATGATCTAAAATATATCCAAGTTTCATAAAAATGTGAAGCGGACACCTCGAAAGGATTTCTTGTGAGTATATGTTTGAGTTTAGTGGGAAAATACCTTTCCCTCATGTAGAAAAGGAAAAAATGTTTTGTTTCTCAGTATTATTAAACATCATTATCTAGCTTTATATAGCATAATTAGGGTAGAATTATTTATTCATTTTAAATATATGTATGCACCCGTGCGCGTTTTTATAAAGATACTTGTATTGTGTTTAATTTCCGTGAATTAGAATGGAAGCGGAGAACTATTAATACTCTATCAAAGTGAACGATTTACCGAACTTCGTAATTACTTGGAATAATTTGCGATTAACTGTTTTCTGAACTCTACAATTAAACAAATGAATGCATCGTTTATCAGTCATTCTCATGATGATGTTGCCTCAGAAGGATATATATTACTTTAGTGTACTTCTAATGACAGTGGTAGGCGAAAAACTCCACTACACGTCAGTGAAACTAAAGTTCTTTCGTTTCCTAAACTGTGGAATTCTGTTCTTTCTATCCGTACTTGTATTTCTCAATATTTTCTATACAGAGAGAAAGATGTTCGTACAAGCCGTCGAATCAAATGTTATCGTGTTACATGTAAGAATAATTTAAGACTTTGGAATATGTATATTACGTATATGTAATCTCTTTTAGACATTACTGAAATACACTGCTTTCATGTACTACAAGTCAGATATTGAAGAACTACTCGATATATCGCAGCACAGGTTTTGGAAATATCCGGATTTCAGTGAAAACAGTCTCAGTTTAACATATAATCCATATAAGCGTACGAAATGTGCGCAATTAATTATTATTGGTTCGGGATATGCAGTCATTACGTTGTTTTTATTACGACCGCTCTTTAACCATAGTATTGTGTTCTTTGTTGAACCTTGGAGAATCAAGGATTCCGTGATCTTCGACTCAACCATATTAATGCTTGAATATTATATTTCTTATATTATGGTTTCAACAGTTTTCGGCTATGATGCGCTCTACTTGGCCTTTAGTGTTGATATTGTGCTGCAATTGCGTTTACTAAAGTATAAACTGCATAATCTCTATAAATATTGTGGAAGGAAATTAGGCGTAGAACTAGATGACTGTATAAAGCATCATCAGCTTTTGCTAAGGTAAGCTACAAGCTGATGTTTTCGCTGACAAAATTAGACAGAGCATGTTTTTGCTGTATAGTCACAACGCTGTACAAGTACTTCTGTGAGTACCGAGCACCGATTACATGATATTGTGAACATCCTGGACTCAAATCTCAAAGAATTTGGAACTTTCTAGATAAATAGTTCTCTTTAAGTTATATTTGCTTTTAGTGTCTGCCGGGCTGCCTGATTTAATTTCCAAATTTCTTAATACTAAGTTTGCATGGAGCGGTATCTGTGCGTTTTCATTAAGTTTGAATAAATGATTCTATCACTGACTTTCACTATAAACGTCGTGGTGAGATAACTCCTGTTTATACAAAATATCATTGCCACTAAAATAATTTAAGCTTACTTTACTGGCATTTTTCACATATATAAATTGGTTCATATCTGTAAGTGTTCCGTTTTTATAAAAGATAACTTGAAGCATATCTGTTAAATGCATTCATTTATACTGCTCAAAGGTCTCTATGGTATGCACAATGCGCCATTTCAATAAATTCGTGCCTAAGGATATGTAGGTGAAAGCGAACCTTCGGTTGTTTTAGAATGAATATTTCACTCCTTTTATAAGTTATTCAAACTATTTTCCTAGTACTTACCACTGACATGTATTAATGTAAAACATCATGTTCAATTATTATGTTTTAGATCATTTAAACGTATTAAGGCCGTATTTTCAATGATGCTCTTCTTCCACTACTTTGTTACGTTGGTAGCGTCGTGTATTGAACTATACGAATTTATTCTGATGTAAGTATCACATTTGTTGAAACAGTAATATAGGAGGCATAAGTAACATACAGATGCGACGTTACATACACAGTTAAGGCAATACTAGCTTTAAATACTTGAAACTGCCTATTTAGTTCACACACCACCGTTTGTCCACATTATGGTTTCACTTTCCTATGTTGGTTAAAGGTCTTTGTTTCTAATGTAAAGAGAACCTGCTGAACATATTAATTAGATTAACTGGCTGCGGAATCACATTTACGTTTATCTTTCTAGGAATTAGGTACCTTCCCTTAAATTATTGTGTACGATAAAGTTCTTAGTGCAATTACAGTGTTTATCATTCCAGACAGTCCACATCATTCTATGCATTAGTGAAGCTATTTAGTGTATTTATGGCATGTCTGGAATTTGCATTCTACACTTTTCCAGCCGAGCAAATTACCTTCGAGGTAAGTTTTCTACATATACGAGGGTAGTTATTATACTAAATTCACAAAACACGTTGACTTCACTTCATTATCAAGAGATTAACACGATAATTAATTAATTTTATTAAATTAACACATCACATGCTGTCAACAAATTTCATGCAGTGTACGACCATATACCCTTAACCAAGTTATATCAAAATTTGTTGGCTCTCTTTGGTTCTGGTGCTTTTCACTCAAAGGTGTTTACCGACTTTATTACAGATAGAAATTTACAAACTTTTTGCATTTTAGTTGTTCAATTAGCTATATACGTATGCAGCATATTCGAAAGGTTTTGAACCATCCGTGCACAAAAATTATATTATATTATATAGTATATAGTATATACTACAGCTTCGTTCTTGTTAGGATTCATTAGTAAGGTATAACTAGTCCGCGATTAATAAAGCACATGCTGCCAGACAAAAATGTGGCCCCATCTTACTTAAAGAAAAATATTGACAAACCCGGTTACATCGCAGTCTGCAACAAATTAAATAAACTGTAAACTGTTTACGAGAGCTAAAATATTAACTGATAAACTATACGACTCTACAAAATGATATAATTAATGAGGCGTGCTAATTGGGTAGTTACAAGATCGTTACTCAATGTCTTACTTACTAAGCAAAAATGGCATATATACCAATAATCATGGAGGGAATGCTTTAGAAATGCGTAAAAAAATGGGAGGATGCCCATAAAATCTTGGCTTTCGGGAGAAGTACTGCAGTCAAATTATTTTTCGCGGTGCTATATTGGACAACAACGATAAACAAAGAACATACCCGCACTAACAAAAATTCTGACCGACTAATTGGCTCAGAAAAATATACAATAAATGAGATCCGAAGATATGAAAGTAATATAAGGTAATATGTTCTGGCATTAAATAGACAAAAACGCTGGGATCATAAACTAAAGGGAGAACGAGAAAATTAAACATACAAATAAGGACCAGGGAAAAAGTTTGAAGAATTTAGAAAGAAGATTAAGGAAAAGCAACATAATAATCCAAAAAGTAGTATCGTTGATTCGGACAGATAGGAATAGGGGAAAGTTGAAGGAAAATTCAAGAATTGTTAGAGGGAATTGGAGTAGGTACAAACATGACATAAAGAGATTCGATAGTTTAAAATTTAAAAAATGGAGATACAAAAAGGTGAAAACCTCAAGGGAAGCAACATCTGCAGAAATGACGACTTGAGGAAGAAAACACAAGGATAAAAGACTTATCTGAAATACTGCAAACTAATCGTGGGTGGGAATGTCTATGCGACAGATAATCTTGAACATCCAACAAACTCCCACCCGATAAAAATCATAAAAACGGCAAATGCGAAAAACTAATTAAATATATTTAGACATTATCAACGTATCCGATATGGATAATAGGAACTTCTAAAGTAACCTCATTATCGCGAAAATAAATACAGCTGCTAGAGGAAATAAAAGTGTTGGAGCAGGATATTTTGGGAACTAGCGAAAGAAAAAACAGGCTCAGAACGAACGGCAAAGTATATAATGTAGTTTACACTCTAATCAAGTAAAATCGAAAAAATTCTTAAAGACACAAAACTTGAACCAAATTTAGAAATAGAATCTCTAATAATAATAGTAATAATAATAAAAATAATAATATAATTTGTATTAACCCGCTAAACCAAAGGGCCTTGGTCTCGGCAAAAGAATAATGCTTAACTTATACAGAAAACTTACTGATACAGAAAAGAATTTGCACCAAAATTAATATCAACAAACTTAGAGATGAAGAAAATGAAAATCAAAGGAAGGCTGGGACAAATAAGCAACGGTGAGAACTGAACATTACACAAAAGAAGGGCGATTTTAAAAGGAGTATTTTATAACTCGAAATTGAAAAATATGTGAAGTTACCAAAATAAACAAGAATTCTAAGGAAACAGGATGGTAGACATTGGAAATAAGGAAATTAGACAATAAAATTCGGAAGAGAATTTAAAAACTAGGTGAAAATGGCAGAAAAATAACGCTAAGAATAAAGGATAGATCAGAAAATAATCTAGAAGTTGGAACATCAAACGCTTTGGAAGTGTGGAGATAATACCAGCAGGAGAAATTCACGAAGGCAAGAGGCAGCATGTCGGGATAGCATCGATCTATAAAGATGAAAACGTATGGAAGATATTGGAACAACAACTGTAAATATACATTAGAACTATCAATAATAAACCAAAAACATAAATTGAAAGCAAACTAGAGAAACAACAATCAGCTTTTAGAGTTAAAAGGAAATCTTCAGATAATGTCTGTAATATATATATATATATATATATATATGTATATGTGTCACAGTTACTTTGATAAATGTGGGTAGTATGCATAATAACCGGGTATTATGCATAACAGCAAGCGCTTTTAATTGTTTTAAATGTTATTATGAATAGTATCCAGCACCCTGCGGTTAGTATGATGAATGTCACACTTATGCAGGTTTGAGTCTGTTTTTGTGCCCGTGTCAACCTGTCTTGTGTTGTGTTGCACGTGACAGCTAATTGCTTTGACAATCGAGGTTGGGTCTTCACTGAATGCAAATGCCTTTTAACACAATGAAGGCTCGTTTTAATAAAATTTTAAGAGGGATGATGAGTAGAGAAGGTTACCAAAACTTAATTGAGAAAGTGCGAGTGTTAAAAGCTAAAACCAGAGGCAAGAATCTCGAGGATTATCAACGATTGAAGCGGTACGATATTATGAAGTTGGGTGCTGGTGAAAAATTAACATAGCCGGTGAGTCATACACAGTCCGTTATTATATGCAATCAGAGAAGATCTTCAACATAATTCACGAGACACACTTGGCGATTGGACATGGAGGAAGAACAATAATTTTGAAGCAGTTGCAAAACAAATACAAACAAGATCATTTAAGAACAGCATTATGTAAAACCTGGCAAAAGAAAACAAAAGTGGGAAAAGACGACTTGTAGTGCGTCCCATGACTTTTAAGGAGATGAACTCAAGATATAAGGTTGATTTAATTGATATGCAGAGCCTGGCTATAACTACAAGTTCATCCTCGTTCACTAGGATCATGTAAATTTGTACAGTCACGGTCTTTGAAAAATAAAAGGGTAGAGGAACTTGCAAATAACCTGCTTGATATATTCACAATTTTGCGTGCTTCTAGCATGAGGCAAAGTGATAATAGCCGTGAATTTTGCAATCACATCATTCAGGAAGTATGCGAAATGCGGAATGAACTACAGATAGTTCGAGGAATCCGAGATATAGCCAGTCGCAAGACTCTGCACACATCAGAATATTGAAAACATGCTGACGACTTTGACGAAAAAAAAAAAACAAACTCCACATTGGTCAGAGGGTCTGAAGTTTGTTCAGTTAGTGAAGAATAGAGCCCATCATGGAGACATAAATTACAGCCCAAATAAGGCCATGTTTGGGGTTCCAGTAAAAGTCGGTCTTACAAATTTCAAATGCCCAAATACATACAAACAATGGTATTCAAGTAATAATTACATGTATTATTCTAAATGCAATATTTATTGTATTATGAGTAAGGTAAAATGTTTATTTGAGGAGAATTACTCCATTTGTAATTTGTAAGAGGCACTTGACAGTATTTGACAAAATTTACTATTTGTTTTAAACTTGAATAAAAGAATGTTACTTTGTGTTATCTAAATATACTTGAATAAAAAAAAGGTATAAATATTAGTAACTGTTAACAATAGATCTATGAAATTGATTACAGTCAATTGAAATTTCCATTATTATACTATTATTCAAAGTATAAATTAAGATCAAAATGCAATTTCCACGACCGTTCCTGAGGTCCAGAGGTTCGCCCCCGATTCTACGATGTGCGAAGTAGTGGAGGATTTTCAAATGAAGATTACGAGAACCGATTTTATTTGGAGAGGGCTTATTACGAGGTTGCAATGTATTACTTAATAGCACTACCAACCGTCAGGTACGCATGTGAGACCTGGACATTACAGATTAGACAAGGAAATAAACTAATAGCAGAAGCAATGAAATTTCTTAGAAAGATAGGGGGAAGGTAAAATAGGATCGGATAAGGAATGGGGTTATTACACAAAATTTAAACGAAAAATCAATAGCTCACAAACAAGACAAAAACGGAAACCGGAGAAGTTGCCAGCCCAGGAAGAAATGGATTTGAGCAGTGTAGAACATTGGGATAGTAAGAACAGGAAAGGTGAAAAAGCTTAAATAAATAGATTGGACCTAAACAGGAAATATTGGATGGATCAAGGAAACAATGGACAACAATCTACAACACCCTAACCAAGGTATATGAATTTTACGCAAAAAGAAGAAGAGCTAGATTGTAAAAAAAAGGCATAACAGCAGTGGAAAGTTTTCTATAGTTCTCATTTGGATCTCAAAACTTTTATTGTTTCGGTCACCTTATAAAAGGCGTTTCTCTGGAAGAAAGAATCTTGCCTTGATTTTGATTCGCACCTAGAAAAATGTTTCCAAATTGGCTTTATAATCTCAAAAATATATTTTCCTCTAATTTTTCTAATATGGTGCTTGTGAAAGCTCATGTAAGGAGGGTGAATTTTGCGTCAATAGCCAATAGTGTGATAATATCTAATAATACAATAATAGTTGGCGCTCAAATTTTGTAACTGCTAGACCAATATTAGATAAACTACTAGAACATTTATAAATTTACATAAATTGTGGCCAGTTTTGTCAGTGGATTATTATTATCTCACACACACATTTACGTCCTTGTCGTAGTACAATTGCTTGGAGTTCATAGTCCCTGGTTTTTCATATATAGTATCCAATCTTGCCCAAGGAAACCCATTGAGAGTAGGTACACCGTTTTAGGAAAGAATAGAATTGTACAACTGAGAAAAGCATGCTGCGCTAACCAGTATAATATTTATTCTGTAATAAAAGGAAGGGTATTCATTTCCGGAAACTATTTTATTCAGAATAGAATTTGTATTTTATTAGTATCATAGTTCATTTAAAGTTCAATACCATAAATTTGTCCACTCTTGTTACCTTCGTTGTGTAGTTTTCCAAAGATCATCTGCTGCATCATTTGCTTATACCTTATAAAATTTAATAGACACGTCAAATTGAAGAAAAACAAGGCTACCGAGATGAAATGTTGTTCTGCTGCACACAAAATGATATCATGGTTTTACAACTATTAATCCGAATCAGTATCGCTATCGGAATCCTCTGAGTCAAAATCCACATCAGAATCTTCCATGGTCAGTCGTGGTGTGATTGGAATTTCAGGGGAAATAATAGCTCTATTGCATCCTTTGACAAAGTTTTAATTTTTTCGTGTGGCAGTTTTCTAATACTGGAAATATATGGATCGGAAGTTACCAGAAGCCGCTTGAAAACGTCTTCCATTCTTTTTACTCGTGAACACTTTCTGGAAAAGTTTTCACGATATCTTGTAATATCTCTGTTCCTCGCTTCTTGTGCTTCTTCGGATAATTGACCGATTGGTAGGAATGTGTGGGTTATTATTTGTGGACTGTGAATCAATAGCTTATGCACTGAAGTGGGCATATAATACCATAGATACAGCTCAACGAATTTTCTCGCAGTTGCCAGCGTATAATTGTGGAACCTATCACTATTGATTTCATGTCCACTCGAAATGTCTTGTAAGATTACATGAAACCGGTCGATCAAATCTATGTCCAATGATATTATAAGAGCAGATGTTTTCGAATTTTCAAAAAAACGTCGAACTGTATTTCCATCATTGGTACTTCCGTAGCCAGGTTTCGGACGATCGACAATAAGTCCCAATGTTGAACTGAATCCCTTTTGAATTATCTTCTTGCGCGTTTCTACCATCTCTTCTTCTGCGGCACTACGTGCTTGCCATTTTTAATTCCAAGTTTGTATGACAAATGCAAGGAGAGCATTCAAAAACCTTATCTAGGCATGTAATGTTGATAGTCCAAACTTCAGATTCTCTTCGTTGACTTGTTTTTGTAAAATATCATCGATGTTATTGAAATCTTTACTAGTACTTCCACATAAATAGCATCGTTGCGTAGAGTTTGTGGATGCATTCGCATCTAATACGCGTTCATCCTTAAATCTTTGTTTATATTCACTTTGTCCAGAACTTCCGTCACAACCCCATTTGAAAATAAATTGCATGTGGCTAACATTCGCTTGATCCGAACTACGAATGATATCTTCTTGGCATAATAAAATACGGTCGGTTGTATGGTCCAATAAAGCTTGTACCTGAACTTCAGCCATGTTTTCTGTGATGGTGATAGCAGTATTGGGTGGATAGCAACGCTTTTTGCTTCTGCCAGTTTCTTGTAGGAACGATACAGCTTACAGTTATTCTCCTTACTTGTTGTTCTCAATCCCTGATACTGACTCTTTGTGAATTTGTATTCAACATACATCGAAAGTGCGGCATCGGCGGACAAAGTTTCCTCGCTTCTCGCGGTCGATTTAAAAGCTAGTCGATACTTGGAAGCTCTGGATGGACTTGTTATTGTTGCCTCATAAACAACCTTCGAAGCGTCCAATTGACCTGCAGAGCGCAGGCTCATTTGAGTAGCATAAGCTAACTCTTGTGGCGTCTCACGAACTGATTGGGTTCTTCTGCGTTTCGACCTCTTGCTTAATGACGCGAAATCCCCAGAAGGACGGCCACTGCATTTACTAGTCGATGGCAGATCGCAGTCAGCTTGATACTTTCCACTAAAAATAGGTGTCGAAAATGAAATGGGTGCATTAAGCCATTCACTGTTTTGTTTCAAAAAAGGATCCTCCGTCCTGTTAGCCTTTTGCCATCTTGTTCTCATTTTACCAAACAATGAGGAGAGAGAGACTTTCATATCCTTCGGTACCTGCAACGGTCGACCAATTTTCGCAGAAAGTTGCTCCTCCAGATAAGAGATTAATTCAGGTAAGCCATCATTCAACCGATGCTTAATGATGTTGAATATGTCTTGCCGAGTGAATTTCACACATTCTTTATTCAAACCTGTGTGATAAATATTACATTAGCAACAAATCAATTACAGAAAAATAGTCAAATATCGTAAACGTGTTGCTTGGGAAACATAGTTCCGAAGCCTGGCGCGCCGTCATATTGTAACACGTTTGGAATGCACGAGCCCGAAAAAATTATCACACAAGAGAATAGGCGAGCTTAGGCAGCTGATTCTTGTCAATTCCATCAGATAATTGATCAATCTATATTTGAGAGTTTTTATTTCGCGGTTTATTGCGGTATAAGCTACTTTTGCTCTAGTTGAAAATGCAAGTTCAGAAAATCATGCTATTTGCGTACAAGCATCGGAAAAGGCATAATATAAATAGGATAACCATGAGATTTAGACTTAATTAGTATATGATTATTTTCTACGTACCTGTACCAATCGTTTCCATCTATAGAATTAAAATTCTTCACTTCACTATTGAATTATCCGCTCACTAACCGAGCGTAAATTTGCCTAGTTTTGACAGCGACGCGTGTGCTCTCGACAAAGGTCAATTTTGAAGTGAAATAATTCGACAGGTATCGAAGGTGGGAACATATTCTTTTGAGTATAGATGCATCAATCCTTGCCCTACCTACACATCCCTTCAAATTCCCAGAATCGAAAATTCATTTTTCGGGGTTTTGGCCACGTTTTGGGGATTCGGTCCCACTGTGTGTCGCTATAAATCGAAAAGAATAAAGAACTTTGTCCTTTTTCCTATTTCCTTCCATGTTCATTTTAAAGACATAATTAATTTCAATTCAATTCAATTTGTCGTATAGATTTTCAATGCAGAATAAGCATACAAAGAATATAGGAAATAAGAAAATAAGTCATGAAGGTAATTAAACATTGAGAATTAAATTAGACTGAGGGAATTATATAAAGAAAACCAAAAACAGCTGTATAACACCTTTAAAAGCCTAAGGAGCAGTGCAAAAGACATTTTAGAAACTTATACCTATACATACCGCACTTTAAGAAATAATTCGTTAATATGGCCATATATTACAGTTCTATGATATTTCGAAGCAGATCTACCTGTCAAAATGGTACCGTAGCACAATAAATATACAAAGGAAGTTGTTGGTGGTATTGACTCGGTGTCAGCGTTCAGAATATTTCTCTGGAGGTGGCATAATTAACATTAACATAGAAACTTTTGGATTGGTAAGTAATTTTCCTTGAAATTCATTTATAACAACTTTTGTTGCAGGTAATTCGAAGATCAGTATCCTTCTATGCCGTTTTAAGAAATTTACTTAACAAATAGAAATTGCGGTAGTGACATTTGTTATAATTTATAATAAAAGCATATGTACAATAACGTGTGGGTTTATATACGTACTTATGGTTAGACATACTAGAAAAATACTGTAATCAGCATATAGGCAAAAGGCAAGCTGAACCTATATGCAGCTCTCGCAATATAAGTTGGCGAAGGGTGGGAGTGAGTTCGCGCAGATAGAGCAGGGATAGATTGCCTATACTATCCAGCTAATTTATATACTAGCCAGATAACTGGTTATTACGCAAAAAGTGTGTTTTATTTAAAAATGTTTGGTGAGTTTGTACTCTATCGAACTAGTTTATAAATTGGTATTCTAAATGAAGGGAGTTTGTTGTTGGCTGACGTTCGCTACTGAGGTTGTGCTAACTAGTCCGTCCTTGTAGTTAATTCTTAATTAGAAAAGAAAACGAGCAAACGTAAACATTTATTAAAGCTGCGAAAAAAATAAAAAACATAGGAGCTTGTTTTTAACACTTGTATGATGTATTAGATATAATATTAAGCGCTAATGGAACAAAAAACAAATCGGTTTCGATATCTGAGTATATACTACGATTACAACAGTAATAAAGTACAAACTGCGGTTAAATAGGGCATGCTGGGGTCTAGTGCAAATTCAAATAAAGTCAATTAAAAAAGAAAAGGAGTGCCGACGACAAAGGTTATAATATGAACCGCCAACGGAACTACATTCGGTGTATGTCAGAAAAGCGGCGATAAACAATAGTGAGTAATACAAGCAAACCTGAAGCAGGAATCCTTGGAAGTCTTGATCCCCGAGTAATAGGGTTGAGAACGAGCTCCGCTGAAGACTGCACGATAAGTAATGAACTGTATCACACATGGTTCACTTAAGGTTGTTCAGTACTTTGTACTAGGGACAAAGTAAATCCGCTACGCGTCGCTAGTAGTAAAGTTTTACGTTTAATATTTAGAGTGCCGCCTACCATTTTTCTGTTGGTACAATAGAAATAGAAAAGATCCGTTTATTTACAACCGATAACCAATCAATCCGGAATTTTCCTAAAAAGAACTTTTAAAAAGAATGAACTTTATTTGATTGTTTTTACCTACTTTGATTTTACTAGCAATAGACAAGAACACATAAATATGTAATATGTAACATATTCTACATTGCGACATGTTTATATTGTGAAACAAAAGATTTACCCCGATTTATTCATTGCTATCTCATTTAGTTTTTTTAGAAAAAGTCAGTAATAACACAAAATTTAACGTTCTCGTGTCAACATTTACAACATCATGAATGTTCAATAATAGTTTTATTATGGCTTGTATACGATTATTTTGCGTTATTGGTTTTCATGCTAGCGCGCACATTTATAAGATACAATAATCCGCTGCTTAAATTAACTCGAATGTGAACGTTTTCGTCAGTACAGCAGAAACAGAAAAATGAGAACAAAAAGAATTTGAACAATAATATGAGCGCAGTTGCTGACTTATTCTGCTTAATGTGTGCAATTAGCTTGTCTTCCTCAAACCGCGGCTTCTGCTCACCAATATTTTTATCGTGTATATTACCAGGTTCAAGTGTGGCTTGGTAACCAACTGGACCCAGAAGAATGGGGTTGGAAGCTAATTAATAATGTATTGGAACCAATCCATGCTCTACTTCCACCTGCACCAGAAAACCTCCTTAATACTATTTTTTGCAACTGCAAAAAGGGGTGTAATTCGAAATGCGGCTGCAGAACAGTAGGCTTATCTTGTTCACCAGCATGCACCACTTGTTAAGGCCAGTCGTGTTCAAATGTTGAATTTTCAACAGAAGAAGATCCTTACTTCAACGACGAAACAACTGATATATCGCTGCTAGAACAATTTACGTCAACCCAGGAAGATGAGGAAGAAGAAGAAGAAATAGAAGAAGGAGAAGAATATGGAGGAAGAGAAGAGGATGATGATGACGACGACGATGAATAAGATGACCTGACATTCTATTAAATTTTACTGAGATAGACCGTGAAGTAGACCTACCGGGGAAACCACATTAAAAAAACGCGCTAAGTACTGTTACGGTCTCCTGGTTTGGAGAGAGCACCAAACAGTTATCCGTTTGCGTGGGGATATAAAATAAAAAAAAACAGGCTTTTCTGTTTTCATGCCGGTTTATTTGAACAGATAGATTGACATATATTTTTACAATAAAAGACATTTAGATAGACATTTAGACAGATCATATTGATATTTACTAGGAAATAAAATAATTATAAAAATACGTATTCCAATATATATATTGTTCAAGGTCAAATTTTTTTGTTACACAATGTTCGCAACTCACTTATATTATATTCAATATCACGCACTTGGCGTGTATTCTATTTGTGTCTTTATTTTCGGATATAATGGCAAAGAATTGTACTTGTGTTTCCCACTTAACACACGTTTGTGACTAAACGTTTCAAAATGCGTTTTGTTCAAATTAGCTCAAATAAATCTTTGCCGTTCTTAACGTTTTAAAATACGTTTGCCTTAAATGTTTCATATTCTATGGATCTATGTATTCAAAGACCGAATGATCTGTCTCTGCTTTTAAACCTAGGGACGACCGGCCCTAATATTTTTGTACATCTCGTACATAGAAGCGGTTTACGAAGAAAGCTACGAACATCGTCGGTGAGGCGGGTCAGTTCTAGATGACATTCGGGTGATATGGTTTCATGCTAAATTTCTGATATTGCTTTCTTCTAACGCGCTGGCCTCACCTAAGTAGGCGACAATTCCAGGGAACGTTACTCAAGTAGCCGGTCGGTCCTTTTCGACTCGTAGCCTACGTAATGGGCCACATGTATGTAGTCGACGCTTAATGAATAACTCTTTGTACGTTCGTACTGGAGCCGATCGACGAAGTTTCTTTTATCTGTATGTTAAGGATTTTCGGTACGCATTATCGAAAGCGTTCATTGTTTGTCGGCGATGAATTTAGATAAGATTTAAAACATAATATAAGCATTTACAAGAAGTTACACATAAAAACTATTCTAAATTTAGTACATATATACAGAAATAAATATTAATTTTAACACATTGACACAAATAAAAACCTCTATTGAAATTAAAACAAATGAATAATATTAATATATAGAAAAACTGTTAATTTAAGATTCTATTGAAAATGTCTTTAAATCCTTAACATAACTCCGCCCCTTGAAGTCATCGACTTCAACACAATATTCACAACATAAAACTGGCGCACTAGAAACGATTATGACTGTATGCATTGTAGCAACCGATGCACTTGCGAGACTGATGTTCCGACGTAGTTGTGTGCTGCTGTCTCTGGTCGAAACGTGCACGAAGGATGATTGTACACTTCGACACCCCGATGCACTTGGGGCTGTGATGCTCCGTTGTAGTTGATTCACGCACTGCAAACGTACGTGCGGTGATAGTTGTACTCAGACGTACTTGTGACGCGGTACTCCGATTTAGTTGGACTAGAACCTATGCTGTCGTCACTAGTCGACTTGGATTCCCGTCGATTAAATATCCGGCCGGAGTTTCCGCACGGATGTTGCGCGCTTCGCCAAAATAGACGCATGCTTGAGCGACAATAGACTGTTGTACGCTCCGGATAAGCTGTTATCGGATGCGATAACATGACTGTCGATTCCGGCAGATTTTTTAACTCCGACGATGTTCTCGGCTTTGATGGTTGTAGTCGGTCGGATGTGGCACTCAGGATTGTTTTCGATTCCGGCGAAGTTGTCGATACGTTGTCTATCGATAATAGACACAATTTGGTGTGGTTGTAGTATGCACGATTCCATTTTTCCATTTGTCACGAATTAAAATATTTCCACCATGATTTCGCTATTTATTATGACACTGAACTTGATTTAAATACTCTTTTGCCATCTCTTCCACAAATAGTGTTTCATGTATTGACTATTTGGCCATCTTGGCAAGGTGTTTGTCCTTAATTCGTTTAAATTTGACTCTGGAATGCTCGTGGTAGCAATTCGAATTTAAAAAAGTGCAAAGAGTCAGAGTGAGAGATCATTTGTATCATTTAATATTGGTGTGATAGACCTCGAGTTGAGCACTGCTTCTATTTGAACTAATAAAGTGTATAGTATTCGTAGATTAATATAGATTCTCCAATAATTCTAGCTAATTGTAATTAGACAGATTTCGTTGCTGCCTCTCAATGATCTCACAAAAATGTGGTGATCTAAAATGTATAAAATGCCACTTTATATTATTAACCGACATGTAAGTGTCGATTCGATCTGATTTCGTTTGTAAATCATGTGTCGTTTAACGATAATTCACTGGTTGTCTTTGCTGAGCCGCTAAAGACGATTCTTTAAATTGTTGTTGCGCTGACTTTAATCACAGCGTGGTACAGAAGATAAGAATGTGGTAATGTTAATTTGGAGACACTTACTGGTCTCATATGTGCCAACCCTATATATTTCATAAATTTTGAGTACTCTTGTTTGAAAGTGGGAACTGCATGCTTATGCCTTTATTTAGATCTTCTAACATAGTTACATTGCAATATGCTTGTTCATTGTGCTGCTTGGTAAATAGCAAGTAGCGTTTTTGAGTAAACAAGGACCATAGGGGACCTCGATATCAGGAATACATTTGCTGTATGATCATCACCGTCTTCGCCTTGGTTATGTTATCTTGTAACGTAACGTTCTTTCGCTTTGTTTGACTCTTAGGGCCTGACATTTATGTGGAAGGAAGTTAGTTAACTCCTTAAAAATAGGCATTTCGACGTATTGTATTTTAGTTTCTCATTCTATGAGGTATTATTATCTAGCTTTATGGATATAATCAATACAAGCAAATCATTCCAATACTCAATAGACCGTTTTAAGGCTGTTGGAACTTATTATGTGCTTGGTAGAAGTAGCAAAGTACCATTTTGTGTTTTAGCAATCCGTATAGTATTTGTCGTAGAGAGCTAGCAACAATATTTATTGTGCTGCCCGGTAAGTACCGAGCAGGGCTTCTATTTTAACACCCCGTATAGTATTCGTCGTAGAGTGCTAACAACAATGTATATTGCACTACTTGGTAAGTAGCAAGTAGAGCTGGTGTTTTGACACTCCGTATAGTATTTGTCGTAGAGTGCCAACAACAATGTTTAGTGCGCTGCCCGGTAAGTAGCGAACAGCGCTTCTGTTTTAACACTCCGTATATTATTTGTCGTAGAGTGTTAACAACATTTTCGTTCGTTGCACTAAGGCAACTCATAGTTTAACTTCCTTGAATACGGCCACTCATAGCTAAATTTCGTTGCACATGGCAACTCTGTAATATTGCATTTAGGTGCTTTTGGATAATAACCATCTTGGTTACTATATCTATTCTTAAGCATCTGCCAGGCATTAATGTAATTGTCTGCAGATATTTCTAGGGAATGCAGTACATACGCTGTTCCTCCTTTTAAGCATGTTTTTAATAGTGGTATTTTGAGCTATCAGTCTTGCCCCATTAATATCCATCAGCGAGAGTTCAATGTATAATAAAAGAACAACCAGTGTTCATAATTATCGTTAAATATCTTGTTTGGCAATTTTATCATATCACTTATGTTTCAATGTTTGTTACTCGCTATAGTTAATATTTCTGGAAACGCACTTCCAAGTCGACGTTTCTTCTAAATTCTCGATATAAAAATATAAATATACGAATATTTTGTGGCGAGCATCCACTTGCTCAATTCATGGAGCTGCTTTAATCTTCTATAAAGTTAGCCTACTCTCGTTAGAGAGGATTTCAAATGTCGCCTATGTAATTTGAAGACATTTAGCTCAGTCTCCATGGTTGTGCTTGTATGTGTCTTTATAATATTTAAAGATGTAGAAATTAGTTTCTCATTCTGAGACAAACTTTCGAGGATCAGTGTCAAATCTATCTGGCTATTTATTTAGATATGTCTTATCCGGCTCGAAGGACCAATGTTACGGTCTCCTGGTTTGGAAAGAGCACCAAACAGTTACCCGTTTGCGTGGGGATATAAAATTAAAAAAACAGGCTTTTCTGTTTTCATGCCGGTTTATTTGAACAGATAGATTGACATATATTTTTACAATAGAAGACATTTAGATAGACATACAACATATAACACATTTAGACAGACATTTAGACAGATCATATTGATATTTACTAGGAAATAAAATAATTATAAAAATACGTATTCCTATATATATATTGTTTCAAGGTCAAATTTTTTGTTACACAATGTTCGCAACTCACTTATATTATATTCAATATCACGCACTTGGCGTGTATTCTATTGTGTCTTTATTTTCGGATATAATGGCAAAGAATTGTACTTGTGTTTCCCACTTAACACACGTTTGTGACTAAACGTTTCAAAATGCGTTTTGTTCAAATTAGCTCAAATAAATATCTTTGCCTTGTTCTTAACGTTTTGAAATACGTTTGTCTTAAACGTTTCATATTCTATGCATCTATGTATTCAAAGATCGAAAGATCCGTTTGCTTTTAAACCTAGGGATGGCCGGCCCTAATATTTTGTACATCTCGTACATAGCAGCGGTTTACGAAGAAAGCTACGAACGTCGTCGGTGAGGCGGGTCAGTTCTAGACGACATTCGGGTGATATGGTTTCATGCTAAATTTCTGATATTGCTTTCTTCTAACGCGCTGGCCTCACCTAAGTAGGCGACAATTCCAGGGAACGTTACTCAAGTAGCCGGTTGGTCCTTTTCGACTCGTAGCCTACGTAATGGGCCACATGTATGTAGTCGACGCTTGAAGAATAACTCTTTGTACGTTCGTACTGGAGCCGATCGACGAAGTTTCTTTTATCTGTATGTTAAGGATTTTCGGTACGCATTATCGAAAGCGTTCATTGTTTGTCGGCGATGAATTTAGATAAGATTTAAAACATAATATAAGCATTTACAAGAAGTTACACATAAAAACTATTCTAAATTTAGTACATATATACAGAAATAAATATGAATTTTAACACATTGATACAAATAAAAACATCTATTGAAATTAAAACAAATGAATAATATTAATATATAGGAAAACTGTTAATTTAAGAGTCTATTGAAAATGTCTTTAAATCCTTAACAAATACACTACGTCATTAATGGCTTGGAAACGTGTGCATATTATGGAGAATACAACTAAAGTAAATTTTAGATCGCTTTTTCTCAGAAATGGTTAATGCTATGCAACAAACTCTAAGGACAATTTTTGTAGATAATTGCATGGTCTACAATTTTTGTCTGAGATATTTTTATCATAAAACTAACCGTTTCGCTGTAAAATCCAAAAAACCCATTTTTGCGAACTTACGTCAAGTGTAACACTAGAGACCTTAGCTAGTAGGTTTGTATACTGTCAGTTGTCTTTCATAAATGCATTAATTTTCTAGTATATAACCACCCAAGAATTTCAAGTCCTTGTATTGCTTAAGACCAAATAAATGTTTTGTTATCTATATTAATCAAAAAGTTGTCGTTAATATAACTTCTGACGCACTATGACAAATATGAAATAATAAGAAAAAAATGTATATACGAGGGTGATTTGATTTGATTAGTTTTCAACATAATTCCCTTCAACTTTAACACACTTGGACCAACGATGGTGAATTATCATTATGGCATTTTTGTAATGACCGTCCTCAAGATACCCAAAATATCAGTCAGTTGCTGCAATAAGTTAGTCATTCACCCAAAATATACTTTTAGCAAGGAAACATTTCAGTATGGGGAATAACTCAATTGAATCTAGGTCTGGCGAATAGAGTGGGTGAGGCATTACCTGGAATCCCAATGGATTCAATTTTTCGCGAACAACTCGGCTAGTTAGAGGAGGTGCGTTGTCATGATGAAAAAGCTTTTTTATGAGCTATTCCAAATCCTCTTGCAGATTATTATTTTCTTCAATTGGTTTAGTAGAGCGGCATAATACGGCCGTTGGTAATGGTTTGGCCTTTTGCAAGATAGTCTGTTAAAAGTATCGTCCTCGCACCGCAAGAAATCGTAAGCATTAGCTCACTCGACGGTGAAAAGAGTTGCGTTCATTCGGAGAAGCGCTACCACAATGTGCCGACTGTTAAGATTGTCGTGTTGACTAGGGTTTATACAAAAACCGACTTTTTAAAAAACCGGTTTTCGAAATCCCAGATTTCCAAAAAACCGGTTTTAGCCGGTTTTGGAATTTTTGTCAAAAAGATAGAATACGAAAAAATATTTTATTTAATTTATATAAAATAACAAAAAATGAAATCAATATCAAAGTCAAAATATAAAAAAAATTAAGGATTACACATTACTTACACAAAATAATGAAAACTCAAACAAAAATTTCAAATTTCAAATAATATTTATTATATTTAATTTCTCCTAAGAAAATAGGATTTTAAGAAACATAAAATATCCGCTGAACGGTGGCTAAGTTCTTATTTTGGACAAAATATTGCCTGAAATTGAAAATACTCGTTCACTAGCTACTGAGCTTGGTTTTATAGTTTTGAGAGCATCAAATAACAAATCTAAGTTTTTGGTTCTTTTATTCGTTGCCTCAAATAATAAAAAGTTCAGCTTTCAGTGTCTTTGGATTTGTAAGTTTTTCTTCAGGGTCCTCAAGAAACTTATGAATTGATTTTGTCATGGTTTCCACATAAGAATTTGGAAGTATTCTAGAAAATGTCTTTCCAGATGACTTAGTAATTTCAGTTTTCGAAGCTAAAGAAAGTACACTAGATTTCTTTGCTGAACAGGAAATGTTTTGTGGATTTTGCAAATACAGCAAAAGAGTTGCTAATTCTACTTGTCTTCTTTCTTGAATTCGTTCTTCTAAAGCATATAATAAATTCAAACTTATTTCAGTGTTTAAACTTTTTAGTTCATTTAACAGAAATTCAAATATACCTTCACTTGTTAATAAATTGGTATCTCGTCGCCCTACGCCTTCAGCCGCTAAACGAATCCGTCCCAAGACTTTATGAAGTTCCAAAAGTTTAGGATATTGAGCTTCATTCCACATATAAGAAGAGCCAATATCATTCAATATTAAAACACCACATTCTTTTACCGCCAGAAATCTTCCAATCATGTCTCCTATACTATTCCACCTTGTTTTGCAGTCAAGAATTAAATTTAATTCCTTTCCTTTTTCTTGTTTGATATAATGTTGAATAATAGTATTTCTTGCTAGAGATTTTCCAAAGAACTTACAAATTTTCCTAATTTGTGAAATTGATTGTTTGTAACTGTCAGACAAAATAGGAGTAGGATGTTCTCGGTTACAAACATAATAGAGGGAATCTTCATAATCGTTATATTGGTCTTCATTTTCCGATTCCTCACTTGAAACATTTACTTCGGCTACAGCTTCAGCTATTTCTTTGTGTTTATATAACACATCAATAACTGCTAAGTGGATGGCGTGTGAATAGCATAGTTGATTAATTATAGATGATAATTTGCCAAATTTTTTCATAACAGTAGCACCATAATTTGTTGCTGCAACTATGTCAGTTTCTAGATTCAAGTTGAAATTTTGTAGCCTTTCAGATACCAATTCTAATGTTCTCTGAGCATCACAGGAACCAGCTATTGGCACTAATCCCAAATTGAAATCTTCTGCCCAGTGGTGTACATTAATGTTTAAATATCTATGATTTCGGTTGCTAGTCCACTCGTCTAAAGTTATAGATAACCTTTCCTATTCTTTTTATTGAATCTAATTCAATAATAGTTTCACGCTTGGCATTGTCATAATACGCATGAATGAGATCCATTACTCTAGAGTTGTTCCTTGGTAATGAATATGCTTGTTGTTGAAGAGACTCTCGTATGAATGAGCTATTTGTAATGCTGTTAATAGAAAATCCATCCATGGCTGCAAATTTTGATATGATTTCTTCTAAACTACTCTTTTTCACTTTCATAAAATTCAGAATATTCGTTTGTTTTTTTTGAAGAAGAAGAAGATCCAGACGTTTCTTCGCTGATCGTTTCTGATTTCTTTCCGATAATTATTTTATGAACTGCTTTCAAATGATTATGTAGATTGCTCGTAGATGATCCTTTGCAGCTCTACATTTTATTACAATGATTGCAGATTGCCTTGTCTATCCCTAGCTTTTAGAAACTATCCCAAACATCCGACTTATTCATTTTTATCTAAAAATGAAATTAAAGTAATTAAATAAACATGTTTAAAGTTTATTTTAAAATTTCATTGTTTTAATTATTAATATTAATGTAATTTAAAGAAATGTACACATTTTTTAGGTATTTTGAAAAAATACGCATCTTCTTAATCTAATTCCGAAACTTGGTAGACATAATTTATGTCGAAACGTTGCGAAAGAAGATATGAATTATTTTAACACAGTGTGTTTTATTTAAAATCTTATTAGACGGAAAGAAGCCAGAACTTTTTATTTTACATTAATTTTTCAGAGAAGAAATTTATATAAAAAAATTAAAGTATTAAAATGTAAAATAGAACATACAAACAGAAATTAGAAATATACTTAATACTTACTTTATTTTTAACAATTATAACAACTTTATATTTTTGTTTCCAGTTTTCACTTTACAAGATTAAGCGAACCTGTTGTGACTTGTGACGGATTGCACATATGTATTAGCAAAATAAGTCGCTTAGGCACGTGCTTTCCACGTGCGCAGTGCACCAGCACCGACCAACGCAACTCGCAATGTTGAAAAAATGTGTCTGCTGCCCGTTGCATAGAATGAATCGCAAAACAAAAGTTAAAAATTAATTTTTACATAATAATTTGAATTCTTTTAAACCGGTGACAAATTTATTATAAAAACCGGTTTTTTAACCTTCCTATACTCACGCATACGGTCTGGGAGACCGATTTATATAGTATAGTATACGTCTTTCATTTTGACGTGAGTATAGGAAGGTTAAAACCGGGTTTGGAAAACCATCAAGCGAGGTTCAGCAACTGTAACAAATCTTCGCAAAAAGCAGCGTTCTTGTTAAGAAACCTCAAATTCTCGCTTGATATTTGTATTGTCGCCCAAAGTCTACTGTATATCATCCGAAATTTCAGATATACTTAGTTATTTGAAAAATAAATACTGGATTGCACCATAAGTTGGGAAATAAAATAAAGCTGGAAACTAAGAACACTTTATTGATATTAACCAAATGTTAAAAAGTTAACCAACAGCTATACAAACAAGATTTCAAAGTTTAGATTATTTCTGTTTATTTATTCGCATAATTTTGGACATTAGACATAAAATTCATCTCTTGCTCTTCTCAAATCACTGCCATAGTCGTTATTGCTTTCACAATTAGAAGCTGTTGTTAGAAGTTATGGTACCAATAACTCAAACAATAGTAATAACTACGTAACTTTACATTTACCCGATCTTGTTATAATTGCTATTTTGTACTACAAGAACAAAGAATTTACACTTTAACAACTAACGTATACTATCTGCAGCAATTCGATATTTTATAAACCCTTAGGTATCGTTCGAATGGTTTGTGAACTAGTTACTTAGTTATTTATTCAACTTGTTATTTTAAAAGAAACCGTACTCTCTCGCATAATACCTAGTTATTTGGTTTTTGTATAAATTCACTAAATAGTACGCAAAAACACCAAGTTACGTGCAAGCTGTGACATAACATATTAACATATATATACACATATTGTCCCCTTGACATGCAACATAGGGATCGTCTTTAGGGAGAACTACGCAGGAGAGTGTTGTATCTATATTTCGTTGTCAAAAGGTCAACCGTGGATATATATTTTGCATGAAGTAAAAGTAAGTTAATGAGTGTAAAAACAAATTTAAATAAGAAAAGGCCAAATAAGCTTCCCTTTGAGATCACTGCCGTATTATATCCCTATATGCACTGCACGTTGGGCGCGTTGATTGAAGAAGTAAATAAGCACGTAGCATCCAACCATCTCATTGTCCTTCCCTAACATATTGACCTAATTTTACTAGTGTTGACAATTATTTGTCTAAACAGGAAATATACGCGTCTATTTGACTCTATTAGTATGCGAAAATAATTTCCTATCGCAAATTTAAAAATTCTTTTGGCCTTCCTGTGAGAGTAAAAAAATATTTTCTCCTGCAAACTGTCTTTTATTTGTTATGATTTTCTTAGGTTTTACATAGATGCATAAGTTATGAAAAATACCAGAATTTTTCACAAGAAATGTCCCACATTCATTAATAAAGTTATGTGAGGTACAAGTAACTATTAAATGGGGTAACAAGTTAATTTCGGCGGGAATTAACTAACAATTTGTAGTGGTACCGCAAAAATACACGTATCTTCATTACCTATACCAGTGCTGTTTGTTATTGTTATTGTATTATTTTTTGTCTTTGCTAGTTGCGCCTTTCGATTCGTTTAACCCCGTTGTTTCTATCGGTTTTATTTGAAGAAAGAAAACAACGCTTTTCAGAGCTAATTCGTTGAGAGATCCAGTTGTGGTTTGTAGGTTATACTTGTATATTACAAAATGAATTGTAAATGTTTTTGATATATAGACCATGACATTCTCACAAGAACACGATATTTTTATTTTACTGGCTTACTTCCGCACAGGAAGGCATTATGCAGGCAAATAGGAGTAGTGCTGGGAAAATATTCGGTATATCGATAAATATCGATGAATATCGAATATCGATCATCGATATGTCATGATATTGAAATCGATACATCGATAAAACAGATATTATATCGATATCACTGATATTTATCGATATAGTGAATATTTAATAATATAATCGATAGAAATCAATATTATCGATATATATCAATATAATCGATATTCATATCGATATAGTCGATATATATTGATATTGATATATAATATATATACAGATCTAATTGTTAAAATGGTAAAAAATGTTGTCCAAAGGTAGATAATTATATAATATTTGCTTAATGAACGTAGGGCGCCAAACGTACCGTTCCCAAGATTGATAATTACAGTTTTGAGTCCGCCCGTGTTATACAATTGTAGCGAGTTTCCAATACGACTAACGATCGGATCATTGATAGAGTAAGCATAAATCATGTATGAATAAACGGTCTACTTCAAATTTGCGAATTGATGAATACTTATTGATTCTAACTGCCGCATTCTAGTAAATGCCGCAAAGAAAGAATACCAAATGAAATAGACACCGACAAATAAACTCCGAATCTTTATGCAACGTCAACGGAAAATAGTAGGCGAACACCTGACTTAATGTCTGTTGTAACGACTCTTATTACGTGAATCCAATAAGTATTATTCGTATCTTCTTTATATATCTTTATATATTATCGAATATAGTATTTTCAGAATCTACCGAATATTCTCCCAGCCCCAAATCTCCATCTACCAATAATAGTTAATAATATTGATATTGGTATATCCATATACCATTATTAATATCTATATCGATATATCGATAATTATCGATATATTGATAAGTAATATTGAATATATCGATCGATAATATAGATATATCGATATATATCTATAGAGTCGATAATGAACCGATACTAGAAAGATTATCGAATATATCGATTTATCGATAAATATCGATATGTATCGATATATTCGATATTACTTATCGATATATATCGCCCAGCCCTAAATAGGAGTATTTACGTCAGAATGGTTACGAACAGTGAAGGGAAATGTCTCCCGACATGGATGTGAACTATAACACATTTTTACAATATCTAAACAGAGTTGTTCACCGATTTTTGAATACTAGTAATGTAAATAACAAAACACACAGGCAGAGAGAGCACTTTAACAGAGGAAGTAGTAGAAGATGTTCGACAGCGTTTAGTCCAAAGTCTATAGGACAATTATCACTACAAACAGATTAAAAGGTTTAATATAAGTAATACAGCATAATGTAATTTTTAATATTCATTAGTTCCTTTTTAGAAAAGCTGTCAAACTATCCTAAATAAAAATTGCATCTTTATCTATATAAAGTCTTAGTTGTCCCTCAATTACAGCCTCAGGATACGATACAGCGCGTTCAATACTAGCAATGGTTTAATGCAACCATTAATACTGATAATGCTTTAGACGTGTTACTGACGAAGCATGGATCCATCTCGGTGGCTTTGTGGACTTACAAAATTATAGAACATGGGCAACAGAGAAACCAAATACTCTAATTGAAGTCCCGTTACATCCACTGTAGTTAGGGATATGGGTCACTATGAGCCGGAGAAGGATCATCAGTCCCATCTTATGTAATGATAATGTTAATCGGCAGAACTATCGGAATTTAATATTTTAACCACTTATTAATGAATTATATGATGACGAATTGCAAAGAGGTTATTTTCAGCAAGACGTAGGAATTGCACACACAAGGATACTTCCAGAACAGAGCAATTAGCTCCAATCGTTGGCCAGCTTGTTCACCAGATCTGACCCCACTTCACTTCTCTTTATTTGGATATTTAAAAAATAAAATATTCCAGAATCGCATACACACATTGGAAGAATTACAATTGGCAGTCAATGAAGGAGTTAGAAATATAAGTGTTGAAACTTTGCAGAATGTGTTCGATAATATGAAACGAAGATGTAATATTTGCATACAAAATAATGGTAATTATATAAAGCAGCTAGTGTGAATAAAATTTCATTTGAATGATATGACTCCTAATTAAATTTGACATTTTGCATTATTTATTTCTATCTCAAAACAGCTTTACTCCCAAAAGAAAACTAATCGTTGTATCTTATGCTATTTAATTTTAATATTTGTTCAAATTTAAAAATAATTGCAATCTGTACATTTTCACTTGCTAACAGCCTTCGTAAATGTGGTATTAAGAAAGTAATTTTCCGTTGGAACGGCACTAAATTTTTGTTCAATATTTACCAGGTTCACCAATAATTCAGTGTTTCCACAACAAAATTTCGTGACAGTTGCACTTGATCACGGTGTACTTAGTTACACATTATATATTATTAAACTTTCACATTGTACCTTACATATTTAGAACTCGACGAGAAATGCAATATTTCGAAAAAAATACACTTTCGATATATCGTTATAGCTCACGGGAACGATTCCAACCCTTCAACGTCCTTGAACCTGCAAAACATATGACCCGATTTTTACGTTTAGATTTCTTTGTCTAAACTGTAAACATCGGAAGTTATTTAAGGTGACATACGAATTGATAAGGACTGAAAACACTCGGAGTTGAAAAAGTCTTTGCGTTGAATGCGCGTGTCGTAATATCCCACTGGAAAATATCGCCCGAGTATTTAGGTTTGTACGTGTAAATAACATCCAGACATCTTCCACGCGAGACTTTAACATTTTTATTTGATTTTGTTGAATCCGGTTTGATCTTTTCTTTTATTTTTTAACTTCTAACTTGATGCAGAAGTTACCTTTTATGCAGAGTAATTTACTAGTATTTTTGTTACCCACCCTGTCTTTAAAGACCTCGTATATTGTTCGCCACACTGAACCAACCTGAACTCGTTGACTTGCTGTGCCCATTGGTATCCATCGTATACCCTTTGAGTACTCGCATGTGAGTCGAGTACTAAAAGCTATACCTAATTAACTAAATACTTATACTCTATCATTGCTAAATCGATAACTAGGAGAAATATTGCAGATCCTATGATCCAATGAATAAATTTATATTTAGTGTTAAAAGGGAAGTAAAACGTTCAAATAATATTTCTCTTATCTAAACCGGAATTTAGAATCAGACACATAATCAAATAGGTCGCGCTTTAGAGAGAGATGTGAACATTGGAACCACGATAAATCAAGTAACTAATTTCTTTTAAATAATACACCTAATAGTTCAGAAATGTTCACATATGTATATCCCTACAACTACTCTCAAACTTTCTACTTGAGTCGGTATAAATAACATCAACCTAATGAAAGTGGAGAAATCTGTGAATTGAGGAAAATGAACACAAATAAAGTAATCCCTACTCTTACCATGTTTAGTGAATACTCAGAGGGTATTTTAACTTTGCGTTCAAAGTGAAGAGAACAAGCAAACTCATTGATGCTACCAGTGACTCAGTAATAATTTCGATGCGTAGGGCACCCCATTTTACCTTTCCCCGCAAGGCTGCTGCCCCTTTGCAAATCTAATTTCTTTGGAGGGTTCGTTTGACTTTAAGGTTCATAGTAAACGAAGGGTAAATAAATCTTAATTAAATAAAGTAATGTCGATATTGAATGGTGTAGTAAAGTAGTCTGAGCCGAGCCTGACGTAGCTCAGTGAAGACGGTTTATAGAGTCTTGATCAGACGCTGACAAAATGTAAAAAAATAAGATGTTAAAAGCGTCACCAAAGTTTAGATTCTTAGTTCAAAGGGTCATATTCGAACATTAATGTGTATTCTTCTGGAAGATACAATATTTTCAAAAGCAACATCGACACTAAAAGCGATTGCATTATTAGATAAAAGAAATCAACAGTAAACTCTCCCTAATAATATGAATGTAAAATCTTTGTAATAAAAAATAATGCTCAAACACAGGTAGAGATTATGATAATTAATAGGTAGCTTTGGTCGGACAGGTATATAATACTGTAATTTCGTTGCACAAATATACGGATACATAAAATTTGAATTCAAAGATTTACATTGTAAAAGTAATCGATATTATTGTTTTAAAACATTAGGAAAGATGTTGCACCTTATTTTTGCTTTCCTTTATTTCCTTTATTTTAAATTTGTTTTCTATAATAATCCTGTACTGTGTTTAATTATAAGCTCTATGTTATTTACATTTAATAAGTGCCAGTCTCCTACAGATGGCGCTACGTTAAATATGCCTACTTACCTATTGTCTTTCTATTCGTATTAAAAACAACTGTATGAAGTGTTTATAAAGTACTTAGTTTATAATAGATTTAAAGCGGTCACTTTGTTTGGTTTATCGATTAATGTTAAAAGTTGTAGACGTAGTAAGTGAAGTTGGGAACCATGATAGAAAAGGGGAAAAGTGTGATGTGCGCAGAAGCAAGGGGAACTCGCGGATTAAGTGTTGGGAAGGCGGTGAAAAGGGAGAGAACGACATCGGCATCAAGAAAAGTAGTAGTGATAGCGAGGTGGGTCCGACAAAAATTCAAGTAATTTCTCGATTGTCGAGGATTAGCAGCCTATCTCGCGTGTCATCCCCCAGTTGTTTAGCCCATGTGGGATTTTGGATAATGTATCCATGAAGGAAAAGGGGAGTGACAAGACGGAAGCTCCGGATTTGTGGATCACGCTACCGCCACCAGGCACCACCATCACCCGGCCATTACACCGGCGCCGATCAAGGACACGTTCAGATAAATACTTTCCTTTATTTCTTAACTTCCCAGCCTTCAGCATTAACTTTAGTAACGTAGTGGTAATTCAATAATTATCGTTTAGTAGTAAGATTCTTTTGTTTTCTTTTTTTTATATGTATATATTTTGTTGTGGTTTATGTGAGCAACTTGTCGCCAATTCTACTTTCCATCAATAGCCTGTCCGGTTTCAATATTTCCCTGACAGGGATAACATCTAAAGGGCGCCTGTTCATGCTGAAAATATTGTGGCCCCCTGAGAAAGAGTCGAGCATTTAGCCGAGGCACGGCGTGGTCTTTGTACAGGATGATCAAGCAAGGTGCTTACATAGGCATCGGGTATTCAATTGTATATTTTGATCCGTTTCATTTGTATCGTTTGAGCGACGTTGTAGTTGGATATATAGATTCATACACAGATATACCTATATCAGTGATTCTTTTTTTTTTGTACCCCCTCCCTTTTTTCTTCTTTCTCCGTAATGGAACAATATCGTTCCATGTTTCATAAATTTAGATGACAAAGATTGTTATATCCGTTAGGAAATAGTAACGGTATTTCTTTAATTTTTTAAAAGAAACGATGACCAATGAATAATACGGGCGGCTTATTACTAAACCGTGAAAAATTCTCTTATCTGAATCACGATCCTTTCGGCGTCGGATGCAGCTTTCCGAATGATCGGTGGCGGGTAATTGCCTGTTTTAGCACTCGTCAAAGTTTCTTCTAATTCAGTTAAGAGGGAGGTGAAAGAAATCATGCTCAAATAATAAGAATAAAATTTTACCTAAGATGGTATCGGGGAGGTATACATACATCCAGATGTGTTCTTAGATATACGGAAAGAATTCCTTTTAACAAGGTAGGCACCAATTCCTTTAACCAAGTGTTCACAAAAATTACGCAATGGCTGTACAACAAAATACACCCAATTCTCAACAAACACAGTATTCCTATAGAAACGTTCGAATGGTGACTTTATTTTTAAATTTGATACACATAGCTGCCTAACAACCGAATAAATACCAAATAGAGGGCAGAGAAAATGTGGTGGAAATTTCAAATTAACTCTATGTTACTAATGGGTTGCTAATATGTTTGCACGTGAAAGATGTATACAAAAAAGAACGATATCGATAATGGCTAAAGTAAACAATAGATACGTAGGTTCTCACAGGGCATAATTTATGTGTGGAACGTAAATGAGTTAGGTTTATATATATTGATTCGGTAAAAGATGTATATATATATATATATATATATATATAGCTTACCTTTAAAAACCTAATAAGAAGTAATAATAATAATTTTTAAAACATTTAAAAATAATTGTTTTCTTCGGGCTAGGATTTGGCGCAACGCGCAAATCAGGTTTTCAGCTGATACTAGCGTCATCGTTTGCGTTGCTGTTTTCAGGCTGCGGCAGGTTTGGTACTGCGACGACGGCGGCGGTGACGTTATTCAGCAATGCTGAATTTACCTCCTTTTCTCCCATTGTACTTTTGTTGTATGATTTACGCATATGTATAATTTGGGGGAAATAAACGTATTATTATTATTATTATTATTATTACCTTTGCTTCTGACTAGTGGAGGTTCCTTCTCTGAAGAGGTAGCCGAAAATTGCCTGATTCCTAGGGTTCTCCATCCCAGTTGTATTCTCGGTCACTTCCCTTTCCTCTTCCTCCTCCTCTGTATTGTTGCTCTTTGCATCTTCGTTTAGTATCTCCTGGAAGTACCCTCTCCACCTCTGTTTCTGAACTTGTGAAGCTTGCCTTCTTTGCCCTTGACAAGATTTCCTTTTGGCTAGAAACTACTTTTAATTTGCTTAACATCTTTGTGAAAATTCATGTGTTCCTTCTTTGTGCTTGTTTTTTTTTCTTCTACACATTCTCTTTACGGCTAATCTTTGATCTGTGTGATCTTTCTTCCTCGCTTTGCTTTCTGTCTGGTTCCTGCAGTGCATCCCGCATGTAGCCATTGCTTTCCTTTCTAAAATTTTCTTGTCGTCACATTTCTTTCTATTGCTTTTTCTATAAATTTTCCTAGGGTGGTCAATTTATCCTCTATTCTTTCTGTTATGCTGTGAACTATTTTGGTGACCTATTGCATGTTATGTATACTATTTCTAGTTTTGGCACATGTCCAATGTTATGTCTTTGTTTTTTTGTCCATTATATTGGTTAATTTCTTTTGAAGTGAAAACTTCTTTAGCACCGTTGTGAGTAGTTTGAAACTTGATGAAACGAAACGAAGCTACACTAAAATGAAACAAACATAAACGTCTATAGTCTTTATCCTGCGAGAGAATGAGATAGAATAGCCTCCCCACTCCCGTCTACCAAGCATTGTATATATGTGTCCTTGTGTGCGCTTGCGTATTGTCGAGCCAAACCGAGCATACATTAACTCTCACTGAATGCCGACCAATCACAGGAAAGGGGTGTGGCAGAATTACGCCACCAAATTCTTCTTCTTCTTCTACTCGTTAATCCTTATGCCTTTCAGCGTCGGATTATTTTTGGATCTTACGACGATTTAATCCATTCTTTCCATCGTGTCCGGTCTGTACTCATTCTTCTCATTTCTGCTATGGTCTTCCCTCACTTTCGTCCTAATTCGTTGATTCTGTCAATCCATTTTTTCTTTGGTCTTCCCTTTTTTCTTCTCCCGTTATTTTTGGCTTCTATTATTTTTTGTCAAACTCTTTTGCTCCATTCTAATTATGTGGCCGTACCAATTCAGTTGACATTTTTCAATTCTTTTTAGTATATCTTCTTGATTTATCATATTCCTTATCTGTTCGTTTTCTATTCTGTCCATTTTTGTTTTCCCCACGATCTTTCTCAAAAATTTCATTTCCATAGCTGTTATTTTGCTTTCGTGTTTTTGCTGTATTGTCCAGGACTCACTTGCGTACATTATTATGGGGGCTAATACTGCATTGTATACTATCTGTTTGATCGTGGGTTCTATTTCTCCTTTTCCAAAGATGGTTTGATTCAGAGTGTAGTATATGTTTGTTGCTTTCCGTCCTCTTTTTGCTATGTCTAGATCAATTTTTCCATCCTTCGATATAATAGTACTTAAATATTCGTATGCGTCGACAATTTCTTCTTGTTTATCGTTTATTTTAATTATTAGATTACTGGCTGGCTCTTTATTATTTATCACCATTAGTTTGCTTTTTTCTACGTTTATTTCCATCTTCATCTTTTCTATTTCTTTTGTCCATATTTTTGTTAACTTTTCCATTTTCACATAACTGTCAGCTATTAGTGCCAGATCATCGGCGTACAGTAATGCATCCACAGCTACAGGTTCCAGTCTGTTATATCCTAACAGTGTCTTCACAGTTTCGGTGCGTTTCCTCTTATTTTGCAGGATTCTGTCCATTACTATAATAAATATTAATGGACTTAAGCTGTTTCCTTGTTTTATTCCCACTTGCATTTCAAAATCTGCTGATCTTTTTCCATTCACTTGTACTATCCCCCTAACCTGACAATATAGACTATTGATTATTTGGCGCATGTTTCTTGGAACCTCTAGTTTCTCTAGACAGATATCTATACTCTCTCTATCTACTGTATCGAAGGCTGCTCGCAAGTCTATGAAATTGAAGTAGATTTCCTCCCCTGTCTCAATTTTACGTTCAATGATGTTTTTAATTATGTGGATATTATCGTTCGTTTGTTTCCCTTTTCTATAGGCTGCTTGTTCTTCTCCCAGTTTGTCTCCTACTAAATGTGTAAGTCGTTCCGCTATTATTTTGGTATAGACCTTAAAACATACTGTCGATAGGCATATTGCCCTATAGTTTTCGCACTGACTTTGATCGCCTTTCTTATATATGGGAGTGATGAGGTTATTTTCCCAATCCGCAGGAATTGTGTTCGTTCGCCATGCCTTACAAAATATGTCAGGGATCCACTCCTTTCCCACCTGTCCGAGCCATTTTACCATTTCCGGTTCTATATTATCCGCACCGCAGGCTTTTCCTGTTTTTATTCTTTTTAGGGCTTTCTCTACCTCTTCCATATCTATCTCTTCAAGTTCTTCATTATATTCATTTCGTGTTCCTGATTCTGGCAATAAATCTGTATGATCTCCTGCATCTGTGAATTTTTTCGTGAAGAATTCTTTCCATATTTCAAGTATATCTTCTGTTCTTGTTTTTAGTTCATTCGCGGTATTCCTAATTGGTTTTATTTCTTTCTGTTTCTTTCCATTCATTGATCTTATTAGGTTCCAAAATTTCCTGTTATTTGTTTTATATTCCTCATTTATATCATTTCCAAAATCTTCCCAGCTTTTCTTTTTCGCTTCTTTGATTCTCTTCTTAACTTCGTTTCTTATTTTAACATATTGTTCTTTGTATTGCTGTTCCTTTGTTAAAACATATTTTCTCCACGCATCTTTTTTCTTTTTGACTTCCTTTTGTATTTCCTTAGTCCACCATTTTGTTCTTTTCTGTTCTTTCCTGTATCTGATTTGACCACATACTTCCAGTGCAGAATTATGAATAATTTCCTTGAAAATTCTCCACGTCTCTTCTAGTGTCATTTCTTCCTGGCAATGTCTCTTTAGTAAATCATTCGTTTTCTGTTGGTATTCTGCTCTTTTCTTCTCGTTTCTTAATTTGCTGATTGCTATTTTATGATACTCAGCTATTTGTTGTTCTGTGTTAATTTGTTCTTGGAGTTCTGCCGTTAGCAATCTGTGTTGAGTTCCCATTTCAGCCTCTTTTTGTATCTTTATGTTTCGTATATTAGATTTCATACTTTGGGTATAGACTATGTAGTCTATTATACTCTTCGCGTTTCTCTCTTCCGCAACAAAGGTGTATCTCTCTTCCAGTGGTTGCTCCCAGAAACCGTTTCCTATTAGGAGATCATTACGTATACAAAAATCAATCATTTTCCAACCATTTCCGTTTAACGTTTCTTCTACATATGCTCCCAAGCAGCCCAGTCCCTTATTTGTATCATTACCCACTCTACCATTCCAGTCCCCCATTAATATTACTTTTGAGTTTGTCTCTCTTATTTCATCCAGCAGTTCCTGCAGTTTTTCATAGAACTCCTCCGTTGTACTTCCAACTGTTCCTTCTACTGGTGCATACATCTGTATGATGTCAACCGATTCCTTCTCCAATTCTATTCTCAAGCGCATCAACCTTGATGAGAGTGACTGATGTATAGTTATTCTTCTATCCAGTTCCTTTGTTAACAATATCCCTACTCCCTCTTTTTTCCTTTGATCCGGCCTCACTCCTGAATAGTACAGAAAATATTGACTTCCTACCCCTATTCTTCCTGCTCCGGCTTTCTTTGTTTCACTTATTCCCAGTATTTGAATTTGGTACTTGTTCATTTCTTCTGCTAGTTCGCATTCTTTTCCCGTTAGGGAAGTTATGTTCCACGTTCCAACGGGTATCTTTCCATTTTCCGTGTTCATAGCTATGGTCGTCATCGTGTTAGCATTCCTCTCTGTCTCTATCTTGTTGTTCCTATTTTCCATCCTCACATCCATGTATTCTCGTGTTCGAGTTTGTTCTGTATCCGCTCTCATTGCCAGGTACGTCCTCTCTATTCCCTGCTTGTTCACGCCTTCTAGTTTTTTGATCTCTGTATCTGTATCAACTTATCCTGCTCTCTATCCCATCTCCATTCCTCATTCCCGATATACAACTTCCTGAACCCAATTTTTGTTTGTTTTCCGTTTTCCCTCTCAGTTTTAGCTCTAAATCTAATTTGTTCTTGTATCTTCCTGTTCCGCTTAGATAGATCATCGTTAATAAAAATCCTTCCTCCTATTTTTGTTCTTAATTTCTTTTTGTTTTTCATTATCTCCACCTTATCCTCTGTCCTGTCTAATTGCACTAGACAGGTTTCTTCACCTAATTTTATGACCTGTTTTATATGTACTCTTATCTGTAACTCTTTATCTATGAAATTTTCCATTGCGTTTTTTAGTTGTTCCCTATCTTCTGTATCTATTTTTCGACCCTGAATCACTACATTATTCCGTCTTTTCTCATTCTCTACTCGTTCCAATCTGTCTTCCATATCCATCACTACCCCTTAATGAATTTATTTTGCCTTTTGAGTTCCGCATTTTCTTTTCTTAACTCTGACATCTTTTTTCTATATTCTCTCTGTTCCTCCCGCATCTCTTTTATTTCTATTGATAAATTGTTCATCTTCGCTCCCATTTCCTCAATCATCTTCATCATTACACCAATGTTTTCTTCCAGCTTTTCCTGGGACTTCATAGGCGATCTTATTATTTTTTTACTTTTCTTGAAAATATTTTCTCTGTTCTCTTCATCCTCTTCTCGTTTTCCTTTTCTCTTCCTGTCTTCCGAGCTGTATTCATCCGTATCCATGATATATACAATTTCCTACTCCCCCTCCCCTGTTCTCTACGGATATGTATTTTCTGTTTTCTTTTCTTATCACCGCGCAAAAAGCCGAGCCCCGGTCCACTCGTCGGAAGTCTGGCTTTTATCAATGATATTGGGTTAGACCATGGATGCACAGACCGCGGCCCGCCTGTCGAATACTGGTGGCCCACCGACAGCAAAAATAATACTCTCGTACATTCGAAGAATATTTAATTCTATTCCAGAATAAAACCAAAAAAAAAATATGTTCGAAAAGTAATTTGAATCTCGCGCGCGCTATTTGAATCTAGCGCCCAAAAATGCTAAGTCAAGTAACATCGCTTGCTGCCTTTATATAAAGTTCAAAATAGTAGAGAAATCAAGAATTTTCTAGCGCGGTGTGAGCAAGCGAGATAGCAATAGTCCCGAATTCCCGATTGCTCGCGTAGGTACGAGTAGATACACGAAGCTTCCAGAGTCGTATGAGCGGTATAAAAGCCACTCCTTTTGGGGAGGCAATAGTTCTAGTGTACATTTTAACTCGACTAGCCGGTGTCATATATTTTGATCCACATTCAACGTAGATTTTCTGTTAACCCGTCAAGTGCCGTGTATAATTGTGTTGTGAAATCGTAAGTAAAACTCAGTTATTAATAAGTGTTTCCCTACCTATTTAATCAATTTTAATCAAATTTAGCTTTAATGTTGGCCAAATATTAAAATAAAACAAAGAAATTACTATTTTTATCAGAATTTCTCTAACTGTAATAATTACGTCATTATTTCAGATATAAAATCTATATAAAAATCTTAAAATTTCTGAGGAATTTAATCAATTATTTTTGATAATTTAAAAAGAATGGGTAATTTAAGTAGGTACTGTAATTGTTTTTAGGTGCTGTGTTAATCCTAGCCAGGATTAGAACGCAACATGGAGAAGCCAGGACCTAGTAAAAAACGTAAGGTTAAAGGTGAAAATCGGCAGTTTCAAGAAATTTGGACTGAGAAATACTTTTTGTATGGTCGCATAACAAAGTCGTTTGTTTAATTTGCAAGAATTCTGTTGCGATTGCAAAGGAATATAATGTAAAAAGGCACTATGAAACGCAGCATCCTTCTTTTACCAAGTTTACAGGCGAATTAAGAAAGCAAAAAATGTTGTCTTTAAAACGGGAGCTTATTGGTCAGCAAGCTATGTTTACAAAACCCATTCAAGATTCAGAAACAGCTACAGAAGTTAGTTATGAAATTTCTCGAATGATAGCACAGCGAAGTCGCCCCTTCAATGATGGCGATTTTGTAAAAGAATGCATAGAAATTGCCGCTAAGAAAATGTGTCCAGAAGCAGCAAAAAGTTTGAGAAAATTCAACTGAATCGTATGACTATCCAAAGACGAATTATGTCTTTGTCAGGTAATATTGCGGAACAATTAATTGAAAAAACTAAGATCATTGAATTTTTTTAGCACTCGACGAATCCACTGATATTAGTTCCACAGCTCAACTTCTCATATTCATACGAGGTGTTACTCAAGATTTTGAAGTCTTAGAAGAGTTATTCGGAATGTGTTCATTGAAAGGTCAAACCAAAGGAGTTGATATACTCAATGTACTTTTGGATGAGTGTTCAAAAACTGATTTGGACTTATCAAAATTATCGGGAGTTGCGACTGACGGTGCTCCTTCGATGATTGGTGTCAATTCCGGGCTAGTTACTTTACTGAAAAAGCATCTGCAAGGAAAAACATAAACGCTGAAGATCTCATGCAGTTTCACTGCATTATATACCAAGAAACCCTCTGTTCTAAAAAAAATTGAATTTCAAAATGTCATGAAAGTGGTAGTTTCGACTGTAAATTTCGTAAAATCACGAGGACTCAATCACAGACAATTCAAACAATTCCTTGATGATATCGAAAGGGAATACGGAGATTTACTGTATTATACAGAAGTAAGGTGGCTAAGCCGTGGATTGACACTGGAACGATTTCTAAATTTAATAGAAGAAATTGGAATATTTCTGGCGGAAAAGCAAAGGGATGTCCCGGAACTTAAAAATCCTGATTGGTTGTGTGATTTGGCTTTTTTAGTTGACATTACAAATCATTTGAATGTCTTGAACACACGGCTTCACGGCAAAAATCAACTGATATCCCAGCTCTACGCTCATGTATCATCCTTTCAATGCAAGCTGACACTTTTCAGATCACAATTGAATTCTGGAAATTACAATCATTTTCCGAATTATAAGAAAATGGCTGAAAAATTCAACAAAACTGCGATTAATTTCAGTTATGTAGAAAAGCTAGATATTTTGATTCAATCTTTTCAAGACATATTTTCGGAGTTTAAAAAAGTGAAACCTCTGTTGGACATATTCAGCAATCCTTTCACGATTTCAGTTGAAAATGCGCCAGAGTCAATGCAGTTAGAAATTATCGACATTCAAAACGATCAAGATTTACGCAACAAATTCAACGAAGGAGACTTGTTGAACTTTTACCGCTGCATTGATAAAAATATGTACGAAAAGTTGCGCATAAACGCTCTGAAATGTGCCAGCTTATTTGGTTCTACCTATATATGTGAACAAACTTTTTCAATACTAAATAATAATAAAACAAAAATCGAAACCGCTTTGCAAATGAAAGTTTGGAAGCAGTTTTACGTGTTGCTACAAGTAAATTTGAGCCAAATATAAAAGATTGTAAGCACTATGCAGTGCCACGCTTCAAATTAATAAATTCTTTTTGAATTTTAATAAATTATTATCAATTTATTGTCTTTAATTACCTATACTTCTGGCGGCCGGCCCGCCATCAGTTCATGATTTGCCCGAGTGGCCCCTTGTCTTCATAAGTCTGTGCAACCATGGGTTAGACTGTTTAATTTTACCTGCCACCAAATTCAAATTTAGAAAATCAGAATCATATCTACATTATGCATATCGTGTTTCATCACGGTCATCACTTCCCAATTCCCGCCAAATCAGCTAACGGGCTTGGCTGCTCTTGGCGTCTTGGCATTTGGCTTGATCTTGATATAATTCGCAATTTTGCTAATTGCTATTATTTCATACAAAATTTATTATTGTCTATTTAGTATTTAATATTTATGTTTTAGATCGTCACAGGCGGGTTATATATATATTTCTAGTTGTTACACTTGACTATACATTATTTGCAGTGCTTTCAGTTACTAAACCGATAAATCAACATGAATTCACATAGGTAATTTTATTAAATAAATGTATTAAGTAAATTTCATATAAATACTTTATATTTCATAGGGAGAATGGTGACCCAAAAGCTGTGGTGTGAGCTTTGTCAGAAAGAGTTTAGCTCTGTATCGACAAATAATAGACACTTGAAGGATTTTCATACTAAAACATCAGAAAACAGTAGACATTAGCATATCCAATGCCCATTATGTTCCAAAGAGCAGAGGGAACCATTTGGAAGTTATGAGAGTTTAACAAAACATTTGGAACAATTTCATGATATAAGTATCAATGAACCTATTTTCTACTTCTGGAATCTTATAGAGGTTGAAACCTGGAGAGGACTGGAAAATAGAGAAGTTGATTATATGTGTAATCGATATTATAAGGATTCTAACGGTGAAGAGCATATATATACATATATACATATAGCTATTGTAATCGAAGCAATATTAAAGGTTTTAATAGGGTTATTTGTACACCCATTCCTATATTACTTACATTATTATTATAGGATTTATTAGTTCGTGTAAAAAGCGTAGTATGAAATGTGGTGGCAGCATTCTTATTTCAGGAGCGTGTCCCTCAAAAATAACAGCTAAAGTATGTAAGGATGGCAAGTATTATGAATTAAATCTATAAGCACTTTATATTCTAATATGTCTCTTTATTGCTAGGATTAGTTATGGTAAAATATGTTAAAACACATGTAGGACATAATGACGAATTAAGGACTAAACGGTTATCAAAAGTTCAAGAACATATTGTTGGACAGAGTATTAGAAGACGCACGAATAATTACAAATAGTAAATTGGAACGACTGAATTTGATAACACAAGGAGAACTGGCATACTTAACTAGAAAATATAATATTAATAAACAACAAGATACAGATGATATGGTGGCGACAGCGTTAAAGATCGAGGAATGGGATCAAGAAGGGAAAAATGCAGCATTCTCATTTAAACAGATTGGTAAGTGCATATTGTGTTGCTTGACTAGGGTTTTACGTGGGTATACTATGGAGGTGGTTTAATTTAGTAATTGTATTTTGCTAAACTAGGGTTTCTATGAATGTCGTGTGGTGGTGATTTGATTTACATGCTAACTATATTTAGGTGAAGGTCACTTGGAAATTGAAGCAGAAGATTTTGCAGTAGGGTATATGAATTCGGTTATGGAAAAAGGAAACTGAAGGATTACAAAAGAATTATTTGTATAGATGGAACACATGGGACAAACAGAAGAAATTGGGATTTAATTACAGTTCTGGTTAGAGATGAACAAAATATGGGTTTTCCAGTAACGTCATTAGTTTCCAATAGGATGGACCAGACTCTTCAGAAGATTTTTTTTGCAGCATTGAAGACTCAATTAGGAGAAAATATTGAGACGCAGTATATAATGACTGATGATGACCCTAACAACTATAATGTTTGGTTGCGGGTTATGACCACAGAGGACACTATACAGAAACCTCGATATTTACTTTGCACATGGCATATCATTAAGAATTGGAACATATAAGAACGATCCAAGATAAAGAAAAATGGGAATGGGCAAGTAATGAACAAGGCTATGAGAAATAGAAGACATGATATTGTTCTAGAAAAGTTACTGTTTAAAGATATTAAATGAAGGTCCGCTTCAAATCATAGCATAAATACTTGTATAAGACATGCCTATAAAAAAGCTGAAACACGTTTAGTTCACGCACACGCCAATGACGTATCTCTGCGCCAGCGTATGTGTTTACACTGTTTACCACGTTGAATATGATAATCTATCGGTTGATCGGTTGCAACCTGTTTTACGAAAGCTTGTTGTTTATACTGTTGCCAAATATATTACCCCCAATACGTCACGCAAATCTGCGCACGAGCATGCCGTATATATTTGTGTCATGCTTCGAATATAATGCTTGATAGTGTTTGGTTTACGTCTACCACAGATAGATTTATAGGTATTCTTTTTAGATTTAAGGTGACATATACAATTAGACGGAGGAATATGAGTAAATTTTGAGGAATTTTTTAAACTAATAGATATCCATTCTGCATTTATCGCGTAATTTCCCTCTGCAATTTCTAGGGACAATATTAATTGAGCTGTTGCCTCGATAAAGTAGCTTTGAAATATCGTAATTTTTCTAAATTGCTAATGTTGATATTTGCATTCATAATTCGCTGAAAACTGTGGTAGTTTTGTTGGACATTTTGAATTGTTTTCCGAACTCACAACTAAGTCTGACGACTTTTTATTGTGAATGAATGTTTGTTTATTTATTTCTGTATTTTTTTGCAGTCGCTAATTTATAATAGTCAACAACGAAATGGTTGCGTTTGTTGTATTCCTGGTCAATGTGTTCGTATTCGTACAATTGCTCAATTTGATATTGAATTTCATGAAATTGAGCAAACGTAAAACTAAAACTTGTTATTCTATCACCTAATTCAATTATTTCGACATTAGAGAATTCATAAGTACCATTAAATTGTTGGAAATATGTTTTGAACATACTTAATGATACGAAGAAAAAGTAGAAAAAATCTACATAACTCTCACGTAAATAATCTTACTGAGACGTGCCTATAACATCTGTTGTGGAATGCTGGAATGATGAATCCTAATAAGGACGCAACCGGTCTACGGTTGCAGTCCGCGATAAACAAAGCATAATTTCCTCCGTTGATAATTATTGGTACATGCAATATAGTCTGCAGCGCAGTCCTTGCACAACTTGCTGTGAAAGTTTCCGAATAAATAAGTCTCAAAGCAAACGTCAAGGTTGTAAATAACGGATTTTGACGATTCTCGACTGTGTTATAGACCAGGTACGGGCAACCTCCGGTCCGCGAGCCACATGCGGCCCTCGAGTAAGATTTGCCCGGCCCGCTACTGAATTCTTTCGTTGCATATTAGCACGGCCCGTCTAAACTTAATTCATAATGAATCATAAGGATACTATAAAAATGTATATTTTTCAAGATTACTCGCAGCATAAAACTTCTACAAAAAAGGTTGCCCATGCCTCTTATAGACTATAGAGGACCTCCTCCGAGTACAGGGCTACCAGCTTTTGTAGCCATTCTCCCTTGTTCTCGAGAAAATTCCAAAAGTGTTTTCTGTCGTAGTTTGTTTATTGTTAATGTTAATAATTTTCTAACGATGCGAGTGTGGTGCAGTGGGTAAGATCCATCCTTGCTGCGATGGTGGTACGTGTTCAAATCCTACCAGTGGACTTTTTCTTTCAATTTAGTCGTATACGATATTAAATATATTTGATTTCATGCAAAATTGTTCTAAAATAATATTTTTCGCCATGGTAATTTTATTGATAAAATTAATCGGAAGCGAATGTACATCATGGTGTGTTTTAAATTTCACAATCAAATCTTATAATTAAATCATTTTATTTCCTCCCTCTCTACGCCCATACAAGATTCCGGATGATGCTCGTCGTAAAAGACCGATTAATTTTACTGATAAAATTACCATGGCGAAAAATATTTTTGAACAATTCTGCATGAAATCAAACATATTTAATATTATATGCGATAAGATTGAAAAAAAATCTAATGGTATGATATGAACCAGCGCAGCAAGGGTGTATCTTATCCACTGCACCACACTCGTTTTGTTAGAAAATTATTAACATTAACAGTATACAAAGTACGGCAGAGAAGACTTTTGCCATTTTCTCGAGAACTAGAGCGAATGGCTAAAGCTAGTAGCTAAGTATGGAGTCCCTCCATAACATATTCAAGGGCCATCAAAATCCGTTATTCACAACCTAGGCGTTCCCCTTGTCAGTGAGGTTATTTTTGTGAGAGTTATGTAGATCTTATTTTTTACTCTTTCTTCGTATCGTACTCTCTCCAAGCCCTTGAAACTATTTTTCTAAATACTGAATGATTATTTTTTGCTACGCCTTTTACGGCGCAAAGTTGTTAGTGATTTTGACAATTGTGGCTGTGATATTGTAATTAGTAATTAAAAGATAATAAGCAAGAGAACAGGAAATGAAAGGATAAGGCGATCGATGCTCACTAACCTGTCGAATGTATTTATGACTACAAGTTGTTACACTTCGTTAACTAAAATAATTTCCTCGTTATTTTAAATACGCGATTAAATTATTTTTTTCTGAATATTTTAGCCATTATCTGTGTTCCGTTCAGTTGAAGGAAAGTTATTTAAAATTATTTTTGCAATTTTGTATTTGCGAGTATACGTTCGTGAGCTTGTTTTCTGACCGTCGGTCCCTTAATAGGTAAAAGAGGCCTGCATATCCTTGTAAACTGACCACCCCCAACTTTCTAATTTCGTCGCTTACCGTTAGTAACCCCTCACACCCTTCAGCGACATTTAAATACAAATCGCGCGAATTTTCTGAAGTCACTTGCTGACACCTACACACTCAACGCTTCACTTAATGCCTCTAAGTAAGTGCTCATACACTCACACACACGACTACCATCGGAGCCCCCGTCTCCGCCATTCTTCGAACTCAGGTACCACGCAGTAAGTTCGCCCTATCGTTCTAATTTACCTAATTTATCTTTCATATTATTACTCAACACCACTCATTCACCCGTTCATGCACAAACGTACGACTACGCATTTTCCAAATTTAAACCGCATTCAATTATCGTTTTTTTGCTTTAATTATTTAACGATCTAATTAATACAATTAATATACGTTCTCAAAGGACAGTGCTCGTTTTATTTACCAAGCAAATAAATAAGTGTTTTATTTTTTAATCCTTCTGCACTTCTCCACGTTCACCTTCACCAATCAATTACTCAACAACAATCTTTCTTTATACAAATCAAACACCCTGCAATCAAATCACCACGCACCCTCTCATCCTCATTCTTAATCAAATCAATCCCACCCCCTGTAATTAACAAAGTATAATAGCTGATCTTGACCTTTATGCTCTTTTCACAACCTCATTCACTACTCCGTGCGAATATGTTTCAATTCTATTTTTCCATCACTCGTCATGTTGTTCGAAGGACCAAAAATAATGTGGTACAAGAATCATATAAACAACGATGATTTAAATGTTTAATGATTACATATCGTATACTATGTATATACTACCAATAGTAAATAACCAATCTCAAAATTTTTTAATGATTTTTTCATCATCTTGCCATTTGTTGTCTTGCAAATAAATCATTCGTCCTTAATCTAAAATGTTTATAGTATGTTCCAGAATTTTTACATCAATATCGAACGGATAGTTTTTTGCAATTGTTTATTGAAATATCTGGGGTCCAATGGACCCCGGTATGACCATCTAGATTCTATATTGAAGTGTGACCATGGAGGGTTAAGATAGGTAGTCACGCTTTCTTTCACTTCTTCATCAAATTTTGTTCCTGCCAAAATGTCCTCGAGTTTTGTAAGGAGAAAATCTGAGGGAGGCAGGTCCAGGCTATAGGGTGGATGGTTGAAATTTTCTCACTTAAAATGTGGAAGTTGTGTTTTCTCAGCCGCATGAGGTGTGGCATTATCCTGGAGGAGAATAACGCAGCTCAACATCAGACTTCGCCTTCGATTTTGATTGGCTCGCAGTAATTTTCTTCAATGTTGCACAAGTAATAATTGTTCTCAGGAACACATCGAATCAAGGACTTGTATCGACTTTCGGTTGTCCACGCTAAGGAAAACTTTTTATGAATAAGGCCATACCTTTCTTTCCATGAACCCGTGTGTCAGTTCAGCGGCGCCTCTCTGATGTTTGAAATATATGTGGCCGTTGCGAATCGTATCCCAAAACACGTCTGATCCAATAAATAAGTCAATTTCATTGCTATTTTAAAACTCTGGATCTGCTAATTGTATATTATCAGGAATCTTAATTTGATCTTTAATGAACGTTTTGTTAGGTATATTGTCCGTAATTTGATGTAAAACGAAACACGTAAGATTAGTTTGGAAGTTCGTATGCAATGAACGGAGTTCAACATTACATTTTGCTGTAATTTCTGAGGACGTATTATTAATACCTATAATGTTCAAATTTGTCTTTTCTACATGAACGTTTAACCTATCACATACATATATCAGATGTAATATAACTAGATTGGCTGCCGGAATCTAAAATAACACGTACCGTCAGTGTTCTTTTATTCGTGTGATTAACTATTTTCACAATTGCCGTAGACAATAGAACTTGTGAAATTGAATTTTGTGACGAAAGTGTATTTACATTCTGCTGTATATTTTCATCAGTCAGTTTTTTATTCGTATGATTAACTATTTTCACAATTGCCGTAGACAATAGAACTTGTGAAACTGAATTTTGTGATGAAAGTGTATTTACATTCTGCTGTATATTTTCATTCTCTCCGTGCAAAAGTATATGATGTTTATGGTTACACCTTTTACACTGTCCGAACCTACAATCTTTTGCAGAGTGTCCCGCTCTTAAGCAGCTCAAGCATAATTTAGAATCTCTAACAAATTGAGTACGGTTCTGAACTGATCTTTCGTTAAATTTTTGACACTAATAGAGAAAATGATCAGCTTTACATAAAGAACAATTTGCTTTACGCGAAAATAAATTTGAACTGACTTTTATGAGTTTTATCTCCTGCTTGTCTGTTTTTTTCTGTTCAACAGTTTCTAATAAATCTGCTCGTTTTTTAAGAAATAGTTTTAGATTTTCTAATGACGGCAATTCTCCCGAATTTTGTGATTCACATTTACGACTAGTAGCCGCGTCTAATTTTGTGCACACAATGTAAATTATTAATTGATTCCAGTGGGATATTGATAATCCTAACTGTGACAGGGCGTGTAAATGTTTCGCAACCGTATCCATAAGTTTACGTAATTTAGAAGAAGACTCTTTTGTAATTACTTCAATCTTGAATAAAGATTTAAGGTGGTTGTTTACCAATAACCGTTTAGTATCGTATCTATTCTTTATAACGTTCCACGCAACACCGTAATCTTCCGCCGTAAACTCCAGTGTTTTATATCAGCTGCTGAGGCCGTCAGAGACGCACGAAGATAGTGGTACTTCTGTATATTGTTTAAATGGGAATTGCTATGAATTAGTGATTCAAAGAGATCACGAAATTCTAACGACGCATCGTATGTTCCCCCGAATTTAGGAATGTCAATTGTAGGAAGACGAATTCCTGAAAATGTACCATCTGTATTATTTTCTGCATGATTGTTTTCCGTATTGGCACCCCGTTTCGAAACATAACCTTCGCTTTCGTAATTATTTCATAGTAATCGGTCTCGAATGCATCTCTTTCATCTGCTTCCGCTATTGTATTGTCCGTTTGCAATTCTATATGCGTCTGAATTTCATCAAACGATTCGTATAATTTTTCGAATTTCACTAACCGTATTTCTAATTCTGTAATCGCATTTTCATTCGAAGAACGCATGGTAAATTCATTTAAAAATTTTCGAAAACAGGCAACACGCAATTTCAAGTTACCGCGCTTTCGTCGTAATAAACCCAACTCCGTATTTTCCGTTTGTAACATATTTAGAAAGGAAATAGGAACTTACGGTTAAAGGAAACGCCAATTTTCCAACGCAGTCTCGAATAATAGGTGTGAACCACGTGTTTCTCCCGCTTTTTGTCGCTTCCGTTTTTTCTTTTCGTAACCGCAAGGCTTCCTTCTTCGCTAGTGTCTTCTATTCGCCTCGATGGCCCATATCGTGGATTGAGTGGACTGTATTTTACTTGTTTTTGTTCTTTAATAACTACGAAATGTTACATTTATTGATTACTACAAAATAGTCCGTGTTGTCACTCGTTTCTAGGTTACGTTCATCTTCACAATGGCGTAAGCTAGCCTAGGTTCTACATCGACGACGCTTCTTCTCCGCTGCTCTTCGGTTCCTCTCGGTCGGCGCCAATTTCAAACACCAATACATTAGCGAGAACCTCGATAAACGAATTTAGGTAGACACTATCTATACAGACTTTAGCAAAGCTTTCAACACTATTGATCATAGGGTGTTAGTGTCCAAACTCTCTTCAATTGGATTTTGTCCTGGTACTGTTGCGCTAATACACTTTTATCTTCATGATCTTACATATTACGTGCACTATAATGGATTTCTATCTCACTCTTTCATTGCATCCAGAAGAGTCCCATAAGGTTCAAATTTAGGTCCACTTCTTTTTAACATATACGTAAATGATCTTTTGCTTTCTTTGGATTGTGACTTCCTTGATTATGCAGACGATCTCAAAATTTATAGCAAGATTACTTCAACGTCTGATTGCCTGAATCTACAAAAAACCTCACAGCAATTAATGATTGGTACTTTCTCAATAACATTCAATTCAATGTTGATAAATGTGCAACACTTACCTTCACTCGCTCATTTCAGCCAGAGATATTTAACTACACAGTTTCCAACATTATAGTCCCGAGGGTGAACCAATTCAGAGATCTTTGTGCACTGTTTCATATGCAGTTGTCATTCTCCTTACACATACAAGCTAACGGTTCCTCAGCTTCTAAATCACTTGGGTCTTTATTTCGAACTTGCAGAAACTTTTCCGATGATGCGGCGTTAAAGGCTCTGTATTACTCGCTTGTTCGCCCCAAGATGGAGTATGTCCCTATTGTATGGTATCCTCACTACCATCATCATCAGCTGCAGCTTGAAACGGGTCAAAAAATATTTTTGAAGTGCCTCTCTTATAAATCAGATGGCTCGGGGTATTTATTACGGCAGCCCACTTCAGAGGCACAATTTTCAATCGTTGTCTCGCCGTAGGGAAATAGCTAATGGTAGATTTTTCTTAAAGTTGGTCAACCACAATGTCGATTCGCCGTCTTTGCTTTCCCACGTACATTTCGTTGTTCCCCAATGTAACTGCAGATCTTTGGATACATTCTACAGTTCACGAGCACATCCTAATATTTTACTTAAAGCGCCACTTAATCATATGAGTAGGAATGCAAATTGTGCATATCAGTTTTTCACTGCTTTTTTCAACTTGTTACATTTAAATTCAGCTTTGGTTTTGTAGTTTTGATTTAAAAACACTGCATTGTAGTTTCTTTTTCTGTGTATTGCTCTGTTATTGAATCAATCAATATTGAATGTTATTGATTGAATTATTATTATTATTATTATTAAAATCAAATCCAACGGAGATTGTGTTATATAAATGATGAATTTTCCACTTTCTTGCTAGTTTTTGATAGTGAAGGGACTGTAGGTTAAATGAAGTTTGGATTGTCGCGGAAAAATTCGGTATATTTGATAAGGCCGTGATGAAAGGAGAGTGGTGTTTCTAGTTCTCGGAATATCAAAACGGTGCAGGTGTCTATTACGCTTTCGCCGCTTTTCACCTGCCTCCTAGAAAACACGACAGTTCGTCGCTTTAACTCAGTATAGCTTTGCCGCAATACCGCTTGTCAGCCTACGTACGTCAAACGCGTGCACCATTTGACTTGAAAGACGCCGCGCCGCGCCGCGCCCTATTGCATATTACCTTTAAATTTTCAATCCGTTACACCCCCCTCCGCGCTTCCGCCCCGATTTTGAAAAAGATATATACAGTCGCAGATTTCGCGAAAAGAAAAAGAACAAGATTGAGAGAGTTTTGTGTCCTAAAGTCCGTCGGTCTTAACGAATTAATCGGTGTCTGAAACTAGAGTTTTGGTCGTGGTTAATATTTCGATAAAATTTTATAGTTACGGGCCGCGATGTCAAGATAGTTGACCGGACCAATTTAACGGCATCAGGTCCCAGTTTAAGCATTTCCGACACACTACAGTAGCGTTTGCTTCACACTTCCTGGGAGGAGTATTTCTGCGGGGAAAGGGCGGACACAACGACCCGAAAAAACACGTAACCGCTGGCGAAAGGCAGAGCAAAAACTACAGCGCCTTGTGTAATGTACGGGTAAGTCCGATAGACGGGTGATGGCGAGCGGTCGCCCAGATAAGGTTCCGCCTTCCAAAAATATAATTGCTTGTACGGATCTGAAAGAGAGAGAGAGAAGTACTTCGCAGAATACTAGACGACTAGACGACATGGGAAGCCCTATTGCGATTTGGTCAATTGCGCATCCTGCCTCCTCGCCATTACCCGTCTGTTGTGCTGTACGTTATTCTTCCCTTTTGTTGTGGTTGAATCCGGTTCCGTGCGCCATAGAAGATCTCTTTTATTATTGTTTTATTGTTTTCATTATTATTGAAATACTATATATCACTGTTTAGTATTGCAGTATTTTATTCTATTCTAGTTTTCCCTCAAACCGTAATTATTCGTGTCTCTGATACATATTTTAGATTAATTATTAGCCTCATTTCAATTTTATTATTTTATTTACTTTTTTATCATTTCAATATATTTACTTTATTCAAATTTTCTCCGATTTTTATTTTTGTGTTGTGTGCGTTAATCCCCTAGGCACGACGCAATCGGAAACCTTTGCTCCCAACGAACCAGTGGCGCCAGTATTATTTTTAACATATTTAGTTTCTTCGCGACCCACGACCCTAACGGGGAAGCCAACCCCTGGTTTTCTTTGAGACAACAGGCATCTTTGAGGTAATTTGTCAGCCACCCGCTCCACAATGTTGAGGAGCGCGTAGAACAATTGACAATATGAGCTAATAATTCTGCGGTATGAGTAGAGGCGTGGGCGAGCGGGTGCGGGACTGGTGATTATTAGCCGCCTGGAAAATGTAAATAGCTAGCAATAAACAATTCTCGATTATAATAACCACCCAGGGGCCGCGATATTTATACTGAATCACCGTTACCTAGCCGAGCAGAAGCAAAACTTAGTAATGCCAATAACGGAAACGTTACGGTTTAAACATTTGAGATCGACAAATTAGGATCAAGTTGCTTCAAATCTAATATTCATATGTAATTGCCATTTCTGTCTGAAAAAATACTTGTCGCTGAATTAAAGACATCGTACTTTTGTGGTAGTAGGTATACTAATTTCATGTGGTCCGATTTGACTAATACCAACCTATTTACAGAACTCATTACTAATAAGAAAGGTTGTTCATTTACATCGCATTTTAGTTTTTGCTCTACGCAATTCATTAAGTTGATTCACGTGTTGAAAAGTCTATTCCTGTTCACCTTGTCTAACTGCTATATGGCAGCATATCGAAATTTTTGACAGGGCAATTTCCACTATTTGTGATAGTTTCGTTCTTGTAAGTTTCTTAAAACAATAAGAGTGGTAAATATATCATACACAGATAAAAGTAATCGAACTTCCTCGGGTTAATTTCTGTATTATTCTTGGTGCAAATAATGTATTTCGGTGTTATTTCCCAAACCGAAGGTGTTGCTTTAACCCCTTGCAGTCAAATTTTAACTAAGAATAAGAAAGTGCATCAATACACTTTTCAATCTTGAAGCTTGTTATGGTTATGAACTAAAATCTAAGCCAATGACTACATTTTGATCCATACCGGCTCACTTTGAATTTCATCCACCGTTTACATATTCTTTGCGGCAATTTACCTTGCTTATATGTTTTTTACCACATCATTTTTGGTCCCTTGAACCGCACGACGAGTGATGGAAAAATAAAATTGAAACATATTCGCACCGAGTAGAGAATGAGGTTGTGAAAAGCTCGTAAATATCAGCTATTATCCTTGTAGTCATAAATACATTCGTGAGTATCGATCGCCTTATCCTTTCATTTCCTGTCCTTTTACTTATTATTTGTTAATTACTAATTACAATGTCACAGCCACAATTGTCAAAATCACTAACGACTTTTCGCCGTAAAAGGCGTAGCAAAAATCATCATTAACTATGTTCAAAACATATTTGCAACAATTTAACGATAATTATCAATTCTCTAATGTCCAAATAATCGAATTAGGTTATAGAATAACAAATGTCAAATTGAGCAATTGTACGAAGACGAACACACTGATCAGGAATACAACGAACGCTACAATTTCGTTAGTGACGATCATAAATTAGCGACTGCAAAAATTCTTCTTCTTCTCGTTAATCCTTATGCCTTTCAGCGTCGGATCAAAAAATTATTTAGAAGTAAATAGTCACATATTCATTTAAAATAAAGAGTCAATTTCAGATTTAGTTGTGAGATTGGAAAACAATCCAAAAGTTTCAATAAAACTACCAGTGTCTTCAGGGAATTATGAACAGTGGGTCTAACTCAGAGACACATTTCTTTCAATTACACAGGCCTGCAAAAATACTTTTTGAAAATTATTTTAACTTTAGTAACTTATTTTTATGTGTTTTTCAGTGTTGAACTTAAAAACGAAACTAGTTCTTGTCAATCACGTAGGGTTTTTTCTCAAAAAACGGATGTATTTTAGGAATAGTAAGCTAAATACAAAAAATTGTGGAATGTATATGTTATTTACATCTTATTAAAATCATAAGTAACCAAACAACAACAAGAGAGATAGGTGCTGATCACGTGCAGACTGGAAAATATTCCCGTTTGAATTAAATTTGATTAATTGTACCATTGTCTGGTCAACGTAAAAATGGCGAATTCCCTAAAAGAACCTTGACATTTTTACTTATTAATTACCTTTAAGTGGATCTAAGAGAACATTAATTTTTTAAACTTAATTAATATTGAACACTCTACTGCTTAACGCCAAAAGATTATAAAAATCACTGACTATACTTTATTTAACAATTTTTCTATCGCAGGCTTGTGTTATGAATTCAAATACCAACATTGGTAATTTAGAAAAATCACAATATTTAAAAGCTAGTTTATCGGGGCAGCTCAATCAATGTTGTCTTGATATAAAACAAGCTCACCCGGCGAACTTCGTACCGCCTTACAATTAATAAATGTTGTCTTAAGTTATTATCTGAGTTTTATTAACTTGTTTATATTCAGATAAAATTAATTAAGTTGAATAAAAGTTCAAAAAGGAGCAAATTCACGTGGGAGCAAAGCATTTGCTTTAGTGAATGTAAACCAAATCATTAGCGTATACTAACACGTAACGTAACACAACTTTCTGTTAAACTATTTGCTGAATGGGTTGCACTCGTGTCGATTATCTTCATTGAAGCACCTTGTGATATACTATATTTTGCGAATTTATCTATTGTCGGAGCGTTGAATTGCTGTTCGTGTGTTCCAGCGGGGCGTTTATTTGCTCTGATCACGACTTTATAGTCATCACTTGACATGCGATCCAACGAAGTTTTGAACAACCGAATCCATGATGTCTATGAAGTATATGCTGCAAATGTTGAAGAATTTCTCTTTTCATTGCGTTGTTGATCGTTTGACGCCGATCAAGTTGGTCCTCCATATTGGCCATGAAGTAAATTTGTAATAATTTTATGCTGTGCGTCTTCAATCGGCTGCAATGATCCAATTCTATGGTAAGCTTGTCCTTGTATCTGTATAGTCGAAAGGGAAGTGATAATTAGTGATTTATGATTACCAAAAATATAGGTTACTCTCTTATTAACAAACATTTCCTTGAATGTCGGATTGAATTCGCGTTTTTCAATAATATTTGCTCCAAATGAAGTCACTTGGAAACATGCGTTATACCTTTAAGCGTTCGAAAGAAAATGTCGTGACCCTTGGGCTTCGCCGTGAAGCAATGAATGCAATGGCTCAGGTGGCGGAGGTAACAATGGCAATTTAACCTTGCCACTGAGACAGAACATCCAGGCGTTTCTCCGGCGAACTTCAATGCACCGCAATGGACGCACAGAACCTCCACAGGACCAATTCTAACGAAAGGGTGCGAGCTGTAGTCAATTGTGCAATCGTATTGAAACGCTCCTCGATTCGAATTAGCACTTGAAGCATTTCTTCTTGCGGCTCGACGTTGTTGATATCTGTGTTCTGCTCATTGCCAACCGAGCCGTTTCACGTATGTATCAAAATTAATTAAGGCGGTAGAAAATAAGAGGAAACTAGATGGTTACGAAAGGATATATCTATATATTAATACGCAGGGGGTCGTCTTCTCGTACATATTTTAGAGCGTTCGCTCCATGTATCGCGATGGTACATATATCGTTGTTTTCGTATTTCAATGCCGATTTGTCGAATGTATGTTTGATCGCGATACGTACAGTGGAACGCAGGCGAGAGTCTGTAACATATTGCATATATTCCATATTGTAAATGAGCTTAAGTGACAAGCATCGAGTCATCTGTAATCAGAATGACACACGCAACGTGATATACGTACGTCAACCACGTCAAGTAATGACATATTATTATAGTAAATACGTTCGAGAAACGGACAAAAATTGTGTGGCATAATATTGATTGCACAAAAGCAGATTAAGTGGATTAAGTTGGCGTCTCAATACATTGGGAGTGAGTAAAATAATTGTATGTTCAGCTCATCCGTTCCTGCCAAGTATTTACATTTGTGTATTCGTCGCTAACAAGCGGAACACTAGGATTTTCATGGGTCTTATATATCTTGGTATGAGCTTTTGTCCTAACGTACTTTATTTTTTGAGAAAATCGTTGAAAAATGAATTGAAGTTTCCTATTTGTCCCTTATATCATTAATTTTAAGTGTTGTTTAACGAAGCGATCGTAGTGCAGTGGATAAGGTCTAGGGCAGGTATGGGCAACCTCCGGCCCGCGGGCCACATGCGGCCCTCGAGTAAGGTTTGTCCGGCCCGCTACTGAATTCTTTCGTTGCATATTAGCACGGCCCGTCTAAACTTAATTCATAATGAATCATAAGGATACTACAAAAATGTATATTTTTCAAGATTACTCACAGCATAAAACTTCTACAAAAAAGGTTGCCCATGCCTGGTCTAAGGTTTCCACCCGAGGTGGATGTGTGTTCAAGTCCTCCTCATGTCCTTTTTCTTTTCAATCTCTTCGTGCACGATATTATCAAGTATATTTCATTTCATGGAAGATTATCCAAAAAAATATTTTGCCGTGGTAATTTATTCGGAAAATTACCAAGGCGAAAAATATTATTTTTGAATTATTTTGCATAAAATGAAATATATTTGTTGATATTGCCCAGGAAGAGATTGAAAAAAAAGCATACCGGCAGGACTTGAACACACATTACCAGGGGTATAAAACCTAGATCCGATTCACCGCGTTACGATCTCTTCGTTGAACAGCTACTTTTGGTTAGAAGTAGTATAAATACCCGCTTCCCTTAATGGGAGTTCAGTGTCAACAGTGTTTTTGGTGCGTTTCACGCTGATTCGCTAGAATGAATTCCCCAGTTTTCCATTGAGGATGGCAACTTGGTTGCCGAAATACGTATCTGGAAATGCTGGATTTCGAAAGGTGTGGTACGGGCAGTTTCATTTATTTTCTAGATAGATATATAGATAAGTATCTTTGCATATACATATATGTATTGTAATATATTTGAATATATATATATATATATATATAATACTGTTATTTTAGTCACAGTCTCCTTATTCTTCGTAGAACGGATATTTATTAGTTAAAAAATTCCTCAAAATTGACTCATTTTCCTCCGTCTAATTGTGTATGTCCCCTTAAATCTAAAAAGAATACGTATAATCTATATATCTATCTGTTGTAGGCATGAACCAAATATAGTCAATAATATCTTTAAGTATTGTAGTAACTTTTCAAGTACAACAGTGTTATGTGTCATAATTGGCAAGAATAGAACGGGTAGCGGGTGGCAGCCGAATGCGGTTCGGCAATGCTTGGCTCTGTTCGGCAGCTCGTCCCCACTGTAACAGCTTCTTCGCCTGCGACGTGAGGGTAGGGTTACGCCGCGTATAAAATATTGTTCCTCTGCTAGTCGTTACATATGTACGTTCCGCTCTTCATTACCTGTTTTTTGTGCAAAATTGATTGTGTTCACAAAATATACGATAACTCAAATAATTTATTGGCAGAGAAGTTACAAAAAGGATTGAGATTTCTTAAAGCAAAAGTGCGAAGATCAACTAGCAGAAACAGTTATAGCCTCTATTAAAGAACAACGATAACGATAAATATTCGATGCCATTTCACTCCGTATATATTTTTCATTATATATCAATTATATGAGGCGATCAATTTTAAAGATGGTCTACCTAGCTTTGAAATGGCTATAGTATACACAAATTTTACAAGTATTTAAACAGAAATAGAAGCTTTAACAGTGCGGATGGTCATACTTTACAATATGTATTGTACCTAATCTTCGTAAAAATGCTTTAAAGCAACAATTTAGGTGGTGGGTCTAATGTACAGCACCAACTCCCAATCAATTGTTTATACAGTTTCTGTTTTTACGCGTTAAACCTACGGATATGGAGTACTTTCGTGAGGGTGATATCATTATAATGAGTACAGCATTAATGGAACTAATTGGAGAAACTTATGGTAATACATCACTAAAGGTTATCCTATTTCGTCTACTAAACACAATTATACTAGCAACTATCGCTGTATTCATCTGCGCTAATTTTTGGTACGCAGAACCATCAGCTCTAATAGCTACAATAGAAGATATGTGTTCGGTTCTTCACGTAAGTTGCCGCTGACTTTTTTTGCTGCATATTTTATATGTAATCCTACTTGCAGACACTATTTAAATATCTCTTGATCATATACTACAAAAATGACATCAGAGGAATACTGGACGTAAGGATCAAGAAGTTTTGGAAGTACCGCCATTACGTTGATGATATTGTGGGCGCAAAGATTGAAAACTCTTATAAAACAACGAAAATGATTTTAATTACAATGTTTCACACCATGGTAGTTATTGTATTATTGTTTTTATTCAAACCGCTTTTTAGTTCGACCAACGTGTTTTTGGTCAACTCCAAAATGTTAATAGATTCTGTCGTTGCCGAAGCTTTGCTATTAGCATTGCATTACCACTTTCTTGCAATTATAGTTCAAATTATTCTCAGCTATGACAGTATGTACTTATCATTATGTATCGAACTTACAATGCAACTGAAGGTTTTGAAATACAGGCTAAGAGTCATCCTTTCTGAACCAACAGAGTGTGTAAAGGAGGAAATAATCAAATGTATAAAGTACCACTTGTTATTACTACGGTAAGCATATTTATCACTTTCAGACAGGTTATTTATACGGTATGCTAAAAATTATCATGAATATATATATATATATACATATATATATATATATATAAGTAATATGTTTTTGGAAAACTACCTCCCACCATTTCAAGACACGTTTCGCGGTTTACCGCTCATCAGTGCAACTTTTGTCAGAAGTAGTTTTCCATTATCGACTTACGTCTATAAATAGCAGAATGCTTGATGTTTGTACATATGAGAAATTCAATTAAGGAATTCCCCAATATGTATCAAACGTGCGTATTTTTGCAGTTTCTACTCTACACAAGTGTACAACTATTTTTCGTACACCCTCACGCACAGCTGCTGTTACGCTTTATTCGGTTAATCCACCGTGGAAAATGTGATAAGTAAAATGTTTTTGGAAAACTACCTCCCACCATTTGCAGACGCGTTTCGCGGTTTACCGCTCATCAGTGCAACTTTTGTCAGAAGTATATATATATATTTATATATATATATATATATATATACAGTTATGCAGAATGAATGACGTGTGCCGCTCTATACTAATATGACATTCACCGCTCTATATGCATGCGTTTAACGGAAAATTCCACAGCCGTGCCGACAATCCATTCCTTTGGTCACTCAATGTATTACATTATTGGTTTTTAAAACAAAATTTATATCAAATTCCTAAAAACTGCGAATTAAAACGATGAAAGAAAGAAAAAGTAAAGAAAATTATTACTTTATTTGCCCAAATATAGAATTAAGCTGAACTTTAGGTAATCGGTGGTCATAACCATCGTAACCTAAAAGTTGGTAGTTAATACTGATTAACATTTTTAGTTAGTAAGCCTACCAAAATATAATATATTCGCCGTTTTCGTCTTGAAAAAGAATATTTGTGATAAAATAAGTGAAAAACGATGGAAATAATCTCTAAAACTTCCACAAAGACGGTAATAAAATAACCACTAAAAATGACAACTGACAACTTTTATCTGCACGCCTATGATCAGGGCTCTTGTCATCGAAACGAATCATAATTGAACTATCAATTTCCCTTGGAAAGTAGTTTTGATAATATAACGGCAATACGGTTGACACGTGATCGTCAATTATTGTAGAGGTCAAAATAAGACGAATGAACGCAATTTATATATGTATATACCAAAATGTATCGTTTGTCCGTGAGAAGAGCTCAAAGTTTAATTAAAAAATCACGTTTTTGTACGCTGTTCAGAAATGCGCGAAACAAATTTAATGAAATTTGGGAAAAGTACATTTTAGAGGATTACCCTACTTTCAGTAATAAAAGAAACCGAAAGGAAATTGTAGAAGGGTGAAATCACCCTCACCCCCTGATAATGTTTTAAAATTATTTCTTAGGGGTGGTAATACGGTTCTAAGCCTTCTTTTAGCGGGAAGGCTTATTCATCATCTTCATTTTTTGACTCTTATAAAAACTCCGTATTTCGCATAGCTTCGAAGGAAAAATATTTTCTCAAATGCTGATCACCTGCATTCTTAGTACAAGTTTAATAAAATTATAATACAAAATTTACTTGGCGGTGGACACAAAGACAAAACTTTTGTTACAACAGGTGTTCAATGTGATCTCCATCTTCGTTAATGCAGAGGTCAATTCGGCGTAAAAATTGAAATGCACCCTTCTTAAAATATCGTCGTTATCTCCTAGTCCGTTTACAGCATTTTGAATTCTGTCCCATAGTTGTTCGGAATTATTAATTTTGAACTTGATACACTTGTGTTTTTAACGCTCCCCAGATGAAGAAGTCGTAAGGATTTAAATCTGCAGACCGCGGAGGCCATTGAATGGGTGCTTCTTGTCCCCTACCAATCCATCTTCCAGCAAATTGTTCATTAAGATATTCTCTTACGGCACGTGCAAAATGAGGTGGTGCACCATCGTGCATGAAGAACATGTTTCGACGCAAATTAAGGGACAAGTCTTCTGGCAAAATTTCTTGAAGAAAACGAATGTAATTAGCGCCATTTAAACAATCAGGCAATCAGAACGGCCCAACCAAAAATTAATAATAAATAATTCCGATCCAGACATTAATTTTAAATTCTCATTGATATCTACCTTTAATAGCATGTGGATTTTCATCTGCATAAATATGCTCATTGTGTAGGTTCGTCATGCCACGACGTGTAAAACAAGATTCATCAGTAAACAAGATATTAGTGTGGAATCCGTTGTCGACTACTCACCGCTCCCGAACAATTTGTGAAAAATTTAAACATGAACCCTGATCAAGTGGTAATAACTCTTGGATTAGTTGTATGTGGAATGGACGAATTAATTGATCGCTAAGAATTCGTCTTACAGTGCTTTTCTGCAATCCCAGTCTATCGTTGCAATGTTCTGGTACTAGTCTCAGGATTGTTATCAATCATTTGAAGAACAGTTTCTTCCGCAATGGGTGTTCGGGCTTGTCGAGATCTTCCAGCGTTAATTCTGGAAGACGTCTTTCGATTCGGGCAAAAGTTTTGTGATTTGGCATTGTCCGGTTTGGACACCTCTCTTGATACATGCCCGACACTTTCGCGGCAGTTACCTTGACAGTATCCAAGAACTAATAGCACGTCTGTCTGGTCATTACAAGGGAAATCCATATTTGATAGCTGCCAAAGTAATTGCAACAACAACATAAATAGCAATTAAAGCAATAATGGTGATCGCGATAAAAAACAATGACAAACTGATATTGAAATTATTTACAGTCAACAATAAACTGGGACGATTATGAATTTGTTTCCTCTCAAAATCATGACTTATGTCTTTGTGTCCACCGCCAAGTAAATTTTGTATTATAATTTTATTAAACCTGTACTAAGAATGTAGGTGATCAGTATTTGAGAAAACATTTTTCCCTTCGAAACTATGCGAAATACGGAGTTTTTATTAGAGTCAAAAAATGAAGATGATGAATAAGCCTTTCCGCTAAAAGAAGGCTTAGAACCGTATTACCACCCCTAAGAAATAATTTAAAAACATTATCAGGGGGTTAGGGTGGTTTTAACCCTTCTACAATTTCCTTTCGGTTTCTTTGATTACTGAAAGTAGGGTAATCCTCTAAAATGTACTTTTCCCAAATTTCATTAAATTTGTTTCGCGCATTTCTAAACAGCGTACAAAAACGTTATTTTTTAAGTAAACTTTGAACTCTTCTCGGACAAACGATACATTTTGGTATATACAGTAGCAGCCGCTTATTGTGATCAATTTGGAACAAACCCTTTTTGATAACATTAACCGAATGATAACAGTAAGCGGAAGGTAAATATAAATGTATTTTTCTATGCTGATGTAGTCAATAATAAATATGTATGTATGTAATCAAATTATTTAACGACTTACAAATAAAATTCAAGGGAAAAATTAACGATTAATCAACAATTTTTAATATTTTACCAAATTTGTTTATTTTTTATCATCGATACAATATGTAGGTACATTTATTTACACTTTACGATTTCATTCGAAAAACTGGTCGATCGTCGTTTGACGTTTATTTTTATTAATAAGATTTTGTATGTATATTTCAAAATCATAATATCTATCAAAATTACTTTCTCGGAATTGTACACCACGTCGGAGAATATTTAACGCTTCTTGCATCTGGCCATTAGTTGGCGGCTCTTTAGACATTTCCTCTTCTTCTTCTTCTCCTACTTCGGGTAATTCAGGATTACTTCCTTCGGACGATTGATCCACAACTTCCCGACAAATGTCTGATATAGTCATTGTGGCAGCTGTTTGAACATCATTGTCGATATCCACCCAATCGGAAAATTCGCTTTTGGACAGACCTTGAACTACAAAAAAATTAAAAATATTAGTTAGATGTACAAAACAAGTTCTTTTTTTTCATACCTTCTAAAATGTCAGCGCACGTTTCATGGAGATCAGGTTCTTCATCACCAGTTTTGGAAAAACCTCCTTTTCGAAAACAGTTTCGGATCGTTTCTGGTTGAACTTGCCTCCATGACTTCACCAGCAAATGCAGCGCATCTAGAAGACTGATTTTTTTGCTATCGCATCTGCAGTAGGTGCATCTCGATTCTCATCAAGTTCTTGTATAATTTGGGCTCGAATTTGCTCTCGATAGTATTCTTTGAATGTTCGAATGATTCCTTGATCACATGGTTGTATCAATGCCGTAGTGTTCGCAGGTAAGAAAATAAGTTGGATGTTCGTCAAAACTGCATTCACTTTGTGCGCAGTACAATTGTCTACTAATAAGACGATTTGGCGTTTCAATTTTTTGTCCCACCTGAGTAACCACTCGCTGAACAAGACACTTGTCATCCAAGCATTCGCATTAGCAAAATACTCCACGGGCAAAAGTTTTAACACCTTTAAAACACCGAGGATTCTTACTTTTTCCTATCACTAGAAGTTCTTCCTTTTCACCTTCCATATTAACAGAACATAACACTGTTACTCGTTCTTTCGAAGATAAGCAACCTCTTACTTTATCGTTTTTGAACAAATAAGTATGATTAGGCATCGCGCGAAAGTAGAGTCCTGTTTCGTCTGCATTGTAGATGTCCCGAGGCGGATATTTTGCAATAATTTCTGGCCATTCCGAACGCATCCAGTCAGCGGCTGCTAACGAATCAGCACTTTTTTCTTCACCGTGCAGAGGTCTATAAACGATGTTTTCTCGCTTTTTCCACCGATTGAACCATTCGTCTGTTGCAATGAAATTTTCTTTCCCCATAGTTTTGGCTATATCTTCTGCTTTTTGACGCATGATAGGACCATTCACAGAGGCATTTTTTTCGCGAACATTTGTAAACCAAATTTTTAAAGCTGATTCAACTTGATTATCCTTTCCAGATCTTTCCCTTTTTCGTTTTATGTTTTCATTCGAACGCGCACACGTTTCTATTTCTGTACGATTTTTTAAAATTTTACACAACAGCGGTTGCGAAATTTTTAATTGTACCGCAGCATTCCTTTGACTCATTTTCGGAAGTTTATCGAAGTTATCGAGAATTTGTCGTTTTTCTTCGTTCGATAGATCGCGACGTTTTTTATTCACTTCTGCCATGACCACGGTGGTTTATGCGAAATTTCAATAATTTACCCGTACACAAGACTGTAGAACGTGAGATTCGTAGAAGAGTATAGGAGAAACTGAATATCATTTAAACGAACGGACCTTTTATACATAAAGTACATCAAAAAAGATGACCTCTTCATAATATAGAAATAACAATTCGTTAGATTGTAATATGCGATATGAGAGTTTTAGTTGAAATCGGCGAGAAAAAGCGGCTCGTTCAAAGGAGTTGCGCTGCAGACACCGTCGCCTGAAGAAACTTTCCGACAAAGGATACTATTCATAACTAATAACATTAAGCGGCTTTGATTACAATATTCGGCTTTCTTTCAATGAGTTTTAAATAGAGTGATTTGGGACCAACGGTTTTCGATAACAATAACCGTTTGATAACATTAACCGTGATTATAATAAGCGGCTTCTATTGTATATAAATTGCGTCCATTCGACATATTTTGACCTCTACAATACGTAGTAGCTCTATGTCCCAGCAATTTTAGGTCACGCTGTATTTTTAGTAATAAATTATACCTTGATTCACTAGCCCCTTCACGATATCGCCAAATTACTTCTGTTTATAAGTATTATTCATGAAAACTGTAAAAATGTGTTTCCACTTCCACTTTATTCTACCCTATATGGTATGCATGCCAAACGTTAAAAAGGATTACCTTAGCTAGAAATGTGCTTCTTTTACCATGTGTGTGGAGGGGAAGGTTGCCTATATCACACCACTTTGGACATTTTGATTGTTTGGTAACTAAAATTACGTGATTTAAAAGAAAATGTTCCAGGAAATAACCGAATTTGTTGCGAGTGTAATGTGCTTTCTCAACGTTGAATAATAGCTTCTTAATAGAAAAAATAAATTCCAAACGCTTTTTACGATTTAGGAAATAGGTATCCTTCGTTGTACCACAACTCTCCAAAATACTACCATGTGATTAATGTTGAAAAGGAAAATCGATTAGCTACAGAAACAATTCTCAAATTTATTAGTGGAACCCTCTTGGTCCTATTTTAATTCATATTCACTTAATAGTTTTAAAAAGCAAACATTTTCTGATTTTCCTTTGATACTATCCTATGGTGTGTCCATTTTCCCCATTTATCTTTTAATACTTATTCTGTCACAAAGTGGAACAAAAATTAGTTTTATTATTATTATTTATTTATTAGTATTAGTTTTCAAAATAAACAGAAGTATCTTTATTGTACCTATACGATTTGGGAAACTATTCAGCCCTGTGACGAAAACAAAGAAAAGGAAACCAAGCTCAATAGGCAGTCTATGAAAATCGCCAGAGAGGGTAGTTCATATTTCTGCCACTAGGTCACAATAATTACTAGTACCTTCATAAATATGACGATACAATCTAGACGGCGGTTCTTTGTACTCTACTTTTCCGTACATATTAATCTACAACTTAATAATAAAAATAACTTAATTTGAAATAGAAACCGTATATGAATTATAATTAGCATATTGAAGAATTGACTGATTGTCATTTATGTTATTGCCGACACCTCTAATGTGCAATGACAAATTGTGGCTGCATTGAAGTGTGAAGTAGAGATCTAAATTTTTGTTTGTAGTTCTGCCGTAAATTACTATTCTTTGTTGAAAATATAGCAGTTATAACTGTTTTGCGATGTAGTTGCATTATTAAAGAAAATCAAGCTACTTAGTGTATCTGCGTGCTTCAAAGCAAAGATCCTCCAGGAAGCCCAAAGATTAACACATTGCCTGCAGAGGGTAATGATTTTCCATATTTTAACTGCTGACCTCGCTGGATGATATGGTCTATAAAGCTTCTGCACTGAACTTGCACAATAAATAAGTTTGAAATACAAGTATACTTAGGTCGCCCTCAACAGCGTCATTTCATTCCTTTGACGACGAGAACAAAATATAGGGTTCGTCCATTCCAGAAATGACAGAAAGCCTCAAAGATCAAATAAGATAACCGATATATATTATTTTAATTTCTTACTTAGTTCTAAGTCCATCTACTGCTTAGTGTAGAACTGGAAAGTTGAGTCTCTCCTCGTTACAGCTAATTCTCCAGCCCAATAACTGGATTATAACTGCAAGCATTTCGATATGGTTAGCATCATCAAATCAGTAGAAAAATCTAAATTCATACTGAGCTACTAATCGGTCAGAAATTGTTATCTTGTTCCAGCTAATTAAACTCAGTGATAGCATTGTTACTCTTTCATACGAATTGTTCAATTTTTAGCTCCATATTTTTGACCGAGACCACCAACACAGTTTTCTACATCGTATTAACCTATCAGTAGTCGGTAGGTCGGTTGTCTATATATATTGCAAAGCGCAGGGTGAGCAAAAGTGATCATATGGCGACTACTGACCGGTTGATGTAAATGAAAATTGTGTCTGCTGTTTGGGGATACGTTCTAAATAAATGTAACTCTATGTACAGTAAAGGGATGTGAGAGTTCACTCCATATTGATGCTTCTTCTTTGTTTTAGGATATATCAACGTATGCAAGGAATATATTCTATGACATTCTTTTTCATTACTTTGTGTCGTTGCTCACAGCTTGTTGCGATATGTACCAATTTCTAGTTGGGTGAGTATTAAACTAACATATATACAATGAATTTATTATAAGTTCGAGTCCGACAAACAAAGTGATTGAAACTATATAGCTACATAAGAAATGAGGAAAGCTCACTAATTTGAAGACTTCGATTTAGAATCCAACTGCTGGACATCTACACATTAACAGAAAAATGATTAACTTCTTGGACTAATTTATTTCAGAAAATTTGTTGCATAATAGGGAAAATGCAAAAGATTGCCTCCAATCAGCTTGACAGCGTTTTCTTGATTAAACGTATTCTACACTGGCTTAATAGGATTAAAGTCAGAGAACCTTGGTGGTTATAATAAAACATTGATTCCAACCTATTCATCGGTATTCACCAATCCCTTAGGAAAACTATGCACATAACAGTAAAAAACATTCGAAAACGTTTTTAGTGCAATGAGCTGCTTTGATGCTAGTTCAATTAAACACTAACGATGGCCAGTTACCACAATTACTCCAATCAAAATTATTAATTTATTAATCATCAAATACAACAATAAGTTATTGCTGAATATCATATTGCTCCAATATACTCCACATTGGTGGTGGTTTCACTGCCATTCCGGTGTCGTCTATCAGTAGGCCAGGTCTTTTGTAACACTACTGCGTAATCGTTAACCCCTTGCACTACGCCGAAATTCACAATCAGCCGTGCCAAACTCGGGCGCCTGAGTGGTCCCGAAAAGAGTCGAAGCGGCGAAGACTGAGTGTCGGAACTTTGAACACATCTTACGACCATTCTTACGACTGACAATGAGTGCGAGATAGGCGTGCTCGTGTTGACTTCACGCGGTGGTGCTCTTGCAAAATTCAAAAGACAACAAGATATAAAATACCCATTCATTCAAGAAAAGGAAAGAAGAGATAAGACCTCATACGCCTCAACGCCTCTAAGGCGTTCCTGGTGGCCCGAGATTAAGACCACGAGCACGGCTCGTGATATTCATGTTTGGCCCGAAATGTCGATTACGAGCCTGACTCGTGATATCCACGTTTGCCGTGAAATTGAACAACGAGCCTGACTCGTGATATTCAAGTTTGGCCTAAAATTTTCATCACGAGTCAGACTCGTGAAAATAGTGCAAGGGGTTAATAGGACTAGCCTTTGAGGAGGTTGTACACCCTCTGTAAAGCAATTGATTTACATTCCTTAACTCCTTAATCCCTTCTCTATTTTCTTACTTTTTTGTGGAGACAATCACCTCGTAAATTAACAACCCGGCGACCACCACAGGCAAATCCTGCTCTAGCCATTCTATTTAACCTTCCTATACTCACGCATACGGTCTGTGAGACCGACTTATATCGTATAGTATACGTCTTTCATTTTGACGTGAGTATAGGAAGGTTAATTCATTAGACCTTCAGAATAGCAAACCAATGATAATAAACAAATTTAACGTAGTTGAGGAAAAGCAAGTGTATATGTTATCAAGCTATTCTTCCAAACAACATCTATATCCACAAAGAAACTGCATCAGTAAGTAATCTTACCTTTCATTGACACTAAGTATGTAGTTAGTTTCATTCAAAAGCAAGCAGCTACAATAGATATAATATTAGGTTTGGTAAAAATAATTGGAACAATATGAGAACGGCATGAGCGATCTAAATGCTTATCGCGAGAAATTGCGTTCTGCTGTACAAATCCAAAAAAGTAGTATAAAAGAATATCTTTTGCTTGTAACCTTGTTTAATGCCATATTGGACTGGACAAATAGGACGTGCATCCCTGGGCAACAAAGAATCAGAAAGGAAATCCAAAATGAAATCAGCATTTAAAGCGTAGCGCATACTCACTAGAACAAGCTTGTTGGTTTTTTACGCAAAAAATTGCGTGCATTCACATTATTCATACGTCCAAAAATACTATAACTAGTACGCGGCTTTAGACTATGAACTGATATAGTGGGATTAGTTTTGAAGGCCCGCAATTTAATCTGAAAAAACATGTATACATATACTTAAAAATGCAAATTTCTTTCCCATATGTACTCAAAAAAATTTCCACATAAGTATTAAATCTCGCCCTGGTCCGCTGGTAGTGTCATTAAATTGGTTTTTAATTTTCGCGTCTCATATTATGTAGCGGTCGGATACTTCTGCTTCATTTCAATAGTGGAGATTCTTGCAAGAAATCAACAGAAATGAAGGGAAATGGAAGCGAATCAAACATGTATTGTGGAATATCGCAAGAGGATGCGGAGAAGAATCATCCTCGAGAGAAAGTTTTACAAAAATCATGGCAATAACATGAAGAGACATCGGGGACAAACAATGTGAATCTGTTCAGAATTTCTTGTCCTTCTAGGATTTCAACGTATTACAATTGACCATAATGAACTAAGATCATAATTATAGCTTAACCGGTGTGGCCGGAAAATTTGACAGTTCATGCGCTGCGGAGTCCAAAATAAAGAAACCTATTGTGCTAATTTTATTAAAAAAATATTTTTGTTTGGTTGTATAATGAATTAAAAACATGTAGAGAAACAATCTTTATATTTAAAGCCAACAGCGAAACAAAGTAAAGCAGAAACAATCCAAAACTAAAAATACTACCATTTTTTATCAAAAATAAACAATGTTTGTTTGATTCTTATTTTGTAAAAGAAAAAGATAATCCTTTTCTTATTGAAAACATTTTGCAGGGTCTAAACTACAGAAAATTAGTACACATTGACTTCTAAATTATGAATATGAAAAACTGACAGCGGTCTAAAAACCCTATAAAAATAGTATTTAGGACTTCTGTAAATCTTCAATGCATTGAAGATAATTTTTTGAACATTGTAAGCAAATCTTTTTGCGCATTGACTCTTGGGTCACAGATCGAACAATATTTCTCCAATTTCTAGGCAATTGTCTTTAGCATCATCTGATGCCTCAGGTGCTATGTTGAAGATTCTGAAAATACCGATTCTTACATCCCTTCTCAAATTTGTTTCCTGAAATATCTCACAAAGAATTGGTTGTTGTAGTTGTTTGGCCAATAGTTTAAAAAATCGATTCTGTCTAGTTGCTCTACGTCAGCAATCATATGCGTGATGTGTGTGATATATGATATATGCATTTACTGAAGACAAATCCACAATTCTGTAAAACAAAGCGATGGTTCAGTCTTGCGTTCTTCTACTACAGCAATATTTAGTACTTCTTTCGTCTACAGCATCCACTCCAGATTTTGTATTATTATAGAATGCATTAAGTTCGAGCAAACCGTTATCATCTTGCTTGGAATGATGCATCGAAAAATAATAATAACAGCTTTGTTTTTCTTTGGTGCTTCTGGTGTTTTATTATTTGTAAAGCCATACAATGTGCATCCCATCGGCCTTGGTTTGGATAGTAAAAATTCTTTGGATATTTCCTGTTTGTCTTTCTTAATAGTTCCAACGTAAGTAAGATCATTTTTGAAAACATAGTCTGTGAGTTCTATTGAACAGTACCAGTTTTCAATATTTCTATTGCTTCCAAATACAAGCTTACAAAGACGCATAACACCTTGCATTGGAATAGAAAACCGTTTTTCTTCATCTGTAATACCCTTTAACGAGTCAGTGGGTTTGCCACAATAGATATATGTATTCTATATGCAGTGGGTTCGAGCATCAACAAGGCATTGGACTTTCAAACCATATTTTACAAGTTTGCTCGGTAAATATATATTAAATTTATCATCTGCCTCTAGAGTCCACCAGCATTTCGTCGACAGTTGCAGTGGCTCCTACAGAGTAAGCTGATTGTGAATTTTGATTAATTTCTTTCAAGATAAATGAGATTGCTACGGCTGGGTCAGTTTTTACTCTTATTATTCTCTCTTCGTGGGTATCAAACCTCAAGCAAGCCAATAAAACAGCAAATCTTTTGTTGACATTACCAAACGAAAAATTTCCCGACCAGTCCTGTTTGTTGAAAAGATTACTTCAATGGCTTCATTATTAGATTTAAAGGCGCCAGTAAGTAGCAGGTCTCAGTAAATCATTTATTTCAACGGAATTTGTTTGCATGTACTCTGTGCGATCCTGGTTGCCTGGCTTATTACGAAATTCTTAAATTTTCAGATTTGTATAATGTACAACTGTATTTAATATATCTTGGCGAGAAAATTTTCTGCCAAGCTTCAATTTTTGCCGAGACATGTTTATTTTCTGGCAATTTTAACATATTGTGGACTGGTATCCTTACATTTCGGGTTTGTTCTCTAACAGACCGTTTGTATCTGTTTTTTCCGTAGATATATTTTTTGTTCGGGCCTTTGGTGTCACTATCCTCTTCACTTTCAATAGCCTGCATCTCATCTTGATTATTAGATTCATTACTAGGAAGCTCACTGGCTGTTTTGTGATCACTTGTGATACCATTCTCGATATTACACACGCAACGCACACCATTAGATGAACAAATACGAAAGTTATTTAACAGTTTATACTTGCTAGAGTCCGAGACTCCGCAACGCCGGTTAAGGGTTAAGAATGCTGCTATATACTATGTGACAAAAGGAAAGAATCATCCAATAAAAGTTCATATTTTCAAACTACATGGTGAAATGATAAAAAATTAAGAAGAAAAGAATTAATCTTTGTGCCGTTTTTTTCCTAGAGTTCAAGAAAAATATTCCTTTTTTTCTATCACTTGGATTAGTTTACTTCGATTATTCGACAGTAACAGCCTATGTTCTGAACTAGTGTATTAAAATGCCAGAATTTCATATACAACCAAATTATAGACAGCTGTGCGATTTTAAACGGGCTCGTATTACTAGAATCGATAGCCGTATACAAATGAACACTGCTACAGTTATTCGTTGTCGGAGGGATTGGTCTCAATAAAATAAACAACAGCGTAGGTAAGACTCTGGATACCATGGAAGAGTTACCAAGCAGGAGACTAACAATAAGATAGCTTATCCTTAGGTAAGGGCTCATAGTGGTCGTAGACGAGTCCGACGTCAAGGAGGAAAAAAGCAGTATATAAAATTTTCCTTAGAACGTCAGACTGCACTTACTAAAGGAATGACGGTTTGAAGTGAAATTAGCATAGCAAGTAAAACGCCTCTAGTATTCCTTCGAGGCCATTTAAGTACTCAAATGTACATTCACGATCTTTTAGAACCATGTGGAACAGTATAATTACGATTGCTCTATTTTTATGTTTGTACTTGCTTTTAGAACAATATAATCGTACTTGTTCAGTGTTGATGATTCGTTGTTTCCATTTTTGTTGAAATTTACATATTACGTGTTTACTTATATTTACGTATTGTTAGTGGCGTTGAACTGACTTCTTGATATGTTCTGTTTTTCAATTGCATCTAATCTAACTAGTTATTTAGCACGGAGGAATGGGGTATGTATCCCATTTCTTGTATTATTTCAGAGGAACTCAACTATCGAATGAAATTCTTAAAGTCGTGTCATTGGGTGCCATTGTTTCAGAATTTGCATTTTACACCATACCTGCAGAAATAGTATCATCTGAAGTAAGCATCTTTATGCTATGGAAGCAATAACATTTTGCAGATCTATTTCTAGTTTTCAAGTATAACTCAAGCTCTCTATATGTCAGAATGGTATAAAAATGATATAACTATTCAGAAATTAATGTTACCTATCATAATAAGAGCCCAAAATACGAAATACTTCTCCGGTGCTGGGTTCATAGATATGAACGTGCAAGCCTTTGCATCGGTAAGTATGATGGAACATATCTATCTATATACACAATTTTCTGTTCTAGCTTGTTAGTAAGACATTCTCCTTTTACACAGTCGCAAAGAAACTGTTGGATACGTAAATATCATCTTAACAATATATATCGATTAATAAGTAGTACTATACGTATAATAGATGATTCTGAAACATATATGCACGCCAGTTTATTATTTCAAGGTCTGTGTAACTATATTTAGTTCAGTAAATGCATTTTGAAAGTCGAATGTTTTTTATCTTCAACCCTTATTGTGGGTGCTACAACGGGATACATTCTCTTAAACCAATAAACTGTGAAGAAAGTTTAATTGATCTCACCTCATTCAATAACATACATACACTACCAATTCTGCTGCTTCTTTTAGTGTTTGCACATGCAAATGCTAGTCATAGTAATACCATATGTGATGTTTAAAAAAAATTACACAAAAAGGCAATGAACTGTGATTGTTGCTACATGAATTCACGAACAGCGGAAGTGGATTAACAATGCTTAGTACAAAAGTGTAGTAAGTGATTATGTTACCTGAAAAATCTAAAAAGTTCAACCAAAGAACTTCGTTCTACTATCAAAAACAAGTACTTGTCATTAATAACTAGTAATGATTTCGTGTGTAATTAGAAAACTATTAGAGCTTCTATAGAAATGAAAACTACATCACAAAAGTCGCACTGATGAGCGGTATGACCGCGAAACGCGCGTCTGCGAATAGTGAAAGTAGTTTTCTAATTACGCACGATTTTCCCACGGCGGGCTAGCCGAGTGCGCGATTGCAGCTACTACAGGAGTTTGTGGCAAAACAAGTTGTCTACTTCTGTAGAATCAAATAGCTGCAAAAATGCGCAATTAGTACATTATGGCCGAATTTCGTAATTGAACTCTCATATGTACGAACATCCAAGTACTGATTTCACTAAACGTCTATGATGGATGCATTGGGCGAAGTTTGATTTTTGGGTCATTACATTAACATATCAACACACGGTAGAAGGAAACTATGTCTAGACATAATAGATTACAAGGGACATGTTTTGACTTATTGGTAGTGCAATTAAATAGCCAGCGAGTTTTCAAGAAAATAAATAGCAGTGTGTACTTGGAAATAAATAATATTCTTCAGTCTGTATTGATTGCTCTTGTCAAGGATATTTTGCCATATTCCAGACAATCCCATAATTTCAGGTGCGTGAAAGAAATTAAAAAGTAACAAAATTGTCGAATCTGAATTAACTGTCTGATTGGGGGCTAGAATTTGAAGGTAAGAAAATTTGTTATCTTCGTAGCAGGAATATCAGTTTTGGATGTTGTTTCAGTTATATTTACGCAATTGTAAAGTTTTCAATGTCAGTTAACAACCTTTTGGAGGTGAACTATGCACACCCCAGATATTGATGCGTTGTACTAAGTATATGTGTATTTCTTCATCCAAACATTTCGAACAGCCTGGCAATACATAGAGCTCTTCTGTAATTTTACCTATTGTCGTGTAATGATCCGAATCCATTATTGCTTTGCAATAAAATTTTTGTACTATCTGCTCTCTCAAAGCCTGTGAGCTTGAGATGTGTCTTCTTTGTAGAAGAAGTAATGCAGTACAATATGACGACAATCCTGTCTTCCCGTTTTGATTTTATCTCGACCTTATATTGCCTGGAAAAATACATACTCGTCCCAATTGTTTTCTCGTACGTTAGATCCATCATCCTTTCCTATATTGTTATCAACTCTCCAACACGCCCAGCCAATCAATAATTTGAAGTCTCTTTTGAGTTGTATAAACGGAGATGTTGTTTTATTTAACTGCGTATTCATTATCGAAACAAATCACCTCTCTCAATAACCACGCAGACGCGGACTGATGATGGCTCCCATCCGGACGTGATCTAATACTGGTCAGCGATCACCGTTATCGGTAGGGCGTGCAGAGTTACTTACTAAGAACTAGAACGAGGTAATAGTGATAACATTCTACACCATGCCGTTTTAGGACTTTTCAGAGCTCTGAGGCAGACCTCATCCGGGTACCTTCGAATTGTTTTTTCAGTATCATCCTCATTCTCTCCATTTTTTAAGAATTCGCCAAAAAATGTATTGTTTTGATCTATGGTCTATGGTCGCGAACGTTAACAGAGTTCCAGGAACTATCCTATACCTCTTCCGACTGTGGAGGAGCCCACCCGAGCATCCAGCTACTCGATCCACCTTCAGCTTTGGTGGGGCTTATTATCTTCGACTATGGTGAACTATGTACCCTCCCGGGGGAGATGCCCCTTCTGGGGGCGGAGGGATGGCGATTGATCTGGGACGTTTGTATTCCCAGGGTAGGGTCGTAGTCAGAAGCTTCGGCGACGACCGGGTTGGGGTGTTCCTGGACTCTGTTGAAGACGGCAGTGAAGGTACGACGGATGAAGTCCTGAAGAGGCTCTAGTCCGGAGTCGTTGTGGAGAGTTTCGTTCCTGACATACCAAGGAGCATCCACAGCCATGCGGAGCGCCCGGTTTTGAACGGTCTGAAGGTTTTCCATGTGGCAGTCGCCCAGGCGGCAGACGCGTAGGTCATGGTTGGTCTGACGATGGTCTTGTACAGTTTAATCTTGCATTGTTTTCATTGGCTGAACACAGTCTTTTATAACATTGTTTTATTTGATATTTCATACCATATTTTCTCATTTGTCGCTTCATTAAGCTAATTCTTATTAGAAAATTTATGGAGAATTCTCGAAATGTGCTTGAAACTACAAAAACCTCATAAAGAAGTCATACAGAGCATACTAAAACCCATAGAAGCCATAGAAAATTCTAGCAAACTAAATCTCTGCTCATCACCCCCAAATAATTTTAGCTAAGCGTTGGTTCAACTCCAGATTTTAGTCACATGTATCAACTTGTATTTTGTGTCCGATACGTAGAGAATAAAGGACCTGTTGAACGACCTGAAGTTTAATTCCAATAGAAGAACACACATTGAAGTATTTTAAAGATAATGTCAACTTCTAGGATGTTAAGGACTCGAATATAATGCATTACATGCAAAAATAAATCCTATGGCGGTTTGAAAGCAAGAGCCACCGAGATTAATAAATTAGGCATATTTCTTCCATGTGCAAAGTATTCACAATCTTTGTTGACAGAAATATCATCGAAGATATTGATACCGCGCATGAATTCTTCCATCTCATGGAATTTTTGCATGATTTCTTTGTTTATTCATCATCTCTTAAATGATCCACCAGTACAAGATGGTCCGCTAAACGTAATGCAGGTGTAGCATTATATTTATCTGATCCGAAAATTGTTATCTTTTAGAAATCATTCCTCGTGAAGAGCAAGTATAATTAAAAATAATAAGGCGACGCCTACCAGCCTCATCAACACACTTCACTAACTTGTTAGTAAACAATGTTTTGATAGTTAAATTTGGAAGATAATTTTGGGCTAATTCAAGGCAAAGATTTAACCCTTTTTCACCGTGTCTCTCTCATGAGAGTCCAGAGGTCGAATATTAGAAACGACTTGCCCTTCCTCCCCAGCCTGGCGAAATATTCGTCATAGTGGGGAACCAGCCGAAGAGGGCGAACCGGCCCGATGTGCAGCGGTACGCTTTCGGCTGTTCCTTGCCCCTTATCTGTTATAATACTTGTAACAGATAAGAAATATTAAATTACTATTGAAAGAAAAGGTCTGGATCGAATTTCATGGTTGATTGTATTTGGCTTATGCCTATAACAGATAGATTTATAGGTATTCTTTTTTAACTAATAAATATCCATTCAACACTTATTTTATTTTAATAAAGAGTCCGCAGATCCAAAAATAATGTGGTAAAGAAACTATATAAACAACGATGACTTGAATGTTGGACGAATATTACATATCGCATACTGTTTGCGAACTCGGGCGTGAGATCTGGAGGAATTCGGGAAAATCGCAGTAGCATAGATTAAAACAGCGAGATTGAGGAACTAGAGAAAACAATGATTTATTCCTGTCAAAAAAAGGAGGTAAAACCGTCCAAAGCTATAGAATACAGTCACGTATAATAATTATAATAGTAATAATGATAATAATAACAATAAAAATAGTAATAATTGAAATAATAATAATAATAACAATAATAACAATAGTAATAATAATAATAATAGTAATAATAATAATCCTAATCATAATAACAATAATTGTATAGAGGCATAACCTTCATATGGTATTAAACGACATCGAGCGTAATAGAGAAAATGAGATGAGGGACCCATAAATCTAAAATTAATGGAATATTTACAATTTCGAGGGATAATTTCAAAATCATTAAGAAGTATTGCACAGCTGAAAGTTGTTAGAAGTAGGTAATAGAGGAGTTTTGCGAGCACAAAATTTGGCAAAAATTATTCAATTTTATTAAATCCGATTAGGAAAAGCCACAACAAATGTTCAAACAGGTATTAAAAAAGTGTAAGTTATACAACGTTTTTCAAAATTTAGCGGAATAAATCTTCAAAATGTTGGAAATCATAAGAATTCCCCAAATTCGTGGAAAAAAATTCAAAACTATTCTTGAGGCATTTCCTCATCAGTCGCGTACAACGTTAAACCACGTTGTTTCTTGATGGAAGGTTTATATAACAATGTTGAAAACATTTGAGTTAATTGCTCCTCTGTTACCTCGCTGGCACGACCCGTCTCTTTTTTATTTTTAGCTGCGACTTTTATTGCGACTAGCGCACTAACGCTATCGCTCGACAAGGTTCAGCGTTTCTTGTGGCTCACAACATCTGTCAACGCGGAAAAAGTCCTCTCTGCCGCCGCGTTCGAGTGTGGCAAAGACCGTACTATACCTAAAAGACATTTTAATTGTGGATACTTGCAATCTCCACTTTCATATTTCCTAAACAAAATTTCTGTCCACATGTCATCAAATGACAACATGTCGATTTCTCGTCTAATCGAACCGTTTCAATATTCCGAGAACAAGAAACGCCACTCCTTTTTCATTACGACCTTATCAAATCCACCGAGTTTTTCCGCGACAATCCAAACTTCACTGAACCTACAATCCCGATCCTCATCTTTCAAGGCGGTTTCACTATCAAAAAGCACGCAAGGAAGTGAAAAATTCATCATTAATATAAAATAATCTTCGTTGGATTTGATTTGCAGCCTCTATATAAAAATTCAAACAATTCTGGCGAATTCTATGAACGATTTCCTCATTTTCGGTGGTATTGTTTGATTTGAGTTTTTCTATAACGTCGTGGCATTCTTCTCCGAATGATATCTCATCTAGAGGCAATTGATTACTACTATCTTCGAATCGAACGTGCCCCGATTGCACAAAGGGAAGGGGAGGTTTCTTTATAAAATGTCGTACCATCCGCGAGAAAAATTGAAAGCATTTCCCGTGCAACTGATGAACTCGCGTTTCAGAATTTTGAAAAAAAGGTTTTTATTATTGAATATCGCCAAAACATACTCTAGAAAAGCTAGGTGCGCTTGCATCTCGAGATCGTTGAGAAATGCGTTCATTTTTTCGAGTTTTTGTCGTTTTTGCAATCACCTTCTTCTACTATCGCATCGGAGAAGCATGCCTGCAACGACGGCATCAAAAGACGCAGTCTCTGGATAGCGTCGTGACGTCCGAGCCACCGTGTTTTCGAATATTTAACCAGTTTTAGTTATAACCCTTGACATGCATCAATAAACTCGTCTAAAATTTGCGATCGTTTCGCATAATTTTGGTGGTAAACGATCGACATCATTGACTCCTCAACTATGTTAGGCATTGTTTTTTCAAAAGAATGCTTTGATATTAACGCGAGAGCATGACAAACACATGGAATAACAATGACGCTCGGATTCTCCAGAAGGAGTAATGCTACATAATTGTACATAATTATATTGTCATTAGCTTTTGAAAGTGAAAACTTCGGTATAACTGGCAATATGTGAAAACAATACAACATGTGTGATGATTCGATAACAATTTACAAGATGACGACAAATAGAATGTATGTGAAAGTTACATTAATTTAATAATATAATATGATTATGAATATGATTATTATTATTATCATCATTATTATTACTTTGTAAGGCTTTTCCTCCTTTTTTATGCCAGGAATGAATCTTGTTTTCTCTCCTTCCTCAATCTCGCTGTTTTAATCTATGCTACTGCGATTTTCCCAAATTCCTCCAGATCTCACGCCTGAGTTCGCAAACAGTATGCGATATGTAATATTCGTCCAACATTCAAGTCATCGTTGTTTATATAGTTTTTTTACCACATTATTTTTGGTCCTGCGGACTCTTTATTAAAATAAAATAAGTGTTGAATGGATATTTATTAGTTAAAAAAGAATACCTATAAATCTATCTGTTATAGGCATAAGCCAAATACAATCAACCATGAAATTCGATCCAGACCTTTTCTTTCAATAGTAATTTAATATTTCTTATCTGTTACAAGTATTATAACAGATAAGGGGCAAGGAACAGCCGAAAGCGTACCGTTGCACATCGGGCCGGTTCGCCCTCTTCGGCTGGTTCCCCCACTATGACGAATATTTCGCCAGGCAAGTGAGGGGAAGCTGGCAAGTCGTTTCTAATATTCGAGCTCTGAGTGACGTTATACTCAGCTCGCAGTACTTCTAACTTGCCTGCATTCATCTCTGTGTGCTTGCTTTCCTATAATAGCGACAAAGCCACAGAATGTTTATCTGGGTGAATGGGCGATTCGTTCGTACAGCGGCCTAACGCAACGGCTACAATGTTTGACTCGTCGCTCGATCTTTCCCGAAGGGGACCGCAGCCGATCGACGTGCTATCCTCGTGCCTGCAGCGGTCGACGGATCGAGTAGCCTGTACGTCTGAACCACCGGTTGTAATCTGAATAGGAAAAAGTGGGAACTGTCATGGCGTCCATGGCAGCACTGCCATGCCAAAAGAGGGCGCAATACCACGCGGCTTTGTTAGAGTTCTGTAGTTTTGGTGTTTTAAGTTTTGGGATATTAACACGATATTATTTGGTAAGTTGGCAATCCGTAAAGAGAAAGTTGTACTGGTTGTATTAAAGCTGTCACATGTCTGCATATGTCACAGTAAGCATATAGTAATTGTTTAGATGTTATAGTAAAGAAGTGATTTTATCGTTATAGCCAGTTATAGTGTTATAGTATTTTCTACAATGGGACGTGCTGGTTGTGCAGTTTCCGGTTGTTTACCCAGTAAGAAGGACAAGAGACACAGATTTCCAAGTCCAACCAAAAATTTTATTTATTAGATTTAAACTCGTTTAAAAATTGTGTTTTCAGTTAATAAATTTTATTCTTGCAATCTCAAGTTGTTTTCATTTATGTAGATTGTTTATTATCTGTACATGATATACAAATGAGAAGACGCAAATTACAATTAAAATAATTTTTATATAAAGCCAGTGAAATTATCTCTTTTGAATTCCCGCCAAAATTATCACTGCCATTACACTAGATGGCGCGTCATAACGAGCAAATTTGTTGACAAGCGACATTACATTCTGTCTTTGTTGAGTATTCTATGGTCTGAATTCGTATGTTAGAATTAACGCCAGCGTCGTCGCTAGCGTTTGAAACACAATATAAGCATTTACATAAGTAGAAACATAACATAGCTTTACATATAGTACATATACGATACAACATATATAACATGAAAATATAATACACTAACGAATATAATTTTTGTCTTAAACATACTAGTGAAATAAAAGAACAGTTATTGAATTTGAAAGAATTAGAAATCTTGATATATAATAAACCATTCATACAATATTGCATATAAAAAAATATGTCTTTAAGTCTTTAACACTTTCTGTAGCGGTTCAATTACATAAACTGGAAAACAGCGTAGGGAAAATTTAACCGTGAAATTCCTATTGACATTCTCAAATTCATATCAATATCGCAAATCAGTACATTTAGTATTCTAAATTATTACGTAATCCAAACACGTAAAGCAAATTTGAAATAGGGTCTCACATTTAAACAACCGCATAACATAAAAATAATAAGAAGAAAAATGAAAAAATTGTAATAAATTTATTCTGATAAACATGAGTTTGGAGTTGGCGTTAGAAATTTCAAATTGTTAGAATCTTTTGACATTGGAACAATCAAAGAGGAGTTGAAAATATACAATCAAATTAATTATAATGCAATATTCTTGAAAATCGAGAACGCAGCCCTTTGTTTAAATCACTAAAAATTCCTCCAGTATTCTGCTCAGTTTTAGTATTATAGTTTCTTGCTAAAAGGCAGATAGTGACCTTTATTTATCGTATGCGTCATCGACATTTATGCTACTACTCGAATGAATTCGATTTGAACTTTAATGTCGGACGCCAGTGTTACTATAAAAGTGTGTTATTACACCGACTATTAGTTCTAAATGTTCCTGTTAAGTATCACTCGACGCCATGTCTGGAATAGAAGTAAAGGCTTGAACTGGAAAGAAGGAACTCGTACCAATGTCAATTTCAGTTTAGAATATCATGAGGCCAACTGCTTTAAAAAATTACGATAATTGGAATATAATGCCTTAAAAATTGCAAGAATTGGAAGAAAGTGAAGGAATTACAAGTGAGGTTAAGCAGTTCTGAAGCAAGTATTGGCCGAAATCTCCATGCCTATTTGGGGGTAGTGCAAAATGGGTGCCGCATCTTGTTTCCGCTCTCCAACGTCAACATCGGGTTGAATCTACGCATTCGTTTTAAAATATGTGTGGAAACGACCCCGAACCGATTTTGGAGTTCATTGTCACAGGAGATGAAAAAGTGATTCTATTTTACGATTCTGTATCCAAATATGGGCTTCATATTGAGAAAGTTCGGAGTTCGAAACCTGGTCGCGGCAAAGCGTGCATTTAAAATGCTGCGAAAAATAAGGAAATGTCACTGGGCGGACCAGGAGCAATAAGGTATACGTAACATATACGGCTCGGTGACTCCGAACAAGCCCTGGGTCTCTAAGGCCTGTTATACTGTTATAAATATGTATATATACATATATAAAAGGGAATCGATGGAATGGCGGCGACCCGATGAACTTCATCCCAGAAAATTGCTACATTTTACCAAGTTTATTTCTTCCATTCTATGCTTAAAGTGTATGTATTTTGTAATAGGTATTAGTCTATTTTTTGTTAGGTACCAACGCACATCTATTCGACGATGTTACTAGAGAGATATCGTCAGAATACTGGAATATCTTTTCTGCGATATTGTTGATTGTTGCTGTTGCTGACTTTCCAACATTCCATTCCACATATTGTTTTCAATACATGAATAGAATTCTATTAATTGCCATCGTAGAGAGACATTTTAATTTCTCGCTGTCTAGTTCTTGGGCTATTGTATTACTAGAATAGTTATCGCAGACTTGCTACGACGATAACCAAGTTGCGCTAGATTAAATATGTTGTTTCTTTCAAGGGAGTTTACTAATCCCGTGTTGATAGCTATCTTAAATACTTTAGACACTCTTGCTAGGAATCGGCCTATCTTGACCTGACATTTTTATTCCTGTCTTTGCGCATTAAGATTATTCTGACCACCTTCAACTGACGAGGAATATGTTCTTTTTCGAAGGAGACATTGATGGTGTACGTGATATATGGTAGAAGTTCTGTTTTTGAGATTCACTCTATATAGGGTTAATTAACTTCTTTCCAAAGCCAGATTTGTCAGAAAACTGCTTGAGCTAATACTAAAGTTCTAACTTTTTCTATACAAATTATTGATTACCTTAGCCTGTTCCTTTACACTTTACACTTTTGCTAGACAAATCGTCCAGTATTTTCGTCATTTAATAATACTGTTATTTATTTCCTTTTAAGATTTTCCAATATTTTCATATACATATTCTGCAGCGCTTAAAATCGTAATTTTTGGAGCCCTATTGTGGAAATATAAGAATAACAGAAATTCTGTTGCCCCCTAACTTAAATATGATTAACCACATGCTCTTGTGTTACAAAGGCTGTTACGCTTCCATAGCATTGAAAGAGCACAAATAAACATTAATTATTAGATAAAGAAAGTAAGAGTACGTTCAGCTTCCTTCTAGGTTTTATAACGAGAACAATAAATCAGATTGCAAATCATATAATACAAATGGGTCTGGATCAGATTTGACTTCCAATTTTACAGAGTTTGCAGTTGAAATATAAAACTAGTATAGGTAGGAATAAGATGGTCTAATTGTAAGATGAAAGCCAATTCCGCTCTCTTCCTTAGTATACCGATTTTGTTAATCTTCAATGAAATAAAGAAGTAATAAATTGTTTCTTATCTTTGGCACAGCGATATTAGAAAACTCGAAATATGTTTTGCGTCAACTAGGTTTTCCCTCTCACGGGAGAAAATCGCGGATATGAAAAAAAGCGTATCTGGCGAAATATGGCTTACACTAGCGTAGAAGCTTTTTATTGTGTTTTTCTCAACTAAAAACAACCTCGTTGAGCATAAAAGACCTAACCCTAAAAGTGGTACCTAATCCCACATTAACCGATTGTGGTGGAAGGTCTAGATCGCCGTAGGGTATTTATTTGTACATTGTTGGTATAAAGTTGCCTTGGAAACTTGAGCAAGGAAATTAACTTGTTGAAGGATAGCGTTCTGAAGTGTCAAAAATATTGTAAACAATGAGGCTCCACAATTTCTTGAATATAACGTTGAGTTACCCTATTGTTTTTTACAAAAGCCAAGGAGTGGTTTCCTCCTGTATTACTTGCTGCTCCTGAGTTTCTGGGTAGCTTTCCGTATATAGAAATGTACTTCGGGATGAGAAAAAGAAAAACGGTTACCACTCTCCTTAGGCTTTGCCAACGCGTGCAGCTGCTTGCTCGAACTAGCTAGTAAGTTGATGCGGCACAAGATTAACAGCTTAGTGTCTTACCCGCGAGCGTTGGAGAGTGGGGAAATCGTGAAGTGCCCAGAGGTCGAATATTAGAAACGACTTGCCAGCTTCCCCTCACTTGCCTGGCGAAATATTCGTCATAGTGGGGGAACCAGCCGAAGAGGGCGAACCGGCCCGATGTGCAGCGCTACGCTTTCGGCTGTTCCTTGCCCCTTATCTGTTATAATACTTGTAACAGATAAGAAATATTAAATTACTATTGAAAGAAAAGGTCTGGATCGAATTTCATGGTTGATTGTATTTGGCTTATGCCTATAACAAATAGATTTATAGGTATTCTTTTTTAACTAATAAATATCCATTCAACACTTATTTTATTTTAATAAAGAGTCCGCAGGACCAAAAATAATGTGGTAAAAAACTATATAAACAACGATGACTTGAATGTTGGACGAATATTACATATCGCATACTGTTTGCGAACTCGAGCGTGAGATCTGGAGGAATTCGGGAAAATCGCAGTAGCATAGATTAAAACAGCGAGATTGAGGAACTAGAGAAAACAATGATTCATTCCTGTCAAAAAAAAGGAGGTAAAACCGTCCAAAGCTATAGAATACAGTCACGTATAATAATTATCATAGTAATAATGATAATAATAACAATAAAAATAGTAATAATTAAAATAATAACAATAATAACAATAGTAATAATAATAATAGTAATAATAATAATCCTAATCATAATAACAATAATTGTATAGAGGCATAACCTTCATATGGTATTAAACGACATCGAGCGTAATCGAGAAAATGAGATGAGGGACCCATAATTCTAAAATTAATGGAATATTTACAATTTCGAGGGATAATTTCAAAATCATTAAGAAGTATTGCACAGCTGAAAGTTGTTAGAAGTAGGTAATAGAGGAACTTTACGAGCAAAAATTATTCAATTTTATTCAATCCGATTAGGAAAAGCCACAACAAATGTTCAAACAGGTATTGAAAAAAAGTGTAAGTTATACAACGTTTTTCAAAATTTAGCGGAATAAATCTTCAAAATGTTGGAAATCATAAGAATTCCCCAAATTCGTGGAAAAAAATTCAAAACTATTCTTGAGGCATTTCCTCATCAGTCGCGTACAACGTTAAACCACGTTGTTTCTTCATGGAAGGTTTATATAACAATGTTGAAGACATTTGAGTTAATTGCTCCTCTGTTACCTCGCTGGCACGACCCGTCTCTTTTTTATTTTTAGCTGCGACTTTTATTGCGACTAGCGCACTAACGCTATCGCTCGACAAGGTTGAGCGTTTCTTGTGGCTCACAACATCTGTCAACGAGGAAAAAGTCCTCTCTGCCGCCGCGTTCGAGTGTGGCAAAGACCGTACTATACCTAAAAGACATTTTAATTGTGGATACTTGAAATCTGCACTTTCATATTTCCTAAACAAAATTTCTGTCCACATGTCATCAAATGACAACATGTCGATTTCTCGTCTAATCGAACCGTTTCGATATTCCGAGAACAAGAAACGCCACTCCTTTTTCATTACGGCCTTATCAAATCCACCGAGTTTTCCGCGACAATCCAAACTTCACTGAACCTACAATCCCGATCCTCATCTTTCAAGGCGGTTTCACTATCAAAAACACGCAAGGAAGTGAAAAATTCATCATTAATATAAAATAATCTTCGTTGGATTTGATTTGCAGCCTCTATATAAAAATTCAAACAATTCTGGCGAATTCTATGAACGATTTCCTCATTTTCGGTGGTATTGCTTGATTTGAGTTTTTATAACGTCGTGGCATTCTTCTCCGAATGATATCTCATCTAGAGGCAATTGATTACTACTATCTTCGAATCGAACGTGCCCCGATTGCACAAAGGGAAGGGGAGGTTTCTTTATAAAATGTCGTACCATCCGCGAGAAAAATTGAAGGCATTTCCCGTGCAACTGATGAACTCGCGTTTCAGAATTTTGAAAAAGAAAAGGTTTATATTATTGAATATCGCCAAAACATACTCTAGAAAAGCTAGGTGCGCTTGCATCTCGAGATCGTTGAGAAATGCGTTCATTTTTTCGAGTTTTTCTCGTTTTTGCAATCACCTTCTTCTACTATCGCATCGGAGAAGCATGCCTGCAACGACGGCATCAAAGACGCAGTCTCTGGATAGCGTCGTGACGTCCGAGCCACCGTGTTTTCGAATATTTAACCAGTTTTAGTTATAACCCTTGACATGCATCAATAAACTCGTCTAAAATTTGCGATCGTTTCGCATAATTTTGGTGGTAAACGATCGACATCATTGACTCCTCAACTATGTTAGGCATTGTTTTTTCAAAAGAATGCTTTGATATTAACGCGAGAGCATGACAAACACATGGAATAACAATGACGCTCGGATTCTCCAGAAGGAGTAATGCTACATAATTGTACATTATTATATTGTCATTAGCTTTTGAAAGTGAAAACTTTGGTATAACTGGCAATATGTGAAAACAATACAACATGTGTGATGATTCGATAACAATTTACAAGATGACGACAAATAGAATGTATGTGAAAGTTACATTAATTTAATAATATAATGATTATGAATATGATTATTATTATTATCATCATTATTATTACTTTGTAAGGCCTTTCCTCCTTTTTTATGCCAGGAATGAATCTTGTTTTCTCTCCTTCCTCAATCTCGCTGTTTCAATCTATGCTACTGCGATTTTCCCGAATTCCTCCAGATCTCACGCCTGAGTTCGCAAACAGTATGCGATATGTAATATTCGTCCAACATTCAAGTCATCGTTGTTTATATAGTTTTTTTACCACATTATTTTTGGTCCTGCGGACTCTTTATTAAAATAAAATAAGTGTTGAATGGATATTTATTAGTTAAAAAAGAATACCTATAAATCTATTTGTTATAGGCATAAGCCAAATACAATCAACCATGAAATTCGGTCCAGACCTTTTCTTTCAATAGTAATTTAATATTTCTTATCTGTTACAAGTATTATAACAGATAAGGGGCAAGGAACAGCCGAAAGCGTACCGCTGCACATCGGGCCGGTTCGCCCTCTTCGGCTGGTTCCCCACTATGACGAATATTTCGCCAGGCAAGTGAGGGAAGCTGGCAAGTCGTTTCTAATATTCGACCTCTGGTTGGTTTACGTACGCTTAAGCACGACGATGCAGACCTGAACGCCGGGGAAGGCGGGTCAGTTTAACGACGTTCGAGTGATATTATACTCAGCTCGCAGTCCCTCATCTGCTATATCTGCATCATCTCTGTGTGCTTGCCTTCCCTATAGTACCGACGAAGCCACAGAATGTTTATTTGGATGATTGGACGATTCCTTCGAACAGAGGCCTAACGCAATGGGTTATGATGATTCATTCGTCGCTCGATCTTTTCAGACGGGGACTGCAGATGATTGACTTGTATTCACCGACATTGTGACATTCGATACTTTCCATCTTCGTGCGGTTAACCGACCGAGTGTAAGCTCGTACGTCGGAACGTACGTTAGAATATACGCACGTATTGTCGCTAGCGTTTGATACAGAATATAAGCACTTTGAACAGTCAAAACAGGAGATAATTTTAAATGTGGTACATATACAATAGATGTAACATATATAACACAAAAATTGAATATAGTTGTCAAAATATAATCGTAAAAATAAAAGGAACAGTTACTGAAGTTAAAAAATTATAAATCTTGATATATAGCAAAGTATTGATGCAATATTACATATAAAAATATATATATATATATATATATATACCTTAAGTCTAAAACAAATGTCTTTAAGTCTAACAAGTATGTAATAGTTACTCCAAGTAAATAAAACAAATAATAAAGCCAAGTAGCCTTAATTTACGATCAGTGAGTGACTAAACAAAAAATTGACGTTGTTTGAAGTTGAGACAAACTGAAAACCAACTAAGTTATAAAATTATCTGCAACATATACCTCGGAGTGTGGTAAATTCGTTTCTAGTACTTCTTCGAACTAAAACGGTAAGAACTAATCAAAAACATAGAAACGATATTGGTTCCGATCCTTCCACATGCGAATTTCTTACTACATCACCTTATTTCTACTCGCTCAAACACTTCAATAGCCAGAGGGAGCGACCGTCGGTTTAGCTGACAAGGGGAGGGCACGACGTGTGGGTCACGGATTTCAAAGACCTTTTGGGATAAGAAAGTACTCGACATCAGTAATCTATAGACCCCCCTTTTGGCCGCCAACACTCATCCGTTTTTGAGAAAAATCGGTTTGAAAAAGTTACGCGCTTCATATATCCGTACCTTTGTAAAAGTTATCGCTAAGGCATCGTGGCTCCGTGGGTGAGAACCCGATTACTAACCGGACGGTCAGGGTTCGATTCCCGCCAAACAAGTTTTTCTAATTTTTTTTTCACTTATCGAAGCCTGTACCTTCTTCAATAATGCTGTCAATCAATTTACACAATCAGTGGATATTTAAACGCTATTATTCATCACAAACTGATATCATGCATCGTTATTTGGTGTAGAAAATAATTTTACCCTCAACTTTCTCATTATTCACTATTCGTGTTTACAAACAGAACAGTGAGTGAGTTGCCAATCGAACTGATATTTTGGTGTGTGGTTTGGGAAAAGAAGAAATGAGAGACTTCGTTAGATACAAATGAACAACGCAAGGGCGAAGAAGAAACAGGCTTCGATAAGCGAAAAAGAAATTGAAACAGCTTGTTTGCCGGGAATCGAACCCTGACCGTCCGGTTGGTAATCGAGTTTTCACCCACGGAGCCACAATGCCTTAGCGATAAGTTGTGCAGAGGTACGGATATATGAAGCGCGTACCTTTTTCAAACCGATTTTTCTCAAAAAGCGGCTGAGTGTTGGCGGCCAAAAGGGGGTCTATAGATTACTGACGTCGAGTACGTTCTTATCCCAAAAGGTCTTTGAAATCCGTGACCCACACGTCGTGCCCTCACCTTATGAGCCGATTTATGGAGCTCTGTATGCTTCTTACTAGTGAGTATAGTACAGTAGGGTAGAGATAGTTACAACTCCCGTAGAAAAATAACTTTCGGACGGTAATTATGGCGCTAGTTAACATCGAATCGGACGGTTATTATATTTATTAAATAATTGTATGCTTTGAAATTATCAAATGTAAAGTAAATAAAAAGAACAATGTTGTATAAAAAAACTATCTATAAAAGCTAGAAAAGAACCTTATATAATATGGAACAAAATAACAGAATTTTATTAAAAATAAATAAAAGTAGATCTCAGCCTATAATATGAATTAATCTTCAGAAACGACAATGTTACATAAAGTGTAGAACTGCTGAATACGAAATAACGATAACCTGTTTTTTCTTGACTGAGGGTTTCACTTCTACCGCGTGTGAGCTGCACTCATAATCTTTCTTTTGCTTTTAGTTGTTTGATGCTGGCCATAACCAGAAAGCAGTCCAAGTTTACATGTATACCTATATAATATTTTACGTTCTTTACCATGCTGTTATCGCATTCCTCCATTAGTAAATGATCTATCCCATTTGATTTTTTTAGTCCCCGAAATAGTTCGTTCCTTTGTGTATGTTTTTCCTTCTAAAATGCGAGCTCCTAACCTTTAGTCTCTTTTCTAGTGCAAAATGTATCAATATTGTCTCGTTGTTGTTGGTTTTCTCGTGCTTACTCTCGTCCCCCGTGATTGTTTAACATATTTCTTATCTAGTTATTTTGAGTTCTGTATCTCCAAGCACTGTATTTTGATAGCTTTCTCGTGTTTCCTCAAAAGCCCTCTTCAGTTCGTCATAGTATTGGTCCTTTGTTTCATCCTCCTTCTGTTCGGTTGATGAATGAATATTTCTGATATCTTTTCATTTACTTCTTATTTAGTAGCAGCAGTAGTAAGCTACCTAAAAAAAAAAAAGAAATTATCTTGCACATTTTCTCTATTATTGGTTGAATACTGCTACTTTCAGATGTTCTTATATTAGGTAGCCAGTACCGAATCTTCTGTTGTTGTTACCGCTTGTCAGTAAAATATATCTTAAATTTCTATTATGTTAGTAGGTGATCCGGCAAACTTCGTTTTGCCCAAAATTTCTTTCGATTTTTGTTTTCCCTAAAACTTCGCGTAGCAATTAGAAACAAACCCGTAGAAGGAAGTATCGAATTTGGTCCAGTCGTTTTCAAGTCTTAAGAATCCGACCAAACCACGATCCATTTTTATATATACAGATTACCTGTTAAGGGCGTTTGTGGTGTGTATCTGGTATTTCTCTGTCTCATACGCTAACCTTCTGATACCGCCCTCCTCGTAAATTCCTTGAAGATTCTATGTCTCCTTTGCCCTTTATTTATCCGGCATTCTGTTCTTTTTTCCAGCAGTATAGTTAAATCCACTCTCCAATTCAATTCCTTCTTCATAGCCGCCTTTGTCGTTGTCCTCCACTCTTAATACCTTCCTGTTTAGTTTTTTGTTGCCATTCGGTTCTCGTTATTTTTCTCAGTTGTTCATCAATAATGTTTGTTACCGGTGACCTTTTGCTGATGGATCTTTTGTTCGTCCTAGTTAATTACCTGTCCTCTCTCTGGACTGTTTCCTGTTTCTTCCTTGTCATACCTGAAATAGGCTTTGGGTCTCTAGTATGAGTATTAGTTTTTGCTTACTACTTATACGTCTTTGGAATAGTCTTTGCCTATGGAAATATCTGTTTCTTTAAGATTTTTGCCATTTTTAAATACCGATTTTCTTTTGAGTTTCTGTTAGTTTAATTAATGTAAGTCTTTTCTTTTCCATTGAATATTTTCCAATCCTGGTAAGTTCCTCTATACCTTTTCCATTGTCAGTCCGAACTGCCATTTCTTCTAATATGACTGTTATCTTGTTTAAGGTCTCCTCCTAGTTTTCTGTCAGTATCATAAGGCCTTTAGCATCAGCCTTTTCTGCATCCTTGTTTCTTCAATAATTGGATTCTTGGTTTTGCATTTTTACCTGTTTTTGTTTTGCATTGTCTTTTTGCATTGAGTTGTACTAAGTAAGCACAATTTGCACGTGCCAATAATCCGTGAAGAAAATCAAGCTTTGTCCATCGCAGACCGCAACTGCAGACTAATTAGTTTCGTCCTTATTGGGATTCGCCATACAATATCAGCCTGCAATTGACAAATTATAATTCCCCGGGTGATATCTCCATGGCTCATTAACGTACCTAATTCAATTAGGTCCTTATATGGAGAGTCATCCAGATTTGATTTTATTAAGATTTTGGCTCCTGAAAATAGTTTACTATTTTTATGTATCTGTCGCAGATTGCGCTCTGGAAATGGGACTACATTTTGGCGCAAATCCATCTCTACCAGCTATCAACATATCATCTGCGGAATTATAATTTGTGAATTGCAGAGCAGTATACTGTACTGACGAGTCGCAATAATTCCGTACTATTGGTGTTAATGTTTGACATTAGTTTGCTGTTGGAGGTATTACCCCATACCTTTCGAGGGATTTCTTTGATCAGAGAAGTTTTATTCCTACGGTCACTTGCCGACTCCTATTTGTCAGAAGTATACAAACCTGTTTCAAGTTCGGGTTTTGACTGTTTTTTATACTTTGCGTCCGTTTCCTTACCTTTTTCCTACCACTTTCCATCTGGTGCTCGCTGATATACGGCTAATTCTTCGAAGAGTTGCAGTAAGTAAGTTATTGAAGTTATTACGGTTTTACCTAAATTCCGGCTTGCTGTCAAACAGCGGTTTGAGGGCAGTGTATGAAATTCAGCAGGCAATACAGATCAGGTTTATCTATAAATCTTTGTAAGTGTCTTTAAGTTAATGGTGTAGGTACCGTTTTAATTAAAGTGGACCAGAGTCAGAGTAATCACGACCAACGCGCTTTGTGTTACTAAAGCCACTAAAGTTTTGATCCGTCGGACTTAATAATTGACCATATTACGTGTGAGTAAATCTTTTTCTTATTATAGCAGTTTAGTAAATTGCTTGTAATTAACTTATGGTCTATGCAAATATAGCACTTGTTAACAAAAATTATAGTGTATTTCTAAATATATGGTAAGCCTGAACGGTACATTTTCACCTGTGGTGAATTAATGTTAGCTTAGTCATTCCTTTTAGAATAGATATTATGTATTATATTATGTATGATATACCCAATATAATGGACCATTCAGAAGTACTATAATAGTGCAACTTGTCATTGGGATGGCATCTGTATCTATAGTTTGGTACATACTAATACCAGCTTTTGGAGATTCTGTACTACTTCTGGAAACTCGGGTCTTTAAGGATAGGATTGTTTTGTACACTATCATACTAACAATACAATATTATCTACTCTGCTTTATTTTATTAATGGTATTTGGTTACCATTCATTATACTTGCCTTTTTGTGCAGATATCGTAGTGCAACTAACACTAATAAAATTTAGATTAAAGCGGTTGCCAGAGGCCACAGAGGATAATGTAAGCAGTACAATCGACCAAATATCTGTATGTGTTAAACACCACCAAATTTTACTTTCGTAAGTAGTTTTAAAAATTCTAATTTATTTTTCATGAA